>OV277351.1:23031151-24231151 GCA_922984085.1 Sicus ferrugineus
TCAATAGCTTTTTCTGTGTTCGTGATTGCAACAGCGTGTTCGTGTTGCTGTAAGTAACGTGAGTCGTGTGAGTAACGTGAGTCGTGTGAGTAACGTGAGTCGTGTGAGTAACGTGAGTCCTGCGAGTAACGTGAGTCCTGCAGGGACAATCGTAATTAACGTTCAGGATTTCAAGTGAAGCCAAGCGCGCCGAACTGTTTGCGGCTTCGAATTCGCAGCCAACTACAGTGAAATTCAATGAAATTCAATGAAATTCAATGAAATTCAATGAAATTCAGAGCCAGAATACAGATATTGGAATGCGCCAGTATTGTCGGGAATTTATAGAATTCCCCACCCCCCCACCACGCCCCTTCCTGCGTTTATTGTTCTCGTTCCTTAAGACGATTTAATGACAGAAGTTGGCGCTGCACCACAGAATTCCGTAGATATTCTCGTCGCAAGGACTTGCAAGATTTCAATTAAAATCACACAAACAACAAAGCGAAAGCAAGCCAAAACAACAAACAACAAACTACAACAACAGGCGACAACAACAGGCGACAACAACAAGCGACAACAACAACAAGCGACAACAACAACAGGCGACATGACACTGCAAGACGTCATGCGACGTTGCATTCCCGTGCAGATGATGATGATAATCTAAGTGTTTCTGTCATCCGCAGGTCGCAAATGATGACAAGTGAGTTCGTTCGGGGGCACAGCGAGGTGGGGGACCGAGGGGGGGAGGCCAGGCAGGCCATCGCGGGTCTAGTAAACCGGAGCGGACGGTTGTGGCGGGAGTGTTGAAATCGCTCGAAGTGTTGAAATCGCCGCTCAATCGATTCGTTTAATGACTGCTTACAGCTCCAGCTTAATTAACGCTACTCTCAGCCTTCCCAATTCCTTAATTACTCTACCAGTCCAGTATTGCATTAATTAACATGTAATTAAAGTTAAATTTTGACATTTTTCTTACTGATTTCAATGCGCAGATGGTAAGAAAGAAAGTTGAAAAATTGCACCATCGAGAGCTTTGATTTCCGAGCTTTGGATTTCGATTGTCAGCTCGAAAAGTCTTTTTTTGATCACGTTTATCGTCTCCATTTTGATCCATCATCTCGAATTCGAGACGAGTGACGCGCTGAAAACTTTAACTTTCCTTTCCTTTCCTGAATTTGCGTTAAATAAAGTGAAGAAAATACACTGAATTGTTGAAAAATGTGATTTCAAGAAGTTGAATTTGCGTTAGTTGGCATTTAAATAATCGATATTTTTGATGTCACTGATGGTCGTACATATGGAATAATAACAACAACAACAACTAGTCTAAATTATACACAGAAAGAGCATTCATGTGCAAAGATGTGATGAATATTTAAAATCCTTATTATCTCATCACCTCAGGCTTCGACTCACCATCTTGATGAGTTCGTCGGGATGTCATTGTCGAGAAACTATAAGATTTTAATGCCGAAATAATAAGCAAAAGACGTTTGTTTTTCTGATCGAAAAGGGAAAATCAAATGTCTCTCGAAAAGGGAAATTCAGAAACTTCATCATTTTCGATTATTGCTCGAACATCCTCGATTCCGTAGACGTGAACACGTCATAATCGGCGAAGGGAAAACCAGCTCGCGGTGTCAGTAGATTAATTTATTTCAGAAGTAATAACGGTGCTTTGTGTGCCCACGTTTTTGCGGTGTTTTTCCTGTTTTCCAGTCGGCGGCCACAAAATAAACATTCATCACTGCCGACTGAATAATTCGCACAAAGGCAAATAAAAGAAATAAACAAATGAAAAACTCGCATCAACTGATTTACACGAGCAACCGCACTTCACACACAAACACACACACAACATACACACACACACGACATACACACACATTCACACACTCTCACACACACTTACACTGCTGTAAATAAAGCTTCCAGAATGTGTTCACTGCTATCAGCGTTGAATTGACGCCTGAAAGTCACTAAAATAGCTTCGAATTTCGTGAGTTTTTCACTAAAGTGTCCGCGTTGTCAGCACTGCAATTAATTTTCACACCAACCACCGAGAACTCCGAGCGAAGATCGTATCAAAACTTATAATCGACTACATTAAACAATCTTTGAATCGTCCAACTGTTTGCTTCTTTTTATTATATGATTTTAAAACTTTAGATACGGAAATGTTCAGCCTGAATTTCAGATCGACTTCGCTCCGGGTGCCTCGACACAAAATCCACACCTGTTTCTGTGGAGGGACTGAAAGGTTTTTTAACTCCGGCTGAAGGGTTTTTAACTCTGATTGAAGGGTTTTAAGCAGCACGAAATTCCAGAGAATTCGGTGAACCGCAATTTGATGAATGAATCGTATTATCGAAATTAAATATGAAATCACACAGCGAAACGTAGATTTTTGAGAGCACGTTTCTTGTTAGTAAAACGCGTTTCAGAAGAAACACTTGATGCGAAAATTTGAGGAAAAATACTTCATCAATTGGCGATGATCATCAATTGTTTTCACATTTTCCAGCAGAAATTCTCCCGGAAAGTTCCAAATTCTCAAAGCAAATAAGAAAATCGCGCGAGACTGGAAACTGTGATTGGTTTTCGCTTTAGCATGGGAATGAAAGGCTTCACTTGGCTTAAGAAAAACTCGCTCGATATCGTATTCGGTTGTTTAATAATTTTTTTCAGGCGAATTAATTTCTGTTTAAATTATTTTATCGCATTTGTGTTTGTGTTTCCCTTTTGCCCGCTGCAGCTGGCGTATTTTACTCGACCGACTATTAGCACACACCCACACCCACACACACATAAAATACATCCTTAAATTAGTATTGTTGTTGTTGTTACTATCATGCAGTCGCGGTTGAGGACATCATCACCTCTCATTGCGGTTACGATTGCGTGTGTAATCATTTCAGTTATTTTTAATTTGGCATTTTTCACAATTTCTCAATTTCGAAATTTATACAGAGTTGCCGTTTCGCGATAAATTCCCAGCAAAAGCTTGAATATGTGGCAAGAAATCAGTTTATATTCTTAAAAAAATTGCAAATGCATCCCTCTGAAGATTTTGCAGCGACTTAGAAACTCTTTTTCAGTGTGTAAATATTTTGTTTCGTCTGTTCGTCGATAGAATTTAACAAACTTGAGATAAACATTTCAAGGATCGACAAACGGTCAGCAGCAAGTAAGAGAGAGAGAGAGAGAGAAAGAGAGAGAGAGAGAGAGAGAGAGAGAGAGGGAGAGAGAGAGAGAGAGAGAGAGAGAGGCAGACAGACGGAGAGGGGGTGGAGAGAGGGAGTGCTTCCAAAAATTGATTTGATGCTTCTTGCTGTGAATTCACAGAAGTGAGTCTTTGAGTGAATCAAACATCTTTTCAGCGGTGAATTGCAACGCACACACACGAGCATGAGTTAATACCAATACACAACACAGAGACACACACACACACACATAAACACAAACACACACACACACACTGAGACACACAAATACACACGCACACCCATACCAATCAAGAAGCGAATGCAAATACTAATTCAATTGATTCGATCAATAAAGTTAATAAATTAAAGTAACTGATGTCGTGTAGGAGGGTGAAAATGGAGGGGGTGAGAGGGGTGAGGGAGGGTGAGGGCGCTTGTAAAAACTGACCAAGTCGGCCGATGACCACGCCCACTAGTCGACGTAATCAAATATTGAAGTCTTCACAACTCATGCCTCGCAAAATATAAATAAAATATAAGAATATAAAAAATCACATCTTATCAACACGAAAAAATGGTCGAAGAATGGACGTGTTTGAGCCACGCCCACCCACCCACCATTACAGCCTGAATTTAAAGATCACAAAAAGAATTCAAATAAAAATCCACACCTCTCAATCGTCATTCCTGAGGGAGTCAAACCTGAGACTGTGGCATCCGCGACGAATTTTTTTTTTGAAAATGGGAACCGTAAAATGGTTACGAAATAAATGTTTTGAAAGGCTTGCGTGAACTTTGCAAAGTTCAACGCTTATTGAAGGAAAATCAGTTTTAGTTTTAAATTTAGCAGGGGTGTCGAGTGGCTGTTGTTGCTGCTTATTGTTGTTGTTGTTACTGTGGATTTTGTTGTTACTTATAACAACAACTGAATTTTTTTTTCTTTTTTTTTGAATTTTTTTCTTTTTTTTTTGAATTTTTTTTTTTTTTTTTTGCTGAATTCCGGCATGAGAAAGAAGGGCTTCGGCAAAATCGTTCCGTTTTTCAGGTCGCGATATCAAGAAGGAATCAAGAATTTTGCGGGGTTTTAAAGAGATTTTGAAAAGTTTCCTCATTGCATTTTATTGTCCATACGAGCAGTGGGGGTTGTGTGTGTGTGTATGTGTGTATGTGTCCTGTGTGTGTGTGTCCTGTGTGTGTGTCCTGTGTGTGTGTCCTGTGTGTGTGTGCGTGTGTGATTCCAAATGCGAACACTTTGCATTGTAATGCGATTTACGCTGCGGTCTCGATTTTATGCAACGCTGTGCTTGACACTCACTCATAAACAGAGATACACACACACGCACACAGCTAGATATGCGGACACAAGCAACAGCACACACACACACTCATTTTTACGGTTTTTATTAGCAGCGCCAGCAGATTCTCTGCCGTCTCACAGCCGTCCCTCCCTCCGCTGCGCGGTTTCGCGGAGAGGCGAGAACTGCAACACCGCACTTCAGTCTTTCATGTGGTTGCGCGTTCCTTTGAGAGAGCGAAACAAGCCACCGAGAGCAGCGAGAGCAGCGAGAGCAGCACGAACCCCTCAAGCAGAGGCGGCCGTCTTATTTGTTCCGTCTTCTCTCGGCCGGCGGAGGATCGCAAGGCAATCAGAGGCGGAAAATCTCGTGTTCACCTCGGCTTGAAACTTCGTTGTGTATTTTTGTCTCGCGCCATCTAAAATTACACTTTCTGCATTTAGCAGCATTAAAAAATCTCAATCTCCGAAATCTCTCAGATTAAAGTTTACATTCAATTTGTATTTTTTTTTTTTTTTTGTTAATGAAAAATTGAAAAATCTCTTTAAATCAACGAAACTACAGAAAATCGTAAAATTTAAATTTACCAATTTTTTCAAATTACCGAAACTTTACAGTCTATAAATGTCGTCTCTGTTTAAAATAAATTGTGCTGAAATTTTCTTTATTTTTTTAATTCTCCTTTTTGATTTTTAATTTTGTTTAAATTTGTAAAATAAATTTAAACTTTCCTTTTTAATTTTGTCACTAATTTTCTAAATGGTCTGAATTTTTCATTATTTTTTCAACTCATTAACAATTGAAACTCGTGTTGAAAACTATTTATTAAATATGTAGAGTTGTTGTTATAAGTAACAACAAAATCCACAGTAACAACAACAACAAGAAGCAACAACAAGAAGCAACAACAGCCACTCGACACCCCTGCTAAATTTAAAACTAAAACTGAATTTCCTTCAATAAGCGTTGAACTTTGCAAAGTTCACGCAAGCCTTTCAAAACATTTATTTGGTAACCATTTTACGGTTCCCATTTTCACCGGTTGTGTGTGTGTGTGTGCGCGTGTGTGTGTGCCCTGTGAACTTACGGGTGCTGCAACACGATAATCGAAAAACAACAAGCAACAACTACAACAGGACACACTAGTCAGCCAGAAACGTTTCAAAATCTAAATGGACACAAAGTAGATCTTCGCAAACAGGTGCTCCGCCAACCCACCCGCCAACCCACCCGTCAACCCGCCAACCCATTCACCCCCCACCCCCAGCCCCTCTCACACCAGAAATCGCCCTGATGGCGCCTTAAATGAGACTGCAAACCGGCGCTTCAACTGAAGTGTGCGCCCTCTGAGAGCTCCGAAGTGTTTTGTGGCTGGTTGTTGCTTCACTTTTTTTGCTCAACCACATCAACTGCCGCGCTTCAACGGACGACGTGAACGGACGACGTGAACGGACGACGTGAACGGACGACGTGAACGGACGACGTGAACGGACGACTCAGCATCGAAGCCGGCGGAGGAGTCGCCCGCCCGCCCGACCATCTCGACATCCGACGGCCTTCAGGGCGAGCGAGCGAGTTCACTCACTCATTTATTCAGCCGGCTGCTGGTGCATCGTCAGGAGTTTATTTGGCGCTGCAGTCGTTATTGTTGCCGTTGCTCTCAGTAATTATCGTTCCTGAAGCTCTCAGTTTTGTTCTCCTTTCGACGATTTCCGTTACGACGGCGGCTTCGTGCTTCGGAAAGATTAAGACTGCGCGAGAGGGAAACGTGATGACGGGTCTCCGTGTTCTCCTTGCGAGAGGCCGCAGTGTGCGGCCAGCGAAGGCCTGGAAGTTACCGAGCTGAACTGAACTCACTGACTGAGGTGACGGTAGAGCAGAAATTCAAGACGGGCTTTTGAATTGACGGCTCTTCACCGTGAAGCGGCTCTTGCGGGCAGGAATCCTGCGTGTTGCTCACTCTCTGATCTGAGATTCAATGAGTTCTTTGGCTGCAAGGACTTCGCTTACGATTGAAAGGATTCTGGAGATTTGAAGGCTTACTTGAATGAATTAAGAAGTTTAGGGATTTGAGAGAGTGGCAAAGAGGGAGAGAGAGAGAGGGAGGGAGAGGAGTGGCTTTTTCACACCCATTTCCTGTCCATAATTCAAATTCGCCCAACTTCACGAATGTCAGCTCTTAAACGACATTCAATCCTTAATCCCGATTTCCATTTATCAATATCAAAGCCTTCCGGAGCGAGCGGGCTGATTAAGTTCCACCTCTCGTAATTCCAGGTGCTCGCAACTCCGTCTCACGCAAAAATTAGAGACTCGAAGCGCAATGCATGCGGTGCTCAGGCGCTCAGGTGCTCCGTTGTTGTGCTCTTCAAGGTATTCCGGCCGACTTAAAAGATTTCGGTTGCGAGCGGCTCAAACGCTGCTCCGTCCGGCTGCAGATGAGCACTGAGTGCTCGGAAGCTGTGCTCGCAACGCTCGACGTCCTGCCATTCCGTGCGGCGGTGCGGTAATTTTGTTGTTGCTGCGACGCTGCCGTGCTCGCCGCCTGCATCTGGCCGCCTGCAATGCGTTGCCTCGTTGGCCGTCTGATTGCTCGCAGCCAGCCGGACGTGCAGAGCATCTGCTCGTTATCCTTGCTGCCGCTGCCGCTGCCGCTGCTGCCTCCGCATAAATATTAAATTGCGGAATTATAAATGCGTTTCTAAATTCTGGCCGGGTCGTGTTCGGTGTCCTTGTCGCAGGACGCCGCCCCTCATCTCGTATTCCATTTGTTGCGTTCGTCCTGCTCGGCCGCACGCCGTCTGCTGCTGCTGCCGCACGCCGCCTGCTGTTGCTGTTGCTGCCTGCTGCTGCCGGTGCCGCCTGCTGTTGCTGTTGCCGCTTAAGCGTTTTGTATTCTCATGTTAACAACTCGTGTACACGCTGCTGTTTGTTGTCTCGTCGTTATTGCTGCTAAATGTTGTTGCTGCTGCTCTTGTTGTTGTCGCAGTCGTGGTCGTGGTCGTCCTTTTTGTTTATTTTGCAAAACCAACTGAATGAGAGAGCAACAAGATTCTGCTGACCACTGCTTCGCCTCCTGCCCCCCCCCCCGGCCGCCAGCAGTTGGTCCACCCCTTCGAACCAACGCATCGCCATCGCCATCAACAGCTGCACTCCATTTTAATTATAACGGAATTACTCGACCATGTTTATCCTTTTTAGATTCCTGCACACGGAATCCTGGCGTGTGTTCGGCTGCTTCCCACTGAAGTTGTTGTTGGCTTCTCAACCCCTGGCAGGCGGGCGTGTTAGCCGAATATTTATTGAAATGTTAATTTTCACTTGTTCATCCATTTTTTGAGGCATTTGAGCGCATCCTTCGCTGGCTTGGATATTTTATGGCAGCTCAAGGCCATTCGGAAGTTAGCTCCTCACTGCACTTTCGCCAGGATCAAGTTTCTTCCTTTATACGACTGCGAGTAGATGCACACTCGCGATCCAGTTTAACGAATGATTTCTCAAGCGTTCGTTTTTTATATTGACCTGTGGATTTGGAAAAAAACGTCCGTTATCATTAAAAAAACGCTACATCGGGCATTCGTTAGAACGAGCATTCGTTACATCGAGCATTCGTTGCATCAAGTATTCGTTATATCGAGGGTTCGTTGTATCGACTATTCGCTGTAGGAAGAATTCGTTATATCGAACATTCGTTGTAACGAGCATTCATTGTATCGAGCATTCGTTGCATAGAGAATTCGTTATATCGAGGGTTCGTTATATCGAGTATTCGTTTTATCGAGTATTCGTTATATCGAGAGTTTGTTATACCGAGTATTTGTTATAGCGACTATTCGTTGTGACAAGAATTCGTTATGTCGAGCATTCGTTATATCAGTTATTCGTTTTTTTGTATTTTATTTTAAACCAAATAATAATAAATATAAAACGATCTCACTAAACTAAATAAAGTATTTAAAAAAGGTAGCAGATACAGTAAAGTATTAAAAAAAAAAGGTAGCAGATTATACAGTGCAGATCAGAGAATTTTGGAACAAACTGTACTGCTGCGGGCAATTTTGATCTCGACATCAAAGCATCCTTTCGTAAAAACATTTCGTAAATACTTTTAACCGCAGATTTTTTGCTGCAGATGTAAATATTAATTAAGAACTTGATTCCGTATTTGAAAATTTATTCTAAAACATTTAATTCCACTGCATTGCAGTCGTCTTTGAAGTGGTCGGTCTGCTTGACTGCTTAATTAGCACTCGGCGAGATTTAACTACGTTCGCGCTTTAATGCTTCGCTCTTGCTTCCGCTTGCAGCTTTCCACACCGCGACTCCTACGCCCAGGACAGCGACGTGAAATGTGCAACTCCTGGCCGCTTATAATTGCAATAACCGTCGGATGCCTCTGGAACCCCCAGCTGCTGCAAACGTCCAAGTCATGTCCGGCCGAATGCATCTGTTTATCGCAGACCCAAGTGAGTATCTGCCAGATATCTGCTCTTCCTCGCGTGTTCTTGTTGTTGTTGTTGTTCTTGTTGTTGTTTGCTCTAAGAATATTTTCAACTGAAAATTCAACTAAAGTGCAATAACGAGTGCAGCAACACTGTAAAACAACAACAATAACATTAGCAATCAGCTGCAAAGAACCGAACGAGTAACTCGTTGATTTCATTTCTTTTGCGGAAAAGACTGCCAAAGAAATGCTTTGTCGGGCTGCAGTTGGCGGGGAGAGAGCGAGAGAGAGAGAGAGAGAGAGAGAGAGAGATAAAGAGAGAGAGAGAGACAGAGGTAGAGGAGTTTCATGTGGAAGTAACATTAAAGTGCACTTCAGCGCACTGTAACTCCGTCCGATTTTGCTGGAATTTAATTTTTATTAAATTTAAGGATTCTTTGCTGTTTGAGAATCCTGTGAGGAAACGTCGAGTTGTAGTCGCACACTGATGCCCAGCAAATCGGGTCGTTTCTTGCTCTCTCTCTCCTCTCCGCAAACACGCACAACATTTTCCGCACAATTCTCGACTTGACGCCCTCTTCTCGCCCACACTCGGCCCACAGCACTCACGTTGCGCTTTCATTGTTGCAGGTGCTCTGTAACACCGGCGGACTGGCGCACATTCCGCTGCGACAGCTGCCCTCCACCGTGGAGAACCTCGCTCTGACGAAGAACAACTTCCCGATCATAAAGCCGGACTCGTTCGCCGGCCTGCGCGCCCTCAAGAAGCTCTCGCTGGACGGCAACAACATCACGCGGATCAAGCAGTTCGCCTTCCGCGGCCTGCCGCGCCTCAAGGAGCTCTCGATCCAGTACACGCCGCTGCAGACGGTGTCGCAGTTCGCCTTCGCCGGCCTGCAGAACCTGTCCACCATCCTGCTGAGCCACAACCAGATCGTGCGCATCGAGAGCAATGCCTTCGCGGGCACCTCGAACGTCAAACTGATCCTGCTCTCCAACAACCCGATGGTGCGCCTCGAGGGCGCCGCCTTCTCCGGCCTCACCAACGTGGGCCACCTCATCCTGCCCGCCGGCATCCGCTCCATCGAGCCGGACGCCTTCTACGGCATGGACACGGTGGGCCTCCTCAAGCTCGCCTACATGGATCTGCGCGAGCTGGCGCCCTACACGTTCCGCGGCCTGTCGAACGTGCTGCTGCTCA
The DNA here is from genome assembly GCA_922984085.1 of Sicus ferrugineus. Classification (NCBI taxonomy): domain Eukaryota; kingdom Metazoa; phylum Arthropoda; class Insecta; order Diptera; family Conopidae; genus Sicus; species Sicus ferrugineus. Next base: position 23,041,283 of record OV277351.1, read on the forward strand.
CGCTGCAGGAGTCCGACCTGGGCGTCATCTGCGCCGGCGCCTTCGACGGCCTGACGCAGGTGGACACGCTGCAGATCCTCAACAACAAAATCGACGCCATCGAGGAGCTGAACTTCACCTATGCGGCCGCCATCAAGCACCTGAAGTTCCAGGGCAACCACATCCTCGAGACGCCCGACCCGAGCGGCCTCCTGCTGGACGGCGTGGAGCACCTGCAGCTGGTGAGCAACCACTTCCCGTGCGGCTGCCACATTCACACGCTGCTGGACGGCGCTCTGGCGGACGGCGCGCACAACCACACCGAGTTCCTGCAGAGGAACTTCTGCATCTCGCCGCTGGAGGTCAACGGACGCGCCATGATCGAGCTCGAGCTGGACGAGATCGGCCGCTGCCAGGACCAGCTGACCAAGGGGAACCTCGGCTCGTCCGCCTCCTCGATGGCCATGGGCCGCAACATGACGCTGCTGATAGCGGCCGCCACCGTCTACCTGGAGCTGGCGTGCGTGGCGATGGGCGTGGCCCTGTGGCGTTGGGTGGAGAGATGAATGTAGCTAAACGAGGTGGTCGCAGTAGAGCTCAGTTAGCTACAGGTAAGCGTAGGGTTGCGGGGGAGGAGGAGGAGGAGGAGGAGGCGGTGGAGGAGGGAGATGTGTGGAGGGCGGGGGACACACAAGTTTAAGCTTAATGTAGAAATAAAAATAATCGCCGCGATTGCAAAGAACACGAGGCAGGCGAGTACTTCGCGTGCACGAATGCCAATACGAAATAATCGTCACTACACGGATATAAGTTTCCTAAATAAGCCTGAGGGATGCTGCCAGGGAGGGCGGGAGTACCGTTGTATCCCTGACGAATACACGGAACGAGAGTGTTTTTGGTTAAGAAAGCAATTATTTTTATGCCGAGTCCGTAGTTTCCCTGCTGTTGGCTTGCTTAACAGACCGTTTTCCGAAATCGCAATTCTATCCCCTCTCGACAACAGTCGCCGATTGTGAATGCAAGCCGAATCTCCGGGTCACAAACTGGGTCACAAACATCTTCCTGCACCCGATTCGGATCGATTCGGATCATTTCCGTCCGAATGCGAATAATATCGAGTACTCTACGCGCATAACACGTCATATCACGGCCGTGCAAAGTCATCTAATGACTGACGTTCAGTCGTAAAATTTGCGCGATTACTTACTCTCGGCGAGTATCTCTAGTTTTGCAAATTCACAATTGACCACGCCCCTTAATTACGCTTCCCAGTCCTGTAGGAGACACAATTGCAACGTGATTTCTGCTTTTTTGTCCCCAGAGCCACGCGAAGTGGATAAAAGCGATTTTGGAAAACGAAGTCCCACACAAAATTTCTATCAATTATTCTGGCAGGAGGCGAGGAGAGCAGGAGAATTTTTTTTTGTTTTTTTTTTTTGTGGTGAGATTTAGTGTGCATTTTCGATTCTTCGTTTTTTTCCCTCCTTCCCTTTTTCGCTTCTTCGCTTCTTCGCTTCCCCCGCCCTCCCCACCCCCCTCTCGACACTTTTCACAGCTTTATTTTGTGAAATAAAAAATTAGTTTGTTTTTCCCCCAAACTGATAACTCAGAAACCAATCGAAAGCATCGTCGGCATCTTTTTTGTTGGCTCTCAAGAGCTCTGAAGTCGCAGCTGCTGCGGTAGCGAGAATAAAGCGAAGAATGAGTAAAAAGCGAGTTGAGGGGGCGGCGAGGATGTTGAAAGGGGGAGCTGAAGGGGCGCTGGGTTGCGGTTAACGGAGTGTCAGGAACACTGACAACCTCAGACTGATGATACTGACGACGCTGACGACGACGCTGACGAAGACCTCACCGGCTGACGAGCGCGCGCAGTGCGACGGCGGCAGGAGCGGCGAGAAATCACTGAAATCAACTTCTTGTCGAACTCCAGCCAGATGCTGAGGATTACGCAGGACTGCAGTCGACAGATTTCGGTAGAAGGGGAAAACAAAAACAAAAAACAAAAAACCAAAAAAAAAATTAATTCACCAACACCTTGATGCCGATGTTGTTGTAGTTGGCACTTTCGGGATTTCGTTTTCCTTTTTGCTTGTTTTCGTTTCGCGCTTTGAAAATTCTTCTCTAGAATTTTGTATTTCAGTTGTCTCGTGCCGGCTACCGTTGTAGGTGTGTGTGTGTGTGTGTGTGTGTGTGTGTGTGTGTGTGTGTGTGTGTGTGTGTGTGTGTGTGTGTGTGTGGCTGTGTGTGTGTTTCAGTATGAAATAAAAGAGGCAGCAGGACGCTTTTTGGCTTTTAAAACTGCTTTTTGAATTTGCTTCGGGGTTTCGCTAGAGCCACGCCTGCCCCCGCCCCTCCCCCAACCCCTCCCACCCCAACCTTCTTTTTTTTGCGCCACGTCAATGCAATTTGCTCACTCACACTTAAACAAAACAAGTCGGTGTGCCAAACTGCGAAATAACACGCGACACCACGGCACTGAACGATTATTTGTTGTTTTTGTTGCTGCTTTTCTGCGAGGAAGTCCAGCGAAGAGGAGAGAAAAGTTAAATCGCGCCAACTGAGAAACACAAACCAGCTCAATTACACTCCCACACACACACACACACACACACACACACACATATATATAGGCTCTAATCTACAATAACAAGAGAAACAACGAAAACAGCAACAACAAGGCCGCCTACAACTACAAACACTTCAAGCGGACGGGAACAAAAAACTCCATCGAAAACAACATCAACGACCACCGACACAGCAAAAAGCGGCCGCCGCGCTCAGTTGTAATTGAAAATCAATTGAAGGAATAAAACTAAAAAGCGGAATAAGTGAGAAAACGTTGCGCACGCCACCGCCGCCGCCGTCGCCGTCGCCGCGGAGTCGCCACGGAGTCGAGAGCCGGCGGCACAGAACAACGAAAAGCTGGACACTCAAATGAGCCGAACACGCCAGCAACACCCGCCAGCCGCGGGCAGCAAATCCGCCAGCTGCCTTCTGTCGTCCCCAGCGTCTCCAGCGTCTCCAGCGTCCCAGCGTCCCCCGCGTCTCCAGCGTCCCAGCGTCATCAGCGTCATCAGCGTCCGTGCTGCGGGACGAGCGAAGAGAGCAACAGAAAGAGCGGCGGGGATTTCGCGAGAGTGAATGAATTGTTTGCAACGTGAAAAGCTGGTGTTCAGCGATGCAGCGGCGGCCGCTGTCAGGTGGCGTCAGAGAAATCATCGTTGCAGCGATGCGTTGGCAGCGGGGAATTAAGGACGCAAAGTGGCTGCAGGCTCGCTGGGCTGGCGGGTGCCGAAGGTTGTGGGGGGCGGAGGCAGTCGTAGTGAGCACAATGATGAAGTGAACATTTGCGGGGAAGAATTTTTCCATTATGAAATCCTCTTTCAATGACATTCGCTGAGGCAATCGTTCACACACACAATTCCAACTGTCCTCTGCCAACGCCTCGTCATAATCTGGCAACGCTTGAAAACACTCTCGCGGTTTGATGAAACGCGCAACATGGAAGGGACTTCTGTGCGTCTCTCGTCTCGTCTCGTCTCGTCCCGTCGTTCGAGACGTTGCCACAAGCAACCGAGCGCAGTCAGTCGAGTCGCTTTTTGCTGGAGGCCGATTTCACTCGCTTTTTGCGTTTCGCAGCCACTCGCGCCCGCATTTCGTTTACGGCGCCGCAACGTTTCTGCTTCGCACGGAAAGCGACAGTGACGTGCTTTTGTGTTGTTGGTGTTGCTCGCTTGCTTGCTTGCTTGCTGTTGTTCGGCCTGCTGTTGGAGAGACGGACGGACGGACGCACCGCACCGCACCGTCCTTGCAGCGGGAGGGACAATTAAGTGGGCGACGAATGAAAGGACATTCAAGTGTCCATCGCTTCTCTCCACCGAGCTGGCATGAAGCGCTCACTTTTATTTATGAATTCTTTCGATAAAACCGAATTAATCGGTGATTAAATTGCTTCTCCCGCAAAACGCACGGAGCACCGAACACCTCACTGAAAAGATATCGGAAATCCCTTGCGAAACTTTTAAGTTACTTCGTCTCCTCCTCCTCCTCCTCCTCCTCCTCCTCGTCCTCCTCCTCCTCGTCCTCGTCCTCGTCCTCCTCCAACTCGTTGCTTGTTGGCAAAACAGATTCACGAGGCTTGCAGGCTGCAGTGATGCGGACGCAGCTCACAAAACTCCTTCCACGGCCGCGTGTGCACTGCACGCGGCCACTCGAAGCCCCACAATCGGTGCTGCCGGCGGCATTTCAGCTGGCGGCTCCCACTGCTGCAGCCACATCACAGCAGCAGCTGCTGCTGTTTGCTTCGGCCGACAGCGGCGGCGGCGGCTGCAAAAGTACGCCGTGCTGGTGTCCGCTGGCTGGCTGGAGTGGCTCTCGGTACCGTGAGCGCGTTTGCATTGCAAGTGTGTGCGTGCGTACAACTGTAATGTGTTTACGTAGCAATGTGTGCGTGTGTGTGTGTGTGTGTGTGTGTGTGTGCTCACGTGTGTGTGTGTGTGTGTGTGTGTAGAAGAATCTGTGTTGGCTTCCTTTTGTTTGCCGACTTCGATTTCTACTTGATGAAGTTACTCGCATTGCAAACGGAAGCAGCAACGACGACGACGACGACGACGACGACGACGACGACCGTAAACAGGACGAGGAACACTTAAAATGATTGATAATCCTTTGCCTGGCGAGGGTTTCAGAAACGAGAGCAGTTTAATTTGCTGTTATTAGTGCGGATGGAAAGATGCAATCCACTCAGTTCAATTTAATTACCAGTAGCACACAATTTCGAGTGAGTTGAGGTTCAGTAGCGCCTCTCGATAACTGAAAATGTAGCTGATAGTTAATTGCTAATTTAAAAAAATCTCCAAAACTTCTCTAAAGTATGTTAATTTCGTTGATATTACGCAGAAAATCGTATATAAAACGATGGAAAACGATAGATTAAATAGACAAATGAAAATAAAAGACCTTCCATTCTGTTGATAATCTGTGATTTAATCATTTCTATCAGCCTGATCAAGTTCAATGACTCAGTTTATCCTTAGCAGTAAATTCAGCAATCATAGAATTGCCGAGCAACGAAACAAATCGTAGAAATGTCATGTCAATCACTCAGTGCTAAAAAGAAATGCAATCGTTTCCAGAAAAACCGAGTCAATACACTGATTTCGTCCGCTCACAGTGACGGAGCTTCCTTGAAAATTAATTCGCTTGCAAGAAGAGTTCAACGAGCTGAAATAACTTCAGAACGCCACAGACGCCTGGACGCTGGACATGCCAAATCTTAGTTTTTAAATTTAAGCCAAATCTGTAGAGCCATTTTAAGCACAATTCAAGCAAAAGCCAGACGTGGATTGTGCTAAAAAGCGCCACAACGATCTAGAATAGCAAAGTCTGCGAACAAATAACGAGAAATTATGTTAACTTATGGGAATGCAAACTTATAGAAATAATCCACTCACATTTGTAGAAGTTAGAGAAGTAAATTATGTAAAATATAAATATACAAACACAAAAACAAGGCTATGAAATGCTAGCAGCGCTATTCCGTTCTTCTAATCGCACTTTTCACTTTAGAAATACAATACTTTCCGCAAAAATTCGCGTCTCTAAAGCTATTCGAACCACCAACAGACTCGCTCAGAATCCAACAGACTCGCTGAGAATCCAATAGACTCGCTGAGAATCCAACACACTCGCTCAGAATCCAACAGACTCGCTGAGAATCCAACAGACTCGCTGAGAATCCAACAGACTCGCTGAGAATCCAACAGACTCGCTGAGAATCCAACACACTCGCTCAGAATCCAACAGACACGCTCAGAGTCCAATAGACTCGCTCAGAATCCAACAGACTCGCTGAGAATCCAACAGACTCGCTGAGAATCCAATAGACTCGCTCAGAATCCAACAGACTCGCTGAGAATCCAATAGACTCGCTCAGAATGCAACACACTCGCTCAGAATCAATGGGTTTCTGTTGCCCCTCGGACGGAATAGAGAATAGTTAGCGGTAGCAGCTGGCAGTAGCATTTCATAGTTTAGCACGATTATACGCGCGGAATAGGTTATCGAGACCTCGACGCCAACGCGTGTCCGCTGGCGTGAGTGGTGCAGGCCACACATTCGGTTGTCAATTAAGCACTGCAATTCGCGTCGCGAGACAAATACAGCAAATATGTACACCAAATTATAGCAAATAAGCGGCTACGATATACTATACGAACTTCGCATTTATTTACTCTTTTGTACTGAACGAACGCTGCAGATTGAACGCTGCAGATTGAACGCTGCAAACACGATCGCAACTCGAGGCTGCAATTCGCGTCCCAGTTCATCTCTGCAACGCTCGAACGTGAATTTCTCACTGCAAACAGTGAAACTCGATTTGTTTTTTAAACAGTGCCTCTTGTCATAAATTATCGCAATGTAAATAAAGTACACGTCGGCCACTGCAGCTCAGACATCCACAAAACAAAATAATCGTCTCTGTACGACGAACCTCGTCGTCCCTGTACGACGAACGTCGTGAAACTAGTAAGAATTCAATGGAAATACGCGAAACTATAAATTAAAACGTTGACGGTTGACGGTGTCTGTAATCACAGCCGTGCCGAAGCTTGCCATCCGAAAACCGAAAGGCGCGGCAACCAAAATATAATAGCAGACATCCTCCTCTGTCCCCCCCCCCAACCCCCGTTCACGTTGTAAATTCAGGAATACACAGCGTACTCGTAATTAATGAAGAGATCTCACTGTACTTTGGTTGCCGCCGCCGCTTTGGTTGATTCAACACGAAGCGAAATTTGTAAGCTATCGAATTATTAATTATCATAGTTCGAGTGCAATACTGCAAACTGCATGTTAGTCAGTGAATTTGTTAAAGCGAAGATCAAGAAATGAAATAAAGAATAATGTGAAAAAATATACATTTTGTGGTCCTTTTTTATTATTGACGAAAATAACAGCGAGGAAGGTAGGTAAAAGTTGATAATTTAATAAAAATCAAAGATTTCGCATTTCCATTCACGAGAATTTTAGAATTTTTAGAATTTTTTTAAATATTTTAGAATTTTAGAAAGAATTCATCACAAGGAATTGATCACTTTTACAACAATAGCATCACGAAATAATTCGGAGCAAGGAAATAATCGCAACAGCGATATATCGCAACGCGATGTAAAATTTATACGTCGCAAAACAATTCATTGCGATGAAATGTATAACTGAAGAATTCATCCAGATGTCGATTTATCGCCAATTGCAGTCCTCGAAATGACTGGCGATGAATTGCTTCGCGATGAATTGCTTTCGCGATATCGCGCTACCGCGACGAATTTCACACCAATTTACTGATTTCAGATTAGAATTTGAATGAATTCAGATTAGAAGCTCTAATATTATTTAATCCTTTAAAAATTTGAACTGATTTACTTTGAAAGAAAACTGCAAAACTCTCCAAGTTGTTCAGATTTTTCTTCGTCCGCCCGTAAGAAATTTGCATTCAGCAATTGTTTCACCTCTTAAAAGCGAGCATTCAATTTGTGTGAGAGCAAGAGGAGGCAAGAGCGACAAGGACGCAGGACTCCCTCTTGGGCTTCTTCCTCTTCTTCCCTGATGGCTTCCTCTTCTTCCTTGATGGCTCCCCTCAACTACAGCTGCGCTCATTCTCCTCAGAGCTTCTGATTTGCCGTCTTACAACTCGAAAAAAGTGAAAGCACGGAAATTTGCGCTCATAAATTCGTCGAGTAGAGTGAGTGGGGGCGGGGCGGGGGGTGTCGTTAGTTGGGTGGACGGACGGACGGACGGACGAACGGACGGAATGCCACACACAAAACTGCAGCGGAAACTGCAGTAAATTTTCATTTGTGTCCAATTCAACTTTTCCACTTTGTATCCTTCCTTGAGCGCTGCGCCACATCCTCGTGCTAACCGCGACTCGACGCCAGCGAAGTACGAATTGTTGCAGCAGCGTCAATGGCAGCGGCAGCAGCAGCAACGGCAGCGTCAATGGCAGCGGACACAGCAGCAGCAGCAGCAGCGGTGGCAACTCTGCTGCAATTCAAAGAACGCACACTCGCAGCAACACCACTCTCGTGCCCGACCACAACTGCACTTGCAACTACAACAACGAGGTAACAAATGACAAAGAGTGTGGAAACGTACGTGAATTCATAGGGACTTCAAGTCGGACGCCTGAAAGTTGGCAGCACGAGTGTAGCAAAAAATGCAGCAGCACCACCGCCGCCATAAACACTTGAAAAGCGAGAAAATGAAATCGCTGGCTGGCTCCACCATCATCGGTGGGTGGAGGGGGCACGAAGTGGGGAGCCCCTGTGGTCCGCGAGCTCTGCCGCGAGGAAATCAAACCCGAAATTCGGTTAGCAAAAAAATCCATGCACTTGTTTCGATGTTGTTCTGCTGCAGATAGAAGTTCGCTTCCATTTGTCTGCTCACAGCGATGTCTGGCAACGCCGCTCTGATGGAATTTGATTTGATTTGCGAGCAGCGCGGAGGGCAGGCAGGTGTGTTGGTCCTCCGCGGTCGGCGGTCGTCGGACGGACTCGCAGGTAGTTCGCGTAGATATGCAGATGAATTTCGACTTCTCTCTTTTTTTCAATATTGCCTGCAGTCCCACATCCTCACAATATTCCGGCAAACACTGCAGCTGACGATTACTTCTCGAGAATCGATTACTGCCTCGTTCTCGATTGTCCGCTCGAATTCTAGACGAGATTTGTCGGAATTTTCAGCTCTGTCGACCTCCATTTCCCTCGCGGCGGAAAAACGTTGTCTCGACCGCGATTATCGCCTCAATTTCAAGCCACGATTGCCCGAGAACCGAAGTGGAAGGATCTTCTAACTGCAGCACTTCGTTTTTACCTTAACGAAATTACTGGAAAAACACGCTAGCTCACCGCTCTGGTTTCCCCCTCTGCTGATGCAGTGCTTGCAACAAATTGGTGGCAATCTGTCGCCTTCCTTCCTGCCCGACGCGCTCCACGGAAGCCCAGCGAAATTTCATTTCACATTTTGCGCGGCCTCACCGCTTCCCGAAACGCTTACAAGTCGCTGCAAAACACGCGCTGAACGACGTCCTGCGAAATGTTGGCTGCAGGATGTCAACGGCGGGAGGACTTCATGGTCGCCGCGCGCAACTGCTTCTCTGCATTCAGAGCTGCTCTCACTTTTCCAGCGCATTGCAAGCACGTGCCGTCGTAAAGAAGTGTGAATGTCGTGATGGTACGCGGCTGCACTCCGCAATGCGTAATCATTTCATGTAAGGAGACTTTTGTACTGCCGCTGAGCGCCATAAAACGGATTCTTGCATTCGAAGACTTCAGTCTTCTCAGCGCAAATTGTTGAGAAAGACTTGAAGAGAATCGGGAATTGAAGTTGTGGCTGTAAGGAGGAAAAATGACAGCGAATCCTGTAAAACGAATTGGGGGGGACTTTTCACGTCGTCCGACGATCCCTCGCGGTATTTCGCTTCGTGAATTGAAGATCCCCAATTCGTTGGGGAATTATTTTGGAGAACCTGTAAATTGGAAATCTCGCACAAAATACTGTCGTCCTCGAGTCCTCGGCGACCGGGAATAGGAATCCTTGTGACACACAGAACATTTTTTAAGCCAAACTGTGTGCGAGGAACGAGTTGCATTCACGCGGATCCAAGTTGAGTTCGCAGTTAAGCTGGTGGAAGACAGAGTCTGCGTTGAATTCGTTTTAAGAACTCACGTTTATCCGGCAAATTGAAATCCAAGCAAAGACTTCACGAGGAGAATCTTGGAAATTCCTTGAAAAATCGCCTTTTCTGTGGTCGATGTGGTCGTGCAATCATCCATCAAGAGATTTCTAAAATATCAGTTAGCATTCATTTCGCGAGAAAGAAGAACAACGCTGAAACTAAAGCCTCTGCGATTTATCAGCCCTCTCATCCCCCCCCTCCCCTCCGCACCTCTTTGGATTATCGAAACCCTTGCGGGAGAAGCTCATCGAAGCTTTACTTCGCGTCAGCCGAGTAGCTCATTCGCAGGAATGCATCACAGGAGTCCCTCGCAGCGCATCCACTCAAAACAGACGCCGGCTCACGCTGTAGACGAGGAAATGGATTCCTCCCGACATACGATCGGGAGAATGGGATTTAAATGAACTCACGAACGTGTGTTTGACACGTGTCTCGTGACTCCCCCCCCCACCCCCCACCCCTCCCGCGCACAAGGATATCGTAGCGAGCAACAATGGCGGCGGCAATAAAAGCCTCGCGCAAGCACACGCAAAAATGCTTCCTCGAAGTCTCGCGTGTGTGCGTGCGTCTGTGGCCGCTTGCAAATGTATGCGAAGCGCCACTTCGGGAGCAGCAGCAGCAGCTGGCGTTTTCAGTTGAAGGACGAAAATTCGACGAGGCGAATCGAAGCTGCGAGTACGAAGGACACCAAGAAGACAACAAATTGCACGGCAAGAGTTGTGGTGCATTACGAGAAATAGAAAGGGAAAGACGATTCAAGGAGGTGCGATTCTCTCGCACCCGTCGACTGAAATGATTTGAAAGCAAAGACGAGCAATCTGCTTGTGACGCTGACGCTGACGCGGACGCGGACGCTGGCGGGGGGGGGGGGGAAGAAGTGGAGCGCCCCTCTGGTGAACCGCGTGAGCCGCTCAGGCTGCCAGCCGGTCGACTGCTGAACTCGGATCAGCAGTGCTGTGGCTGCGATCCTGTGGAGCGTGAGTCGCACGCAAAGTGGAATGTAATCTCTGTGCGCTCGTGTGTTGCCTGCTCCAGATGCCACTTAAACTGTCCCGCCGAAGCAGTTGAGTTCCCCCGCCAACTCCGCAGCGAAGACTGTTTTTAATAGCCTATCAGGAACTCAGCGGAAGGATTTCGGGATCTCAGCATTCAAATGTGACGTGCGACTCTCAAACACTCGCGAACCGCAACCTGTTTGGCCATCGATTGTCAATGATTGCGATGTGATTCTGCGGGATTTCTGGCCGAAGTTTGCGATTGCAACAGCCGAAAAATTTCCCTCGTTCCAGACAGCGTGGATGGTGAGATGATTTTTCGTGGGATTTTTCATGGAATTGGGGATTTTCATAGGATTTAGGTATTCTTCGTGGAATTTTTTCATGACATGTGGGTATTTTTCATGAGTTCTTCATGGAATTTGGGTATTTTTCGTTGGATTTTTCAAAGGATTCTCTCGTGGGATTTTTTCATGGGATTTTTGCATGGATTTGAGGATTTAAATCGGATTTGGTATTCTTCGTGGACTTGTTATTAGTGTTACTGTTGTTGTTGTTGTTGTTGTTGTGATTATTTTCGTGACTATTTTTCTATTGTTATTTCTCTACCTTCCTCGCCGAAATAAAGTGACAGCAACAGCAGCCGCATTTCTTCATCCAGCATTCATTCATCTCGATAGAGAAGAAGAAGAGAAGGAGTAGAAGAAGAGGAAGAGGAAGAAGAAGAGGGAGAAGAGGAAGAGGAAGAGGAAGAAAGCGAATACCATGAGTGACTTTAACAGGAACGAAACAACAAAAGTCTGCCTGCATCTGACGTCGTCAGTTGGTCGTGAAGCGGAGCGGCGTTCATCGCAACGCTATCTTGTGACGGATTTCTCATTATCTGTACTCGTATTTCGTTGAATGCCTCCGATGGGACTCGAAATGGCGTCTCGAACGACTGAACGAGCTCACTGAGTAGGTTGGCGAGACAGCCGGCGAGTTCGTTGAGTCGGTGGAGTCCACTCACTTCATTCAGTTCGGCGGTGGCGTCGCGATGTATGAAGCCGCCCGGCATTCATGTGTGTTGGTAGAGCGTCTACTAAAAAACGAGTCGGCGAGTTCGCACGATGATGTGTGTGTGTGTGTGTGTTCTGCTCCCTCTCTCTCCGTCCATCCCTCTCTTTATCAATCACTCTCTCTCTCTCTCTCTCTCTCTCTTGATGATGTGGTTTTGTACTTCCCATTGTTGTTGTTACTCTCTTCTCACTCTTCGTTTTCAAGCAAGGATGTCGTTTCTCCATTCACTCTTTCAGCTGTTTGTTTGTTGTTTGTTGTCGTTGTTTGTTGTCGTTGTTGTTTGTTGTTGCTGTTGTTTCTTGTTGTTGTTGTTGTTGTTGTTGTTGTTGTTGTCGCCGTTGTCGTTGTGGAAGTCGTATTGCTCTCCGGTCCCACTTCAATCGTTTAACGCAGCGCGGACGCGTGATTTGATTGCAGCCACATTTTAGTCCTCCCTTGAAATCCGACCGCATTTTTGCTCTGTTCTACTTTTCCTCAAAAAGGTCATCCGTTACTTTTCGCTCTAAACACAAAAATAGAAACGATTTCCCGCCAGAAAATCCCAACAGGGGAGCCTTTAATTGGATTCCGCCAGAAGTTCCGCGTGTTGAATTAAACCGCATTTTTGCGTCGATGAAACTGCGAGACAAAACGCAATTTTTGAAACCTTCAAGTGAGTTTTTTTTTTATTTCACATATCTGATAAATCGTCGTAAACTCCAGCAGGGTTTCCTCAAATGAACGATTAAATTGACATAATTAATAATTGACAAAATTATTTTCTTCTTCACTTCTGTGAATTTTGTTTTATTTATTTAGAAGAAGAAAAAAACTTAAAATTTATAGTTTTGTAAATACGGAAAATATTGTATTTTTCTTTTTTTTTTGTTTATTTATTGTAGCGCGGAAATTCAATTGGCAACACACGGACTTCTGTTTGATGAGGAAATTAATGAATAATTAATTATTAATGCATCGATGGCAAACAAAGAAACGCAAGACGAGACACAACATTCGTGCAAAAATACACAATGAAACTTTGTTTGCGTTGATCGAACGCAACGACAAACAAACGACGAGTTTCGTCATTTTAACTCTTTTTTTTCGTACAGTTTTACGAATTCTCGTCTGTTGGGATGTCCAATCCATGATCTCAATTCAACAACAACAACAACAACAACAACAACAACAACAACAACAACAACAACAACAACAACAACAATTTAAGTTTTCTGCAAATGACGAAAATTTACGTATAGAGGGAAATTTTCACAATTCACGTTCGATATGCTGACGATTTTCCTACTTAAAACTCTGACAGCAACACGAACGGCAACAACGACAACCAACACTAACACCATCACAACAACAACAACAACAGCAATAACAACAACAACCAAATAACTACCTCACAAACTCAATAACAGGAGATTTTCTGCTAAACTTTGACTTGTTTTTGATTCGGTTTTTCCTCCAAAATTGTTGGTTGTTTTCCTGTCTTGTCAGGCTAATTGCAATGGAGGGTTGTTGTTGTTGTTGTTGTTGTGGTTGTTGTTGTTGTTGTTTCACTTATGTTAACAACAGCCAGCAGAGGTCGTTTCCAACGTTGCAACGTCGAAGTAACTCTCGACACATGAGAGTTCAGAGCTGACGACTTCGGCGCCGCTCTGGCATCAACAATTCGTACGGCGTGTTGTCGGCTTTCACCGCCTCTTCCCCTCCCCCTCGCCCACCTCCTCCTCCTCATCCGCATCCTTCTCGCCTTTTCTCGCCTCGTCTTCTCCTCCTTTCAGCAGCGAGACAAAAGTGCAAGGACAGCCAGGACAGCAGCGAGCATCCGCTTACATCGACAGCTGCATCAGCAAAAATACGCCGCACAAACAACAGCAGCTTGTGTGCGTGTGTGTGGCTGCATGCGTGTGTGTGTGCGTGTGCGTGCGTGTGCGTGTGTGTGCGTGTTTTGGCAATGAGCAAACTATTTCATTCTCATTTATATGCTAATAAGACACCTGCTCCTGCTCGCCTGCTGCTGTTTATTCCGTCCGGATGATGCGCGTCCAAACAACTCCGTGCAGCGAGCGAGCGCGTCCTTGCGAGGCGGTGCGGTGCGGTGCGGTGGTGCGATGGTGCGGTGCGGTGGTGAGGGGGTGCGGAGGTGAGGGACGCGTTCATCATTGACATCTCTAATGTCGACACCTCGCCGCCCGCCGCCCGTCCCCTGCCAACCACAAGCCAGCCAATTCTTGCCGCTGCTCCCGTCTCCCCTCTGCGGCTTCGCACCGCCGCTCGTTTAATACTTCGAGAGTGGATTTCACTTGCATAAAATGAGAGTTGCTCGCTCTCGCTCTCTCTCTCTCTCTCTCTCTCTCTCTCTCTCTCTCTCCTTCTGCTTGTCCGCTGTGTTTGTGTTGCTTGGCGGCCCCTCAGCCAGAGATTTTGTTGTTGTTGGTGTTGTTGTTGGTGTTGGCGTTCGAGTCCGCTATTAAAATTTCAAAGCATATTTTCCGGCGCAGCCACACACACACACACACACACGGCTTCGGAGGAAAACGAGGTTCAACACGAAGCACGCAGCGCGCGTCCGTCGCGTTGAATGTGCGAGCGAGCAGAAGCGGTTCTTCCTCCTCCTCCTCCTCCTCCTCTTCCTTCTTCTTCTTCTTCCTCTTCCTCTCCTTTTCCCCCCTTTATAATTCCGAACTTGTTTAGTGAATTTCTGGCATAAGTTTCATTTAATTGCCGGAATTCGCACTCTCGAGCGCAACGACAGCAGCCAGCATCGGCTACGACAGAACGGCAACTGCAACTGCAACTGCAAAGTCCAATTAAGTGTTTCGTGAACTTTTCAATTCACACTGGCAATCTGCGATGCCATTCTGTGATTCCGCAACAGCGTTGCATGCGTTGCAATTTACACATTCGGGTTTGGATTTCTCAGCTTATTTGCGTGTGGAAGTGCCAACAATGGGATTTCGCCACCACTTCACTTCACAGTTATTTTGTTCTAATTAATATAGAAATTTTCATTGTTTCATTGTTTCACGTGGAGAATTGTCGCTTGCTTCTTCTAGAAGTTGTAGGAACTCATAATTGATACGAATCTAAAAATATTTCATACTCTGAGAGGCAACTTTATCTAAATGCGAGAAATATGACAACAAATTCCATGAGAGAGAGGGAGGGAGAGAGAGAGAGGGAGAGAGAGAGAGGGGGAGAGAGAGAGGGGAGAGAGAGAGGGTGAGAGAGGGACAGGGGGAGAGAGGGGAGAGAGAGAGAGTGACTCTGTGAGTCGCCTGATCAAACTTTTCCTGCCTAACTTTCCTTGACAAGACGAGTCCATTTCCGTTCGAATTTGCAAAAAAAATTTATTATTATTTTATTTCAATTTTCCATTTTTTTCGAATTTTTTTTTTAAATTTTTTTTTTTTTTTTAAATTTTTTTTTTTTTAATTTTTTTTTTTTTAAATTTTTTTTTTAAAATTTTTTTTTTTTAATTTTTTTTTTTAAATCCAACTTCTCTGTTCTCTCCGAGTATTGAACTCGCCGCCTCACGTTTGCTGCGCTTCATTGAGTGCGCGGTAGACCGCTCGGACTCGCGGTGTAAGAAAATAATGATGGCAGTTGAAAGTGCGCGACGCGACGATTCAATTAGCAGACCAACTTTTTCTACCTAGTTTTCGATTAATTAATCGATTAAGTGCTTCCATTATTTCATGCAACGTGTCGGCGAATGCATCGCGTATACGATTTCGACTGAAAAGAGTAGCAAGCGCGACAAGTTTTGCCAATATGACGAGCGGGAGACGCGGGAGACGCGTGAGACGCGCGAAACACGAGGGACTGCGAGTGGCAAAAATGGACGAATTCATTCCGTTGTGTTTTCTTGAATTTCCACAAAGTCGTCGTTGCTGGTGTTGTTGTTGTTGTTGTTGGTGGTGCTGGTGGTGGTGCTGGTTGTAGTGTTGTTGTTCTTGTTGTTGTTGTTGTTGGTTTGCAGTACGCATGCATGGATATCCGTCGCCAAGTGTTGCAAAACATGACAAACGCACACACTGAACGTTCGCGGGGTTTTTGTTGATATTAAATGTGCTCTGTTGTTGTTGTTGTTGTTGTTGTTCTTGTTTGCTAATGCTAACTCGCGATGATCTGCAGGGCGTGAGTGTGCGTGTGTGCGTGCGTGTGTGCGTGCTCGTGCACACAGATGTTCGCGTGTGAAGAAACTCGACTGCAATAAATTATTCCGTGTTGACTCAACACAGCTACACGAACACGTGCTCGCCTACTCATTCTCACACACACACGCACACGCACACGCACATGCACACACACACACACACACGTACGCACGCCTCTGAAGGCCGTTCGTGTGTTGACGCTGCCGTTGCCACTGCAGCGTCAACTGTTGCGTTCGGCATTGAAATTGAAATTCACGAGCTCCGTCGTGTCGGGCGGGCGGCAGCGTGTCGGCGGCGGCGTGTCAACTAATTTTTAATCACTGCGAAAACTTTCAAGCCGAACAATTGAACGGCGGCAGCGCTGCAACGCGCGTCTCGCTACAGCGCGAGCCGAACGAAAGAGTTTCTCAGCGACTTTAATTGATTTCTGATGCTCTATTGAGCCGCAAAACACGCGGAGAAGTCGTGTGCAGCTGGAGCACAAGTTGGCTCCTCAGTTCGAGCTCCTCGCTTCGAGCTCCTCACTTCGAGCTCCCCCGCGCGTCAGGGTGCCGCGCATCAGCCAGCAGCAGCAGCAGCAGCAGGCGCAGCAACGGAGCGCCATGAAAAGTTTGCGTGCTCCGTGGAAAAGCGAACACGAACGCGCGTCAGAAGCACTCGGCAGACACGTGGCTGCGCGCGCCGCCCGCCGTCCACAAGCAGCGCGCTTCGTTTCGCTGGCGGATTCGCTCCGTGTCGCTCTTTGATTCAGGAAACTCTTGCAACCGAGAGCTCTGTAATTAAATTGCTGAGACTCCCCGCGTTGATGACAACATTCGGCATTCGGCATTCGATCGGCTGGCGCGAGTCTGTATTTGCATTTGCCAGCGAATCTGTGAGCGCGTAATTGCTGCACACGTCGGCTGCAACCTGCTTGCCAGCTGAATTTGTAGCTGCGTCTGTATCTGTGACTGCAACTGCATCTGTGACTGCAACTGCATCTGTGTGTGAGTATCGAATTTCACAAAAATCAGTGAGTGTAGACCACGAAATTCGAGAAATTTCTTCCATTTTCGGTTAATAAGACACAAAATTCGGTTAAAATGAGACACAAAAAGCTCCCTCAAATGCCTCTCAATTTCCTCTTTTCTCCACAATCAGGAGAGAGAGAGAGAGTTGATTTCTTCTTCTTCTTTCTTTATTTTGACGACTTTTTCTGCATTTCTAGAGAAATTGATTATTTAAGATTATTAAATTGTTTCCTCACTTCGTCTGCCTTCAAGGAATCCTTTGAATAATCAGCGAATCAGCGAGCGAATTTTCCCAAAGGGTCACGAGTGCCAAAGGGTCACGAGTGCCCGTAATTCGATCGCCGATCGTCCAGGCGAACCACGGCACGCTGAGCTGGTGGTCGCCGCACCAACTTTCCCTAAAAAGATTACAAAATCGCAGCAATAAAGGATTCGCGGTGAAATTGAATTGAACGACGCGCTTCAATCAACAAATAATTGCAATCGCGCACTTCGACGCCGGCACGAGGAAGGCATTTCGCGAGAGCTCGCCGCGAAGAACTGAGACGTGGAAGTCGAGAGCGCCGAGAGCGCCGAGCCGGGAGCAGCCGAAACCCGCCGCAGCCGCCGCCGCCACCACCGCCGGGGGGACACGAAACCACAACGAAGCCGAGCAATAAACGGCCGCAACGAGCTGCTGGCAAATGGCGCGGCCGCTCTGCCGCTCTGCCGCTGTAAATTGGGGGCCATAAAATGATTTGTTGGCCGGGAGGAGCGGCGAGCAATCTGCAGTCCAGCAGCCGCTGGTATTCTGGCCGCCGCGCCAGTGGTCGGCATTTCATTGCCACGCGGAGGGTGAGGCAGTCGAGTCCGATCGCCGACGACGGGCGGTTTTTCAGAGGCGCTTGCAATTCCAGCGCGTCGTGATTTGGCACGGAATTGGCGGCGCAGCAGGCGGAAACACGCGCTTGTAACGCGATACTGCGGCTTCCGCAGCAATGATGGCAGCCGTGCGGTGCTCTGCAGTCGACGGCAGGCAGCAGCTCGTGTTTCGTTGCGGGTTCTCATTTTCGTGTTCCTTCCACTTCGGCAAGCACGACGAGTTCCCTCGCTCTACCTCCGCCAGCCGACATGCGAGGCGCGGCCACTGATTTTCTCAAGGCTGCCGCATGAATTCCTTCTCTAAATATTATTGCGACTCTCGCGAAAACCCTTCGGTTCCGTCCGATCCCGCACGATCCGTGCACGAATCCCAGGGTTTTCGGAGAAGATAATCGCAAGATTTCCGATGAAGTCGCCCGTTTAATCAGCTGGAGAGCGACTCTCGCCCCCGCGTGGCCCGCGTTGAGCGCGCTGCTGCCCTCAATCCGGCATCATTTCGTCACTCTTCGCGCTGCCTCTCCGATCGCACAACAACAACTTCCAACGTCGTTTCAAATGGCTGAGAAGACGCCGCAGATTTTCGCTCTCGGAGGGAATTCGCGAAAAACTGGATTTGCTGCTGCGGACGGAAGCGTCGTCGCTGGCTGTTGTTGGTGTTTTTCGTTTCTCCCTTTTTTTGCGCTCTCTTTTCGAGCGATGATTTCACGTCTCTTGTATTGTTTTTCGCCAACTATTTCCGTATTTTGTGTCCTTGACGCTGCGCAAGGACGTTTCTGGTTCGCGAGGCGCGTTCCCCCCCCCCCCGCCATCCACCCACTCCACGCTCAACAATCCCCTCAATTTTTTCGGATGTGATAAAGGAAATTCAATATTATGGAGGAAAACAAAAGGAATGCGAAATGCGATTGACTGAAATGCGACTGAAATGTGACTGAAATTCGACTGAAATGCGACTGAAATGCGACTGAGAAGCGACTGAGAAGCGACTGAGAAGCGACTGAGAAGCGACTGAAATGCGACTGAAATGCGACTGAAATGCGACCGAAATGCGACTGAAATGCGACTGAAATGCGACTGAAAAGCGACTGAAATGCGACTGAAATGCAACCGAAATGCGACTGAAATGCGACTGAAATGCGACTGAAATGGGACTGAAATGGGACTGAAATGCGACTGAAATGCGACTGAAATGCGACTGAAAAGCGACTGAAATGCGACTGAAATGCAACCGAAATGCGACTGAAATGCGACTGAAATGCGACTGAAATGGGACTGAAATGGGACTGAAATGGGACTGAAATGGGACTGAAATGCGACTGAAATGCGACTGAGAAGCGACTGAAATGCGACTGAAAAGCGACTGAAATGCGACTGAAATGCGACTGAAATGCGACTGAAAAGCGACTGAAATGCGACTGAAATGCGACTGAGAAGCGACTGAAATGCGACTGAAATGCGACTGAAAAGCGACTGAAATGCGACTGAAAAGCGACTGAAATGCGACTGAAATGCGACTGAAATGCGACTGAAATGCGACTGAAATGCGACTGAGAAGCGACTGAGATGCGAATCCCCTTGACTCCCTCCGCCTTCAGCGCCTCCGCGATTCCTCGCTCCGCGATTCCTTGCGAAAGTATTTCGATACGCATTGCAAGCGCTGCTCATAAAACTTTCACAAGCTCCTCGACTTGATTGCACTTGTCGGCGCGATTTGAAGGGCGACCCGGCCCTGCCTGGGCCGACTTTCTTGCCGCAGTCCGCGCGCAAGTGAAAAAAACTCTTCAAAAGATTTCGCAATTTGCGAGGTGGCCACTTCACGGTGTTGCCAGCATTCGATCTTTCGAAAAGTCGGCATTACGTCAGAACTCGCAAAACAAGCGCATCCATCGCTCGAAACTCGCCGAGTTCCGGACGGATGAGCCACTCAAATTGGCCGCTCAAATTGGCCGCTCAAACAGCTTGACTGCCTCTCGACGCGGCGGCGGCGAGTGCGATTTCCAGGATAATTTCCGCCAGGATAACAAAACAAACGTTGCGTTGACGCGCTAATAATTTTTGCGCGACGCACTGAAGCGAAAGAAGAAGCGACTCGTGACTCTGTCGACTGGCGTGAGCGCTGAAAACTCACTTGCAACGCGACCTGTGGGGCGCAACCGACGCTGTTTTGATGAATCGGAGAGGCCACGCGACCTGCTGCCCCCCCCCCCCCGCCACCACCGACCGACGCTGCAAATACAACTGAACACGCAAGGGAACTTTTAGGGGAGTTGTTGTTGTTGTTGTTGTTGTTGTTGTTGTTGTTGTTGTTGTTGTTGTCCTTGCTGTTGTCGTGTTTGGTTATCCTGCCACCAGCGGCCTCGGAAAGCACACGAAATCTCCAAAAAGATCGACCAACAATCAGGTTTTCGAAGCTCTTTCGGCGAATATTTAACAGCAGTTGGTGGTGTTGTTACTACTGAGGCCTCGTCAGATTGATCCTCTCCCTCCCCCACCCTTCCCGCCACCACTCCTGCTTTTCTTGCTTCCCTTTCGTCCTCCAAACGCCCGCCACACGATTCTCCTCACGATTCTCCACACGAATTATTTCGACGATGATTCCCGTGTCGACGTGTTGCAACATGCGATTGTTGTTGTTGTTGTTGTTGTTGTTGTTGCCACATTCAGTCCTTCAATTTTTAACCACTGCTTTGCCACTCCGCTGCAGACGCCGTTTGTTAGCAACTCGAATCGTCGTCGTCGTCGTCGTCGTCGTCGTCTCGGCCGAGACGAAGAGAAAAAAAGGTCCGCCGACATTTTTCAGGACAGCGGCAACATCATGCAACAACTGCGCCGAAATTATAGACATTTGCGGCGGCGGGGGCGTTCGGCGTTCGGCGAGCTGGAGAAGCGGAGGCGCGCACTTGGCAGTCGTCGTCGAATGGCTGACACGCGTCTCCGCGCATCCCTGCTGCACTGCTGTGCCGTGAGTTGAATTATGGACGCCTCGCCGTGGCCAACTACGAGTTGCACGACTCTGCGATTCCACGTCTCAACGTCTTCGCCACCCTTCAGACGGCCAGCGATTTCGCGAATGCATGACTTCTGTGCTGCTGCTGCTGCTGCTGCTGCTGCTGCAATCGCGGTTTTTCACAATTAAGTCGGCGAAGCAACCGACTGACTTCGACTGCAGCCGGCGCAGTCGTCGTGTGCGGCGGCAACGCAACGTCTGCACGGATTAATCATTCGCTTTCCGCATAATTATTCACCGAAAATTGCAGGGCGCATCTAGAGATTTGCAACAACACACACGCCACCGCCGCCCCCAGAAACCGCCGCCGCCGCCCCCCGAAACCGCCGCCGCCGCCACCCGAAACCGACGACTTCCCCCCTCCTCGCCGCCGCCGCGTCCTCGATCGGCAGCAACGCAAGCAGAGCGAACTTGCGTGTTGCCATCTTGTCGAGTATTAATTGCTGTGCAAGAAGGTGCACGAAAACAGGGTTGCCACGCGCTGCGGCGACTCTTCGCAGGTCTCGTCATTTGTCTTCGTTCACAGCGCTCCCGGAATACAGGGTGGCGTCGCGTCGTCGTGAGCAGAAGCAGGAATTCGAGGGATGCCGGTGAAGAGATTTCGTGTCGTGGTATTTAGAGAGACAACAACAAATGCCACCGGCCACCCTGTTTGCGTCCCGTTTGCGAGGATGCTGGAATTGCTTAGATTGAATGCTGACCTTGATGCAGCATTAATAATCGTTGGCGAAACGTGTTGCCTGTGGCACGCAATTGTTGGCCCGACTTTAATGTCCCCATTAAACATCCCCTTCCAGTGCGAGTTCCAGTGCGAGTTCCAGTGCGAGTTCCAGTGCGAGTTCCAGTGCGAGTTCCAGTGCGAGTTCCAGTGCGAGTTCCATTGCGAGTTCCAGTGCGCGTTCCAGTGCGAGTTCCAGTGCGAGTTCCAGTGCGAGTTCCAGTGCGAGTTCCAGTGCGAGTTCCATTGCAGGTTCCAGTGCGAGTTCCAGTGCGAGTTCCCGTGCGAGTTCCAGTGCGAGTTCCAGTGCAAGTTCCAGTGCGAGTTCCCATGCGAGTTCCAGTGCGAGTTCCAGTGCGAGTTCCAGTGCTTGCAATGGAAGTCGGCCCCGTTATGCTGCTGTCAAATGAATATTTCAGTTGACACTTTTTGTGGTGTCAATATTTTCATGCTGTTTGACAGAAAAACTGGCTGCCGAAAACCATTTCAAGTGAATCTTTAATGAAACAACAACACGAACAGCAGCAACAACGACCAACAACACGACCAACAACACGAACAACGACACGAACAACAACAAAAACAACAACAACAGCAATAACAACATTCAGTGAAATACGGCAAAAATTTTCACTGTAAAATTGAAAGAAAACAAAAAACGAATAAATTACAGTTAACCACGCTAGCGTTACCACTCGGATGGCCGATGACGTCAATCGATTTTTGTTTCAAAAGAGCGGAAAGTGTGGCATTTTGAAAGGTCGTCCCTCTCGACGCGCTGCCCGCTGCACGCCGCCCGCTGCCAACTGCGACGCTGCTGTGTCGGTCACGTGTTTTCGCCCACTTGTTTTGTTTTTGTTCTCAAAAGCGGAACTCAAGCGTCAGCTACGTAAATAATTGAAAAGGTTTCCCAACTGCAGGCAGCGCGAGTCTAGCAGCAGCAGCAGCGGAATGACTCTCTCCACGGCAGGGGAACGCGGAGGGCGAGCAACTGCGAACAACCCTGGACGCCGCCCCCGCCACAGCAACCAGGCAGCGGTAGCAACACGATGTCGCGCGATGAATTGCAATCGAATTCGAATTCGATGATGGCGAAGCTTCCGCTCCGTTGCTACGCGACAGTTTCAGGCGATTGATTTTAATTGCTCCAGCTAGCCAACGCCGACTTGCCGAAAACTCAACTCGTGGGAGAGGGAGAGTCTGAGTTGGTTATGACGTTGACTGCAGTTATGCTCGTAATTATTGACACGAAAACAAAACTCACGTTTATACAAAAATATAAAAGAAACTGATGAAGAGAACGAGAAGGATGTGATGGAGATGCAAAAGCATGACGAGGAGAACGATATCAAGTAGCGGGAGAGGCTGAGATGGAAGCTGGTTCAGCCTGGCTGCACGCGTCTTCTTCTCTTCATTCTGCAAAAGATTATTTGGGAGAGGGGAGTTGAGGGAGGAGAAAAGTCTCCACACTTTCTTCAAATGTAGAGATTTTTTGAAGCCAAAATTCTGTCGAATTCTCGGTTCTTCTTACGCACACAATTAAGCAGTTGCAGCACGAACTGGTTTTGGTTTTTGAGCGCAGTTCGCCGTACGTAAATTTCACTCACACACACATTGAGGAGTCACACGTATGCAACTGCTACACATCAATGAAGAAACTGCGTGTAACCGCGCTTTCTTCAAGACGCCAGCTGCGAGACGCCGCGTCAGCTTCACGGAGCCTCGTGTAGCCAGGACCGTTAAGTTGCTCTCGCTGGAAGCGAGGGAGGCAAATAACGAAAAATAACAAAATGCAAAGAATCGAAAAAAACTCAAATTGCAATGGAGTGAATTGCCAAAATTAATTGAGTAGCGTGGCGTGATGTGGCGCCGCTCGGTGCGGCGACAGAACGACACAGAGAGAGAGAGAGAGAGAGCGAGAGAGAGAGAAGCACATCCGGCGGCGACAAGCACAAGAAACTTTTAATTTGTTGCTTTCGAAACCCTTTTTAATTGATCAACGCATTTTTAATTGACTGCAACTTTGGCAGTTCAATGTTGCTTCTGCGGCTGCCGTCACTTTCACTTGCAGCAGCACAAGCGAAACATTGAATCTGCAAAAAGTTCGCTGTTTTCAATAATTTCGCTCAAGCGTGTCGAACGCAGTGCGAGAGAAATTGTTAGAAAAAAATTGCAAAACACAAAAGAAGAAAATTAAAAACCGAACGTTTTTAATTCCAGCGAATTATTCATGGAATTCATTTCCGCGTTAATGCATTAATTACATTTTTCAATAATGAGCCGCTTTAATTTCATTAAACGTTTTGTGGCTCTGTCGCTCTTCACTCTCCTTGTCGGCGGCGTGTGCGTGTGTGTGCGTGCGTGGCGTTGTTTGCTACACGGCTACAAAAACGGAGACACGGCTACAAAAACGGAGACACGGCTACAAAAACGGAGACACGACTACAAATGAGAAAACGCGTGAGCAACGAACATTCAGCTCAATTGTTGCCGTTCTCCCGTTGCCATGGCGATTGTTGCCGTTCTCCCGTTGCCATGGCGATTGCAAATCTTCTTAAATAACAGTTATGGGTACAGTTGTGCATAAACACGGACCTCCACAAATATTTGTGGCATCCGCTGTTTGCTTGAGTGACCGCTTCGCGTCAACTCGTCGTTGAATTGAGTTGTTTGTCAATGGAAACTTTTTTGCTACTCGTTAATGAGTTTCGTCGCTCGTTAACGATGAGAGCGATTGTTTCCCCTCCGAAATTATTTACTCGCTTCTAACAATTATTCTACTCGCTTCTAGCAATTAAAGAGCGCCATCACATTTGAAAAAAAGAGCGAGAGCGAGAGCAGCGGTGAGAGAAGAGCGGTGCGAGTGATTGAATGCGCTCATTAATCGTGGCCTGCTTTTGATGGCGGAAGAGAAAGTTTTGGAAGCCAGTGACAGCTTCTCGGCCACTGGAATTGACTGCAATGGAATTTCCTTGCTTTTGGCGTTTAACATTTATTAATTATAATAATTAATATATTATTCTCGCAGCTGTCGTCGTCTTCAGTTCGTCGTTAAAGCAAGCGAAGGTTTTCAGAGAAACCAGAAGCGGCCACCATGAAAAATTAAAATTAATACCCACCATGAAATTAATGAATAAACTCGAAATGCTTGCAATTTTATGTCTGCATTTGCGTTCAATAGAATTTCACGATATTCGTGAGCCAACTTCACAAACGCCCGTCACGCGAGGCTTGTAAAAACACAAAATTTGCGAAAATAAGCCAATTTTGCGTTGTGTGTTTGAACTCGAAACCCTCCCCGATACGAGTTTCTTAGCTGAGAAAACACAGCAGAAACAATTTAGATGCCCTTTTAAACCAAAAGCGAGTAGCGGTGATTTTGGCGCATAAATTCGAAGAGCGAAAATGCAGAAGAATTGCCATTTCCGCTCTTGCCTCTGCGAAGAGCGGAAGTCTGTATAAACGGAAAGGATGAGAAAAAGAATTCCTCATTTTTGCTCTACTTTTCAATTCGTTGATTTCCACGCTCGCACGCTCAACACACACAAAAGGAAATACAAAGAAACCTGATTACGGCGTTTTCAACTAACAAATTTATTTCCCTGAGCTTCACAAGCAACGATTTCAATGACACAACAACAATACATGAATACACACACTAATTAAATGCAATACAATACATAAATGCAATAGATAAATTTGGGCACGAAGCCCGCCGAACACCGCATTCGCTCTCCGCCAGAAATCTTCGTGTGCAGGCGAGCCAACGAGTGCGCAGACCACTGCGCCGACGACGAGCGACGAGCGCGCCGCTCCAGCCTCAGCGGCTGCACAACTTGCGGTACAGAAGAAAAACGATGAGGAGCAGCAAGCCGAACATCAGGACGGCCACCAGCCAGTAGACACTCGGCCGGAGGGCCGCGTTGGCGTCCCGCGCGATCGAGTGGTACGGCGCATCCAATGCGTGGCGCTTCACGATGTTCCACCACAGCGAGCGGCAGTTTTCCAGGGACAGCCGCGGCAGCCGCGACAGTCGCGACAGCCGCGACAGCCGCTGCGGCTCGAAGATGACGGGCCCGTGGCGTGCAGCCATCTCGACGTCCAGCCTGCAGCCGGCAAACCTGAGCACGGCCTTCCGCAAATCGGCCAGCAGGAGCTGCTTGCAGTGCTGCGTGGCCTGCCGTAGCCAGTTCTGGCAGGTGGAGGTCATCCCTTCCTCCCAGTACACTCGGCAAAAGTCCTCCATTTTTCCACACAAAACTTTGAAAAATTTGCTTATTCCGTTTTTCACTTCGCTCTTCTCCTTCCTTCAACTCACGACTTCAGATCGCAACTAGCGACTTTCCGGCCGCTGCAGGAGGTTTTATGCTCGTCGAGTGGAATGAGTTGCTCCGATTTTCGTATATTTGTCGCCGATTTCGGGCGCAGGGTATTTGAAAGCAAAGTGACTTGAGTTTTGATTGAAATTTCTCCTCTAACAATTCTCAACTTTCTCTCGAAACTCTCGGCTTCGATCCTCTCAGAAATCTCGTGCTGGATGTTCTCTGGTTTCCATGGAAATTTCTGCATTTTTGTTTGACGGGACAAACAGTCGAAGCCACCCACACTACCAACACTGTCCGCCCACACACACACAAACGCAAAAACACGCAATTATTCATCTCATTAATGAGCGCCTCTCAGCGGCAATAATAGCGAGTACTTGAGTGAAAAAAATAACAAACGTACAGTTCCGGCAAAAACACGGTCACTCGCTGTTTGCAGCGTCCTTTCAGCAGCCACCCCGCCACCCTACGATTCACTCAACCAAGCTTCTCGTTAACCTTAGAAGAGTAAGAGGAAAATTCTCGAACGACTATCAGGTCCCTCCAAGTTGACTCTTCCCGCTGATCAACGACGCGTTTGCAAACAGTGGTTCGTGTCGCTCCGCCGAAGAAAACCGAACACTTCGCATTTGCTCCGAGTTGACCTCGAGCACTCTGAATCCAAATTGAAACACAGACAATTTCTACAAAAATTTTATTTTTAATATGACAAATAATGTTCAAAGTACAAATTATTATGAAATGAAGACGATTTCTTCAATAAATCTATTTTTAACATGACAAATAATGTTGAAAGTACAAATTATTAGTTAATTTCTACGTAGAATGTATTTTCAATATATAAAATAATTTTAACAGTACAAATTATTGTGCAATGACGACGATTTCTTCATTAAATGCATTTTTAAAATGACAAATAATGTTGAAAGTACAAATTATTAGTTAATTTCTACGTAGAATGTATTTTCAATATATAAAATAATTTTAACAGTACAAATTATTGTGCAATGAGGACAGTTTCTTCATTAAAATGCATTTTTAACATTTCAAATGATGTTGAAAGTACAAATTATTAGTTAATTTCTACGTAGAATGTATTTTCAATATATAAAATAATTTTAACAGTACAAATTATTGTGCAATGAGGACAGTTTCTTCATTAAATGCATTTTTAACATGACAAATAATGTTGAAAGTACAAATTATTAGTTAATTTCTACGTAGAATGTATTTTCAAAATATAAAATACTTTTTTAAATACAAATTATTGTGCAATTAAGACAGTTTCTTCATTAAAATGCATTTTTAACATTTCAAATGATGTTGAAAGTACAAATTATTAGTTAATTTCTACGTAGAATGTATTTTCAATATATAAAATAATTTTAACAGTACAAATTATTGTGCAATGAAGACGATTTCTTCCTTAAAATTCATTTTTAACATTTCAAATAATGTTGAAAGTACAAATTATTAGTTAATTTCTACGTAGAATGTATTTTCAATATATAAAATAATTTTAACAGTACAAATTATTGTGCAATGAAGACGATTTCTTCCTTAAAATTCATTTTTAACATTTCAAATAATGTTGAAAGTACAAATTATTAGTTAATTTCTACGTAGAATGTATTTTCAATATATAAAATTATTTTAACAGTACAAATTATTGTGCAATGAGGACAGTTTCTTCATTAAATGCATTTTTAACATGACAAATAATGTTGAAAGTACAAATTATTAGTTAATTTCTACGTAGAATGTATTTTCAAAATATAAAATACTTTTTTAAATACAAATTATTGTGCAATTAAGACAGTTTCTTCATTAAAATGCATTTTTAACATTTCAAATGATGTTGAAAGTACAAATTATTAGTTAATTTCTACGTAGAATGTATTTTCAATATATAAAATAATTTTAACAGTACAAATTATTGTGCAATGAAGACGATTTCTTCGTTAAAATTCATTTTTAACATGTCAAATAATGTTGAAAGTACAAATTATTAGTTAATTTCTACGTAGAATATATTTTCAATATATAAAATAATTTTAACTGTACAAATTATTGTGCAATTAGGACAGTTTCTTCATTAAATGCATTTTTAACATTTCAAATGATGTTGAAAGTACAAATTATTAGTTAATTTCTACGTAGAATGTATTTTCAATATATAAAATAATTTTAACAGTACAAATTATTGTGCAATGAAGACGATTTCTTCCTTAAAATTCATTTTTAACATTTCAAATAATGTTGAAAGTACAAATTATTAGTTAATTTCTACGTAGAATGTATTTTCAATATATAAAATAATTTTAACAGTACAAATTATTGTGCAATGAAGACGATTTCTTCCTTAAAATTCATTTTTATCATTTCAAATAATGTTGAAAGTACAAATTATTAGTTAATTTCTACGTAGAATGTATTTTCAATATATAAAATAATTTTAACAGTACAAATTATTGTGCAATGAAGACGATTTCTTCGTTAAAATTCATTTTTATCATTTCAAATAATGTTGAAAGTACAAATTATTAGTTAATTTCTACGTAGAATGTATTTTCAATATATAAAATAATTTTAACAGTACAAATTATTGTGCAATGAAGACGATTTCTTCGTTAAAATTCATTTTTATCATTTCAAATAATGTTGAAAGTACAAATTATTAGTTAATTTCTACGTAGAATGTATTTTCAATATATAAAATAATTTTAACAGTACAAATTATTGTGCAATTAAGACAATTTCTTCATTAAAATGCATTTTTAACATTTCAAATGATGTTGAAAGTACAAATTATTAGTTAATTTCTACGTAGAATGTATTTTCAATATATAAAATAATTTTAACAGTACAAATTATTGTGCAATGAGGACAATTTCTTCATTAAATGCATTTTTAAAATGACAAATAATGTTGAAAGTACAAATTATTAGTTAATTTCTACGAAAATTGTATTATCAATTTATCAGATAATTTTGAAAATTCAAATTATTGTGCAATGAAGACGATTTCTTCATTAAATTCATTTTTAACATGTCAAATAATGTTGAGACTATGAAACTAGAAATTATCATGGGACGAAGGCATGGCAACACCGGAACATCAGAAGAATTCGCGCAGATTTCGAAGGCACTTCCTCGCTGCTTTGCTCTGGCGCGACGCAGCTGCCCTCTACTTCCGTCGCGCAGGCTTCAACTTCTCACTCCTCCTTGTGGCCGGAGCGTGCGCTGCTGCTGCCTTTGGAAGGCGTAGGAATCTTCGAAGCCATGCGAGCCGTAGAGGGTGGCGAGGGTGGCGAGGATGGCGAGGATGGCTGCGGCGGCGAGGAAGGCTGCGGCGGCGAGGAAGGTGTCTTCGTGGGTGGTTGCCGTGCGGGGAGGCGTGCCGTGGAAACACGCGGTGAGGGACGTTGGTAGATGGGTCGTGGTGAAAGTGCCGGGGTGGAAAGGGGTGAAAGACGCGCCGGGGGGGGACGTTGGATCGCGGGGCGCGGGGTGGGGGGCCGCGTGGCGGGGGTTCTCGGCGTGGAGTGTCGCGGTAGGAGGCTCGGTGTCGCGGGTCGCGACGAGGAGGGTCGTGCCGTGCCTGGACGTGCTGGAGGATGATCTGGTAAGCTGGAGCGGGGCGAGACAAGAGTGGGGGACGAGAGGCTTGTGGTGCAAAGACGGGGCGTGGGCGGACGTAGCTTGGAAGGACGAGAAGAGGGCTGTTTCGGCGAGGGTCGCGGTGAGGGTGGTGGCGAGGGGGGAAGAGTCGAGGGGTGTGGCTGCGAGAAACGTGGAGATGTACGGGGCGAGCAGGGGTTCGGCTTCACCGATACAGCTGGAGACAAAAGTGGTGGCGTGTTTAAATCTGGTGAACTTACGCTGAAGCGTTTGAATTTCGGAGGAGGAATCTTTGACTGCAAGCGCGGCGACTTCCGTGGCGTGCCGGCGCAGGGCGGCGTCGATTCGTGAAGATCCAGCGGCAGCAGATGCGGTGGCAGCGGTGGCAACGGTGGCAGCGGTGGCAGCGGTGGCAGCGGCGTGACGCACAGCTGCGGAGACGATGAACACCTTGGCTGGGTGGTCAACTTGCACTGGTTGATGAACTGTTCGAACGGAATCTCCTCGTCGGACACGATGATGATGCGCAGCGTCTTCGACTTGCTCATGAAGCGCATCGACTTGGCTTTTGCCTTCGCCGTGAAGTCGGGCGGGTTGGAGGCATCGCGGCACAGGAGGCCCTGCATGCGGTTGTAGCGATCCAACGTCTGGTCCTGATACGTGACGAGTCGGTCCAGCATGCTCGCTCGGGTGATGCCGCGCACCACCGGTATCCCGCCGCTGTCCAGCATCGGCGGCGCCGCAGATGGCGCAGCTGGCGCAGCTGGCCGCACGTTGATGTTGGAGCGCTTACGTCGCGCCGGCGCTGCCACTGACGCTGTGACAGCCGCAGTGGCCTTGGGCATCCAGCGGACGACGTGCGCATGGAGAAACGTGCGGTAAGCGAAGTACAGGCAGAGGGACGCCGAGCCGAACGTGATGAAGTACAGCAGAGCGAAGAAGACCTTCCAGAGGATCGCGATGGTTTCTTCCGCTTCTAGATAGCGCGGCGCTCGCAGCGCGTATTCGCGGACGATGTCCCAGATCAGCGAGCGGCAGTTCTCCGGCGTGAGATCGGTCGGCTCCATGGTGAGCGGCGCGTTCTGGTCGAGCAGCTCGCCGTCGTCGTCGCTGAAGACGATGGTTCTCAAAAACGACCACAGGAAGCCGGACCTGCGGAAGAAGAGGTCCTGGCAGTGGCGTCTGGCACGCCGGAACCAGCTGAGGCAGGCGGGCGACGCTCCCACTTCGGCGTAGTCGGGGCAAAATTTCTCCATTTCACACAAGAGCACAAAAACTGGTCAATTATTTCTGGTATTATTTCTCTACTTTCTGTCCGTCCTCAAACTCCTCACACTTGCAGCTTCAGAACACAACTAATAAATTTCCGTCTCCTGCACGCACTTTTATGCTACAACTCGTTGAGGGGAATGAGTGGCTTCAAATTTTTCATATATTTGCGACAACTTTTCCCCTCAAAAGATTTCGGGTTCCTCTCTGACGACTTCGGCGGATTTCCTACGCACGAAGATCCTTCGTTGATCTTCGTCTATTGAAATTTGTGTTTGCGCGCGAAAGCACAGACCGTGAAAATCAGTTTTAAATGAACGCCACTGAAGCCATCATGGCCGCCATCTGCGCCTCGCTGCCCGCACCGACGGCGAGAGTGTGCGCCACCTACAAAGAGAATGAGAATCAAGTTGTTTGTCGTTTCAGCTAGCTTGTGGTTTCGCTCTCCGACGCCACGCTGGCTACAAGAGCAGTCAGCCCCCTCTCCCCTCGCCGCTGGCGTGGTCAATAATGTGTGAACTACACGCTCAAGCCGTGAACTACATATGAGCGCCTCGAACAGATTTTGCAGTATTAGCAGCGGCAACAACGGCAACAATGCCATCCGCTCAGCTAGTCAGCGGTAAAGATGTTCGTACGACGACTACAAGTGAGTTAATTTGTTATTATTGTTGTTAAACAGCGCCAACAACATTAGCAAGCAGTTTGTTTTAACAAATAAATTGCGCGTTTGCAACCAGCTCGTGTTTTCCAGCAGCAGCGATTGCATGCCTCGCGATGGCTGAAAATTTCTCCAGCTGGGTGCGGAGTGCGTGTGTTTGTTAGTGTTTTTGTAGTGTCGTTTGTCGTTTGTCGTTTGTCGGTTGGCGGTGTGTTGGCTGTGTTTTCTGCGGTCGGCATGTCACACCACAACTATTTTAATATTGTCTGCGTGCGCTGGCCTGCTTGTTGGTGAAAAAAAGGGAAAATAAAAGCAACTTTATCGCCAGTGCAAAGTTTTGCTGTTGCCTGACCGCCAAATCAAAAAAATCATCACTCGAGCGAAGCGTACGCTGAACGTGAGAGGATATTTGCAAATTTTTTTATGCATTTTACCGAATTTTCTTCTTAAAAGTTGATGATAGAAAATCGACACAAAGAATTCTCACGATTATCTACGACAGTCGCTGGAATCTCTTCGAATCCCTCGCTCAGTATGGCAGACCAACAGCAAATTCGGCAGCGCATCGCATTTCTTGTAATTATAAATTTAATTCACTTAAGACGCGCAGTCGTCTCACGCATACATCGCGCCATCCGCACACACACACACACACACACACACACCCATCGACCCGCGCGTATTCACGCAGCGGCGTCGCGACACGTTGCACGACACGTTGCACGACACGTCATGCCGACCGTAGTGGGCAACCAGCAACCAGCGGGACACCAGTAGCGCGGCTCCGACAGCAGCAACATTAAAACTTCACCATTTCAGTCACGTTTTTCGCTTCACGCTGCCACCAGACTCACTTAATTGCCAACAGGGGCGGTCGGGGAAACGCAGTCGAGGGGGGGGGGGGGGACGGTCATCGTGATGGGCGGGCCGGGGGGGGAGGGTGGAGTAAGCCGCCTCACCTCCTGCAGCACACGGATTATCCTGTTCCGTGTTCTTCAAGTGTAATTGCGAAATTTCATTAAAATGTGAAACGAAGACGCAGGAATTCATTAGGCGATGCAGGTGGCGGTGGGCGTAGCGGGGGAGCGGCTCGGGGCGCTGAGTGCCTCCCGCAACTGAGAAGAACAGCCAAGGTGGCCGCGGTGGAATTTTCGGTTAGGAAGCCTCCTTGCCATGAAATCCCTAAAATATCTTTAAAAAATATATAATAAAATATAAAATATCTTTAAATCATCCATTCTATGAAAATTCCAATAATTTACATCTTCGGTAGTCCTTTTCAATATATTGAAATTTATCGTTGAGTCTTTTATAGAAGTTGAACAAATGTTGAAAACAAATGCTTCAAATCCTTCTGATTTTCGAATACAAATCTCTTGCATTTACATGAATGCGTATCTGCATTTTTCAGCAATACAATTTCATTCTTTTTCAGAATATTTTGTTAAGATCGCCACTTATAACTTCGCTGTAAAGTGGTAGGATACTCTGTTCTCCATCGTTTACAGAAATCTCTTCTTATTTGTTGCAGTAATTTCCATTTATCTAATAATGATATGCAATTAACCGATTTCCGATTCGTGACAGTCGATCATCGGTTTTCCAATTAGAAAGTCAACCTGGAAGGTCAACACATCGATGTGTCAACAGAGTGGTCTTCGGAGAATGAAGACGCCACTTCAATGTGGCGTAACGCGGTACTGATTTCCTCAAACGTCAGCTTCGTATCTCCAATGAACTCCGTTCAGGCGATAATTATGGACTCAACGCCAGCTTGCCAAATTCCTCCGAAGGTTGGTTTGATGGTTTGAAACTGTTGGTCAGATTCTACTATTTTTTATGACGGCTCAATCATGTAGCAAATTTTTACAGAGATCATGAAAGAATGAAGTCATTCTGTGATGTTTCTCCGAAGAAAAGTGGGATTTTTTATGTCTTCTAATTTTATTTGATTTTTACATTTTGCTTCAATAACTGAAAATTATTGAAATATGAAGTTGAATTTACCCAAAATTAATGTACAGAAAATGCGTACATAAAAGTTAAAATGTTATCACCACCGAAGTGGTTTCCTCGTGCATACACAGCTGGCAACTCTACTCCATCCGAGCAGCGATAAGAGAACAACAACAATCGCGCTTTTGAGGTAGCCAATGTGGTTTTTGTTGGAGCCAACAGCTGACTCAACTGGCAACAACTACTGCGTGTACAGAGTTGTTTTTGTTGTCTTGTCAGTTCAGTCCGTTTATTTGGCGTGTTTGGTGCTTCGTTGCTGCAGTCGTGTGCTGCCGGAATCCTCCGTGGAGCCAATGTCGGCATTTTAACTCAAAACTTTTGGCATCCAGCAGAATGCAATGTCTACCACGCAGTTGGTTCAATTCTTCAACTGCCGTCTAGTGCGTGGGCACGCACTCGTCGTCGACGACCTCTGGATACGCAATGGCAAGATCATCAATCCGGAGCCGGTGTTCTTTGACGAGCAGGTGCAGGCGCACCGGAGGATCGACTGTCGGAATGCGATCATAGCCGCGGGATACATCGACCTTCAGATAAACGGTATTTTCATTGAGTTGGGATAAAACAAGCTCTCCCAGTCCCCTCTTTAATGTATTTTATTTGTAGTTTTGAAGTTTTTTGCATTGGGAAAAAGCTTTGCTGTAAAATAGAGTTGTGCAGTCCGTAACTAGTTCAATTGAACGATTCGTCATTGCAGTTCGTCTGTTCATCAGTTTCTCGTTCTTTCAGTTCAACAGTTCAGTGATCTCGCAACCTTCTTCCTTCCCAGCTCGCTTTAGTTCAGTTGCAGAGGAACGAGTTCCAAGCCGAACGAGCCACGGTGATGGAACAGTTTTAAGAGACCGTATAACAGTTTTAAGAGACCGGCTCCGATCACAATTGCCTCCTCAATAAGCTGGCCGTTCAGCCGTTAACTGCAGTTCTCTCTTTCCACTTCTTATAGTTCACGAATTTAGTGTGCCGTTGCTGACAATTGTGAACTAAACTATGAACTACTTTTCAAATCATTGCAGTTCAAATAGAGCGACCGAAGCTTGAAAAAATAGTCGCAAATGATGGATTTATAGTAACAAAATTTACTAAAACCTTCATTAAATACATTAATCTCTCACTTGTGTCCAGCGTCCCGACTTCCTTGATTAACTTATCATCCAGTTCATGAATCGCAACTCATCTCACGTTTCGTAGGAGGTTTCGGTGTCGACTTTTCTCATGACGTCCACAGCGTAGAGCGAGGTGTGGAGAAGGTTGCCCAAGGACTCCTGAAGAGCGGCGTGACCTCCTTCTGTCCCACGCTGGTCACATCACCCGCTGACGTCTACCGACAGATCATACCAAAGATTCCAAAGAAGACAGGTGGCGCTGGCGTGCTCGGCCTACATTTGGAGGGTCCATTCATCAGTGTGAAGAAAAAGGGCGCTCATCCGGAGAACTGCATTAGAAGCATCGATGATGTAAGCCAATCAACTGGGCCGGGGTAACGTGCACGAGCAGGATGTTTCGAGATTCGAGGCAGTCTCGATTGGGTTTCCCCCGTCTCTACCGGATCTCTATTCCGGCTGTGAATTACAAAGACTGCCTCGAATCTCGAGTCCCGCCTCGCCTGAGACGAGAGAAGAAGTCTGTACCGATTTCAGTTCTCAGATTAGAAACTCCATGACGTATATTGTGGACTCATGTTTCGCCACTTTGATCTCTATTAGCGTTGAGATGGAAAAATCGTCTTGTCGATTCGAGGCAACATCGAGAACTGTCTCGTCTCGTCACGTGCGCACCATTAGATGTAAACTTGAGCCTTGCAAGGATTTCACTGTCACTCTTTTAGGGCGTCAACACTTTGCTGTCGACTTACGGATCGCTGGAGAACGTGAAAATCATCACCTTGGCACCGGAAAACGATGCTAGCGGCCAGACTACGCGATCCCTCACCCAAATGGGAATCACAGTGGCTCTGGGCCACTCGATGGGCAGCTTGAGTGACGGCGAGCTGGCCGTTCGGAACGGAGCGACCTTAATTACGCACCTATTCAACGCCATGTTGCCGGTAATGGGGAATTCTTGCCATTGCAGTTTCAATTCCAATTAAGATGCTTGATTTTTTTTTTTTACTTACTGCTTGCCATTCGAATGGCGAACCGTTAGTTCCATCACCGTGATCCGGGACTGGTGGGACTCTTAGCTTCGGATGCGATTCCTGCAAAGCGAACCGTGTATTACGGCATCATTGCGGACGGCGTCCACACGCATCCGGCCGCCTTGCGTATCGCTCATCGCACGCACCCGCAGGGCCTGATCTTGGTCACGGATGCGATTACAGCCCTCGGTCTGGAGGAGGGCGTGCACAGCTTGGGCCAACTGACCTGCGAGGTGAAGGGCGGCAAAGCATTTGTAGCTGGCACGGACACACTCTGCGGCAGCATCGCGCCCATGGACGAGTGCGTGCGAATATTCAAGGAATCCACAGGTGAGATCGATCCGTCCCCTCCGTACCACACCTCACTCACTCGCTCTCTCTCCCCCCCCCCCCCTGCAGGTTGCAGTGCTGTGTATGCCATCGAGACCGCCACGCTGCACCCGGCAAAGTGTTTGAAAATAGAGCGACAGAAGGGCACCCTGGACTTCGGCTCCGACGCGGACTTCGTTATGCTCGACGATGGACTGAACGTCCTGTCGACTTGGATTGATGGGAATTGCGTTTACCAGTCGCGTGGCCAACCGAACACATCATCGGAATTCTAGATCATTTGTCGTCTGTATTATTTGGAAGGAAAGAGGAACTACAACGACAAATCTCCCTTCATGCTGTTGGACATTTTATATTGTTTTAATACTGTTTGAATAAATTATCTTTCCGCAAGATAATCGTAGGCGACGTTGAATTTCCATGCTGGTAACGGCGAATTAAAGTCAGAAATAGTTTTCCTTATGAAATCCCTATGATTTTGAAGCGCCATTCTTCTGGGATGACAACTGAAGCGAAATCGATCGTGTGATTCGATTGAAGCTTCCACATGAAAAAGGTTTCCTTAAAAATCTACGATTTCCTTTTCAATTCAAGGTGTGGTCGCGATTTTCTCTACGCTCCCAACTTCTTTAACATCCAAAATGAGAACTTTCAGCAAGAGAGACTCTCGGACGACGTTCCCCGTTCCCGAGTGGAGAGAGAAAACGCAGTTCTTCTAATTGTTAGTTTTATTAATTTGTCAATACAATTTGAAGTGTGGAACGATATACATTTTAAATACTACATGGATTCTGTTGTTGTTGTTGCTTACTAACTGTAACTCTCAAATACATATGTGTAAACATATAGCTGTGTGTGTGTATGCTCGAGGGAGTATATAATTACGCAAAATGCATACATAAAATATTATTAACACCTCCGTCCGCCGCCGCCTCGTTTCTTCTCCATCTCCGGCAGCGCGTCAAGCTTCGCGCAAAAGCTTTTTAAAGCTTTCAGAAGCGCGCTTTGCACAACAACTTACTGCGCAGTAGGAGGGGAGGAGCTGCTGAGGAGCGACTTTAAAAGGTCAGCTTAGAAGCTACGATTGCGTTACTTTCAGTGTAATCAAAGGTTTGCTGTTGTTGTTGTAGTGTAGTTACAGTGTTACATTTGTAAAATAGGGAAGTTCTTCACTTGCAATGTTAAAGCTGTAGCAACAACACGAACGACGACTACACACATTAATTTGTTGTTGTTTCGTTTTGGTTTTCATTAATAGTGCGAACTTGCAGTTGGCATTTCATAAATGTATATATGTATGTCAATAGTTCTACAATGTGTATATAAGTTTGTATAACTTGCTCGCGCAACGATAGATCGAAATAATACAATAAAAAGGCATTTCGTAGTATATTCGTGTGCATGGATCGTGGATGGAGTGAATGGGAAAGCAGGAGGGAACGTGGAGAACGTGGAACGTTCGTGGCCGTCGAAAGGAGAACCTGGAGGGAGAAGCGATCTCGCTCGGAAAAAAGCCGTCACAACTCGGCACCACCACACAACAGTTGCGATCCACAGTCCCGGTGGAGGATTCTGCACCCTGCGCGACTCTCTGCGACTCTCTCTCTCTCTCTCTCTCTGCTTTTGCTCCACGCTAAATTCGTTACATCTCTGGACTTAAGACACCGTTACGCTTCTCATATTTTTCTACGTTTTCTACTTCGCTCAAAATTAGTACTAAAATCTGGCATTTCGCTCACCGCTCGCCGCCCGCTGCAGTGATCGGCACACACAACGCGACCTAATCAATCCAAATCTCGCTTCCTTCCTCAATCGACGACACTAAAATCCGGCATTTGTAAATTTGTAGTGTAAATCAGTTGCGTGGAAAGGTGAGCGCGTCGCGAGACCCACAAGGACCGCAACTACTTAAAATTACTCAGCGGTAGCTCGCTCTTGCTTCAAATCTCGAATTGTATACGTTAAACCTGCCTAAATATGTTGTTGTTGTTGTTGTTTCCTCATTATTGTTTCTTAATTGTTTTTGTGATTTGTTTTTTTTTTTTAGATTTTTGTTAGATTTTAGTTAGATTTTTGTTAGATTTTAGTTAGATTTTTGTGTGTTTTTGCGGTTTTTGTAAACGTTCTCGCTTTGAAAAACCTCAAGCTTTGTTAATTTTAAATACATACTGGGGAAACTTTACAATTTAATTGAATAACATGGTTTTTGTTTTTGTTTTCTTTACGCACCAAATGGTTCTCACAAATTTTGTTGGCTTTCTTTTGTTTTCTTAAATGGTTTTTGGTTTTTGTTTTTGTTTTGGTTTTTGTTTCGGTTTTCATTGATTTCAGCGATTCGCATGTCGCGAAACGCAGCGGCTAAAAACGCTCCGAAAATCGCTAAAAACTAGTCTGTCCTTGGCTATTCTTAAATATATTTATATGAAATATAATTATTCTGATATGTTAATTATTGAAAATGCGCTCAACTCAATTGTTTCGCTTGTCTAGGATGATTTTTGTGTGTGTTTCGCAGGTGCTGTTGTTGCTGCTGCTGTTGCCGTTGCGGTTGTCGCTGTTGTTGCTGCTGCTGCTGCTGTTGTAGTTACTGTTGTTTGTATTGCTGTTGTTGTACTTACAGCTGTTGCTGTACTTACTGCTGTTGCTGTAGTTACTGTTGTTGTTGTAGTTACTGTTGTTGCTGCAGCAGCCTGTTGCTGTTGTTGTTGTTACACGACTATTTAAGTTTTCAATTTCGTTTTGCTTGCATTTTTCGTGCTCTTTGACTTCGTTTCAGTGTTCATTTTGTTCCTCTTATTCATTTTGCTGCCACGTTGCAGTCAAATCAATCGAAATCTCCCACTTGAACTTGATTGGCTACGCTAGAACTGAATGCAGAGAGTTAAACGTGGCCAAAATTTATTGTCGGCAGCAAATTTCTTATCTTAATTACGTAAGTGCATCTCTACACTGTAAAAAATCGGCTTTGCTTTGCACTGAACGGCGTTGTGAGTGGAATGCGAGATCAACTAAAATAGGCGATTTTTACAAATTTATTGACTCTTTTTTTGTGTGCTAATAATTAAGTTAGAAACTTTTGATTAAGCTGTACCTGATTGTTGAAAGTGTTGTTGTTGTTGCTGTTGCTTTGAGCTTCTCTCGATTTAATTACAAAAAAAAAAAAAAATCTCAAAAATTTCTGAAAAAATTTTAAAAATTTTAAATTGAAAAATTTCAAATTGAAAAATTTCCTTTCTGTTTATTTGAATTTAGGCAGCCATTTTTGCTTTTCTCGAAGATTTCTCGTTATTTTACACAACTAAACTGTAAAGACACGGAAAACTTTATTTGTTATTCATTGAATTTGATGAGATTTGTGCACTTAAATGCTAAGCTAGCAATGTCTGGATTCGCCTTCGTTTGGCAGGTAAATACAGCAGCACCCTGTATGCGGGGAAGTGCAACGAGCAACACGTGCAACGAGGAGGGCAAATTCTGCAAACACGATAAAAACATTCAACATTTTCTACGCTACGAACGAATTTTATTGTTGCTTTGCTTTGTAATTTCAAAAGTTAGTCTATTGAAATATTGTGCAGTTTCAATGTCATTGCATTCTTTGGAGTTTCCTTCGTTCCGTTTCTGATTCGTTCCGCTGATGTTCAGAGCCAGCGCTTTTCCCAGAAGACCGAGTTTCCGAGATTCTGCTTGTGTGTGTGTGTGTGTTTGTGTGTGTGTGACTGTACGCATTCTTTACAATTTAAAGTTCAAGGCGGACTCGCAGGGGGGGGGGAAGGAGGGGAGGGGGAAGCAGAAATTTGTCTAATTTGCGAAATTCATTGTCTTCTTTGCATGTATTTTGGATTTTTGTGACTTTTCGTAAGGTAAGCTTGTTGTTGTTGTTGTTGTTGTTATTTGGTATCCCTTTTCTTGTTTTCACAGGAATTCTAATAATAAAGTAAATTTTCTTCTCTCTCTCTCTTTAATTTCCTTATTTTCTTAAGAGTTTTCTTTTCATTTGTTAATAGTTTTGTTTTGATTTTTTGTTTTTTTTTTACATTAATTTCTTATTAAGTTTCGAAAATGTTGAATACTTCAAATACAATATATAATATACAATATATAGAGCTTAATTGGATTTATTTATATGCATTTTGTTGCTATATAAATTTTTAATTAGTTCGTTTAGAATTAAAAGTGTTCTTAAAATTTGTCTTAAAAATGCGATAAAATTTCTTAATTCTTTTATAAGGTAGAAAAATCATTGCTTTGATTACTTTAGTTTCGAAAGGAAATTCGTTTGATTTTGTGTTGCGTAGAGGTTAGAATGTAAAAAAAAAAAAGAATTGAATAAAAATGGTGTAGAAAAATATATAAAAATCATTTATGTCAGAGATTTAGGAGATTCGTGAATTTCACACACGGCTTTTTAAACAGAATTCACAATTCTACAAAGAAATACAAAGAAATTCAAAGAAATTCAAAGAGATTCAAAGAAATTCAAAGAGATTCAAAGAAATTCTTCTAAAATCCTATTGAAATCTTGCTAATATTTTGCCGAACTCCAGTTAGAATACTTTCAAGTTACCCTGATATAACGTTTTCAACGCGAAAATGCGACTTATTATTATTACAAAACCCTTATAAATGTAATTCATATCTTAAAAGCCAGAAAAAAGACAGAATTATATCGTAAAAGCAAAACGAAGCTGAGTGTTGGATTTGTTGGAAATATTTGCATTCATTTCGAATTGTAAAAAAAAAAAAAAAAAAATCAAAAAAAAAAATTCTAAATTAATTTCTGTATAAATTAGGAATCTCGTAAGTTGCGGCTTCGATTTGAGGTACTAAAAGTTGGTGATGGGATTTCGCACCACTGGGATTTCGCGGAATGCGAGGGGATCTCGTCGCCCCTTCGAGTGGCTTTGCGACCCGGAAAAGTTGCCTCGTTCTCGCTTCGCGTGGAAGAGAATGATTTTCGCTCTCGATTTTGCGACTGAGGAATCCCGCTTCGGCCTCGAATTTCGTCGTCCCGAATGACGTCTCAACGCGCACGCGGATCGCTACAAAAGTTTCGTTAAGTTTCGTTAAGTTTCGCTCGGAAGTGGAATTTGTAAGCGAAAACGTTCAAATAACTTGCAAAATATTTCTGCTATTTAAATATTTTCTGCAATTTTTTTGTTGTTTTTATTTTTAGTTTTGTTTTTGTTTTTATTTGTAGTTTTGTTTTTGTTTTTTGATTTGTTTTTTTTGTTATTTTTGTATTTGTTTTTTTTTAATTTTAATTTTTGTTTTTGTTTTTATATATTTTTAATAATATTGTCCCACCTATTTTTGCAATTGAAATTCGCTTTAATTTGGATTTTCATTGAAGTTCTCTGCTTCAAGTGCGCTTCCTCAGCTTAATATTAAAAATTTAAAATCGAACAAGTAAATATGAGGAGTATATATATATGTAAGCATGTATATAGTATATATATGTAAATGTATGTAAAGTCTATACGCACGTATATATATATATATATAACTGCAGTGCGTGCATATGTATGTTAATTTTCTATTCAGTAATTTTACGTTTGTTGTACAACACGAAATTCAAACGGTCGCTTTTAATTGTTGGGGTGAGCAAAACACTTGTTGTTGTTGTTGCTGCTGGAGTTGGTTGCAAAAATGGACTCACACGTACGTACTTATATATAAATATGCATGTATATCTCGTTTGCTCATTTTTTTTTTAATGTAAATAGGGATTTTGTAAAAGGTTTCAAAACGAGTAACAAAATAAGTCGCTCGCGCGCGTCGAGTCGCTAAAGTTGCTCCCAAATCATTTGAGGATCAAAATTATCGCGGTTCACGTAATTGAAAGTGCGGACTTTGAACTTGACCGCCCCGCTTTCCTCACTGAACTGAGAGTCAACTCAGACTCTCAGAAACTTCTCGGTTCGAAACTTCTCTGCTCTCTCTCTCTCTCTCTCTCTCTCTCGTTAAACCGAACGGCAACTTCGATTTTCGCCAGTCAAATCGATTTTCACCTCAAACTGTCCGCGTCAGACAGCCAAATTCGGAGTCCACATGACATTTTGCAGCATATAAAATTGTGATTTTAATTTCTGCTGCTGAATTAACTTCAGAAACTCGTTTGCAAGCTTTCTTCAATTTCATTTAAAATAATTAATTTGTGGCGCTTAGTGATTTGATTTTTAATTGATTTTTTCGGGAAGACAAAACAGTGAGCATCGAAATATTTATCTTGTTTCCAATACTTGGCTTCAGTTTCAAATCTTTTTGATGCAACTAATGAAAATAAGCTTTACTTAATTCTCTTCTCTCTCTCTCTCTCTCTCTCCCGCTCTCTCTCTCTCTCTCTCTCTCTCTCTCTCTCTCTCTCTCTCTCTCTCTCTCTCTTTTCCCCAACAATTTCTATTTACGCTCCTTTTTTCCAAAGCAACTGGGAAAACAATGACAATGAATAAACGGATAATTTAAATTTGCTTTACATTTTCTTTTTCGCTGCATTTTTCGTTATTAAATGCGTTTAATTTTTGCAAAAAAAAACAAATTCTCTATATTTTTCTATTATTTTCCAGTTTGCCGAAAATATATAAATATTTTGTTATTGTTGTTTCTGTTGTGGCGAAACTGAGTTGTTTTTGTATGTGCAAAAGCACAGAAATAAACTTTTCCTAGAATATTACAAAAAAGCAGAAAAACTCAAATGCAAGATGAAGATTGAAATAATGAAATTTTTTTAGCTTCTTTCGAAATTAAATTAGCAAGTGCAGTTATTAATTTTGCGTAATGAATATGGAAAAATAAAATGATTTTCACTAAATTTAATCAGGTTGACGTCTGTTGTTCAGTTAATTTTTTTTTTTGATTATTTTATTCGAAGTGCAGCGAGCTTCAAAGAAATTAAACGAGACAGACAGACATACAGACAGCCAGACGAACGAAGAGCACAAACAGACGGACGGACGAGCTGATCTACTTTTCTTCTCCATCTACGAGCATTTTGTCTCGTTCTCTGCGTCACGAACGGAGGAACCAAGTCAGCGTCTCCTCTCTCCCTCGCTCGTTCTCACTGCACTACAGCGAATTTGTAACGCAATACATAGGTAAACCTAACTGATACATTTGAATGTACAGTAATAATAATAATAATCGATGCATCTCGCTTACCAAGTCTAGTAAAAGTAGAAGAAAAGATTCGCTTTTTGTCATCGTTTTCTAGTCTCTGCAGGAGTTTACAACACAACATACCGGGTACTCACACGACACACACACATATCTACCTGTACGTTTGCAGCTTTGTAATGTTTGTTGTTCTTGGATTTCGTTAGGATACATCGTGTGCTTTCTCTCCCTCCCTCTCTCTCTCTCTCTTATCGCTCTCAGTGGATGGAATGATACAACTGTGATTATTATCTCTCATACATACAGAGTTGTGGTTAAAGTTTTGCTTTTACTGTTACAGTGCTAAAATATGGCGTAACTTACGTATTATACTCTGGCAGGTAGCGGTACATGCCGCTCAGCTAGCGGTGCGTCAAACGAATTCAATGCACGCAACGCGCTCTTCTCTGAGCTTTCAACTGATTTTCGATCGACTCTGGACGTCGGCTGGATGTAAATGAAACCGCAGAAAAATTCTATTTTGCCAAGTTGAGGGCTGATTTTCAGTTGAAATTAAAATCGATAGAAGAAACGAGGAATGAGAACTTAAGACGAATCAGAAGTAAAAAAAAAATAATCGGGATGGCGAAACGACTTTTCAAGCTCAAATTCAAATCCAAGGAACTCAAGCGTTTTTCTCCGCCTTTTTGGAGGGGATGATCAAGAAATCGAGTTGGACATGAGGGTGGTTGTGGAGGGGACGGTGGGAGGGGCAGAGAGGGGATAGTGAGAGGGGCAGGGAGGCGAAGGTCAAAATGTATGTGGAGTTCAACAGGTAAAGTCAGTCAGCTGCCGAAATTCGTTCACCGAAAATAAAACAAACTTGAAATGAGAATAAAATTTTATATATTTAATAAAGTAAAAGTCGATTTTACACACACAAAACGTGAATCTGTTCAAATGGAATCCAATAACGGTTACATGTATGTATGTATGTACGTATGTATGTAAATAAAAGAAATCTTCTGTTTAAAAAAAGTGTGAAATGGAACGAGTTACGCTCTTCACGCTCTCCGAACGGCGGACGTGAGCAACAGTTTTTGCTCCACTTATCTTCTCCTCTCTTCTCTTCTACGCTAGAGTTCTACTTAAGTTTGGATTGGATTTTCTTAATTAGTTGTTCCTTAGTTCTCAGAAAATACAACGCACGTTTTGTTTTTGGCATTTTTGGTAGAAAATAGGAAAACAACAACAAAGTGCGCAGCGCAACGGCGGCGCCACTCACTACAAATACAACTCTACATATATATTTATATATATATATATAATAAATAGCATGTCGATAATTACAGTGGAGAATAATAATTACAATATAGATGTGAGTATGTTTGTAAGTATGTAAATACAGAGAATATTTTCGCTTACAAGTGATTATGTGTCTACACGTGCGTGTGTGTTTCTGTGTGTGTGTGTTTGTTTATATGTGAACGTGTGTGTGTGGTTCCTTGTATTTCTGTATATATAAATTTGCATTTATTTATGTTACAATAAAAATGTTCGAACAATATTCAATAAAATATTGCATTAAAATTTTTTGTATTTCGCTGTATTGATTAAAATTACATTTCTAAACGCACCAACGCAGCACTGAAGAAGGACGCCGAGTGTTAAATTTATGTAAATAAGATTTATTGTAATTCAAAGTACGTAATTGAATGTGTTTCACATTTTCAAACGAGGTACAGAATGCGACAGCTCAACTCATTTTCATTGCTTCTTTTTCGTTATATATGTAAATTTCATGTTTTTCCTTGTAACTTTGAATTGGATTTTTGTTTCTCTTTTTTTCTTTTCTTTTGCCGCTGCTGACATTTAACAGTTTCAAAAATTTTGTGTACATGTGACGCATTAACGTGTGTTTTACTGGTTACTTTTTTTGTTTTTTGTGTTTTGTTTTTTCGAACTCACACTCGCAACAGAAGCGCTTTCGATTACCTTCACATTTACATAGATTATTTGA
Source organism: Sicus ferrugineus (assembly GCA_922984085.1). Taxonomy (NCBI): domain Eukaryota; kingdom Metazoa; phylum Arthropoda; class Insecta; order Diptera; family Conopidae; genus Sicus; species Sicus ferrugineus. The sequence continues at coordinate 23,086,269 of OV277351.1, forward strand.
GCCTCAATTTTTACTAAAACTACGACACGTGTAAACGGAAGAAATTAAAGGAATCAAGAGTGTGGAGGAGGGGGTGTGGGGGTTGGGGGAAGGGGAGGCCATCACTTCTATCACAGGCAGGATTATAAAAGAGAAAACAACACTTTCACTAAAACTACACAAACAACTCAAGACTCTCTCTCGCTCTCTCTCTCTCTCTCTGAAGACTAAAACTACACAAACAACTGAAGACTCTCTCTCGCTCGCTCGCTCGTTCGTTCGTTCGCTCGTTCGTTCGCTCGTTCGTTCGCTCGCTCGTTCGTTCGCTCGTTCGTTCGCTCGCTCGTTCGTTCGCTCGTTCGTTCGCTCGCTCGCTCGCTCGTTCGTTCGCTCGTTCGCTCGCTCGTTCGTTCGCTCGCTCGCTCGCTCGTTCGTTCGTTCGCTCGTTCGCTCGCTCGTTCGTTCGCTCGCTCGCTCGCTCTCTCGTCCGAAAACTAACCACACGCACACTCGTTCTATTCAACTCGTTAAATGATGGTAGGCGAGAAATTAACGTCAAGCCAACGATTTCCGTAGAATTGTCGGCCACAGCGGCCGGGGATCGAATTGTAGTTGTCAGTAAAATCTAAAGCATCTACAGGAGATTCAATATATCATCGTACAGATACATATATAGTGTGGTTATTGTTGTTGTTGTTGGTTGTTGGTTGTTGTTGTTGTTGTTATCATTATACCTTAAATGGTGTAAAAAGCCTAGGGATACAGTCAGCAAAAATTTAGATATATAATAATTAATTTGTTTACTTTGCTTTTACAATACGTTGTAAATAGTTTTGAGAAAAATTATTGGTGTTCGTATTTAAAATTTGTTCGTAAATGATTTACATGTATGCGTGTATATATATAAAGTTTCACGTGGTTACTAAAATTAAATGGTCGCCAAAAATGGCGCAACTCGCGTTACTCTCAACAATCTCTTCGCATATGCATGCGTCCGCACACACACACACACATGCATATGTATATTCATATATTCTCGCTTCAATACTAATACAATATTTTCGGTTCAAATTACTTTGTTGTTGTTGTTGTTTGTTACATGGGTATCTTGTTTTGTTTTGTTTTCTTTTGTTGTTGTTGTTCTTTATTTTAGGAAATACATTTTTTAGTGAGGCAGCATTTTTCAATTTTCAATTTTCAAAATTTGGGACTTTGTTTTGGAATTCGTTATTGTTTTTGTTGTATGTATTCGGTTAGCGTGAGAATAAAGAAAAAAGCAGAAGAGGACGACGACGACGAAGACGAAGAACTCGGAGGCGTCAATTGGCTTTCTAACGGTGGCTCGAATTGACAAACTCGACCAACACTCCTGCTAGTTTGCCCGCTAGCAATTACAGTTAAGTTCGCTTAATTACAAAATACATACACAGCACGAGAATTAAGTGAGACGACAGCGCGCGCGCACACGCACACGCACACGTACACGTGCATGCACACGCACACAAAACAGCGAGTTTCTTCTAGATTTCTAAAGGTTTCATTTTCATTTCATTCCTCTGCCTTCTCCGTGTTCCACTTCGTGGTGTGCGTCGACATTTGATTTTAGCTGTTAATTTGACTTTGGTGCGTTTTTGCCTGCGAAGAGAGTGTTTCTCTCGTTTCGTTAGACACACACGCACGCACACACAAACACGTGTATGCGTGTGTGTGTGTGTGTGTAGATTTGTTGCAATGCGAATAAAGGTGGCGAGAGATCACGCATCTCAAACTTTCTCACATCATGAAACTGCACATCGACGACTCGATATTAGAGTTCAACGAGCTGAATTTGATTTAATTTTTTTTTTTTTTTTTTTTTTTTTTGGTTTTTTACTTATCGAAAAATTTCAATTTAAAGCTCTTGCTCGCTAAAATCTCGACTTAATTATGAAACACCTAATTTTTAACACTGGACTCTTCCTGACCCCACTATAATAGTTATTTTTTTTATTATTATATTTAATTTAAGTTAGAGGAAAAACAGTTCAGACAGCACAAAAACCGCTAAAGTGACATGTTTTTGCTGCCGTTGTTGCAACATTAAATAGTTTTTTTATCCTAGAATTGGCAAAATCTACGAGTTCTCAATATTTGAATAAATACACTAAATAAATTTCTATAAGTATCACCTAAGATGTGTATAAGTTGTTGTTGTTGTTGTTGTTGTTGGTTTTGTATGTCTCTCCTCTGCGAGCGCCAACCGCGGCGGTCGGTCGGTCGGTCGGTCGGTCGGTTGGTCGGTCGGTCGGTTGGTCGGTCGGTCGGTCGGTCGGTCGGTTGGTCGGTCGGTCGGTCGGTCGATCGGTCGGTCGGTCGGTCGGTCGGTCGGTCGGTTGGTCGGTTGGTCGGTCGGTCGGTCGGTCGGTTTCCCAATAATTGATTTCACTTAACTTAACACTAACTAATCAATCGCCAGCTTTGGTGGTCGCGACCGAAGCCATCGCGCGTCCATCGATTCGCCGAGTGGTTGTAAATAAAAGTAACGAGTGCCGGTGTGGAGCGAGTGGAGCAGCGGGTGGAGGAGGGGCGCGAGGGGGCGCGATGGGCATTGGGGGCGGGGTAACGTGGCGATGTCGAAGTTCTTAGCGATGATTTCGGGCGCGAACTTTTTGATTTGATTCGATTTCTGCAATCACACGCGTCACACGAATGAATTTATATTGCTTATTTTCTGTTATCCATTTTTCTGCTTCTGCTTACTAATTCTTACTTTCGTCAAATTGCAGTGTAATTCGAATTTCTTCAAACATTTCCACGCATTTCGTTCGCTTCGCGGATCGAAGTTTCTCTCTCCGAATCCACGGAATCTCTACTCGGCGTGTTGGTGTGGGTGTGTGAGAGCTTGTGTGTGTGTACGTGTATGTGTGCGTGTGTATGGGCGTGTGTATGTGTACGTGTATGCATGGGTTTGTACGTGTGTTACGTATATGTATGGGTGTGTACGTCTGTGTGTGTGTGTGTGCATGTATGCGTGTAAGTATGTGTATGTGTGTGTGTGTGTGTGTGCTACCACACGGTTTTTATTACATATAAACTTGATTTTATTGTAGGTTTCTGCTTCTGTGGAACAATATTGGTCAAATCTTATATTAAAGCATACAATCGCGCAACACATACGCACACATGCTTGCATGTATGTGTTGTAAGTGTATACGTAGTTGAGTACATAATCTAGTTTATATACGTGAATTAACTTGAACTTTTCTAGCCTTATTCGGCTCTGATTTCTGTGAATCTGTGCACTTCTCAGCCAAGATATCGCTCTCTCTCTCTCGCTCTCTCTCTCTCTCTCTCTCTCTCTCTCTCTCTCCCTCTTAGCTTATTATTAACGTTTGTGTTTACAGCAACAAGCATGCGTTAAAATCCACTAAAAATCCTTTAAAATTGCGTGCGCAATTCGTCTGTCTCGCGTCCTCCACTACAAAACGGACAACACGGACACAACAACCCGTTAATCGCTCTGCTAATCTATTTGTATATCATATACACGTGTGTATATCAGTATATATATATGTGTGTGTGTGTCAGTATTTGTTGTTGTTAGTGTGCAACTACACGCACCAACTCGCCGTCTGCGCTCTCTTAAAGTAGTCAATGAGTACGTAACTAGAATAACGGTAAAAACTGTGTTGTGTGTTTGTTCATTAGTACACTGAGAGAATCTAGGAAGAGAAGGTTTCGCTTTGAAGTTGTCCTTAAAAACTAACATTTGCTATTTGCTTACATGTTTCTGGGTTTTTGCGTTTCTATGTCTCGTACGCGCTTCAGCTTGCAACGTCTTCAGCATGCAAGCGAAGTTGCAAGTGAAAACCGTGAAGTTCAATAATTCTCGGTGTGCTTCGATTTGCTAGTTTTCACACCTCGGGTTTCGTTATTAGCTGCTGCTGCTGCTACTTGCTGTCCTTGCTAATTAAATAAATTATTGTATTTTGTTGTTGCTGTTGCTGTTGTTGCTGTTTCGGCTTCGGTTTCGGCTTCGGTTTCGGTTTTACTGCAATATAGACTTCAATTTTGTTTCGCTCTAAAATTGTGTTCCCGTCTGCTTACACGGATTCTAAGGAGTTTTCTGTTCGCTGTTTCAAAAATGGCAATTCTCTAAATATATTGTATTCTCTATTAATCGTTTCATTGCTTTGATTTTAGGTTTTCGCGTCGCGTCGCGTCAATAAATAATTGGTTTTTAAATCTCTAGAAAAATAACGCTTCTAATTGCTTTCCTTTATTTTGTTGTTGTTTTTTTTTTAGTTTTGTTTTTAATATGCTTTTTATTGTTTCTTGATAGTTGTTGTTGTTCTGTTGGAATTTCTATTTTCGTCAAAAAAAAAAAACACGCGCGATAAACGAAAATTAACTTCACACGAAAAGCTCTTCAACTTTCGAAGCCAGAATTGAACTGAATTAAAATCGCAAGAAATGCAAGAAACGCTGTAAATTGTGCTGAGAAATCGAACCGAAATAAATGTTAATTGCTAAGAAATGAAAGTAAGAAAATTGTCACTGCAAAATTGTGATATGTTTTTCGTCATAATTTTCTCTAGAAAAAAGCTAATATTTGATAAAATTTCTTAATTTACTCATACTTAAAAATTCTATTCAACAAAACGCGTGCATAATTCAAGCTAAAAAGGCAAAAAATCTACACGAAATTTTATTTTGAAAGATTGTCTTAATTTAAATAAAAACTTATAAATTAAACTTGGAAGTCAATAGCAGGAAGAACGAGCGAAAACATCTTCACAATTCAAATTAATATACAAAAAAATTGTCTACTATTCGTTCAAAAGGTCGACGACGCAGGGCTGCCATCTCGTCTGGGAAAAATCTCACGCGAAAACATGTCGCGTGCTCACGGGATTTTCCGATCTTTTTGCAATATTTTCCTCGCGGTATTTTAGATTTTTAATTCTCCATTTCTCTTCTCCAGCAAATGAATTTCTCTTTAAGGTTTAAAAGTAATCATAATTCTTGTTATTATCGCTTTGAAATTACGACTACAAATAGTGTAAAAAAATAATCAAATTACATTGAATTCTTAGTTATTTTTGTGTTAATTAAAGTAATTTATATGTAGTTATTGCTTGATAAATTAAAAAAGAATATAATTTCTTTATTTTTACTTGAACTATTTCAGAAATAATCACAAAGTAATCTATATTTCGTTATTTTTAAATTACTTTTCCTTATTTTGTAAGAATCTCAAAATAGTAAAAAATTTAATAATAATTTAGTTTACTTCTCGCACATTTTTAAATAATCAGTAATATATAATTATTTAAATCATATAATTGAACTCAGTAATACATAATTACGGTTTCGTTATTTGAAAATATTAGTGAAGTATTGAAAAAATAAACAAAAGCTAATCCGTTTCGCTATTTTGATTATGTTTAGATTAGCAATCCTTATTTTTTAATGAAAAAACATCGACAACTAATTACTAAGTAGTAATCAACAGTTTAAAAGTAATCGAATTTCAAAATTTACTTTGAAAACTCAAAACCTCACTTTCTCAATTAATCCATTCGCAATTTCAAATGCAAAATCTCGCTTTAGATTGATCCAAACGCATTTTCAAATGGAGAATTGCATTTTCAATCGATCGAATTCTCATTTTCAAAAGAGGAAAATCTCACTTTCATTCGATCGAACAAGAAAGCAAAACAATTGACTTGGAGGAGAAAAGATCCGAGTAAATGGGGTTTTTTTTTCTTCATTATAACAGTCGAAAACCGTTAATTTCTCCAGATCTATGGATGGGTATTTCAATGTACGCGGGAATGGACGAAATTTTGGTGGCTGTGGCTGGAGTTTCCAAAAGCCGCGAGATTTCGAAACAATTCTGCGGTTTCAAGGAAGACAATTTGAATGAGTTTGAGATTTTTGTGTGGCAGCCCATGCTCGCAAATTTTTAAGACTTTAAGGATCGAGATAGTCCGGGAATGTCGTCTTCCTGTACGTCTATCTAGAATTAATTGTAAGTAAATTTATAGTAAATGAAACATTTTCGCAATCCAATCTGTAGAAAGCATCGCGTGGCTCGTGGCTACAGAAATCGTGTCGATTTCTGCAAATAAAATGGGGAAACAATTTCCACTAATAAAACGGAATTAAAAAGAACACAAGAATGTAGTGCAATTTTTCAAGTTTATTAAAAGCAACAAAATATTTAATTATAAAATCAGAACGCATGTAAAATATAGACAATATATATATATGTATATATAAAATAAAAATATTAGCATCTGTATGAAACACAGGAAAATGCATTAAATTCAACAATTTTCAGTTTTAATTATCAAATAATCTAAGCAGGTAACTCACCAATAAACGTATACGAATCGAAAATAGCAATAGCGCAACTTATTACGAAAACATGCTAACAATATTCAATCAGATCGAGTTGATGAGGGAAACGAAAAAGTGCAACTCAAAATGTGGAACATTAAGCGACTTTAGAACTTAACGACCTTAACGAACTAAACGTAACGAACTAAACGAACTAAACGTAACGAACTAAACGAACTTAACGAACTAAACAAATACGTATTCTTACAGCTCATCGGCGAGTCTAACAATAGTTGGGAGACCGAAAAATGAGTGTCTAGTTGAAGCTGAAAATCAACATCAAAACGCTACAATTACGTTAATAATTACACAAGAAACATTTGAGGAACTTATTCACCACAGGTAAAGCATTTGTTGTTGCTGTTGTTTTATCGTTTTGTTGTAAGTGTTTGTTTGTTTGTTTGTTTGTTTGAGTTGTAGTGCTAAAAAATACGTGTAATAATTCATTGCTTTTTAGCTCTGCAGATACAATTGTTGCACAGCAAATGTAAACGCAGCTTACACTTGGGTATGCGTCTCTGTTTGTTTGTTTGTATGTGTGTGTGTGTGTGTGTGTGTGTGGGTGCTTGATACATTTAAAACTAACTAGTTGTCTATGAATTAGTTATTTCTTGTACAACAATTGATTACTGTATGTAGTTGCTTGCTTGCTAGGGATTTCACTCGAGTTATGAGAATTTCGCTCGAAAACGGCTTTTTTGGTTCGGCTTGAAGAACGCATTGCTAGTTGGTTGGTTGGTTGTTTGCTTGTTTGTTTGTTTGTTTGCTTGTTTGTTTGTTTGGTTGATTGATTGATTAATTTTTCTTTTTCTGTTTCTGTTTCTGTTTCCGTTTCCATTGCTGGACAGCATTTTTGGCGCTTAGTTAGAATTGCATGCTTACACTACTTAAAAGATACACTAAAGAAAATGACAAGTGCGAAATATTAGACTCCACGTTGCTTATTTGATCTGCTCGCAAGCAGTGTAACGTAAACGTAACAACAAAGGTAAACATAACGAGTAGAATCTCAAGCGTCTTAACGTTACTAACTAACTGAGGACAAGTTTCGTTACGTGGAAATTTCATTAAAAATTTCACACAAAATTCGAATCAACGTCTAACAACTTCTTATTTAAAGCGGTTACAGCAGTAAATTATTGTTTCTTCTTATTTTGTTAATGATGTGTTTCAAGTGTGAGCTTCTTCTTACTTAAGTCTGCGGTTTCTTTGAAGTTGATTTTATTATTTCAACTTTAGTTATCAACGTGCGTACGATTACTGTATAGTATTTCTACTCAAGTGTTTACATATTGAAATACTATAATAGTTGCAAATGCAGGGAAAATACAGCACAACATAACGGTTCGTATGTAAAGCATACGCATGCGAATGATTGGCGGGGGAGGGGGGGGGGAAATATGGCGCGGAGCGCGTCAACAGCAGCCGACGCAAAACTAAATTCCTAATAAATCCCTGTACTAAAATTTCGCAATTTAGAATGAGCGCAACTCCTCCTCACACTCTGCGGTCATTCATGCCTTTCTTTATTTTCCTTATCGAAGTTATTTGTCTTGCTAAGCGGTAAATATTGCATGGGAATTCGTCGTGGCGAAGGCATTTCGCACACGCTGCTCTCACAAACACACATTCGAAATGTTCAGGCAGCGAACTCTTTGGCAACTCGACGACAACTGCCGCACTCCCTCACTACCACCGCGGCCAGGAGGGAGGGGACATTTTTGTATATATGTATGTTAACAATTTTAGAATTAGAAGGTACTTCCTACTAAATAATGACTGCTCGCCAAGTCTATCGTCGCGCTCTACGCCACATTTTACATGCCATTCTTGTTTCTTTTTTTTATCTACAATCTTTATATTTAGCTTTATCTACAATCTTGAACCTTAACTTTCTCTTTATCTTCATACATTGTAAAATACTTTGCTTTTAGTTTAAGAACAATTCGTAAATTGGTTTAATGCAATAAAAAAATTAATCACAAATTTACTTATAATTTAATTGAAAATAACACATTCTTCAGGACTAACACACTACACGCTGAGAAGAACAAGCATGTATTAGCAAAAGTATTGACTACGCAAAAAGTTTTCTTCTTACATTAGATTCAGTTGTGTACAATTTTGTTTCTTATAATACGAGTTCATTCACTGCACGAGTGAGAGTAGTGGTGGGTGACCGAATTAATGCAATTGTTTGCATGTTTTTCACAAAGAGTTTGGTCAACTAATTTCATTTCTTACAAAACTAATTGTTACGGTGCATTTAAAATGAATTGTGTTGCCTCACGAAGAGCCAAAAAAAAAAAAAAACTCTAACAATTCTGTTCGTTAACATAAAAACGCAAAACTTGACTGAAAAACTTTCATAGTTTCAGAAACTTGGAAAAATAAAATTGCGTTAAACTTCTGATTTATTTCTCGCATTGAAAACATAAATATATTCCTCGAAACACTGGCTGGATGGCAACACTGATTCATTGAAGAGACACCGTAGTTTGCAAAATATACTTGCAAAATAACAAAAGAATGTTATTAACAAAGTCACAACTTAGCGAAATAATTAAAAGCCTGTTTTTCTGAGTCTGTTCTTCGGAAGGAAAAAAGAAGGGCTTCCCTTTTACACTAGATTTTTGGCAGCAACAGAAACATGAATTACGAATTAATGAGCTCTTAAATATAAATTTTACAAAAGGCCAACTTATTCTGAATTTGATATAATGAATGTTTTATAGCTGCTTAAAGCAAACATTCGTCTATAATATCGTTTATTAACATTTTTCTTTTTTTTTCTTTTTTTGTTTTTTTTTTAGCTTGCTTTGTTTATTTGTCTCTTAACAATTTATCGTAGATTTTTGTATACATAAAGGACTTTAAAATCATTGTAAAGTGTTTCTATTACATCTCATTGTTATTGGTTTTCAAGCTTTCGAAAGCTTGCGGCTGCTTTAAAAAGTACAAAGTAAACATTTTGTTGCTTCTTCGCTTTACTTCACAACTTCGGAAACAGTGTAATTATGTAAAAAAAAAAAAAAAAATATGTGTAAAGAAGTCGTAAGTTTTAAAACTATCCTACTCTAGTAAAAATTAAGCAAAACACGACACAGTTTTGTTAAACAAAACACAGCTTAAAAATAAAAGCGCGTGGAATTTCAGTTTTGTGTATGTGTAAATATATATATATATATAATTTGTAGTATATATATGTATGTTTGTTCTTATTGTTAGCTTTAGATTTCTGTTAAAACTAGTAAAAGTTTAAAATGTACACTTTTACAAAGCTCAAAATATCATCTCAGAATTAAAAGTAACCAGCTACATTGAGAACATTTAAATAATATAATTTTCGTTTTAATAGTGTAAAATGACTTGAAGGTATGCTTTGCTTTGCTTTGCTTTGTTGCGGTTGCTTAATTTGCTCACTCGCTCACTCTTATTAAGGCTTCGACTGGTGGAAGTTGGTGACACTTGTGGCACGCGTGGCCCGCCCGTAAAAGCGTTCTTTTAAAAAATCGTGCAACAATGGCCAACACAAATGAGCCGAATAAAATATACAAATTGTGAAAAAAATTCGTTAACTAGTTTACTTTTGTGTTCTTAATAAAATCTAAAAATCTAATAGAATTGAATTTAGTAAATTCTCTTTCTTATAAATAAATAAAGACTAATTATAATTTGTTGTTTCTTATTATTTTAGAATTTTAAAATTCTGTAAAAATTTCAACCCGCAAGTATTTGAAAACTACGTATGTATGAACACATTAAATTACATCTAGAGACCAGAAAGTTTCATAAACCAAACCAATATACATTCAATTACTTTTAATTACTGTAGGAAACTGTGGGGAAAGGTAGCTGCAAATACTGTAAATGTCGTCTTCAAGTACTGCAATTACCTTCGATTACAGCAAATATCTCCACACACTCCGAAGTGCGAACGAACTATTTTGAACTATTTGAAGAATATATTGAAGAGCATTTGTTTTCGAAAGTGTTTGCAGTGGAGAATAAATTGAAATTGTATTTTTGTAGTGTGTGTCTAAAACATATTTAGAGTTAACTGTACCTCACTTACTGATGCATTTGTGAATTTTCTTGCTTTCAAACATCTTGGTGTCTGATATAAATAAAAATTCAACATAATTTAACTACTTTCTCAACCTAATTACATCAATTAGAACTAAGAAATTGTACTGTTTAAATATACATTTCGTTTTATGCCTACGCACGCCTGCGCCCACAATCGCCACACAACTCCAGGCAATTGAAAGTAGTTTTGGTTCTGCTTCAATGCACTCTAGCTCTAGTTTGTTGCTTGTTTAATGTTTATTCAGGAAATACAGAACGAATTGCATAATAAAAGTTGTACCATTGTTTAACAAATATTTGTTACTCAATTAAAGTAAAAACCATTTAAAAATTATAATACAAATATGACAAGAAAATTGAAACATTTAAGTTAAAACTGACACAAATTAGATCAGTAAAATGGTTAAAATTCTTGTGTTTCGCTATAACGTGTGATCAAAATATTTAAAATGTGAAATATGAATATTAAATTTAAGTTAAAATTTAATAACGAGTAAATAATGTCTTGGAAATCCAGCCTTATTAAAAAGATAAAGGAATATATATATTAATTAACATCATTGTTCCGTGGGGTCGAGTGTCAGATAAACATCGGTTGTCGCGCTTCTTTCTCTGCTCAAACTCAATGTTTTTCTGTTGCCTTGCTTTCGCTTGATTCTTGTATTCATTTTTGTGAATTTTAAGCGCACCTTTTACGCATTTTTCATTACAATCAATTGACTACCGGCAATAAATATTCGTTCAAAATTCGTTCTAAAAAAGCGTGAAATGTGATTCTACTGTGTGTTTTTTGTGGTGTGTGTGTGTGTCAAGGTAAGTGAGATTTGTTATTCCGTCTGAAATTACAAGACGCAACTATTACGGAACAAGGAGTGGAACTTGAGAGATCGAAAAATATGTCGGAAAATATAAGTGGTTGAGATTTTTGTGTTTTTTTGAATTTGTATGTCCCATTCAGTGGGATGAATTATGCTGGACATGAATTCAGCTTGCACTCGTTTCATTCTGCTAGCACTCAATTCAGCTCCTGTTCAAATCACGTTCAATACGTTCGTTCAATCTGCGGCGCCTGCAGTTTTAGCATTTGCAGACTTTTGTTGCTGCTGATGTAAGGGTTGCCGCTGGCGTTGCTGCTGATGTAAGGGTTGCCGCTGGTGTTGCTGCTGCTGCTGCTGCTGTGCGCGATGATGCTCGAGTAATTGTTACTTTTGATCTTCAATCAGTGAACGTAAAGGGTGTTGAGCACAAGAACGTGGTGATTATTCTTGGCCAAGGTCACAACATATCCCTCGGATGTTATTTTGAGACCACAACAACGTGAAACCTGGGTTTTGATTATTGTTGAATACAATTTTAGATCGAAGGGAGGAGGAATTGAAATATATACATTAGAATTATATTAAGAGAGGGCAAATATGGGCTGCAAGAGAAGTAGATATATCTGGAAACATAAAAATTTTAAAATTAACACTATTAAACTTTAGACTTTCAGCGTCTCATGCCAAGAAATGCATTTAATCAAGCCCGAATATGTCAAAATTACTTTTGAAGGGTAATATTGAAAATCTATTTAAACAATCCGCCGTTCGGTTCCTAAGAAGGATGCCTCGACAAAAAATTACCACTTTCTCAAGTGATGAACGGCTCTGATCCGGTTGATCAAGACTAACCTCGATCACCGGAAAGCAGCGTCGGCTGCTCTTATTCTTCGTCTCACCATGGATGAAGATGGCGTTGCCCTAATTCAGGAACCATCGGTCACTGATGGCCGGGTACTTGAGTTAAAGGCTTCTGGATACACGCTCATTTACAGGAGAGATCAAGGTAGGCCTAGATCCTGCATTGTGCTGAAGAATAAATTTGCTGGTTCTCTTCTTAATAATTTCAGCGCTGTGAACTCAACTATAGTGAGACTGGAAGAGGTATTAAGTTGAACTCAACTATAGTGAGACTCCCTTCGATTCCCACTACAGTTAGTGCACTCAGGAAGAAGACGGAACCTGGATATCCTCAAAGGTGGAATTACTGGAAGTTCTGGTGGACACCCACTTTCCGAGAAACAGCTGTGTCCGATCAACTGACGTCGTCGATAACTATTTCTCCCAACAACATCTGGAATATCTGACTACAGATAATAGTGCGAGTTGGGCGATACATGGCTTTAAACTTTTCTAACTCTGCGTGACCGGATGGAATTATTCCGGTAGAGATGTAACGAGCCCTTAATGTTTAGGATGGTGGAGCCCTACATGTTTGGGGGTTAATCCCCAAAAGCTATGTGAAAACAAGCTTAAATTACAGGAGAAGGTAAAATTTCTAGGCTTAATATTAGATAGGAATCTGAGCTGGAAGCAAAACATTATGGAATGGGTAAGAAAGGCCATGGTAGCTTTCTATTCTGGTAGAAAAACCATTGGTAAAATGTGCGGCCTTTCTCCAAAGATTACACACTGGCTGTACGTGACAGTGATGAGAGCTATACTTCTGTATGAAGTGGTTATTTGGTGTCCCTCCACGGAAAAGATAACAAATTGCACGACAGTGGAGAAAGTTCAAAGGTCTGCTTGTGTATGTCCCGATGGAGCATTAAGGTCTACACCGACTGCTGATCTGGAGGTACTGATGCTTCTAATTTCGATATAATGGGAAAGCTACTAGCAAAATGTGTTTCCGTAAGGCTTGACGCCGCGTGCAAATGGACCAACGGGAAATTGGTCATCAGCGAATTATTGAAGATTTATATACATGTACACCGATGGCTCGAAGCTATATGGCAAAGTAGGTGGCGGTGTTTTCTGTGACCTATGCAATATAGCCATTAGAATTCGTCTTTCTGCCTATTGTAGTGTCTTTCAGGCGGAGGTAATTGCGATCCGAGACGCACTGTCATGGCTGAAGGAAAGTGAGATAACCAGTAAAGTTATCTACATCTTTACCGACAGCCAGGTTGATATATAGTCTCTGAAATCAAGCTTTACTACATCTATGGTGGTGAAAAGCTGTTACTAATCTCTGAACGAGATGGCAAAACATACGACGGGTGATAGGAGTCGTTACTGGGCATTGCCTCATCGGCGCTCATGCCAAACGGTTAAGGCTATTTTCGAGTGATTTCTGCAGAAACTGCAGGGACGAGGATAAACAGGGGTAACGAGGTCGAAGACGTGGTATCACAATGGACCCAAAAAGCTATCTAAGTGAGTTCCTTAGAACTACCATCTATCCCTACCTACCTACTTTCTCAAGTCTGAGAAGTCTGCCTGAGTTCTTAGCATTTGTTACTCATTCGCCTCACAGTCCCGATTTCGCACCCAATTTCTCTTGTTCTTTAATCAATATTCTTTAATCAAGACAACTCCACATTTCTCTCGGGAGATTTCCTCCCGACAATTCGCTTTCTCCCGCAAGTTACATTCAAATTTTTGTGAGAATGATTTCTCCCCTCGAAGTCGGGAGAACTGCTTCTGACATTCATGCGAGTATATTTTGCTCTTCCCCAGGGAAACAAGCGAGATGCGAGGTAGGATCACGCACAAGCAGCAATCACTATGGTCCAGGTACAAGTTAGGGACTGCTTCAATTTTAGACAACTACGAGAGATGGCCTCTCTGAAGACTGCAGCTCATGTATAGTAAGTACCACTCGCTTACGATTACTCAAAGTCGCGATTACATAATTACTGAAGCAAGGAAAAGCCTACAGGATGGTTTCTTTCTGGTTTCTTATAATTACTTTCGATCCTCCATAAATAAAAGCCTTACCTTGACATGAGGACACTCGAATTCCGAATGTAGCACCCCATCACGGGAATAACAAGCCACATGGAAGCGATTACCGTGTGAATCACCAATCAAAATGTCCCCGGCGTTCGAAATATCAATACCGTTGGGGAAGCAGGTGACCTTTTCGTTACCAATCCGGTACTGGAAGGTACCATCCTCCTGGAACACAGCCACGCAGTGACCCTTAAAGTCGCAAACGTAGAATTCGTTGTCTGCAAAGCCGAAAGCACGATTAGGATTTTCGGTAGGAATCAAGGCTATCACGGTTCATTACCTCTGATTGCAATATCCGATGGCTCGCGCATGTAGTCGCTGCAGTCGAACCAACGCACCAACTCGCCGTCCTCGGAAATGACGAAAACCGTCGGTGAAACGCTATCAACGGCCACGATGTGACCCTTAGCGGTCACAGCTAGGCCAGCCACAATATCAATGTATCTGCAGAGTAAGTGTTGCATGTCGTTACCCTGTTCTAATCAACAAAGCGAAGGCAGGTACCAATCATGCCCGGCTCGCACATACCTGATAGCGATTTTCCGCATGAAGTGGCCGCACTTGGAGAAGATTTGCATGCGTGAACGCTCGTTGCCGCGATCGCAGACCACAAACTTGCCGTTATTATGCATGACAGCCACCTTGCGTGGGTACCAAAGCTGCCCCTCCTCCTTGCCGGGGACGCCGAACTGGAACTTGAGTGTGCCCGTCTTGTCGAACACTTCAATGCGATGATTGTTGGTGTCGGCCACGATGATCTCCTCGTCGACGCCCAGGCAGAAGCCGTGGGGGGAATTGAATTGGCCCTTAGAGGTCCCCAGCGACCCGAACTTGCAGCGGATCTGCATGGGCGTGGCTTTATTGCGGCCAATGACGATGTTGGCTCCACCAGGCGCGGCACCGACGTGGAAGTTAGTTATGCTCATGTCATCAGCGGCGCTCCCCATGGAAGGGTGAGTTGACAGATTGGGGGACGTGGCCGACGGTAAACAGAAATCTGGCAATAAACAATCAATGTCCGATGAGGGTCCACTCGAGATTGAAAGTTGATTGCTTGTCAGGTCTGTGTAAAAATCTACTTGTATTACCAACAGTACAGTGAGGTGGTAGTAGTTATGTGGGTGGGTGGGTTAACGTACGAATGTGTGGTGTTTGGTAGTGGTGTGATATGCAGGGGCCAACCGAACCAATCGAAACAGAAAAGAAAAACACATCAAATTAAAAGCTAAACACGAACTACGAACTATCTACATATGTATCTGAGGCGCTTCGAATAATCGAGAAAACCTTATTGAAATAATGACAAACCCGCTTTCGGTTAATCGGTTGCCAAAAGACGGTCCTTCATCGGAAGCGAAGAATTAATTAGTTAACTTCTCTCTTCTACTCTCGCAACCGGAGATTACATTTATTAATCGATTGTATCGATTATTATTAAAGCTTTACAGTATACGTACGCAGACGGATTTCTAACATAAGTCGTTTTTATATAGATGTTGAAGTTTTATTCAAATTCAAACGTTTTCAATTCAATATTTCAAATGTTAAACTCCATCTAGAGCTAAAAATGACACAGCATGCAAGCTTTTCAAGAAAAGCATCTTGAGCTTCTTCGAAACTGCTGAAATCCATGTGCGTAACATATTCAGGAACTTGTACTTGTCGTGCCATACAATTAAAAAACATGTGCTGAAATACATGAGTTCACTACGACAAGTATTTGGCCGAGATATAGAAACATAACTAAACGCGTGCTCAGATATCAAAGACGCAGCTCATACCATTGTTATTCAGACCCAGCTTGGCCAAAGCTTGCAAGTTGTTCAAGGCGCGTTGATCTCCGACCAAAATATCGGCCAACGTTATTGGTTGAGCCGGTGCCGGTGGTGCCACAACCGCTTGATGGTGAGCATTTGTTCCGTTGCCAACGAGTGCGTCGCCCAAGGTGTCTGGAGTGGTCTCAGTCAAACTGGCCAGACGAGAAAGATTGTATTCGAGCATGCTGTTGTATGCTGGCGGATGACCCGCAGAACTGCCACCCACGGAAGCACCGAGGTTGCTACTGAGGCCTCCGGTGATTGCATTGCCGACGGTTCCGCCATTCAACACGCCGTTAAGACCATTCAGGGTCGGGCCATTCATGTTCTGACCCATATGGGGGCCGAAGCCATTTGTCAACGGGGGGTTACCAATGCCGCTGCCCGCAGCGGACAGACCACCACCACCTCCTCCCATAATGGTGTTTATGTTGTTGGATGGAGGAGCACCACCTACAATACCGAAGCCGCCATTGATACCGACCGGCTGTGGCGAATGTTGGTGTGGTTGGTGCTGCGGCTGGAGCGGCTGCAGTGGCTGATGTTGATGTTGGTGTTGGTGTTGGAGATGCTGCTGTTGCTGCTGCTGTGGTTGTTGATGGTGTGCCGATGGTGGTGGCTGCTGCAGCTGTTGGCGTTGGATCTGGTGCTGCGGATGGTGATGAGATTGATTATGGTGCGGAAGCATGGCCGGCTGCGGTGGTGACTCAGGAGACAAAGCACTGGACAGCATGAAGCCGTTGCTCAGCACAGAGAGGTCGGTTTCGAATGAGGACTGCATAGATGTCGGCTGAGATAGTGGAGTGCTAGCTGATGTAGAGCTTGTCATATGGCCTTGTGAATAGTGCGAGTTGTTCAAGGCATTGCGCTGGGCCATCATCGACGGTGGCATCCCCGGGAGCGTTGGTGGCGGCGTGCTCTCCTTGGGAGTGAGAGACGTGGACTCGGTGCAGAACTTTCCGAATGTTTCGTGGGCCATCTGCTCGAACTTTTCCGTCTTGGAGTCAAAAGTTAGGGAAAAGTTGATGTCGCATTTCGGCGTGCTGTTGATCAGATGGATGAATTGTGCACTAATCAACTTCTTCATGGAAAGGAACTCTGCAGCGTTGCCCTGATCGAGCACACGCACAGTGAACTTGCAGGTGCTGTCGATTTTGCCCATCGTGTTTTCGATGCTCTGCATCAGATCCATGATCTTCAGCTCACGCTCAGAGTGCAGTTTGCTCAGCTCTGCAAGGGCCGATTCACGGCACTGTTCGAGGACCTTCACGAAATTCTGATAGGTCTCAGTGATGAGTTGACGCGCAGAATCGTGCTGGGACTGAAGCTCAGTGAGAGCTGTTGTGAGATTGGATGCAGCCGCGTCGCAATACTGAACCTGAAGAACAAAATGGCAATTCAAACACAAACCATTTAAACCACAGAGTCGAGAAAACGAACCTTTGACTTAGCCTCCTTCATTAGGTTCTCCACATCCACACGGACAGACTTCTCCGCACTGGCGAGAATGTCATAGTGGTGCTCGCTGCCCTTGTGGTCTGTTATGAGGCAGTCGTTACACACCGGAATCTGGCAATTGAAGCAGTAGTACTTCAGATTCTCCCCCGCGTGGACGTGGCAAAAGAGCGGCTTATGGATGGTCAGGGGCTTGTCGGTGGTGGCCTTCTGTAGATCCTCCAACCTCACTACCTCGTGGTTTTCGAAGCAACGCATGTACTTGTGCGCGTTGTCGCAGCCGCCGCACAACAAATTGGCGCAGTCGCTGCAACGCGAGATTGCCTTCTCCTTGCTTGTGCACGAGGTGCAAGATAGGTGCTCACATTCGATGGCCGACAAGTCGAGTACGTTTGTCAGAATATAATCACAAGTCAGAGACGCCACGCCATTGGGACCAATCTAAGGGGTGAGCAAGAGGTTTAGAGAAAGGACTCAAAGAAAGGACCCTAAATATACCTAAAATATACTATATTAATGTCTAATACTTGTTATTATTCAAAATTCAAACCACTTTGAGAAAAACAATATTTAGAAAAAACTAACTACATATAGTTATCCCGAGGGAAACTTCATAAAGTTTTCCGTTTTTCGGGTGCATGTTTTATCTGCTCCAATAAATATTTCCTTATCAAGGAAATATTTATTGGAGCAGCCTTCTTACCGTAGTCAGTTGCTTGCATGTTGGACACTCAATTGAAGTCTTCATCGGTGGCGAATACGAATCGCATGAAATCGAAGAATCCGACGCGGACGAGGACAGAGAAACCTCCGCCCCGAGTATATTATTCAGGCACGCCTCACAGAAGACATGAAGGCAAGAGAGCACGCGCGGCATATTCAAGCGGAACCTTTGAACGAACGACCATTAGTCAAGAAACTGTAGGTGAACCCAAAAAAAAAACACAGTCTTGCCAAAACTTACGAGCAAATCTTGCAAATCTTGTCCTTATCATCACCGCTTACGCTGCTGCTATCCTCCAAGGCGGTGCCCTCCAATTCACCACCCTTGCTGTCGAACACGTCGCTGAACATGTTGCCGCCGTTCGAGACGCTCTCTAGTTGCTGCGACGATGAACTGGACAAGTCACTCCCGGAAGTGCTCACAACCAAGGGGGCAGAGTTGGTCACGCACGATGGTGTAGTCACAGCCTCCGTATTCAAGTCGCTTATTACTTTGTCCACAATAGAATCGATAAACAGAGCTGCTTCAGACACGTCCGCACCGTCCTTCGGACCGTCCTGCGCTACCTCGATCACCGAACAGTCAGTTGCTGGCTCAGGTGCCGAATTCTCGTCTATGATCAACTTAGAATCAAACCGGCGAATTCCACCGTCCACGGCGTCCAACTGCTGCAAACTCTTTTTCGCTAAAAAGGTGAGCGATTCCAAAGATGCCATAAGTCGAGCCCAAAATTAAAACGACCGCACGTAAATAAGAATAACTGAGCGTCCAGCCAAAAGATGACGATGCTCTAGTTTCGAACCTGGATCTTCAGAGGTTCCTTTTAACTCTTCGTTTTGATGTTGTTTTTCCTCTCACTGAGATTTTTATAAGTGAGCAGACTACGTTCGCGTACCCAGTTTTTGACAAATAGTGCGAATTAACAGTTTTGGTTTATGTAGGGTGAAATGTTTCGTTAAGGTGTAAATGCTTATCAGTTTTATTAATCGCGACAACCACACACTCCGCGGCGAGTATGCTTGAGTTTGTGGACGTTTGGAGCTGACTACGGAGTACAAAGACAGCACACGTATCAACTCCTGACGTTCCCACGACTTTAGTGATGACGATGTGAGTGGAGCGTGGTTGGCTTTTCGATGAATGCTTTCGATATCTTAAGTGTTATTCCTCAGTTAAAATATTCATTAATATAGTTGTGGGTTAAATATTTGGTTTTCAATCTTTAAAATAAATTGCAATTCTATACTTTGTATATTGTGTTTAACTTCATTAGTTTTGTAAAGGATCACGAGAAGTTACTAAGTAGTTTAGATGAGATTGGTAATGTATTTATCCAAATTGGGCTGCTAGCAAATGCAGCAAACGTAGCAAGACAGCCGCTGGATCGTCGACCCACCAGATCGTATATTGCCTTCTTCCAAACTCCTAGATTTCAAGAAAAGTCTGCTTCTTCTCCTACTTATTCCTTGGTCGATATTTGCGATTTGTAGTGCTGTCTGGTGGTGGTGGTAGGTATTTCAGCGATATTCCTGTTACCTTCGTGGTTGGATCTTCAATGGACACTCTCACCCAAAGTCTATAAATGAAATGAAATACACGTGAATTAGGCAAACCGATGTATACAACTTGTAAGCAAGAATAAAATTGATGATACAGAGCGTGAAATTAAGTTGCGCTTACTTCTCAACAAGTACAAAAAAATTGTCTACTTTGAGGGGGAAATTTTCTTTACTTTAAAAATGAGAAAATGCATAAATATAATAAATCTCGTTATATCAATTTGGAGTGCAAGCGTCTAATTACAACACGCTGCGACGACAAGATCTGCCTCCTAAAATTTTCGAATGAGTCTGCAGCTTCGTCAAGTTTAAGAGGGTTTTAAGTCAAAGTTTTATAAATGACCAGATTTGATAACCAAACACATTGTGGAATTGTGGAAAACGATCATCGACGGCTCTCTTTAGGTTTGAAAGGAAGGAACAGGGGGACAGTCCACTATGCTTATTTCTTGAAGTCTTGCCCACTTACAGGTAGAAAGGAGTGCCATCCAGCCTCGTGGAACGCCTACGAGTTCTAAAATAGATGTTAAGAATCCGGAACCGAAAACGAAAATTAGTTATATTATTACATGAAACAAAAGATCCATTGAATTTGCGAAGAGAAAGTCATAGGAATTAACCATAGGAAATTAAACCAAAGGACACTGCAATATATGAAATATATTGATAGAGATTAGTAACTGTTGTTGATGAGAATCGAAATTGTTGTTGTTTATAAGAATTTTTGTGATTTCAGAAATAGGAGAAGAAAAGTTACGTTCGTCAGTGTAAATTTTGGAGAAGCTTGAGGTTAAACCAGAAGAAAGATCAAGTGAAGAGTTAGGTAATTTTTTTCTTTTTTCCCAGAGTTTCCATAAAATCGGCTAATATGCTAAACCTAGTAGCCCACTTCTGAGGTGGTCCTGTATCAAAGGGTAACAAATTCGTCACTGAAAATAACCACTAACGACGAAAAAATAAATAAACCAACAGCAACTGCACCACTAAAGCAATAAATACGCGAGAAAAGATGCAAGCTATGACACGGAAGGAATACTGAACTGAAGGAATAGGAAACACGACCGAATGCTATGAGCGAAAGTCGAAGACTGTGCTCAAAGATTATTCGCATTGGCTAAGAGACGATCAGCCGAGAGCATACCATCAATCGTGGACACGAGTAACCACGAAGCATGCACATCTTTTGCATCGCCCGCTAGCAAGCAGAGACTCTGGCATGCATGTGAGGCATGTGATATTCGCAAACGACACGAATCCAATCGCACCACAGGAACACAATCGTCCTGCAAAAATCCAATTGGTATGCTTTGAAGTGACCGTTTCTCAGCGAATAAGAATAATAATTAAGCATTAAAATTAATGCACAAGGTAGATTCTCAGCCTCGTTTTTAAGCGATTTACAAAACGCCAAATAAATGCAGAGAAGCGACAACAACGTGAACTTAGAGGATTCACGAATTATGTGAAAATAGTTATCAGTTTAATTTGTTATAAATACTCAGAACAAGAGAACAGACGAAACAACGTATCGGGGAACTACCACTCAATTGTAAACACACATGTATTACGTAGAGCAGAGCTTTGCAGAACTCTGGTACATCATTACAAGATTATGAGGACAAATTCAGATTAAATTTTTCAGTTGATGGATTCCATGGCATAGACGGTGGCTCACGAAATACCCAACGTTTTGTGGAAGGGAATGCAAGTGTGACGAAAGAGAGGTCAGACAACAAGCAGCTCACCAGCTCAAGCAAGGGCGGCAAAATCACAGCGCGAATCAGCAGTTAGCAAACGAAGCAAGAACATCCAACGCAGCTAAAGAAATTAACAATAAAATTAGAATAGACACAGCCAACGTGTCTGGAAATACTTACCACAAAGACGGCGTCGAGGGGGAAGCCCACAGAAATATATAAATTTAAAATTGGTTCTGCTAATACGGAAAAGAGGTACACGAACTTCCGTCATCCTACGTCTAATCTTGAGACCTTTGGGAGGATTTGGGGGCGGCCAAGGAAGCTAAAGATAGATTTCCAAGGATCTAGAGAATCAGGGCGAAACTTATTCAAATTTATCAAAAAGTTATGCTTAAAGTTTTCCATATCACAAATTCGGCGGCCTAATTAGAACATTTGGACTAACAAACAGCCAACAGAGTCTTGTAAACTAAAACGAGAGCTGAGAATATTGCTGAGGACTGGAAATATTGTTTTTGCATCATCGTGTATTTACTAGTGGAAATATTTTCAACTTTTTATAATTGTGGCGTGGGCTTCCTGTCAATGGATTTCTAGTCCAATCATTCTGTTTCCGTTATTCTGCCACCTTATTTGGCAAAAGTATAAAGTGCACCACCGGCACTAAATTGCTTCTTCAGTTCTTATGAATGCCTCCCTCTGCTAAACAAACATTTGAAAAATAAGTTCAGGAATGTACATTGATTAAGAAATATAAGTGTTTCAAGTTGGAAAGCTTGTCATGGGATATAACCAAAACGCCTAGTGAAGACATCACGACGATTCGGGTGTCATATAATGAAATTTTGATTTCTTTTATATTTCTGCCACATTCATACAGGTTTGGGGAACTCAATACTTTGAGTTATTCGAGGCTGTCTTCACCTGCAACTCTACAATTAAAACCGTTGGGCTCATGTTTCCTACAACCTCTTTTCTAGAAATAAATCCGTTTTGTGTTTCCTTGTCTTGATATCCGTTTATTGATTTTACTTGGTAAACGTTGAGAACACGGTGATACCTTGTCTATTATTGCCGTACGTGGAGAGGCTGAGTTGGAATTTGAACAAATTGAAATACAATACTCGTACAATGCTTAATTAGAATTGTGATCTGAACTTAAACGAACAAGATATTATCAGTAATGACGGGCTTATATTTGCAGGAGTAGAACATCAATGTGAAATGACAGAAAACGAGATCACTTCTTGCTAACTCAGATTTCTTTTTAATATCGCAGTGTTGAAGTTACTCATAATTTTTTATTTATTTCTATGTGCGAAATATATACTTAGTATTTAGTAGATAATCATGGAATAACTTTTCTAACTAAGTAAAGAATATGCCTTTCTAATAGCTTTTAAATTTCCTTTGAAATTCTACATGTTTAATCTGCGGTTAAGCTGCGAAAAAATTTGTTGAGCCCTAAAGTTCTCTTAATTAGTTTTCTGGCTATTTTGACACTTTCGAGTGTCCACCACGGCGTGCATAATACGATGACTGAAGCTTGGTTTTTACCAAGTCGAATTGAATTAACGAATTTAATTTAATCAATACATGTAGTGATTAAAAGAAAGCGGATTGAAGTGATCTGTATTTTTCACAAGCTCTCTTTGATAAGATCAAAAGCTGTCTTTAAGATGAATTGTTCGCAAAGTAACAACGGCATGTTTATGACGTTGTAAATAAAAAGGGAATTTAAAAAAAAGACGTTTTCCTTTCATATCAAATTCCATGTCAGTCGGTCAGATATTGCTGTCATCATAAAGGACAAAGTCCTTTACAAAGCGTCCAAGTCTTTTGACTTTTGACAATACATGTATTTGTTTCTTCTAGTAACAGAAAGAGGCTGTTGAAGAGAAAGGGTCTATCAGAGACTTTTGCCTCCTCCACACCTCCTTTCCGGCCAATAAATCGAAAAGGAAGAAATCCGTTAAGGTGAAATTTTTCTCCATCATCAAATCCATTTCAAAAAGTCGTGTGCAGCCATACGGAATCGAAGTAATGTCTGTATATTATATAGCACTTGGCAACTCTGCACTGGAAAGTACTCGTGCACCAATGACCGAGACCTGCGCCGAGGATTTTTGTCGGCTAATCCAATTAAGCGGTGGCGGTTCAAAGTCGACTGGAAACATACCACCCAGCTACCATGTCCCCAAACTGAGGCGAGTTCACTATGTTCGAGTCAGAACTAAAAACGTGAAATCTATATTAAGAAAGTAGTTTCCAACAATCGCAGATCGTCACAATGCGATCCGAAACAAAATTGTCTGAAAAAAATTGCTATTTGTAAGAAGTTAGGTATCCTTATCCTCATTACAGCGAAAAAAGCACTTCAAACCGGCTTACTAAAAAGCAGGGATAAAACATTACCTCACCACTCACTTTAAAGACACCCTGACACCTGCTTGCAACACAGTTTTCAATGTTTTAATGTAAATATCGTGCTCTGGGGTCACCGCCAGAGAACGGATCCACCTCTGAACATCGTTGAAGGGCCTCGTGTACTTTATAAAACTACCGAGTTTTATTTCTGTATACAAATTTGTCATTAATTAAATATTTTTAAAACACAGGATGTTACATTACAATCATTAATGAAGTACTGAAATTATATATTTCAGCGGCTCAATTCAAGCCGATCCGACTCGAAAAACTCTGGCGGCGACCGCTGAGACCCTGGCGGTTCTGCATAGAGGAACTGAGCCCTTCGGCGTAACTCAGCCCTTCGGCGGAACTGAAATCTTTGGCGGAACTAAACCCTTTGGCGGAACTGAAACCTTTGGCGGAACTGAACCCTTTGGCGGAACTCTCTGTATGTCGCTTCCCAACGGCCGAACACGAATCTTTTCCATTGCCACACAACCTCGTACGAGAATCCTTTAAATTCTTGCCAGAAGTAATTATATGCTTATGCAAACTGAAAGCATCTTGAAATCTATTTGCAAAAGCAATCCAACTTCTCTTCCAATGTAACGCTACAGAGTGTGACCCCGATTTCGCCACCCGCCACCCAACTAACCTGAAGCAATTACGCTACGTGATCTACACCGTGTCCTTGAAAGTAAATCCCTGCATAGCCAAATCCAGAGGTCTTTTGAGTCTCACTGCACTACGGCTTTGCGTTTTCAAATACTTTCCTCGAAATGCTTTAACTTGCATGCCCGAATTTTTCACCCAGCACCAAACTCCGGAACGAAAAACTTGGCAAAAAATTTTCGTGGATACTTTGTCACCCAAGCTTTTTACAAATTTGTACTTTCACACTTCTGATTGAAAATTTTACGAAAAATCTATTAATTTGTAGCTCGCACTCAGTTCTTAACACTTTTTGCACGTTTTCGCACTTACCTTTGCCATAATAAGAATTTCTCACTAAAAAATGAATGGCGTAGACTGCAAAAGTCAACTCAAGTATGTGTAGTGAAAAAATTTTCTGGAGTATTTTTGGGTAAAATTCGCTTGGAAGGTTGGAAAGGGGCGTTGGAAAATTGCGCCGGTTGTTAGATTTTGAATGCGCGTGTTTTCCTGGTGGCACTGATGCTGATTTCTGACATATATAAATGCCCTTTTAAGGCCCATGCACACTCTGAAGAACGTTTGAAAAATAATGATATATTTCAGCAGAAATGCAAATTGAATATTCAACAGAAAATTATTCAGTACAGTATTCCAATTATAGAAAAATGCATTTTTAAAAATGTGCTTGGATTTTTTTTTCGAAATGTTCTAGTATTAAATTTCAAAATTATGTAAAATATAATGCTTTTAAACCTTTTACTTCAAATCACATTGCATACTGAGATTTTCCGTAGTTATTTCAATAAAATACTATGAACAACGATTCCACATATTAATGGTTTTAATTTCATTTCAAAACTCATAAACAAAAGGTGAAGTCTGAGTAGGCTAAGTCAAGAACTCAGAACTTGACTTAACTAAAAATGGTCTCACTTCTGACTTCAGAAAATCTCGCTTCATTTAAAGTTTTGCTTGTTTGTTATACGTATTTGAATTTAGCTTGTCGAATATTTTTATATGAGTCTACAAAGAAGATCCATTAAAAATACTGAAAAATTTCTTTATTTGTTGCGCTAATTGGAATTTTCAGCCTCGCTGCTTTAATTTCTTTGGATTTTCAATCAGGACAACAACTATGCTTACTAACCATTGTAAAAATGCTGTTTAGCAAGAACAGTCTCTACTTTAGCCTAGCTCATGATTCCAAATCAAAGTCACGTGGATTGATTAAATGTCCTTAAATTCTTCTTTCTCACAACAATCAAAAATATAGAAATTATATTTTATTCATTAGTTTTATGCTAGTTAGTAGTTAGCAACTATAGCTTCAATTAAGAAACCAGAGAGTAATTATATAGAGAGTATACAAACTTATTTCTCGTTATTATTGGAGCAAATTTTTCGTGTACTTTTTCGTGGCAGATCGACTGTTGCGAAGCCGGTCACCATTTTAGCAGAGCTTCACTGAATTGCACTTTTTTTGTGCGGTTTTGATTAAAATGAAAATCTTGTTCCGAGAGCTACCAAATCCTGAATGCAATGATTGATTTCGTTTCAAAAAGAAATATTTTTAAAAAAAAAGTTTCGAAAAAGAAGTTTTTTCGAAAAATAATTCTTTAGGTCTGCATTCTGTCTTTCTTTTGTAAATGCGAAACATGGCTCAGTTAAGCGCTGTGAAACCAATTGGTTCCCGAAATCTAACCTTCGCTGTGGAAACGATGGAGTGGAGTAACAAAATGGATTTGCTGGCTTTAGGCAACTCAAAAGGTAAATCTTTCTTCTGTGATTCTTAGGATGAATGCCGCACATATTCGTATCTGCACAAATTCGTATCTGCAGGCGAAGTCATAGTGCAGCGCCTCAACTGGCAGAAAATCGTTACCTTCCCAGCACCTGCAGAAGACATAAAGGTCCGCTCACTGAGTTGGCAACCGGACGAGGCAATGATTGCAGTGTGTAAGTACAACAGCACTCACCACGAAGAATTTCTCTAACCATGTTCGTTCCAGGCTACACAGGCGGTCGGGTTTCGCTATACGACGTCGAAAAGGAGCAGGAGGTTTTCGTCCACAACCTGTCTGAAGAAGTGAAGGCTGCCTACTGGACAAAGCCTATCAAGAGCACGGACTACAGGGAAATTTACCCTAACCATAATGAGGTTGCATGGAACTCAGTAAAACGTACTCCCTTTTAAGCAAGAGTTTTCGTGCAGCACTGCCATGACTTTTTCCTGCCGTCGCTTCCCTGCTTGAACATCGTCTCTTCCTCAGCGAAAGCTAACGAGGAGCACAAATCCTTCGCTAAGGGTCAGCCCTCCTTCCTGGTCATTACGGAGGACTCCGGTAAGGTGTTGCTATACCTCATGGGTCTCCTGCAGTGCGGTTCGATTGATTTGCATGAGCACGTGGAAGACCCTGACAATTTTTGTGTGTTCGACGTGCGTCTTAGCGGCACCTGCGATGCAGCCTATGCTTTTGTGCAAGACGGCTCGCAGCTAAAACTACTGCATTTCCAAAACTCGATACTCCAGCACAATACTTCACCTCTCCTGCATCTGTCATCGCAGTATAGTTTGATTTTGGAAACTAAAAGGTTTTTGCTTGCATCGCACATCATGTGAACGCGTAGTTACCAACTTTTTTCGGCCAGTTACATCAACGAAACTATTCAGTGTGTCACCGAAGCATGGGAAGCAGTTTTGATAGAAATGGACAACAAACTGACGAAGTATGCCAACGCGCAGCCGGAGGGTTCGATATGTGCAGACTTCTTAGAACTCTTGATTTTTGGGTACGCCACGCACGAAATCGAGGAGTTTCTGATGGAGTAAACAAGAAGCTTCATTAACACAGGCGAGCGTTTAACAATAAACATTGAATTCCAGAGATCTGACAGAGAAGGGACTAAAGAAGCTCGGCGTCTCAGTCGATCTAAGCTACTCCACCATACAGAGTCTGGTTACCAAGCCTCTGCAGAGCGCAGCCGTTAACTTGTTTTATTTTGTCAACAATTTAAAGGGTTTGAGTAGGAACATATTTTATTATAAGGTGAGTGTTTTAGTGGAACTTCGGAGATACCGTTTTTTACTCTGTCCGTAGGATTTGCTCTCCGAAGATACCACTGAGGAAGCCTTGCGATGCTGTGGCGCACTGCTAATGAAAATCTTCGAACTGCAACAGGTGATCGACCAATGCGTCAACGACATGAAAATCTTCTTCTGCTGGCTGTGTATCGTGATCGCGCGTCTCCTTCAACAGGACATCCCTGAGGAAACGGCACAAGTAACGCAAGAGGACACAATCTACTTGGCCGAATATCTAAACAGCTTTGAGGACTGTATTGTAGAGAATGGTAAGCGCTGACTTGCAGATCGCAGAGCGCAGAGCTTTGAAATAAGAAGCTCCTAAATTTTAGAGGACGGTACCACGACAAAGCGTAAATTCAACCTGGAGAAGGTCGGTCAGTATTTGCAAGATGCAAATCTGCAGCAGATTACCAAACACGATGTTCACCACCTCTGGAACAAGTTGTTGGATGAGAACGAATGCCTGCGCAACAGTACGCTCATCTTCCCCCATGACAGAAATCTCTCGCTCCTACAGCAGCGTGACAAAGCATTTGCTGCTATTGATACCATGTTTAAGAAGACAACCGATGGCGTTCGCGACAACTTCAAGTTGCATAACACCATTGTCTGCAGCAAATGCATTGGGAGAGAAGACGCAAGCGGCAGCGATTTCGTAAAAACGTCATACTACGTGAACGAAGGCGGCAACCGCGACTTGCTTTTGGCGACAGCGAGTCCACAAGAAGCCATTATCATGGAATTCGACAAGAATGCCACATTCATACAATGTACGTTGCTCCAGCTGGCACCGAGTCCATTTTCCTCTCCACCACGGTCGGCTACACTGGAGAACCTGTCTTTTGCCGATATAAAGTTCTACAATGAAGACGTTCTGACCCTTCTGCTGCAGGGTTCGACACCCGCGTCCAAAGAGCGCATGCAAAGCTACTTACTACAGTTCCCCCTGCGGAGCATGAAGACGAAACGTACCCACCATCGTTCGCAAGAATTTATAAATCTGGTGGACACGTTGGTAGGACACAGTATACACGACCTTCTAGACACCAACACCTTCAAAAGTTTCGATATGACCTACACGAGATTAGCTGTGTCGGGCAATCGAAAGGTTTGTAATTTTTCTGAAAGTAAATTTCAACTAGTCACTTGCTCTTCGTTTGCTGCAATCAGGTCGCTTCGATCCTCTCTGAAAGTGCGAAGAAGATAACCGTTCTGGAAATGGAAGTCGAAGAAGATGACGACGATATAGCTGATGCCTCTCACACTTCATTACTGGAAATGAGCAAGGCATCTAGTACATCCTAAAGACTGTCTAGAAAATTTTAGAACCAAATTTAAGTTAGTTGTAGCGACTCTGAATCTTGAATCTGTACTGCCGAATTAAACGACTCCGCTTAATTTTAAATTTCTTCAGTAATTAGGAATAAACGAATTATATACGATATATACGAATAAAAAAAACGTATTATATACGATTTTCATCTGTGCTCTATTTAGCTAATATGATAAACACAATATAAAATTCGACAATTGTCTTGAAATCACGGAAAAAGTAGTTTTCGCACGCGCATTTGTCCTGCAAGCACTTAGCTAATTTCATACTGATATGTGTCGTCCGAGTCGTCATCGCTGCTTAAATCCCTGCGTCTTCTGCGCTCTTTCCGCTTGCTGTGTTTCTTGTTGGCGCTCATTGCCAATAGTTCGTTAACGTCTGGTGCGTTCTCCTCAGCAACACTTGTGGGCGTATCAAGCTGCTGCGCAGCATCTGTTGCCGATGCATCCTGCATCAGATCGACAGCTCCCTCGTTGCTCGCTGTTGGCTCATCTGTACCCTTCTTCTGCAGCTTCACCATCTCGCACAAATACTTGTAACGCAACAGGCACTCCTGTTTACTTTTCTGTGGCACACAATTCGCTATCTTCTGCCAGCGATCTTCAGTAGCGTTCTTTTTATACTTGACCAGCGCCGACTCCAGTGCGCGTTGCTGTTCCTGTGACCAGTTGGTCTCTGGAATTAGTATATCCTTATCAGCGACTGTTTTGGTTTTCTGCTTTTTGGCCATTACGGCAGCTTCCTGCACCAGGCTGTCTGCAACGTTATCGCTCTGACCCTGAATGCGGTAACCGTTCTCTTTCATTTTAGCAGCCATAAAGGTCACCTCTTGCACTGTGCGATTCATGGCTTCGGCAATTGTTTCCCAACGACTGCTGGAGCCACTAGGGTATTTTTTCACCAAGCGTATGAGTTCTGCCAGATCTTCGTCTGTCCAGAAACCACCGCTGAGTGTTGCCTGCTGCCAAAAAATAGGACCATTTACCCTCTTGATTGTACAAGTACAGCTTCGTACTTCAGCGGAGAATGAAGCCCCGCTGAATTGAAAGCTTAACTCACTCTTTGTGCTGCTGGTCTGACGGCACCATTTTCAGTCATTTCGCGGGCTTCAATCTTCGCGTATCCCCGCAACTCTTCGTCTGTTTTTTCGGGTGCCTTTGTATTTTGTTTGCGTCTCCGAAGATTTTCTTTCTTTTCTTTACGCAACCGAGCCTGTTCCTCCAGCTCCTTCTCAGCTTCTTTCTGTCGCCTGGCTTCCTCGGCTTCTCTGCAAAACAAAATCTAATTCCCTGTGAATACGTAGTTAGAATTTGTGATTTACAGTCTACGTTTCTCCAGCGCTGCTTCCTTCAACTCATTGGCTCTGTTAGCCGCAGCTTTAACGGTTTTCGGTAGGTGCCAGACGGCAAGCGGTATTTGGAAAGGCAGCGTGTTCTGTAAGGTGAAGAGAAAAAAGTTTCACTGAGATGAATGCGGCACTTGCTCTGCACACAAACCAACAAGGAAGGCGCCGGAATTTCATTCAGTATGGTGTCCATGCTGATGTTCTTGTTCTTCTTCTGCAGTTTTTTCAGTTTGGTGCCGAGAACTTGTTCCTGAAAATAGAAATAATTGATGTTGCGTCGGTTTCATCATACTCTCGTCTATATACAGCCGTAAACTTCTTCTCGAAGTAAGCTGCCCATGCGAACAAATACTGTCCGACCGTGACAATAATGAAAACGATGAAGGAGCCCTCATACAGTCCTATCTTACGCATGCGTCGGTAATAGAACAACGCCGACTTCCAGTTGGGCAGGCCATCTTTCAGCACTTTGTTGTATTTTTCGCGCTTCGAGGTATCCTTCAAAACCTCATAAATACTGACTAAATTGCGAAACTGGATGTTTGCATCCTCGGCTGGATTCTTATCCGGATGCAGCACTATGGACAGATTCCGGAAAGCGCGCTTGATGTCCTGGTTGGTGGCCTCCTGCAATACTCTGTTTTGTGGCCTCAGTCTTGTAAAAGATTCACTGTACTTACCTGGCCGATTCCCATGAATTCATAGAAGTTCCGGTTAACCTCTTCGACCAAGTCGAATATTTCGAGTTCCTCAGAATCCCATGCTAATGTCGCGCCCCAAGACAGACACAGCAATAGTACTTTTGCGTAAAAATTCATTACGCCCTCCAACTTTGTTTGAATCAACAAGAACTATTTGTAGACGGCCTTGGGAATGTCCTTCTATAAAAAGAAACAGTTGGCAACTGTCAACGTCAACGTTGTCAAAACTGCGTGAAGTTAGCAGATAATAAAGCAGTTGGCCCAGGGATGCAAAGGGAAATCTTCACGTCACTTCGTATCAACAGAAACTTGGTGAAGTCGTCTAAAATATATAAAATTGTGATATACCTTAGGAAAATATTTCGAGATTAATTAAAATACTTGGCGACGTAATTTAAGCTATAGTAGTTTTTTGTTTATTTTGTTTGTTTCCTTAAATTTAATCTTAAAGCCAAATAAGGCCAAAACAAATAAAGAAGTCTGGCCTAACGATAAACTAACAGAAGTGTACAAAATCAATATTAAACTTTCGTATTCAGGCTACTAAGGCATCATTACATATTTCATTACATATTTGTAGTGAAAATAAAATCTAGGCTTACTTATTTTCGTGGTAATTAATAACTTACAATTAACTGTGAAATTGTTTTCAATGTTTGTAATAATTTTCTAAACAACATACGAAAGAAGAAAATAAGACTGCTTGGCGGAATAGTAAACGATAGAAGTGAGACCTACAATCCCTAGAAGTTATAAAAGGATTCTTGTGCGGCAATTTTTATTTACCAGTTTATAAACTTAAAACTAAACACACTAAAACAACCAAGTGGCGAGTTACATTCGCTACAAGGAACCTTAAAGTTGGTCATAACTTAGCGGTAACTTTAACGATACAGAGTTGCTGTTGAACGTGTTTCGAAAATGTCGATATGGCAGTACCGGAAACTTAACGAGCCATTATGCTCTTCTCCCACTAAAAGCCATAAAATACATGGCAAGAACAGCAAAGGTGGGGGTGGTGAGCGCGAAAACACCAATAGGGTGGCTTTTGGATGAGTCTTCTGTTTCAGGGCTCTCAGTTCTTTTTGCGTTTCCGTGAGCTCTTAAGTGTTTTTAGCGATGTAGAAAGCGTCACCTTTTATTTGTCCTTCTGCCATTTCGTAGGTAAATTTGAAATCGCTGGCCTTAAAAAATCGCACATTAAAGCGAGGACGGACACAGTCAGAGCTTCCCTCGCAGATTCAATGGATTACGTGATGTGAAAACTTTTCTACGCCATGGAAGCAGAGTTGAGAATCCTTATAGTATAGACATTCGCGACATGCACTGTAATTTAAACGCTTCGGTGTCGTCATAAGCTTGCACGGGCACATGAGATACTGGAGGACATGGGGGTAAATTACTTGGAGTTCCTATACTACAATACACCAGAAACATCTGAAGTATTCGTGAAAGCAGGTCTGAAGTAAAGAACCAGAGACATCCAATCAGAAGAATAGCGATTGAGAACCATCTGCCAAGAGCTCCTCCAGCACAAGTTCACTCAGCAACTAATTGGAGTGAGAAAGAGAGATAGAGAGCGAGAGAGAGTGAGAAAAACCATAATGCAAAAATTGCATTGGCACTCCAAGGACGTCAACTTAGTTACTTCATCAAGTAAAACAAAATGCTCCATCTTTCTGATTACCTGATTGCAGCTCTTGGCATCCTGTTTTTAATAAAACTCGTAAGTTTCGATCCCGTGTAATGACTATATATAACTGCAATTCCTAGTAAAAGCTCTGAAGGTGGTTACTGAGCAGTCATGTAAGACATCAAATGGAAGAAGAATGGTGTGAATAGCTCGGGGTCACACCGCCAGACGGGTAGTCCGATCCAAAATAAGACCCTCTAGACATTATGGCGTACTGTAAAGATAGGCCTTCACGGCAGTTACCTGGGTTCAACACACAAAAACAGTCTGTTCCTTCTGCAGAAATGCATATTAGCAAATCAGCCCTTGGGCGATTACAAATACTTCCTTCGAGAACACACTCATCGCGAAAGGAAATGTTAACACCTTATTAATATGACACGAAAGCCTATATATATGTATATCCTCTAGTTGATCTCAAATGCCAGTGTAGATCAGGAGTACTGTTGAGAGGCATAGCTGTCTGAGAAAAGAACAACGTGATATCGCGACTAATATGAATTCGGGTAGATATTAATGCTTCATAATCTTATCCGAAAATTAGATGGAATTGATATGACTGATCCACTATTCTACTCAATTACACACTAGGCAATGAGAAATTTAGAGTAATAAAATATTCATTCTCTACTTTCAGTCTGACGAAAATGCTTAGAGCTTTCTTAGAAATGAATTTAATTTTCCATTTTAAAGACGTTCCAAGGACTAATAAACAATATATGCGGCAGGAATATCTTTTTATAGATAGACTATCATTATTTGTTTTTACTTGAACGAATATTCTCGCAACAGCTTATCTCAAATCTGTATAATCTCTTGAAGGTGGCCGGGAGATTTTGTGAAGGAGGCCATATATGCTCATTGCCAAGGGAATGTTGTACACAGGGCTGCTGTCCCCCTTACCAGAGTGGGCCACGGCAACTGCCGCCCGCATCAGATCACGTGCTCAACTTATTCTTCATCAGCCACTGGTACTTCTGGTAAGTTTTCGCATGGCAGTCAAAGGATAAAAAGTCCATTCGCTAAAATACAGAGAAGATTCTGATGTAGAATTAGACGAGCATTGATTTTTGGGTGGTTGTAAAATCGGGGGGGAGGGCTGCCTGTTCTCTAATTATTTTCAGATTGAACCAACCGCTCGAGATAAGCAGATTCACATAGATATAGTTTGAATAGAATCTACTTTGTCCTGTGGTTGCGTGCATGAGTATTTTTACCACCCAGTTCACTCCGGTAGAAAACTGGAAAACAGTCCTTGTAAAGATTTTCAATTTTAAAACAGTTTCGTCCTCCGACTGGAGGCATCATAGTGTCAACATCGGGGAAAAAGCTCGGAATTAAGAATAAATAAATCCTAGAAATTAACGCCAAGTTGCTAGTATATATCTATTTCGTTAATGGGGTTTTTGATTAACTCGTTGAAGTTCGATGAGCGACAGTAAATATTTTCACTTTGTTAGACTTCGTTGAACAACGTATTCTCGTAACTCTTTCAGGTGTGTAGTTGTCGCCATTATTTTAGCAATCTTATGTGCCTACTCGCTGTGGAAGAAGAGACGCACCCTCTGTGGATGGGGTCTCTCGGACCATCACGCACAGTCTGAAGGTGATTCGGCGGGATCGTGCTACGCGCCACCTCAGTACAGTCGCTGCAACTCGTTCCACCATCCGCCACCACCGTACGCAGAGGTAATATCCTTTTTCCTCTATTAATTTCGACACTCTTCGCCGCCCTATCATGATTCCATCACACTCTCCTCCCATCCCCTCACCATTGAGAATGGTTCACATCTTGTAATTTGGACAGTAAATGGAAACATAGACTTAAAAATGAAGTAATCTCTGATTGCATCCGAATGCTGTAGGTCACATCGAAGCCGGACCTCTATCCACTCGTCTTCACCTGCAACAATGACAACGGCAAGCACGGTGGCAGCTACCTAATGGTGCAGTACTTCCGCAACTACATAGTTAGGCCGGCTGGCTCGCTGTCAGCCACCAGTACCGTAGATTCGCTTAGTTCCAGTTTTATATGCAACGCAAACGAAGCCAACACGCTCGTGCCGCCGCCGTATTCACGTGCCACCAGCCCGGAAATAGGCGGTTTCAGCTCGCACTTCCAGCAGCGCTTCATGATTCCACGCTCAGCTTCGCAGCTAGTCTGCGCCAGCGGAAACCTCGACGGCCTCGGTGGCAACCTCGCATCGCAGCAAGTCTACCAGCCTCGTCACAGCCAGTACAGCAATCCAGGGACGGCCGACGGTTCCGTTGGCACGCAAGAGCCGATTGAAGCGACTGCTGCAACCAACTACAACAACGCACAGCGATCTCCGGTCGCGAGTGCAGCTGTCTGTGGAAACAGTGGCTCGCTGTTTGAAGCGGATGCCGCGAACGTCGACGGTTTGCAGGCGGATGCACAACGCACGAGTGGATTCGTCCAGTCGCACAGCGAACAGTACTTCCGCTATGTTGCCAACAGCAATACCAGCATCAGCGACATTTTCGTTAATAACAGCTGTACGGCGGAATTAGGCGGTTCAAGCCTTTCAGCTGAAGGCGCGCCCGGCGATCAAGTCGCACAGACGAATTCGTCCGGCTCACACGCGGCTGTCGGTGCCAACAACGGTGGTACTCCGGCGATCTACAGCAATGGCTGCATCCAAATGAATCCGATCGTGCAAAAGGTCGGCAGCAGTCCTAAGCAACTTGTGGAAGCCAGCAGCAGCGCAGTGTACAACTCCAGCAGCTCTATTGGGGGCATTTCCAGTACAGTTCCTGTTCCATCCGATGACGGCAATGAATACCGCGACGTGAACGTGCTACGTCGCAGTTTGGAGACATGCCGCCAGTTCTTGCAGCAGCATCAGATGCCTGCGGGGGCCGGCTACAGCACTGATTCACCGCTAAGATTGCTGGACTTCACTAAGAAGCACGGAGACGACGGCTTGCGCAGTTATGTAACGTCGGGCACCTGCTCGGCTGTAAGCAGCCTGGCCAATATCGGCACGCCAAGCTCGCCGCCGCAGGCGACAAGTCCGACTAGCGAGATTAAAGATATACTGGATCAGATTCGTCAATTACAGACGGGCGGAGCGATCGCAGCCGAGGAATCCCTGCCGAGTCACCGGCCGCAATCCCTATATGCCATGTCTACGCCTTCGCCTACGAACTCAAGCAGACAGTTTCCTGCAGATGACCAGCACGGCCACCTTCTGCGCTTCCCTACCATGGCCGAAAAACAGGCTGCCGGCGCTGCTTCGCCAACGAGTGCCATGCGGTCCACGCACAATTCGTCAGCTGTGAATGCAACGACAAGTTCTGCCTGCGCCACGTCGAATACGCAGCAAACGGGTGCACGTTTGTCATCCATAAAACGCCCGTCAACATTGCAGCAGAACAAAAAGAAGTTTTTCACGCCCAAACCCAACAAGGCGCTATACATTCCGATGATGACCAACTCGACGGCAGCGCTTCCCTTCAATCGTTGCACCCTCAAGAGCCCGGCGAGCAGCGTTGTGGGCGCCAACTTTTTTGGTGGTCGCGGCCGTGCGCGCAAAGGTTGGATTTCTCGATCGGCACCCACGACGCCTGCAACGGGAATGCCACCCAACCGATTAGGCGACGACAGCCCGTTGCTGAACGAACACGACGAAGACCAGGAAGCCGAACACAACCTCGAGTAGATGTTGGCTGTTCGGTTTCACGGCGCGGCGCACTTAGATTTAGATCTACTCGTAAGTTTAGAAACCTATTTGAGAAATAATGCACATGCTTTACGAAAGAATAAAAATAATTAACAAAAACTTTAGTCTTAGTCGGGAGTGGATCTGAGAGCGTTTCTATGATGCAAAGAAACCTGTACTAAATGGAGAAAAGTAAAGCTTCGTTCCTTCATTAGCAATGCAGAGAAGGAGATAAGAAAGATATAGAAAAGTATATATATTCTTACACATCGGCACCTACTGAGTCGATTTGGCTCTGTCCGTCCGTCCGTCTGTCTGTCTGTTGAAATCACGATTACGGGAAAACGGATGAAGATATTGCGTTAAAATTTGGCACAAATATTCTTTGTTATGAAGAGGAGTTTCGTTATGAAAATTCGGGCTTGTATTTGGCGAGATCGGTTAATAACCTCTCCTACTTTTCCTATCAAATGTAGACACTTTTTAAAAATACAAATATCTCGCAAACGGTACGAGATATTGAGACACACCTAATTAATTATGGATAGTCCTTCCAGGATCATAACAGATAGAGTACATGCAGACCTCAAGTCCATATATGATTTCGATTCATTTCAGTGAATCAATACGTTTTAATTTAATACAAAACAACTTGAAAAAGAATAACTCTGCGATAACAACCATCAAGTTGAGTACCCTAGAATAAAGATTACGTATAATGCAGCTTGAGTAGTACGAATGTCTTATAGCTAAAAATTAACAATAACAATGCCACTGATTTCGACGAATGGATTCCGCAAGCAATTGCTTCAGCGCTTCACTGCTTCACGGAAATGGGTTCAGCGTTGTGTTTCTCGGCGGCTTTGAGCTTGGTCTCGAACTGTTCGAGCACCTCCTTGTAGTGAGGTCCCAACTCCTCGCGCACGGCATCATACCAGCGTGTCAGTTTAATTCGATTCTTGAACGGATTGTAGCCAATGCATTCTGAAACGTCAAATATGTCAGCAAAAGCAGACGCTAGGTCGTCACTCAAACTTACTCGGCTGATCGATCTCACAAATGGCCACAAGATCGGCATATGAAATGTTGTCCCCGATCATAAACTTCTTCGAGTGTAGAAATAGGCACTCGAAGTCGTTCAGCGTATGTTCGAGCCGTTTGCTGGCGTGCTTCACCTGTAAGATAAAAAGAAGTGAGATTACAATTAGAAAATGCAAGGGAGTTATTTTCCTCTTAATTTCTATGGCGTTTCAACGTGGAGTGTCTTGCAAAACAGCTCAAAGACCCTCCCAACCCTGGCGAACGCAGAATACCGAAGAACTAAAGAGAAAGTAAGTAACTATTTACGTACTGAGGTCTCGTTGGCACGTGTTTTCTGCAGATAAGGCAGCAACCACTTCTCTTGAAAATAATCGGTACACACGAGACCCATATTTTTCTGTTGCCATTCGAGGAATTCATCGATGCGGCTCCGTCCGAGCTTGCGACGCGGGTACCAGTGTTCGGGCACGAGTTTCTCACGCGACAAATGCCGGAAAATTGCCACACTCTCGGCTAGTTGGAAGTTATGATCGGTGATCGCTGGCACGTTTTTAAAGCGATTCACTTTGTCACGATACTCGCCAGTGAGATGCTCAGCTGAAATATATAGAAAAGAAGAATATAAGTTGATTATGATCAGAAGCTACACTGGGAACGATGTATTGAATGTGAGAAAATATAAAATGTAATCTAAGATTTGTTTAAGGCGGCTTGCAACGCTGAAAAATCTAGCTAAAACTGCTTCACCGCATTTTATGAATGTAATACGTATCGGTATATCGATTCCTATTTTAACCGGTAAATAAAAACTTTTGATTAAACACGGGGTTTGTAATTGCATCCAAAGTATCTGTCATGTCAATATGTCAAAATCCATATTATAATATATAATTTATACGCGTAAGATAAGTAAACCTTCTTCGTCGGACGAAGGTCTACTTGGTAGTGTGGGACTCCAACCACTCTGGAAGGCCAGCCACTAAAGCCACCTTTCTGGCGGCGATAGTCGAAGCAGACCAAAACAAGTAGTAGACTCTTTTCGTCCAGAGAGTGAGGTATAAACAAGCTGAAGATATTCAAGCTCCATATTCAATTTTAAAAATTACTATTCATTCATTTAAAATTAGCCTTGCTTACTTTTATGATGATTAGAAAGAGCTAAGGCACACTATGAATTTAAAGCTATAAATCGGTAAATTAAAAAAGAATCCTCCCTAAATTCTAAGCTACACCGTGGCTTATCACAAGTGATAACAATAATGAATCTACGAACTCGGTCAGAATAGTTGAGAGCTTAACATTAGCAGGCAATCAAAGTGTACTTTTATCTGCAGCACTGTCACGCTTTCTCTCTTCAAATACAATTAACCGAGAATAAATAACAATGACGATAATAAATAAACTAATAAACTCTTGATTCTATTATCAAGCTTTAAAATGCCATATTAGCAGTGCGCGAACCCAAACAGTGGCGCGATTCTAAATGTATTTCACGAATCTGAATACTACAGCCATCTCAAACCCGAAGCATTTTGCAAGATTATTGTATAATTGTTTTTATTTCTTATGTTATTTTTAGAATATTTATTTCGATAATCAATTACTAAGGGCGGGTGACAAGTCATTATACGAATTTGATAGCGTTCACAAAAATTAACAGTAAGCGTTTGCAAAAATTCTGTTCACCAATAAAATAAAAAATATTAAAATAAAAGATCTTGGCACGCGTCAAAATGTGGTCATGTAGTGTACTGGAGCGCAGATTAATCTCTATCCGTATACCAGGTCATTATCCGAGGTTAGCAGGGAAGGAGAGCGGTCCACCGGAATTTTAGCTCTACAAGTTGTGTCCTTAGTTCTGAAATATTGGTAGGTCTAAATGGGAATGTCTTTTGCAAAGTGACGAGGCAGTTTCTAAAATATGGGTTCCTTCATTATTTATTCTAAATTGCTGGGAGTTACTTAATGGGGAACTCAAATTTCTCAAATGTAAAGCGACATTAAAATATCAGAATGTCCTTTCTAAGAAATTCAAGAAATTTCAATATTTCGCAGGTTTTTTGAAGCGCAAATCGATTCTTTCCTTAATGGGAAGAAATGACAATGAATTTCTATCAATTTATCACGGTATCGAAATAACACATAATTTAAAAGAAGCTAGTCTATGACCCATTCTATATTTTTATTACCAAATAATCGCTCCGTTAAAAGTTTTATGCTTATTGTCAAAATATATTCTGTAACTCCCCAGATATACTCACTATACGCCCATGTACGTAAATATAAATAACTTTTAGCTGACATATGTTAATGACACGCGCTGCATTCGAAGCCGGTTTCGAAAAAATAAACCAAACCATTAATTTGGTCTGGTTTATTGTATATCGCGCGCAGTGAACCGAAATATTTGATTAAAACAATAGAGAAAATAATGTAAAACAGAATAAAACTCAAGAGAATGGGTTTGACGACCAAAATTTCAGACTTTCCACCGGAAAAACTTTAGGCTGAAATCTTTTTATGATAAAAGTTCACTTGAAATATTTTTGAAAAAATAATTTCTTCCTAGAAATTCTATCCATCTGTTTTCCCTCTTCCTTTTACTGCAGATATATCATATCCGTATATATAGCTTAGAATCCTCTGTAAGGAATTATAATCGACAGTCCTTTTTTTAATGGAATCCACCTAATGAAGTAGGAGAGCTGCGCCCATTTTTTGCCTTGAATCCATGCAGTTTTTCAATGCGTGATGGATAGAAATTATAAAGTCCTTTACTTGAACTGCTGTATAAAGTTTAAAACTTCCTGAAATCGTGATGAACGTGCACCTAGGCAATTAGTAATAATAATGCATAAAGCTGAATAGAAGTAAACCTGATATTGCAGTTAAATAACCAAAAGCATGTTTTTGACAAGAAAACAAGTTATTTCGTAAATTGTTTCTTCAATTTTTTTTTTAATTTCCAGACCCGCCCTAACTGCATACAACTGCTTCATACTGTACTGCTTCAAGTCGCTTTTTATATTTTTCTTTGTTTACAGAAAACATTTCAATATTTTCTTATTTTTTTCTCATTTTCTTGATAAATCCAAATATAGCAAAATAACATCACTTCAATTAAGCGAACAATTACTAAGCTAAGCGCGAACAAATGACGGTATCTCGCATGATATGAGGAGGTTTTATTTTGGTGATATATTCAGATAATATTTATATTTTAAAATAAGGGGATAAGATACGTATAATTATGCAGTTTGTGTTTAAAAATCCGCACACTTGTACATGCATAGAATGCCACAGAAATGTTGATCTTTAAATATGTGTTATTTAATTTAATTAGACTTTTTTGTTCTATATATAATGTTTTTTTCTAAAATGTTTTTTAATGATTTGGAGTGGAATTGTTAATGACATAAAATTTAATTGATTTTTCTAGAAAATCTATTGATCACAAACGTTGAAAGCAAATCTTAATAAGTCGTAATTGAATTTCAATTACATATGTAAATGTTTAACTACTGACGTGGATTTTGATACTGTTGATTAAAAATAAAATAAAGACTTCATCATAAGCAAGATCGTGCATGAAGCATTCTTGAACAAAGATAACTGCATTGTTAAGCGAAAAAGTAATCGGCGAGCGTGATCGAATTTGTGGACGATAAATTTCGCTGTCACTATAAATTAACAAATAATAATGTACAAGAACTGCTTTAGCGGTAAACTCTAATTCAGATACCACTAGAAATATAAGGTTTTATATTTAAATCCTTTATAAAACCAAGTGGAAATGTGCTTCGCAATAAGCACCATGCTATTTGATGGAAGCCTCCTCTTCTTGATCCTCTTCAGAGCTATTTTCGGCACGTCTATTTTTGGCATTCATTTAGGCGCAGTTACGGTGCTACTGAGAATAAATTTCAACTTATGCATGCTAGGTTATCAACTAGTTCTGCCCATTTCCAGTCCTAAGCTGTTCTTCGAGCCAAAGAATACTTCTGCTAAAATGGAAGCATCGTTCTAAGTAGTAGCATAGTTCCTTCTCACAAAAGGTACTTTTATTGCAGATAGATATATGTGTCTTCTTTTCCATAACTTCCCTGAACTACAAACAGAACAATGAACGGAAGAATGTTTACTTTCTAGGTGAGCGAATGTTCAAACGAAGATTTTCATCATATTTTCTACGATGCACTGGGGGGTATCGTTGCGAGACGGTGTCGGAAATAAATTTAGGGCGTGGCAAGTATTGCACCAGTGGTCTCAACTTACTATCGTCTCACCTGATTAACATTAATTTGCACCGAATCTATACTTTTAACAAAGTCAATTAAACGGAGGTCTACTGTTTATTGAGGTTTGGTTTTTATTTCAAACTGTTATTTTAATTTTAAAGCTGAGACTTATATTAGATATCGCTTGATATAGATCACTAAACTAACCTTTTAACACTGATATTGGTATCGCTTCAAACGGAATCTTCGCCGCTTCCAGAAATATGTACAGTGCCCGGCAGGACTGGTTAATGAAGTCGTAATAAAACCGGATCGGCTGTGACATCTCGCTGCGTTTGGGTGGCGCACTTCCCTTGGAGTGAGAGCAACTTTCACAATGCGTCCACCGTATGCAAATCCGTAGCCTGGAACAGATTTAAACACAACTGATTTCGAACTGCGTTCGACGCTTCAGACTGGCCTTGCAACAAGTTCACGCAGAGGCGGCCTGCTGCTGCAGCACTCAGATGCGTTCGTAAGGAAAATCGACTCAATGAACGTAGTGGATCCAGGTGATTGTTACTGCTGGGAACTCCAGTTGTTACGACTTGATGTCGATCGCTGTTTGTGGTTAACTGAGCTGAGTTGTTGGAGCTGATCGCTTAAAACGACTCACAGGCAGCCGCGGCGGGCCTCCAGCAGCGACTCACCGTCAAGCCGGTCGGTGTTGTTTTGGGTTTTCTTGCGGCCGCTTCGCTACTCCCTCACTGCGCTGCGTTTATTTCGTCAACCAGCGCCATATCTATACTATGTATGTACGTATATACCAAGCATGTATTAGATCTGCATTAATATTCTGTTCGTTATTCTTGAACTCGTTATTCGTGCCCACTTGTTGCATCGCAGCAAAAAAAAAAAAAAACGAGTTTCTGATGTAGAAAACAAACAAGTACATTCGTACATTATACATATATATTTTGTTGTGGTTTTCTGTAGACACACAATTTGTTTTTTATTTCCGATCCGAAAGGTGCGACCTTTATTTACAGAAATCTGTAGTGCGGCGCAATCGATAAACTCCACTGACGGTGTCCGATGCACCAAGTGGGCTGGAATGGTTAGGTGCACTTAAATTCAAGGACAGCGAGTAGACTCTATTTTGTTTTGACTTTTTTACAGTACATAGACTTAATGCATGGAGATCCTTCAAAAGAATCCACTTCCTTGCAATGTTGTGGATTCCATTTCAGCTCTGTGAAATCTGTGCGCTCGATTTTTATTCTTAATTCATGAACACCCAGGCTTTGATGGGTTTTCCAATATTTCTCACTGCCGGCTTTATTAACTTTGGGGTAATTTTAATCATAATTACTAATAATCGCAGTCTAATCCCTAAAACTAACGAATAATTAAAAGAGAACATACGATCTGTTGCAGTCAATATACTACGAGTAACATAAGCTAGAGACAGCAGCGCATTCGGGGGGTAACATGAAATATCGGGTCACTCTAGTTAAGATTTTATTATTTACATTAATAATAAATACAAAATTAAGATGAGTGTATCTCTCTCTCCCTAAAAGTTACTCCTAATAATACCACGAGTACCGTGCAAACACGAGACCAAAGCTTGACCCATTCTAGTAAGAAAGCGCAATTATTATCAAAATAAAACAGAGGAAGACAACAGAGAAGACAATAACAAAACAGTAACCGAATGTCGAGCGATGCAGCGTGCGGTCATATGCAGCACATACCACTTATATATAAAAATGCTGAAAGCAAAAGTCGAAAAAGCCGGCATTTTAAATAAAGCCTTCGTTCCTCTTGTATTTGTTGGTGTTCGCAGAGCAGATATTAATGACACTGAAGTGAATCTCGCCTCATATTTTAATACTGAGAGGGACATCGACTCCACATACTCGTGCCATCGCAGGAAATATCCTTACGATCCATGTTGAGACCCAAAATCAATCCGATTTTCTTTTCATTTCCCTTTTTAAGCTTACTTAAAACAAAGTATGTACTACAAAAAGAAAAATGGAAAATAAGAAATTATGGAAAATTTCACTACAATAGCGTAGCTAAGTGTTTCCTATAAGAAATATCTGGTGAATACATTAGGTAACGTAAATGTCGATTGCAGCGCCAAAGTTCCCAACACAACAGTTGAATAATAGATCATTCTCAAAATGGACTTTAGATTCTGAAATTAAGAAAAGGGAAGTGTGGAGAAAAGACGCCTTTTAACCTTTTTTAAATATAAAACTTAATTTTTATTTCTCTATTAGACTGAAGACATTATCATATATCAGGTTTTATTGCAAATTAGAAATGTTACAATACAAAATTATTTGTTTCTAAATTAACGTTTACAATTTATTTATAATTTTTAATATGTCTAATATGTGAAGTACAGAATTAAAAGTTTCCGCGAAAATTTTACTAGTCGATGCCTAAAACCAAGCAAAAAGTTTTCACGAAAGCGTGTTCAATTCTAGCTGGAGAGAGCAAGAATTGTAACTGAATTTTTTCGTTCCAGTTGGAAGAGAGATCTCCAGAATTGAGAGA
Organism: Sicus ferrugineus; assembly: GCA_922984085.1. NCBI lineage: Eukaryota > Metazoa > Arthropoda > Insecta > Diptera > Conopidae > Sicus > Sicus ferrugineus. The sequence goes on from OV277351.1 coordinate 23,130,484, forward strand.
TCAAAAAGCAGAATTTCACAGAATTTTGGTTTAATAGGAACAAATAAAATTCAGCTAAAATTATAAAGTATACAATAAAACAAAATCAAATCAAAATATATTTTTAACAAATAGTAAAAACAGACCTCCAATATTTTAATCACACGATCACTTTCGGTTTAGGCATCAAAATAAACGCACATACAAAATAAGTCTTTCAGGATGTGGATTAATTAAAAGAATCAACCAATATCAATTAGTATCAGAGGAAATTGATGCAACAAGCTGGTGAGCCAAAACTCTTGTTCTCTTAATCATCAATCTACTCTTAATTACGTTAAATATTAATTCCATAACTAGCTAAAAGGGTTACATAGGGTTAATAAGGGACGTAATTACAACTAAGAGCTTTTATCTAGTCTAGTGGACTAATTAACTAATTTTATTGCATCACCGGGACAAGGTAGGCAGCATTATAGAAGCATATTCGCCTGTAAAGAAATACGAAATCATTGCTTGGAAGTCCAATCTAAAATATCGGATGATCGGAGTACCTGTGAAAAGCGCTCCCATGCTTTTCCTCTCCAAATCGGCAGTTTTCCAACCTCGGCTAAGCTTTTAAATTTGCCCTTTAGAGTTCTGCAATAGAAACCCATAGCAACTTTAGCGAAAATTCAGTAAAAGAATTATTATTAAATACCGTTGCGTCACTATTTGAAAAGCCGTCTTCTGACCGACTTGCGGCAGCAATTGCAATTCCTTCATGGAGCCTCTGTTAATGACATCGAGAATGGCTTTTTTATGTGTGGAAAGGTTGAATTTCTTGCTCGAATGTTGTGGATGGCTGCTTCTGACCTCGAAATAACTAGCAATGACGCAGTTTTTCAGCAGAGGAGCCGGAGTTTTTGATTTTGGCTTTCTAGGAGCCATTTTATTTTTCTGAACAGAAGTCTCCAATTTATTTTCCCTGGAAGCCAGGCGAGTGCTACGTCTTCTGTTATCGTTTATATCCTTTATGGACAAGCGTTTGCTGCGCCGAAGTGGCTGCAGTGAAGTTGAACCTGCATTCACTGCTGATTCATTGACTTTTCGCAAGGAACGACGCAATGAGGGATGTGATCCGTTATTTCGAACTGTTTGCTCCGATAGGTCCGAAGAGAAACCCAAAGGAGCTCCAGACCCTTCGCTAAAAGACATCTCAGCTGCGGTGCTAAATGAGACTGAGTCTTTTTTTATAGTGGTTGCTGGAATATCGGGAACTTTGAAAACTGGACTGCTTGTGGCAAACTAAGTCAATAGAATTGTAACGAGTTCTTCATTAGTTTGGATATTACTTTAATAAAATAAAATTTAATATTTACATTCCAAATGTAAATATAAAAAATGAGAATGTGTGCTTCAATGTTTAAATGTATCTTACTTTATATCCACAACCGCTGGACCGAATTGGATGGAACTTGTCAGAGATAAACGTACAATAACTTATTTAAAGAACTTTGAAAACTGACTAAAGTCCAAAAAAGGAAATACGCAATAGCAAGGTTTGAGGACTTGATCCTGGCTGCCGGAAAAATTTGCAATTTCAATGTGGACACATTTTTCACCTCTGATATGGAAGCATATTACTCATTATATAAAAGCTTCCAGAAGTGACTTGAATGCACTTGGTGCACCACCTGAGAACTTTGAACTGTACATTGTTTTGTATGTAATTTAAAGCTTCCCAGGATGGGGAGATGGCACTTCGTGGGCCATCTGGAAGCTTCTAATAAAAGGTACACAACAATTGTTTCGAGTTTGATGCGGTTTCATTTGGAAATACATACATGTAAATCTCTGGGTTTTCTGCTATAGACATATCATTCTTGTTGAATATTGGATTCCAAGATACAAATTAAAATACAATATCGAGTGGTGTGTGATGAAGTGGTATTACAAGTGTATCAGTCAATAAACCGTTTTAAATTTCCGGGCGAAGCCGGGTATATTTACTAGTATTAAAAAGTTAAGATTTTCCACCAATATCGCCGATACACTATCAGTGTATCACACATTGAGGCACTCACATTTAGAGGATACTGAATATTTGAAAACTTACCAGTTGGCCTTGTCTAGTGTACTTGACTGGTGAATTTATTGACTGCGGTTTTTCTCCACTCTCGGCTGCTTTGATTCCGTTTTGCTGCTCTGCAACTGTGTTTTGCTCCATAAATAAATCCTTCACTATACTTCTGAGCTCTTGACGTATTGTATTCGGTACTTGCGTGGCTGTATCGAGGGTAGGCAGTATCGGCGAACTGACGCTAAGAACAGTTGGCGGTAGCACCGTCTGTTTTATGTTTTCCATCATCTGCGCCATTTTATTATCAATGATTTTTCCAAATTCTACCATGCACTTGCGTACAACAGGACTGTAACTAAAAAAGAAATGTACAGCATTTAGGATGTAGATTCAGATAATACAAATAAGCCCTTAAAAGTACCTGTTGGTAGTGGGCTTTGCGGTAGGCGCCTCGACGGTCGTAGACGTTGAAATATTAAGACTGAACAGAGAATTGCGGGAATTGATAGTCTCATTGCTGCGGTTAAATAAGTAATCGCCATTGAATTCGAAACGATCTGAGGCGGTGTCCACTCTTTGAAGACCAATCTGCCGGGCTCTGTAATGAATAACTGCAGTTACCAAATATACGAAGTATTTAAATATAAAATTTATACGAACGAAACGAATAACTACTTCTCTTTTGCCTTCGGCGTCATTCCCATTTCAGTTTTGTTGAATTTAGTTTCAATTCTTCTGATTTTGCTGGGTGTGGTAAAGGTGTTTCCGTGATTAATGGTGCTCTTGTAAAACGGCTTCTGAGGGGCCGCTAAAGCAGAGCCGCAGAACTTTTTTGGTGTTGCAGTGTTGAGACCATTTTTTCTCTGAATTGTGTTCGTTTTGTGAGGAGTGTTGGCTTTATTTTTCTAAAATAACCAAGGAAAAAAGAAAATAGTTTTCTTAAATCTAATACATGAAATCCTTTGTTCGTCGGTCTTATAGTTTGGAAATTTCGGATTTAGCCAGTCTACACAATTTCATAAGCTCTTAAAGTTTGCAATCTTACTGTATTGGATGTTAAACGCGTGGAAAATCACGATTACTGATATTTTAGTGCGATTTGCACTAAAGATCCATCTGTTGGTATTCTTGAGTTCTGCTACGAAAATCTAAAGCGAATGTGCGAATCAGCGCTCAATACATAACAAAAGGGCCAGCTAAAAACCGCAACTGTTTCCCGTATGTGGTTTTATTAGCAAGGCAATTGCAGGCTATATAAGCACTTGTATTTGGCGAAGCTGGTGTAATCAGTTTGAAGGCATCAAAAATAGTTTAAAAGCGTACTGAAGTGTGAAGCAATGGATATCGCATCAGACGATATTGAGTGTCTTAGCGAAGTCGTAAAGCAAAGTTTGAATAACATTCTTAACGAGAAATTCCCTAAGCAAACCTGGAGCTACATACTGGAGAAAGCTGCAGAAAAGGGCGATAACTATTTGGGAGTGGTTTACAGAGTGCTTGTAACCCTAAGGCCAGATGCTCAAAAGCACTTCACTTTAATACTTAAGGTGCCCCCACGGAACTCAGTCAGACGCAAGCAGTTCTTCGCGAGACCATGTTTCCTACGCGAAGCACTGGCCTACGACGAGGTAGCCATACGTACTTTCGGCGCTTCAGTGCACCCATCCAAAAACTAAATTAATTTTCCACTCAGTTTTTGCCTTTAGTAATGAAGTTTCAGACCAGCAAAGGCCTTCAGCCCAACGAGGGCTTCCACGCGTTTGCAGCATGTTTTGGTACAACAATTGCCGACAAGGGTGAGGGAATATTTCTGGAAGATCTGCTTCAAAGGGGCTTCAGAATGTTTAATCGCTTCGAAGCAATCGGCGTCAATTACGTGCGTATAGTAATGCGTATATACGGACAACTGCATGCCGTTTCCTTAGCAATCAAGGATCAGTGTATGGAAAAGTTGCGCAAATTCCAACAGCTCGAAGATATATTCGAACAACGTAAACAGGATTACCAGTTAGGTGCTTACTTCGAAGAGTTGAAAAAAAGTGCACTGAACACTTTAAGTGCCGAAGAGGATGCAATGTACAGACTCACACTGGAAAGCTTTTTCGCAAAAGGTACCTTTTTCGAGATATTCTTGAAGCTAATTAATAGCAAAGAAAGCGAACCTTATGCGGTGGTGTGTCATGGAGACTGTTGGAATAACAATATTCTGTTCAAACATGAGGCAGGTACTTGCCACTAATATTTGGAGAGCAGAAAATTTTACTTTTCTTTTCGAAGGAATCACAAGTGGTTAACGCCTGTCTAATAGATTGGCAAATAATGCGCTACGCCTCTCCAGTGACAGATTTAATGTATTATCTGTTCACGTGCACAACAAAAGCATTCCGTAACGTTCACTTTCACGAAATGCTAGATTTCTACTACCAGACACTCAGCGATCATATTAAGAGGTATCGATTTTAACAGATTTCATTTCATTTACTACTTTTTGCACCAAATGTTTAAGTTGTTAGAATTTACATGTAAAATAAGAATAACACAAATATCCTTATCGGTGTCAAAACAGTACCTTAAAATTGAGAACATTCGACTTTAAATGAAGTTGAAAAAACAAGTCTTGATCCGAATAGTGAAAGTTTTATGTATTTTAGGCTAGGATCTAATCCCTCAAAACTGTTTCCGCCAGATGTTTTTGCTGAGCAAGTACGAAAATTTGGTCAAATTGGTCTGTTAATGGCAATGATTGTTTTACCAATAACTACCATAAAAGGCGAAGATGTACCGGATCTTGAGAAGTTAAGTGCACGAATTGAAGCCGGTGGTACTACGAACTTGGAAGGTGCGGGACTCCTAGGACAGGCTAATGTTAATGCCTACAGCGAACTTATGCGCGACGTCATCATCGATTCTATTAAACTCGGATATATTTAGTTTATGACTTAATACAAAAGCTTTTGTGTTGAAAATATCTACAAATTTAAAAATCTTGAAGTTTCGGAATCTTTAAGTCTTTTACACTTTAGCATATATTAAAATAAACATATTACTCACTGGAAACTCTTAAGACACTAAAATTTTATTCCATTTCAACATTTCACTTGAACTTCAGATAAATTTTGATAAAATTTTAAACTTATTAAAATTCGCACCGGAATTCTGTATAAAATAAGAATGAAAATTCACTTACCTTAATCTCGGCTAGTATAGTATTGATTTGCGGACTGTATTTCAGTTGTTTGGCAGTCTGCGCAAACCTTAATGTAGATAGCGTTTCACTTAAATCTTCTTTGTGCGGGCTAATGCAAGCCAGAAGTGTTAGATATGAATTTGGACTCAACGAATCTGAAGCGAAACTAAAAGCAGTCATATAATCCTAGATATGCTAATAGAAAAACAGACACCTTGTAGCACCGAGGTGAGCACACTATCCCGGTACGGAATCACTTTGTAACCCATCGTCATTGCATGCAATACTTTTCCAATGGTCAGCAAGCCCTGATTGATGTGCACACCCTCGGACATCGCTACACCCTGATGACCGGTACGACGCACGCCCTCCGATCCGGCCAAATCTACCAGATTTAAGCAGGCAGCAACGGTATTATCATTATGTACTACGCGCAAGTGTATGGAGAAAATGGCGTGTGACCGCGAACTTTGCGAATTCATTTTTGTAGGACGCACATGGCGATTCTTGTTGCCTTGCAAAAGAATGCTATGACAATCCTGGAGACTAGAAATCTGTTTTCGGGTGCCTCCAGTAAACTTGTAGCCTGGAAAAAGTATTAGTTAAAAAATTAACGCTTTACAGAATAGACTGAGGGTAAAAAGGACTAACCTCGTGCAGCGATGGGCTCCGTGGAATTCTCTGCAAACAAGTCGTAGACCTTCTCGTTGTAAATCTCGATGAAGGACGCACAAATTTCGCGTCGTTTTCCAGACTCTTCGGAGTTTTCATCAGTACCTGCATCTGGAAACAAATCCCTGAAACATCGCGGAATAATACCAACGTTTTCGCCCTCGAAACTCTGCAAACGATAATACAAATAATTATCATAATGGTTTTAATCATGATTTCTATCTTAGCAGGCAATGCAGCCGTGACCTTACAGCTGGCGATTTTGTTTCTTACGTTCGAGTTCAGTCCCATAGAATAGGATTTCCCAGTACCAGTCTGTCCATACGCTAAGGCAGTACAGTTGAATCCTTGCTGCACCTTTCTCACCAACGGTTTGATGACGACATCGTATAACTGTTGCTGCGATACACTCGAATACAACACATTGTCGAACCCAAAAACTCGGTCATCCACAATAAGGATCTGCGAAACTAAAGCTTTTATATTTTGCGGGAAAGGATAACAGCATGATATACGTTCGGATTGGCAGGATGACAGTTGACCACACTGCCGCATCCATCGCTGTTGTCCAGCAGAATAGACTCTCGAAGAGGTCTCTCCCGCACCGCTATTCGTACGGCACAACTGTCGTTTGTATTGTTCATATCTTCTTGATCCTTTTTAAAATTATATACTATTCACTAGAAATCAAATATCCAACAAAATTAAATGTTTTTACTAAAATCGGCGTCCCAAACAAAAATGAATTTTGTAGATTTCAGCCTGCTGTTGGATTAGATGAGGAGTTACCACCTGATAATTTTTCTAAAGGCCAATCATAAGTTCCATTTTACGTTACTGTCAATTATTTGCTGGAAACTATTTTGCCGAAAAACTTTTGAGAGAAAGAGAAAGGGAATGGACGAATCCGTATTTATAATTATTGTGCATGATTTTTGTTAAAAAAAATAAAAAACAAAAACCTATTTGTAAAGTTTAATACATTTTTAATATCAAAATAATTTTATGCTTATCAGTGAAAGAGTGAAAAGCTGTCAATATTTGTAAATTTTAAACATTGATACAATCAAATTTCTTTCTTTTTATATCTGCTGTATCATTTTCTTTTTTTTCTACTCTCGCACATTCCTCAGTTTGGTCTATTATTCTTAAGACTTCTGTTCTCTCTTTAGTTCTTATTTCCCACATAAATTGGTTGTACACTAATATTTTCCATATGCATTTAGTTATTTTTGCAATTTTGCCACTCCATCTGCGAGGTAACCATTCTGCCATTCAGTGGAGTGCCCTATCCGCGAGAAGCTTGATCGGGTCAGACGCGAGAGTGCTGAAGGTGCTCGTCCGGCGCATGCATCCTTCTCCGGTCTGTCTCAGTAGCCTTCCCTACGTAAATATAATTACACTCTAAAAACCTCTGATTTTCCTCCACTTCCACCTGTCTTTGTGGCCAACGGCGTGGCTCCTACTCCTATCTCAGCGAAGAGACCGGGTTTTTGCGACGAGATTCCTTGTACGGTGGAATTGTCCGGATGGAGGAGGGGATGTCGGCCTGTCTAGTACTGGGACCTGCGGTATCATTGAGAATCCGTTGAACCCTTTTTTGCTAAAATTAATTTTCTACTTAACCAAAACGGTGAAGTTTATCAAGTCAATAATAATAAGACAATTGTCTCACATTTCTCCTCCATCCATAATAGCATTTTAAAATATAATGAGAATCTGTAAATTTAACTGTACTAGCATTAAAAACAAAATAAAATCGTTTTCACAATTCCTTTTCGATAATAAAATAGATATTGCTTGTCTTTCTGAAACCTTCCTTAAACCCTCAGATAATATTCACATTAAAAACTATAAACATATTCGCGTTGACAGGCCCTCCCTTCGTCGCTCTGGGGGCTGTGTGGTCATTGTTTATAAAGCTATCCTATTAGTAACTGAGGTGGCTACATCAAAAGGGCATTTGACAATGTGAATATTAACGCTCTTAGAACTACTTTAGAGGATCTTAGACCTCCGTTCGATTTCTGCAGACTAATTTACTGTCTTTTCCATATTCAAGGATTTATATTTATTGCACAATGCAACGGTGGCTACTACAATAGGCACTCTTACACGGGAGTTCCACAGGAGAGTATTCTTAGTCCGATTTTTTCCAATCTTTATATAAATAGGATCTTTACAAGTTTAGATAACAGGGCAAAGATTCTATCATATGCGGACGACATTGTGGTCTTCACTTCCAACTCTGATCCTCTTCTAGCTAGAGACGTATTACAGAACGGTATTAACACCATCTCGGCACATTTAAATGATATTCAGCATTCCTATTACCTCATAAGCCTAATCTATCTTGCTTACACGACCTAGAATCAAGCCTTTACAGCCGGCTTTTTTATCGGCTTTGACTGCATTGAGTATGTTCGCCCACATATCTTTTTGGGCTTTATTTTCCACGAATCCCTCAACCTGAAGCCACATGTCGATCACATAGCTAACAATTGTCATCATTTTATTAATGTCCTACGCTCCCTTTGCGGAGTTTTCTGGGGCTCTGACCTGATGAACCTCATTCGCTGTATTCCGGTGTTATTAGACCCAAGATTGAATATCTTGCTCCATTACTTGTGGACTGTTACAAATGCCTATGGCTAAGATTGCAGGGAATTCAATGGAGGGCTCTACGAATTTCTTTGGACACTCTGCAATCTTTTCAAACCCTTTGCTTGGAACAGCTTGCAAATATGATGCCTTTACCGGAATGGTTTGAATATATTTTGAATAATTTCTCGTGTGGTAGCCACCCAGCACTATCAAATTTTTGAAGGTATGCTGCATACGTGCTCATATCCACCCGTTTATAGAGAGGTTGAGGAATAAATTTGCAGAGTCTAACATCTTACAACACAGTTTGCACCCCGTGTTTACAAGCCCTTCTTTCCAGGCTCTCTTTTTAAGCCTTTTGTAACATTCCTGAACGTTGGCAAATGTAAGTGTTCGCCCTCGGAAGTGCAAAACAAGTTTAAAGATATGATTAATGGTAGATGGTCGCGTTTTAACAGAGTCTTCACTGATGGCTCGAAGTCTCTGTCCTGTGTTTGTAGCGCGTTCTGGGTGCCCGACCTCGATATGGAAGGTTACTTTCCACTTGACCCTAGCTGCTAGGTGTTCACGGTGGAGGCTTTGGCCATTTTGGAGGCGGCTAAATTCATGAAATTGCAACACTTCAGAAAAATACATTTCATTTCAGACAGTAAATCAGTTCTTCTGACTTTGAGCAATTTTTACAAAAATAATTATCATCCCTATATATGTGATATAAGATTTATATGAGCTCACAGGATCGGGCTACGTGATCCACATCCAATGATAATCTATTTACATTTTCAAGAGCTCAGAGACTTGACCACCTTTACATTTTCAAGAATTCAGAACCTTGAACAAGGCTGACAGAGGCCTGACAGAGGTGTTGGGACTCCTCCCCATTTGGTCGTCATCTTCATTCAATTTCTCCTCGAGGGAATCGTAGGCCATGATTTAGGAGACTCGCCCTCACACGCCCTTTAATAATGTTCATCAATAGATTAAAAATAAATCACACAAGCTGCAAAGACCACCTATTTAAAATTTCCATGTTAGCAGACGATATCTGCTCTTGCGGTAGCGTTCAGACTGTAAACCATTTGCTGTTTCATTGAGATCGTATTCGGCCCCCACTCAGAAACTCTTTGGTCTCAATCTTGCAAAACCATCCTTGGTCGATGTAGACAATTTTAACATAAATACTTTGTTAAGTTCGGACAGAGTGGAAGTGTACAAAGTGTTATATACGTACTGTCAAAAAGCACTCATTGATATATAACGCTGGTCGAGAATCATTATATTTTAAGAAATTTATAATTTTGTATATATATGAACTTTCTGTTTGTATATATTTGTACCTTCGCTTGTACATTTTACGTTCTTGATCATTTCTTAAAGTACAATTCTTATTTTAATGATCTCGCAATTAAAATATTTATATCCTAACGATGTAAAATATTCAAATTAATATATAATTGTCAATCAACTTGGAAGAATCACATTAAGAAACCTTTCGAATTTTTTGATTATTCATTAATAATAACGAACTAATCAAGACTTCATAAACGAGTCCATTCCAAAGAATAATTCCTAATTCATTCATTTTTTATTGTATTATTTACTTGGTAACAATTTATTATTGTCTATTTTTGTCACAATATTTCTTTGCAACTTACCCTTTCAGATAAGATACGGAAAGGCTGTTCTAATAACGAAATACAATAAAATTACAATGGAATTACTGCTGGAAGTACGTATTTATGACTCATGAGCACGTCAGGTCACATAGCTGGGCGCGTCCCGTTTTTTAGGCGCGTTCTTCCTCTTCTTCTGGTCCTTCTTCGATGACTCCGAGGCTGAGTCCACTTTTACCTTGAGGCGTGGGTCGGCCTGCTCTCGGTTCTTCTTCGCCCATACGAAGTACATCAATTTTTCGTCATTCGACATCGAGCGCCATTTCTCGCCGGCCTTCGAAGCGATATCAGCGGAGCGCATGTTTTTTTGGACGAGGGGCTCTATGTTTCCTTGGCGGAACTCGCTTAAGAATATAAAAAACGCGTTGCCCGACTTCGACTTCTTATGCGCGACCTTCGATGGCTTCTTCCGTAGCGCGGGCATCACTGATTTTAATTGCTAATAAATTGAAGAAAAGCACACAAATTTCTTATAGCGGATTTACAAGCACTAAACTCGGCCAATGTTATCGCAATTACGATGCGATACTTAAAATTTTTAAGAACAAACTTTTTCCTATGCAGAAAATTTTGATTTCGATTGAAAATTGTTGAAATTTGTCAACTCAAATCTTGACCGGTCTGCTGCTATTACGAGTATTTGGCTGACATATAATTACAGTGTGTAATGAGTACAATTATATGAATACTCATACGCGATTTATGTGTCTCATCTGCATGCTGATCACCACATTGGTTTAATAGATTTGCTTCGAAAGGAAGCGTATTTTGACGCCTAAAAAACTGTTGCTTTTGGCGCCAAAACCATAGAACCATGACTCAATTTTTACTCGAAAAATATTGAACAGATCGATGATACCTATGAGCTTATCAGCAATGGTGGACTTATGAAGCAGCCGAGCATAATTCCAAGCCGGTGAAGATAACTTACTCCTCTACTTTCCAAAATCTTTCCAGATGTTTCGTGATAGCTGCTAACGATTTGTAGCTGTGGCTGTATACTTGGACAATTCCCAAAAGGATCCATTCTAGTTTTGTGCATTGACCCGGTATTCTTCCAGTTTGAATTTTCCTTTGTCTAGAAGGCTATGAAATAAATCTCCACCGATTACCATATCAATTCGACCAGATTTAGGAATCTGAGCACGAAATAAGGGACTTCTTCCTTCGTTACTAGTGTCACAATTTTGTTCTTCATGGGTTCTGTTTTTATTTTTTCCGTACATGATGTTTCTGAATGCAAAAGTATATAATGTTTCTTCTCGCATATTTGTATCTTTAATTCTACACTGAACAATTAATATTTCAAAAGGGTGTTCAATTTTGAACACTGGGTATCCGCAACTCTTACGCTTTATGCCTTTAGACGAAAGGAAGCCTGTTTAGAGCAAGTTGGATCCAAGATGTCAAACGAAACTTTTACCTTCTTTTAACCAGGTTATTAGCTGAGCTGATGGCCCTGGCAGCCAATGCTCCAATTTTTTGTGTTAGTCTTATAACTCGTTATAAGATTAATTTAATAAATAATAATAAATAATAATAATAACCAGGCTATTAGATATGTTTATGGTCTTCAGCGCTATATTCGATTGGCGGAGTACAAAGGAATGATCGTTGGTTGTGATATTATACGTTATTTGGATGCTAGAAATCTAACTTTTCTCCATAATCTAATTTTGTAAAAAATGCCAAATTATCTTTATGCTAAGCTACAGTTTGGTTCATCGAATATATACTTATACTTATCGTCCCTCATTTTAACTATTTCAATTCTTCCCGATTCTTTTTCGTCAACGCGGTTTTGGAATTATGTGATTTTGGAAGATTGTGGGATTCTTTACCGAATTCCTTAAGAGGAATCATGTGCAAAAGCAGGTTTAAAGTAGAATTAATGGAGCTTCTTTGAAAATTATTGGTCAATGAATTCTATTCTATTTACATCTATCTGTTCTTACTTATTATTCTCCTATTGGCACTTTATCCTCTTCTATTAAGATATTCTGCTATTTATATTATTTTAATAAAATGTTCAAGTACTATGTAGTATTACTATATTATATTATATAATTATTAATATTTAATATTTTTTTAAACTTATAATAATAATTAATAATTAATGAATAATTCAGATACAATTGTAAATTGTAGACCGCTGTATTTAAGAACAGTTGTTTTTATTTTTTTGAAAGTAGGGTTGCCAGTGTACCTGTTAACTACCTATTCCTGAAAAATTCTTTTATTTGGTAGCAATTTATAAATACTATTGTTCCCATAAATAATATTTCTTAACGGATATTAAATATAACAGAGAAATTATTCTACAAAGAGTACATACATTTAGATTCCGTTTAAAGGGTACATGTGTAAATAACACAAGAAAATAAAATAATAATTTCATTCATTACTTTAAATAATAAATTTCCCACAAATAAGAAATTCCCAGACTGTGGCAACCATGAACAAAATGTTGATATTTCATATAAATTTTTCTCATTCTGTTTATTCATCTCGGACATTTTGGACGTTTTCTGAACTCAATTATTTTTGCATTATAAAGGCAGCCAAATACGTTTTAAGCCAATATTGCTGAAATATAAATTCAATGTATAATTTGTTGGAGTCAAATTGATTTCCGTGAAAATTGAGACGATTTTACATCGTGGCGATTGCGACGTAATTAAGCTGATCATTACTTTGAAGGTAATATTTATATTTTGTAAAAACACACTTCTTTTAAATCAGTCCCCACAACGATTTCCCAATCAGCCTTGTGGTGTTGCATTACATGTTCCGATTATGCGCTGAGTAGTTTCTAAATTTATTCAATGTTTATCTCCATTCCATATTTAGGGTAGGCCGTAGCTGCAACTTTTGTGGGATTTGGGACTTGAATGCATTTTTGGGGTTTAAGTTATTGCAATCTTTATATCGCCTATATATTTAATTGAATTTCTGTACATTATAACTAACGTAAATTTTAATACACGGTAAGTATTAGGTTCCTTATCCTGATTTATCGAAACATTAATAACTTGTGATAAAATTAATATTTCGATGTTGTCATAAACTTAATTAGTCTTAAACTTATAAATCATCCTTACATTATTTTACTAACTATATTTTTGATTTTACTAACTTTTACTTTTACTTAATACAAACAAATTTTCCAGATTACTAATAGCAGCAACTCAAGGAAGGCAAAATCAGAACCAAGCTTATATGAAGCTACAAAGAAAAGCACAGTAGTACGGAAATAAAACTAAAGCACCTTATTTAGACAAAACAACTGGTTTTGCAGCTGTTTTCGAAACGAAGTTTCTTTGATTATCGTAAGAAAATCACAAACCGTACAACGAGAAGCTCAATCAAAAAGAGCAGCATACGACGCAAAATGCCATCTGATTCACTTTCTGGGTGAGTAAGTAAGAGTATGTAAGTTAGGTAAGACGAGTGATTACTATATTAGAAGTGCTTGGGGTGACATATTTAGGGGTAGCTTTACTATAATAATTATATAATATATTAATACAAAAGTACTTTAAAACATATTTAATTTTCCGCTTAATCTGTATTCTGTTCGGTATTACAATGTATTCAAACATCTCCAGTAATAATTCAAATGCTCCTGAAGGTATCCTCAGTTCCTCACCTGGGGCCTCGAGCCTATGTGAACGGACGGATAGTGAGAGTTCTGAAAAGTAATTCTTTAGTTAATACGAGTTCCAACATACATTTTTACATTACCTTTTTTCCACAGAACTCGATTCGTCCTTCCCAGCATGGATGGCAGTCCTCCCAAGGTGCTCACCCTAGACGAGGTGGCTCATGTTGTTAAAAACTTGAAAAACATGCAGTTGGCCCATGAGATCGCCCTTAATCCAGACTTTAAACTGCAGCCTTACGAGCCACCAGTGAATAGGTAACATGAAGAGGACATTTTGAACCTCAACGTACCTACTTTCCTACATCCGTTATCTGTTCTCGTAGCCTCGAGCATCGTATAAAAGATGTGATGCATAAAGCATTCTGGGATGTTTTGCGAGAGCAACTACAGCAAACGCCGCCTTGCTACGACCATGCCATCCAGTTGCTGGGCGACATTAAGGATTGCTTCCCGCAGATACTGTCACCAACTAATCAGCGTGCTCTGGAGCACATCAATGAAGTTCTGGATGCGACCGTGATAAGTCAACAGGCCGCACAGGGTGTGCTGGACTTTAAGTCCTACGCAAATTTCGTAATTCAGATAATGGCGAAGTCATGTGCGCCCGCACGAGACGAAGCTATACAGAAATTGACCGAGATCGAGGACGTGGTGGATACATTTAAAGGTATCTTGAACACCATGTCGCTGATGAAACTGGACATGGCCAACTTTTTGCTGGACTTTGCTCGGAACGATATCATGGTCAACTCGGTGGAATACGAAAAGGAGAAATTCAAGGAATACTTGGCATACTACAAATGTATGTAAGACATGTGTACTCGATCGCGTAATAATTTCAAAGAGAAAATAATTTAATCTTCAGTTGGATTCCCAGCCACTGAGAGTTGGCTTAAACGAAATCATACGCAGGATGCCAACCACGCATCATGTACTTCCGACCAGACTATTTCAAATGCTTACATGGAGCTGATGTCCTGGAACGAGGCCAATGAATTTCCCGAAGTGCTTTCCGTTGACAAGGATCGGATTTTGAAATTAGGTCAGCGTGCTAAACGCCTGTGCATTGCAGCTTCCTTGATCTCTATCTGCTCTGCTGTTCCGATTATTTCACAGCGTTCTGAAAATCGTATCGCGCTGGCGAAACAGATTCAGATTCTATTGCAGGGTGCTTCGAGTGAGAGGTAGGAGCATAAATATATTCATACAAATCTATAATTAGTTTGTTCAATTTGGCTGAAATCATCACGGTCTTATTTTTGTGTAGTGAAATATCTGAGGCAATTAAAAATACTTGGGAGCAGATCAAAATTGCCCTTAATGGCTTTTTGGAAAAGGAAGGTCAACCTGCTATGGTAGCAGCTGGAGAGAATATACTCAAAAGCCAAGTATTACAGATTGCTAGTAGTGAGGCTTCGGTGCGCCTCTTAATGTGTAAGCTGACTTTATAGTTGGTAAAGTCGAAAATCAATACTCCTATCTTTGAAGGGAAACGGCTCCAGACGTATGTCCGCCTAACCCTTCGGTCCAAAGCTGGCTTGCCGCCACCGCCACCAGGCTATGCTGACTACGAAGATGAGTTGGAGGCTTACGCTATGGCGTTTAAGCGTGTTATTGCCTACAATCATTCAGTGTTCGGCGAGTATTTCTTGCAAATATTGGCGACTCAGCAACGTCCTTCGGCAACGTTTGCAGCTGGTTCGGCGGCTTCAGCTTCGACAATTCAGGAGCCGGTCGAGCCTTCGGGAAAGCAGTAAGAAATCGAACGGAAGCTAACACTTCGTGATGTACAAACTGAGCATGTGCGATTTCCTTCTCACAAGAGCAAGGGCTTGAACAATATGAAGCATATGCATTTAGTTTGGTGCTTCTTGATCAGGTGCAGTAGTTTAAGCTCCTCAGTCGCTCAGCAATATTAGTCCGAGGACCTCAGCTAGTTTGAGAGCCCGGCCGCAGAAAACGTTTTTGGTGTGCTTAAAAATTAAAAATTAAATTAAAAATAAAAAAATTATCTGTATACAAATTAAAATAAAACGGAAAATTACGAAAAAAGATAGATTTGGAGATTTGAAAGAAAAATTAAGTTGGGAATAAAATCCCATGTGCGGCTCTTGAAACTCGTATTAACACGATTTTGTATGGAAACAATTTTTATTAATTCAATAGCATTCAACTTTTGTGAATAACAAATTATAATTTTATAAGTATGTAAAATTTCGTAAATATCTCACTGACATGTAACTAAACTTCTTAATTATTAACAACCAATTGGTTTTTTATAGCTGCATAGCTGAGGCTATTGCCAGAAAACCACAATATCTAACCACCAATTTATATTAAAGTGATATTTTAAAATTTTATTTCTCTCTCGGGGAAGATGTCGATGCCTAACGCAGACTTATTTATTGAAACTGAGTGTTAAAATTGTGATAAGGCAAACTTCAAAATGGACCCACGATGCTATACATATATATCTATCATACACACTATATTTATTTAGAAATACACTAGCAATAAAAATTAATGGCGAAATAGTTGTTACTTCATTTGCATGAGAAGGGTATTGCTTCTTACAGAAGACGAGGGCTAACCGCAATATCTGAGGAAGGAAGTTCGTTTCTGTCTGTTTGGTCCTTTGTATCACATATGGAATAAATGGAGATCAGGTGCGAAACAAGAGAATCCTGATTGCACTAGATAATCAGTCGTTGATTAGGTGCATGGAGAGGGCTAACGTGAAATTCAAATCGGGTGCTGGAAGGTGTCCACATGTTTAATGAGTGTGCCCAACGAAATACTACGGTAAAACTCCGTTGGGTGAGAGGTCACGTCGGCACTGAGCAGAATGAGATAGCGGATTCTCGTTAAAAGGGGGAGGTGCTGTAGATTTTTGTGGGCCTGAACCCAGAGTTGCTTTAAGTAATGGGTTAAGGCCCTGGTGGGCGAATGGTTGTACTCTGAACACTCACACAGATGGGAGGAATTTACCACTTTTCGGCAGACTAAGTTGTTCATTAAAATACCGCTTTGTAGGGAGCCCAACAGACTGCTCCGTTATAATAGAGGGAGTTTTACTTGGCTTACTGCACTTATAATAGGGCATGACAACTTCAGGTATCATCTACTCAAGATGAGTCTTGTTAGAGACAATATCTGTAGGCAGTGCCAGGAGCAAGTTGAGACGGCGAACCACATTGGCGAGCAAGATCTCCATCAGCTGCCAACTAAGTGATTGGGAGATGGAGAACTCTAGCTTCAAGAACATGGATCAGTTTGACGCGAGACCTGATTATGAGAAGGGAGACCAATTCTTTCGGTAGGGTCGACCACGGTAACTGGCGACACGGAGGGGTCAAAAAGGGACCTGGTTTTGGTCTGCCTCGTTTATGCCAGCCAGAGAGGTGGTTTTAGTGGGTAGTCTTCCGAAATGGTTGAACTCGAGCGGAAACCACTTGGTTTTCCTTATTTCACTGTGTGCTTAATTAGAAGATAGATTTCATGATATATCCCTTCAACAATTATGTGAATATATCGTAGTCGTAGGTAATATTTTTTGGAATTTCTCCCTTTTAGATCTCCGACTTATGTTCTGCAAACTTTTTATAAGCTCTATGTAAAACAGAAACAACGCCGCTGATATATATTTTTTTTGCACAAATTTATTCAATCATAAAAAGGCCACATAAGAACCAGAAAATATACAATTTTTAATACTTGCTGAATTCTGAGCAACATTAAATCGATATTCATATAACAATGGATTTTTTCAATAACTATTTTCACATTCAACACAATTCTTTAGGTACTTGAACATCCTCAGAGAAACAGCAATACAACCCAAGTCGAAAATATGGGTTATTAAAAAATACATAATTTGAATAATCTTAAGTAGCTGTCAAATTGCAACAAGACGGGGAGAATAATATTCACCTCAATATATTACTACTGCATAAATTTTAACGAGTGCAATTAAAATACAAAGCAAGTTTGCCTGAAATGCCGATTTGGTATTTTAGTTTCAACAATAGTTCCTAATAACAGTTTAGTGTAGTATAGTCAAAGTTGGGACTGAAGATTCTTCTCAATGGAGTAAAATTCAAAAGACAACAATATTTTTTGGTATTAACTTCACTAAAAACCAAAGAACTAAAGTTATTTTGTCCAACTCATGCATGGGATCATCACCAGTCCGTTTTCAAACATTAACTTCATTGCATGTATCAGAACTATAAAGAAAGTGAGCTATTCTTCTAAGATGATCGTTTAGGAATTACGATTACACATTAATCACAAAACAATAGAAGTAACAGATTATTGCTTTACGTTTTACTATATTGGATGAATTGATTACTTTCATTATTATTATATTATCTGAAAAATTACAAAACAATAAATCCGTTTTTTCTTTCTTATACCTTCCCTTGCTTTCATACAACAAAATAATCAATCATGAATTTCGGATTATTTAAAAAAATTAAATAAAAATAATCTGATTTTTTTTCAATAAATTTGAGTAATCATAATTCAAACTTGAGTAATCGTAATTCATTTACAGTTCCTGTATGATTGTGTTGCACTGGAGGAATGATACTTAAATTAAGTCAAATTTTTACTTAGCAATACAACTGAAACAATGTAAAAATATATTTTGGTTAAGCCTTAAGTTCCTGTTGTTGTTAGTGGTCTTAAGTTTCATTTGCCGGTCAAGATAACATTTTTTTCGATTCGTTGAAGTACTTAGTGCATTAGCAAAAGCTCAGCTATCGCCAGATGCATTTAGCGCCAGGAAAACATCCCTTTTCGCCAAGTATTCATTGTATCGCACAAAGGCGTAGCTGAAAAAAAGCAAATTAATTAGAATTCTTAATTCAGATTCAATTTACCTCACACTTACCTCACGTAATCAAAATCAATTGTGGAATGTTCGGCTTGAATCAAGCTCCAGATGGTCCAGAAGAAGTGTGACGCCAGCACAAATTGATTCACCTGCACGTACAGCCGTAGCACCTCGGCGTCCGTGACGTGAGCACGACGCAGATAAGCTTGCAAATAAACGCGAAGCCACTCGCACTGGAACTCGCGTCCTGGGTAGAGAGAGTAATCAACCTCGTCCACACCGGCAAATTCAGCAAAGTGGTTGCCGATATCAAAAGCCTGGAAGTTGTAATCAGCGTATTCGTAATCGATGAATGTGACACTCTGACGAGATTCGGTGTAGATAACGTTTCCCAGCAGGAGATCGTTGTGCGCAAACACCAACGGACTCCCCAGCGACTCTAGGTGCAGGTATAGGCCTTCGAACTCAGCACGCAGTCGCGTTACGGGGAGGAAAGTTGCCGCAAGTCTACAATCAAGAGTGCAAAACAATGTGCGCAACGCGCAGAGAGAAGAGACAGAAAAGGAGGATGAGAGAGGTTCGAGTACATTAGTTAGAATGCTGGCGGAATCGCGCTAAAGCCAAACAATTCCAAATTTAATGAAAGTCAAAGGATTACTATTGCAAGAACAAAAATGTCGAACGAACGTACTCGTATATAAGAACGAACGTACGAGAGAATGGAAGGAGAATTAGAACGCATCTCGCACGAAGAACAGAGAGCACAGAGAGCTTGTGTGCGAACGCTGGCGAGAGAGCCACCGCAGAGCGCGCCCTCATCGCCACGCGTTCCAGACGCCACCCCATCCGATTCCAATTCCTCCTTTTGGCCTACAAAATAATGACGGTGGATGTGACGAAAAAAGTTTCGAATCTCGAAATCAATTACCTGTTGTGTTTGTCGGCGTCGCTGAAGCGCTCAGGTACCAGGTCTAAAAAGCTCTGTACCTTTTTCCAAAGCATTGCTTCAGGGTGCTTTCCGTTGGTTGGCTGGGGCTTGACTACCCGATGTATTTCTGCCATGCGACGCGCAACCAAACTCCAAACCTCCGGTCGCAAAACGCTTTTCGTGTTCAACGTTACGCCAGGTACAAAATCATAGGCTAAGCCATTTTTAAAGGTTGCATAAAGTGAGGGTGCGAAGCCGTAAGAGTGCAAAAGGATTATGTTTTTGGTTTCAGCCTTGCGATCAATAAGTAAATCCGTTTTGCTGCCGTAGACGCGCACTAGCACAACGTTACTGGCGCCCTCTGTAGCCATGCACTCATCATCCGATCCTAGCCGCCCTGAAGGAGCTCTTGCCACGAATTCGGGATCGTCGCTAAGGTGACCGGAGTCATCGTTCTCCTCGTATGGAACTGATGCTCCATTTGAGCGATCTCCGACTGAGCTGTAATTTAATTCCTTTCCATTGTTAACCTCAGCATTTTCGGTTTGCGTGTAAAAACAACCAACAAGTTTGTTTGTAATGCCGTCAGTGAATTTCTGCAAAACAAACCAGATATTTTTTTTTAAACAATCTGATGTAGATTTTATTTAAGCACTGAGAGGAACTCTTAAATTGCTTATAAAGTAATTACAGTTACAAATCTGATTTGTAATCCTGATTTTGAAATCCTAAGTACAAATAATTTAAAAGCGATCAAGTACTACGTGAAACGCAATTATTTCAAATAACCTGCTGGATTTGACTAATTCTTTAGATTTACAAATAATCAAAAAGCCTCTAAAATAGACAAATAGTTTTTGGTAGTATCTCCTCTTCGTTGCTTGAGAGATCGTTTTGTGTTCTAACGGCAAGATCTTAGAATAACCTGCCAAAAGCTTTGAGAAGTTTTCTAGACTCAGCGAATAATTTGAGACGAAAACTGTTGGCTCATTCATCCAGTAATAGTGCTGAATACCTGAACGTATCATTGTTAATATGTTTGTACGTACATATGTACGAGTACAATAATGGGCACAACGGAACGTTGTATATTCTAATACCCTACACCCGAAGGGAGGCGTTATATTCATGCGTTCTTCCGTTTGCAACGTAAGAAAGCCCTGTTCGTCTGGGAGAGCGAATACAGATACCGCAATCAAATCGGTTAATAACCACGCCTGCTTTTTATAAAAGTGTGAAAACACCTTTTTTCGATTTTGTAAAATATGAATATCGCATAAACGGTATATGATATTGATATGACTTTTTGTTCTGCAGCATATATTATAAAAGCGCTGTCAGTGTCTCATTTACGGTATGATATACTGATCCTTTTTTTAGAGCGCATATCGTCATTGGCAAAATACACACAAGTTGAAAGCTGTCGAATTTCTAATCGAAAATTAAATATTACTTAATTAATTAAATATTAAATTAATTAAAATTAAATATTAAATTATTAAATTAATTAAATATTACTTACTTATTAATAATTATATTTAATACTTAACGTACTCGTGTAGATCATTTTATATGTGAGCAATTATAAGTTGTAACGCTACGTATAAAAATAAGCGTGTTCCTTTTATAGGCAATATAGGCATAATCTTCAACTTCGCGGATGTAGAGTACTTAGACTTTTAACTGGCAAAAGACAGCCTTCTTGTTTATCTTTTATCTTATCTAATTGCTTACAGGAAATGATTAAAAGTCCACACTAATTAAGATAAAATTTTAAATAGAAAAATCGTTCGTATACAGGGCATCAGATTCTGGAACGATCACGCATATAATACAGCTAATTTTACGAGATATGCTGTCGTTCTCATAAGTGTTCTCTAAATTTTCTAGTTTAAAAAATATTTAGTATTCAATATTGGAATGGATTGGTATTTTTTTAAAATCAATTTCCAAGCTCCATGAAATACCAAAACCAAAATGCTAACATTTGAAGAGAAATAAAGTCAAAATGTTTTTATAAGTTCTTATAATTTTTTTATATCAAGTAAGGAATGATTGTTGTTATTATACGTCGGCTTTGTAAATATTTAATGACGCAATTATTTATCGACCGGAAATATATGTTTAAAGCGATGGTTCGATCTAACAGGAGACAGAGTCCTTGGCTTTAAAAGTGGGAGATAAACCGATTGTTTTCCCTCTGGGCGTAGGGTACACAAGCCGCGACTTTAACAGCTTCGTACATTTTAACACGTTTTCAAGGTATCCAATCAAGAGTGCAATTATTTTAAATTGCATTTATGTCCGACAGACAACCTGTGTTTTATTGCAATGCAAAGTTAGAAATCTTATGTAAATATGTTATGAAGGCAAATTAACCTCTATTCGAAGTCCGCCATTAGCTTTCTGAATTTTAATGTAGGTAATCTTAAAAGAAGAAATTCTTAAAACTCAGAAACTAATTTAACTTTTAACCTTTACAACCATTTGATAAGGAAATTTTATAAATTGTTAAGCTGCGCTTAAAAGCGGATAGTTAAAGAATCTATTTTGCGTTTGTTTTTAAGGGAGAGCACAAACTCTAAAATTTTAAATAAACCTTATCAAAATAGCCGCCTAAGCAGATGATAACCTAAAGACATGAGAATCTATGAATAACCACTAGTTACTTCGTTACAAACAGTTCACTCTTGGGTAATAACTCGGTTCAAGCTCGAAGAAGAAGAACGACTATGTAGAAATAAAAAAGCCTGATAAAAAGTAGGAATTGTGAGCAGGCAGTCACATGCTGCGAGAATTGCACCGCAAATTAGGGAACTAGGTTGGGAAATCTCCTCCATACTCCATATTCACCAAACCTATGATCTATGATCTCTCTTAAGATCCTTGAGCACTTGGAAAAAATTCAATTCTTATGAAAGGGAAAAGCAGTGGTTGGGTTTTTTAACTCTATTGTCAGATCTTTTTAAAACTAGAACAGAAATTCCGGCAACCAGATGGTGACTAGTGGCGTATCCAGTGGAGTTCGAATCCTCCCGAAAATATAATTTCTAGTTGTCTTACTTTATTAAGCTGAAGAAAATCTTAACCAATTCAAGCAATCTCCCGAAAATACTTTTTGGTTACGCCCCTGCTCCCAATACATATACACCGGAATCGATCCCAATGAAGGTATGGAAGTATGTTACCTTAAACTGCACCGCGTTCAGATCCCAGTGTGGACGAATGGCGCCAAGGATTTGTTTTGCACCCTCAATTACCTCGTGTTCGTCGACATAAATAGGTATATGTGGTACCGTTGACTTCAATCCTGCAAAATTCGCTGCCCGTCTGAAGTAGCCACCACGACGAGAATCTAAGGCCGTCTCAATTTCAGCTGAAGGGTTCCCTATGTAGCAGTTGAATTTTGTTTCTGTGCCCATGCTACGGACGAAAACGATTTCAGGTTAACGTTAGGAATTTATAACGTTTTGGGAATCTGAAGGAATGTAGAAAGCGAATGAAGTCTGTTGATACCGAAACTCTGGTTTTCTCGGCAATCGGCAAAATCTCTTGCGTCCACTTCCACTTTATTCCTTTTATGCACGTTAATATTTAGGTGCTGAAATTCGCTTGGTGTTCCTCGCTTGGTTGCGTAGATTTCTGCTGGAGGCAACTTATTTGCCTACGGTCCTATTATCATCGATTTCCCAGGCTACCTGTGTGTCCCTCTTGAAGCGTGCGATTCTTTAAAAAATTTTTATAATTTTTTTTCGTAGAATTATTTTGTATTGCGGATATGATTTAAATTATTTGTGTAGTTCTTTACTCAGTTGAAATAGCACGAACTAAAGACAACCAACTCCACAGAATCTGTTCAGAAACTGGCTTCAGAGATATCTACAATAACTTTTGAGCAACAAAGAGAAGAAAGAGAACAAATTGGGAACGAATTGTTGCCAACTCCCAGGGGGAAAAATTTTTAATTGTTTTTTTGCTAATGCTCAATAAATTAATGGGAATTCAATGCAAACTTGTTCGGAAAACAGCTTCTACCTATTATTCATCCTTTTGTTTAACTATTAAAATTATTCAAAATAAATAAATTAGCAACTGTTACCCTTTAAGGTCTGCAGTCGCTTATTTTTGATACAATGATGGCATTCAGAGCACCGGTAAATAAGGAACTTGTTGGCCAATTATTTTCTCTGAATGCTATCACGTTAATACGGTGAGCGGCTGCTGCATAAAGACGCGCCCCAACCTTTTTTGCTGAAGCCGGCAGCGGCCAAATAATGTACAATCGTTGCAATGCAGGGAGTAAGTTTTTAAAAATTTAAATGCCTACTATTTATATTTCCTTTGCTATGGATATTAAAACAAAAACGCTGAAATTCAGACACCTCTAGTACAGTTAATTTCGAATTTAGCTTCTTTTAAAACTAACTGTTGATTGTTGCATTAGCCACTGGGCCGGCTCCTGTCTTACTCGAAGCTAGAAATATGGAAGAATTTGCTCCTCCCACATTTTTCTGGATGTATTCTGCCAGTTCTGTGGCGGGGTAATTCAAACCTATAGGTGCAGAATTCCGCGGTAGGATTGTCTCAAGGGGGTGTTTCTTCAGACGAGAATAAAGGAATGAAGAGGAGTCTGGTGGTAGCAAGCTCAAGAACTAGCACCACAAAATAGCGCCAGCCTGTTCGTCCGCAGTCTGCGAACGCACTAGCCAACACTTCAGCAACGCAGTGAACCACCACGTCCACGTTCTGCGGACGCACGAGCCAGTCCCTCTGTAGGTTCTGAAGAAGCTTCGGCCTGCCACCGAACTCGGCAGAAGTACTAGCCGGCACGTTCGTTTGGTGCGCGATTATTTGCCATCATTCTATTTTGGGGTGGTTCCATTGGTGAGGTCGCATTGCTGAGATGTCGATGTGCAGCGCATAGACGGTAGTGATGGTTAACGGTTTCGGCGAGGCGAACGTGGAACGGCGGTGAGCATATCAAACACACATCTTATATTTTTGGTAAGCTGAACCCAAAGGTTGGTTTTAGCATTAGAAGCAAGTGTTCTGAAAAGCACATTTTATTTGTAGCATAAAGTTTATTTAGGGAAAGCGTTTTAGAAGGGACGGCGCCACAGAGCATAATTTGGCATCTCTTCCCGTTTTTTCGTGTTGTTAGTTCTTGCGCTAAAAGTTAATGCACCCCCTGTTTGCCCAGTTGAGTGGATCCCAAATACTCAGAGATCTCTCCGGACTGTGTCCCTGTTTATTTCGAGGGTGTGGGCGGTGATTGAGCAAATTGGATGATTTTGGATTTGGTTGGATAGACAGAGTGAAAATTATTGAATAAACGGAACGTTTAATACTCACTTGCTAAAATACCCCAAAGAAGTGCCATTAAAGACATGAAGAAGAGGGGATGAGGGAAGGTAATAGGAGACATGTAAGGGAGTTGTGGTCATGTGAGTAACGGTTCTATGATGAGTGCTCTTCGGCGGGACCAGTGAGTTGGAGGATTTCAGTTGCCTTTGCAAGGAGAGGTTGTGAATAAACATAATGTTGGGCGTGTGGACTGCCGTGGAGGGTTGAGGACCGCGCATTTGGAGCAGAACGACCTAACCGACGCATCCATGGCTAGTCCGGAGGCAAGGTGCACGCAACATGTTTCCTAATAGTAATTGTTCTAAATAAACAAGGTTGTCACAGACAGTAGATATAATTTGTCCGAAATAATTTTGGGCCTGTCTAAATAATCTCGTCCTATTTGAAAATCGTTTGTTTTCCGAAATTCTCTAGAACTTCCAAGTCTATTACCAATTAAAATTCAAATTAAAATGTTTCAGTGTAGATACAGCACTTCCTTCCCGTAGGGATTTTCCTTAAGAGTTTATATATTTATGCAACATAAATGCCTCAGATTAGTATTTAAATTAAATAGATTTGAACCAAAAATTCAAATTTTTCCAACTTGTTAAATTTGATATTTGATTTGAAATTTGATAAATACGAATATGGCAAAAACGCACGAATTAAACAATCAAGAGTCAACTGTCTTATGTATCAGGACAGAGTCGAAACATGTTGCTTACATCACATTTCGATGGTCACGTTATAACGTGAAAGAACCCAATAGATTCAGTCTTCAAATATACAATAAAACACTAAAGCTTGTGGTTTACGCTTCACAATATAAATATATTTTGTTGTGTATACGTATATAAATATAGACAGTTTTGAATTCAATCATAACAAATTTGTAAATGTTAATTAAGTAGCAATGTAATAGATTTTAAGTATATTTTCTAATATTACAAAATTCCAGATAATTTGCTTGGCATTTTATGCCAAAATTAATAGCAAATATAATTTTAATGTCTTTTAAGTAACTGGTTCCTCGTAGGTCACACTAGATCACATTTCATAATAATGTAACAACCCCATGATCAGCTTATGATTTCAATAGAAATCCTGCAATGTAAGTCGTCAATCAATCGATTAGGCCAAATGAGGCCATTTATCGACGTTCAATTACTAAACGAAGACTGTTTTTATCGATTAATTCGATAATTAAGAGTAATTTTGCGAGTTGAAAATATGAACATTATATTATAAAACGTATCACATGGGTTATAACATTAGTATAAAATATCATCTGTAAACACAACTATAAATATCTCTATACTTCTTCAGTTCTAAGCTAATATAAATGCTATGACTGTGATAACAATATATATAAAATAAAATGAAGTTTATATAAGTATATAAAAATATAATAAATAAGCCTGCTGTATAAGATTCACTGTATAACAATTTTTAGAATCGAATATATTCAAAAATATTTTTTTCGTTTACCAAAAATTGTGACAGTTTTGATTATTTTTTTAAAACTTTTAAAACAAACTTTATCCTTAACTAATTGTGATGGTATTATAAGTATATATGTATAAAAAAGAGATTCCAACAACTTTGTTCTGTCAGATAAGTAAATAAAAGCAAAACGGCTTCTCTGGTAACAAAATCATTTATAAAAAGGATAAAGAACGAGAAATGTATTAATATGGAGTAAAATAATGCACATAATAATATTGATACGTAAGAGGTGATGTAATGTGAATCCTCTGATTTTACGCCGTCATCCCGTGTGATCGTTGCATAAATAAAATATAAAACTACAACTTTCCTACTTCTACTCTACTGTATATTAAGTCTTTCTAACTCCTTACAAACTGAAGGTGCTTTTAAAGTACCTCACAAGAAGTTTTGTAGAATATTCAGGTCTTGTGTAGATTTAAAACTGTCTTTGTGGTTTGCAAAGGTTTGGTTGATTTAAACAATTTATACAATATTTGACTAAAAGTCTTATCGTTTTTAATCCGATTTGTTTGCCGGTTGTTTACACCGGTGCACTCAATTCGGTATTTTGGCAACAAGCAAAAAGTTTGCGATAAAATTATCTAGATCTACAAGGAAATATAATTTCATTATTTCAGCTCTTAATGTTTCTATGCCAACAAGAACTGCTGAATCGAAATGTACAGACCATTATGTCCATACAAATCAGAGTATTCTAAAATTGGCGATTGAATATTGAAAGTGGATCTCTTAATCTGAATAATACGCCATTCTGACTATTAGGAGACCCACCAGATAACTAACCTGATGCGCCAAAATGATACAAAGATTCGAGCTCAGCGGCACCATCGATGGATGTTCAGATACAAATTAAAATTTAAATTTTGTCTTACTGAGTCCTATTTCCGAAATATTGCAACTTCTTGCAAAAACAAATAATTAGCATTTGAATTTCAGCATCCTAATGTATTAACTGACCGAATTCAGCCAGTTGCTTTTGCGTTACGTATCCGCAGATAGTATTTTTATTGTTTTTATTACTGTTGTTAGCGTCGGATGGTGATATCAAAGCGTTCGGTAGATCTTCGGGATTCTCCTCTTCCATCGAGCATATTTTCGAGCTATTTGTAGTTGGTTCATGTACCATGTTGTTCACTACAAGCGAAACTGGCGAAGCAGTTGTTACGGAAGCGGTTTGAAGAAGGGTTTTGCCCATAGCATCAGGTGTGGTGTACCCACTGGAGGCAGTTTGTAGAGTTTGCTTAAATAAGAACATAAAGTAAAAGTAAAGCCCAATGCTAAGAAAAGAAAACGAGTTAACAGCGTCAAAACAACTTACCACTGATTCTAAAGTATTCGGCTGCACGTATCCATTAGTAGTTGAATGACGTGCTTTATTGTCAGCTTCCTCGGCAACCCCGGAATTCGATGTATACACATATGGTTGTTTAATATAACCATTATCAGGACTAATGCAGCCTTGAGCCGGAGTCACTATTCGAGTGCTTGTTGCTGTCGACGCAAAATTATTGTTGAAGACATCGTTTACCTCTAGAGTATTCGCATCTTTCGGAATGTCCCTGCTATAGCTGCAGACATTCGCAAAGGAAGAAATATCCGCTAAGCCTTCAACACTTATTACACTTAATGAGCTGACCCCTTTTGAGGCGCTGTTTTGTATGGTAGTCAAGAGTTGGTAGCTTTGCATCTGACTAACGAGACAATCATTACTGCGTGAAACATTGTGTGAATCCTTCTCAGAGTTGCTGTATTCCATCTGGTAGTTGGGCAAATGGTCCAAAAGCTCTTCCGGCAACACAGCGTCGATGTCCTTCATTTTATTGTATTTTTTTCGCAGCCAGTAGGACATCGCGGCAAGAAAAGCAGACAGGAGCAGCATACAAAGGGCGATTTTCACCACATTACTTAACGGGTATTCGCTGCACCGCATATACATAAAGGGCGTTCTCTCCCATGGAGATGACAGCGTTGTGAATTCTTCACTTCCCTTTCTAAACTTCTCAAGTGGCTCGGCATCCACACATTCAAAGTCGTTGTCAGCTAATGTGTCATACCGAATGACATGCGTTTCCCTCTGTAGAGTACTCTGTGTGGTCTCAGCAAAGGATTTTATCAGATTTGCTCGCTCATAACTATAAAGAAAACTGCCATTGTAGCGAGACAAATCGGAGTCATATAATTGCAAATTGCCGCCAACACCAGCGCTAATTTCAGGATTAGTATGACGGCCTCGACGTCCTCTGTTGGTCTTTACACTGGGAAAAGTTCCATGATCGATTTCATGCCTCTCTGCCACGTTCACCGCACGGACCTTCAAATAGTAATCCAAACATGTGGGAAATTTGAATTTGCAGAAATTATCCTTGACGAAAACAGTTTTCTCGTTCTCGTCATACTGACTGAGATCTTTATCCTTTCGCTTGGCTACCATTGCTACTTCATAGTATTCCACACGCCCTGAAGGCATCTCTGGATCATACCATTTTAAAACGCCATAATCGCCATTGTCGATCACGGCAACTTTTCGAGGGCTTGTTGGTCCTGAAAGTGGCAAAGAGATGGTAATATTATGTATTTGTATTTAAGAAAAAACTACAGGTGCAAAGACAAATGTCACTCCTAGCCAAATTAAACCCTAAGGGTATTTTTAGAAGAAATTTTGTATTTCCCCTAAAACCTTACTATTGTCTGGGGTGGTATTAAAGGACAAACGTGTGTACTTACTGCTTATAAGAGTTTGAAATCTTATGGAGTTACTCCGCTCCGAGCATTCAACTGTGTGAGCAGTCACATAAACTTCGTAGTTTGTATAACTATACAGGCTCTTCATTTCAAAAAATATTGGAGTCTCCGTAGAACCCGTTGTTTCATTTATATGGACCTTCTGACTGTCCTTGTGCTCTGTGTTCTTCCTCACTCTCCTGCAAACAATAGAAGCGACCTATTCTCAAAATCCACTTACACCTGGTATCACAATCGCTTATTACCATATCGTATAATATTGTATTATTCCGTTGGTCTGCAGTGGTGCAAGCCAAAAGATTGAAGCAGAGTTGCTGGTAACTGATGAATCGTTTAATTGAAGGTTTCTTGGCGCACCGGGAGCTACAAAAAGGAAATTGCATAAATAACTGACCGATTTGATTCACATAACTTTTTCTCGTATTTTACCTGCTTCTTTAGTCTTCACAAAAATTGGATTACTTTTTGGCCCCACTTTGGTTTTCGAGTACATGAATATTTCAATGCGATACTGTGTGTAGGGTTTTAACTCTTCAATGGTATATTCTTTGATGTTGACCTCGCCACGTAGAAGAACAACAGTCTTGTTTTGAGTTAAGCAGTCGGTGAACAACTGTTCTGCAGACGAACTATTTGTGGCAATTTGACAGTAACTGAGATTATAACCCTGAAGTATTGAGGGGCACACAGTTTCAGAATTCCACTGCACTCTGATAGCGGTAGCTGAAGTTGCTACTGCTTCCGGTTCCAACTTCATAAGATCGCTCGATATATCAGCTGAACATCTGGCCCATTCCATGCCTGTGAAAGCGTTACGGAAATTTGCGGAAATCGCTAAATTCAATGTGTGGTCTTGTGGTTCGGTTGTGAAGCTGGTTGCATACTTGTCCAGGTATTTAAAATTAATGCTTCCCTAGAACGAAATAAGCATTTAAATTAAAATTATGTTCCCTACCTCGTGACCGCATCCCCCTCAAGTATAATTAAGTAGTTAATTTGCGAAACACTCATTACCCTGCATTGGTTGGGAGATTCCATTTTTGACACACACCAGAATACCGTGTAGTTGACGAGCTGAGTCTGATTCGCAGGTGGCTTCCAAGATAATGTGTATGTGCGATTGTGGTAGACTGTGGAAATTGTGTGTGGCACAAATTGTTCTTCTCGCACCGGAGAAACTTGTATCTGGCTGCTATGTACCGACTGTCCTAAGCTGTTGCCAGCTCGAATTTCGTATCTGTAGTTATTACCGTGCTTCCAGGCAAATGTTACTGAAGGTTCGAAGGATTTCGTCGTGTTGCTAAGTTTGAAGAAATAATTAGAGCTACAATCTATATTAAAAATATGCAGTCGACACATACATCACGTTGCCTCCCATGTCCACTTCGTTGATAGTGTAAAAAAAGCCGGGACCGTTTTCTTCGAATTCTGCCAGTTGCTGCCAGTACAAGCGTACTTGCGTTTCAATTGAATCAAAGTAAAAGCTGCCAACAGTGGTTTTTGGAGGACCATCCGGTACACGTGGCTGCGTTCTAAATGAGCCAAAGAATGGTTCACTCCACATAGCATCATCATCTTTCGCCGCTCTAACTTTTGCACGAACAGATACTCGATATTCTCGATACGGATATTGCAGATTTGTTACACGTATGCTGCAGTTTGCAGTTATGCAGCGTTCAAAATCTGTTACGTTATACCAGCCGAATCCCCTTGGCTGGAAACTGATTCTGTATTCCAAACCGTATGTATTATAAAATGGAAACTTTTTAATACGCCAAATTAACGAAACGCTATCAGAGGAGACATTCGCGATTTCAACATTGAGCTTAGCAGGCACAACTGTGAGGAATTACAATTTTATTAATTTTTGGAGAATCCAATAAATACATATCGATGAAATCAAAAGCGCAGTAAATGTGTATATTAATCAATTTGAGGATCTTTACCGGTTTTATAGTTGTTTATTGTAAAAATTTGTGAACGTGAGCCAAGCGAATTCATTCCAGTTAAATTAAACTGGTATATTTCCCGACTAATTAAAATAGTATTGGAGCTAATTGATATGTTGCAGGTATAGGTAGCATCTTCAACATGTTGCAGTGTGCATTGCTCACTATAATTCTAAATGGAGAAAGATAATACGCATTAGAATGAATGAGACTACAATTGTTGTTCGATAAGGAAAGTTTATTTATAAACTGTACTTTACTATAAACTGTAATTTCCTTACGTCCAAATTAGCTTTCAGCTTCAAATCATAGATGGTGTTGATCATGTTTCGGGGTTTTGTGAAGCTACAGACCATGTAGTCGAAATCATAACCTCTGCACGTGAAATCGGTTACATCAGACGGCGGTTTTCCTAAAACGGTTATGATTACAAAACCAAAGCGTTGGTACTTTTCACTATATTCTCTAATAATTTTGTGTACATATTAACTGGGACGAAAAGTGAAGTAAGAAGCCGATTAATTATTGGTGTGTGTGTTAGCTACAAATATCCCAAATGACATCATAAGATTTCAAAAGGAATGAAATGCGTTTTTCCTGTTATTTTACAGCAATATTTTCGAAATTTCGTTTTCTACATCCGCACAGTTTTATGTGACAAACAACAATAACGCGGAGTAACTTTACACAAACAAAACCAGAGTCTTTTCAAGATATACAAGTCTTGATTTTACTAGGTCATTTATAAACATAAAATGTTAGTGTTTATATGAAAAACGAATATTAACAATAATTGCGACTTTCAAATAAACAACTCCGGGTAGCATTTGTGGCTATCAAATATCGGGTAGCACTTGTGGCTATCAATATTTTTCTTCTCAACGAAACGCGCCTGATATTTTAAGATTTTTGCAAAATCGTGCTTATCACAGTCATTATGCTTACAACTTGTTTATTATAAGTATGTAGACATAATAACGACTTTCGTTATTGCGAATGACATGTTTCGATCTGAAATTTAATCTCAGAAGAATAAGACATTTGTTGAGAGAACAAGACATTTGTTGAACTTAAATTATAGCATCTCGTTTATTTCTGTAAACAATCTGATTAGTTGTGGCAGTTGTGCGCATACCGACATAAACTTTGGTTATTCCAATGGCATTTTTTCCCATCATACACTGATACCGTGCCATATTTTCAGAGGCATTACGAATTGTCAATGCGGCTGTCTGCGCGTCCAATATCTACAAAAAGAAATAAATCTTATTCTTAAAGGATACAGTAGAAGTTTTAAGCTGAAAAGAATGAAATTGAATAAATCTAATTAACAAGAATTTTCCATCAATACTAAGCATGCGTACACACATGCTATGTTTTTTATTCCTGTTAATTCCTTTTAAAGCATTTTCAGTTTAATAGATCATCAGAAAGAGAAGACGAAGGTAGAATACTAGTTTGTCACCTCTACGAGCAATGCGAGTGACGTTCCAGAGAATTTTAAGCAACTCAACAACTTCTGGAAAAATCAACATAATCCACTTCTCATCGTTTCGTTTTTGGGTTCCAATTACATAGCTAGATTCGCACGAAGTGATTTCACACATTTGTGGAAAATTCTTTTTAATCAAGTTATGTGTATGTAAGTCAGAATTTTATTTGCTTAAAAAACAATGAAAATACTAAATTTAACTATTGATTTGATCAACTTCAGATACTGTACCTGAAATCGCTTTTTCCTAGTTAAGTTATCAACTTTATACTATCTAATTTAATAATAACTTCTCTTATACATACGATGATTCGTGTGCTTGGTTGCATTATCTCTTTCCCGGTTTCTTCTTCCGAAAACCAAATGCTGATGCTACTGCCCTCGGTGATGTGACAGGTGATATTCGCGCTAGTTCCAACTTCCATCTCTATATCAGGTGAAGTCTCTTCATTAAATGAAAAACAAAGGTGGAACATTTTTTAAACAAGAAGTAACACCCTAAATTATTATTAAACATTGGTAAACATTAAACTGACTTACAAGAACTAAATGTACTGCAGTCGCTTAAACCGGCTTTAAGGATTTGTAAATATATCAACGATATAATTCTTTTCCGACTTCAAATAAGGAGACTCGATCCTCATGACTTAAGTAAATAAAAACTTAAATAATTTCACTTTAGTAAAAATAATTCACTAAAGTCGAGGAAATTCAATTCAAATTCAAATTGAGCGATTACGAACGATTGCAATTTCTTACAGCTTTGATTGGAATGTCTAAATCGCGTATAATTGCCTTCATCAAGAAGGGAATAAAAAAATAGGACTGGTAAACAATGGTAGTTGCACTTTTTATCAATTTAAAATATAAGTCTATATTTTGGGTCAATTGCAAAATAATTCTTAAAATGCGCACGGATTTCAGGAGCGCAGGAAATTCGTTTTAACCTTTACAGGTCATACCGATTTCTGTTATCACTTGAAAGTTTTGTTTGTGTGGGCCTCATGTATACCCAGTTCTGCGCAACTTACCTCCAGGGGATTTCATACACGTCACTGTCATTATGCATATAAAACAGGTTGTCACGTACAGAATCGCTATAAACGGGTCAAACGTGAATCGGCGCCATCTGAAAAAAATATTTTAAAAAAAGCTGTTACTGCAAGCTTTACTAGTGCAAGCACGCGAAAATATTTCACGAATTTATTTTTAGACGAGCAACTGGGAACGTAACTATTGCATTGCATCTATATTGTCATCTTAAGCAATGTGTTATCTGGTATAATATATTATCTGGGCAATGTATTATCTGGTTTTATAGGAACTCAAAAAATAATATGTGATTTGAAACTATCCTTAAATTTCGCAGGATATATAATAATATGTATGTTTTTATAATTATTATTAAAAATGTTCTGGTGAATTCGATTGTCAAATTGATCTGACGTGGCTTTAAATTTAATTACATATTCGTTAGGAAACCACAACCGACAGAGGGGTAAAATATATTGCAGTAGCGTTTCCACAGATCCGTTTTATCCATTTCACGAAATCTCAATTGATAAAACAACAGTATACAGTAAAATAATAATTCTACGGAATCTTCTGTACCTTCTTGAATTCAAGAACTGAAAGCAAAGCAAGTTAAAAAGTTTTAGGGGAACTTTAACCGATTATTTTCAGCATGTACTTCAAAAACATGAATATGAAAATCGTATTATTTATATAATATTATCCGATCTTGCAAGGAAATTTCTTAGATTAAAAAAAATGCTTTCATTTCAAAAAGTTATTGCAATATCTGGCACAGGAATGTTGAAAATTTAGCATAATGTAATGTAAATAATGTATTGTAATGTAATCAACAAAGACTTACTTTAAATTAATACATATATCGACTACTTAAAAATTCATTTTTAGGAATGGAAGTTTCATATCGACGTTAATGTTGATTTCTCAAGAAACCTTTATCTTCGATAATTTAAGTAGTTAATGCACTTTTACTGCTCCACTGGGATGAAGAAAGATAAAACAAGAATTATTGTAATTCAGCAAAACCTTATGATTTGCAATACTAATTTCGAAAACCATATATCCGCACTAATAAGTTTATTTGCGTGAGTATTTTTAGGATATCCAAAACACAATGACTACAATTGCCTGGTCTTGTGCCCGATCTAATTTCAGTACTTTAAGAAATAAGATGAGCCAATTGATTTAATTTATTCCTAATATAATAGCAAAGAAAGATAACAAAGACCAGATTGCTTCTTAATTACTATAAACTTGTTTCCTATACAAGGAATTATATGTTTAGAACTCTGCAATGGCAACATCAAATTCTATTATTTCTAATTTCAGTTTTTCGCCTAATTTGATTTCCATATCGGCATTATCATGCCAGTCTCGAATGAAATAACATGAATTATATGCACTTGTCAAGGAGGTGTACATTTCAAGAAAAATGTCTCCGATAGCTTAATTTTTTCTGAGTAATCTCACGTCTGAACCGAATTCTGGTCAGAATGGTATTCCTAGTAAATGAAGCGAAATAAAATCGCCTGCCTACCATGTTCCTTACGTTCTTGGTGTAGTTATTGGTAAATTAGGAGTTCCTGGAAGCAGCGAAGGCGAAGCAAATTTACTGGAGAATAAAATATGCTACCGATTGGAATCGTGAGGAAGAGGAAAAAGTGGAATCATGCAAGACCTAACAAAACAGCAAATATAGGCTTGCGACAAAGCATGCGAAAGATACGTCCTTTCTTGCGGAATTCATGACTGTGATGATTTATTATTCCGATGGAAATCAAATCACTGTCAACTCAAATTCATTCCACAGGGGAAACTTATAAACGCCCCACACATCAGCGCAGTTTCGAAGTGAAGTTAAACTCAAATGTTATACCGATTATAGTTCCTTTTTTTAAAGTCGTGCGAATTTCTTGCAATTAAATTTACATTTCAACTTGAGCAGAAAATAACTATTTCACTCTGTTAAAAGCATAAGGCCTCAAAAGTTTAATGCAATACACATATTTCTTACAGAATAACTTAAGAATTTAAAAGAGAAATCTGGTTTCTGAGCAAGTCAAATTAAATCGCAATATCAGGGTGATTTCACGACTAGTCTGTTTTTATGCTCGTCCCGCACTGATTTTAATAAAAGTTGATAATTATGATATATAACAAACGACAGCAGGAAAAAGCAATAACTCAAGTAGAAAGAAATCCTGTAATCATTACTTAAAAGTTACGTTTGTTAACAATCTGAAAAATCATCAAATTGCAATAAATTCTTGACTAAGTATTGATTGTGTTAAATAATAAAAAGCTAATCTAAATTTCGTTAATTTGATTATTTTTAGGTTACTTTCTTATATAATCTAAAAATTTAACTAAATATTATACGATAAAATCAAAATATAGATTACTTTTTTATTTTCCATAATTTAAATAAAAGCGGTGAAAATTACACAAATTGTGAGAAATTCTAAAAAAGAAATTACGTTAATATATATGTATAAATAACAAGTACACATATGTGTAATAAGTACAAATTAATAACTACAATTACACTAGTTTACTCATAGTTTTTACTTATTGAAAATTTGGTAATAGGAATATTCCGTTATTAAGTGGTCAATTTTTTGCATTGCGAACCTACCTGAGGACGCGTGTAAGTCTCATTGGTGCCTGCATGTTGGTCCAACACTTCTCGAGGTCGCCAGCACTTTGAGGACACAGTAGTTTATGCTACGATCAAAACGAAAGCAATGACAGAAACAACCGAGCCCCGCTGAACGCAATTTGAAGCATTCGAACGTGGCTGGAATTACAAGTGGCAGCAGATAACTGCTCGAGTGGCAAGCGAGGCATTTAAAATAGAAGACGATCTGGTCTGGGCAATTCGGCCAGCAATGTTTTTTTCGAGTCTGAGGAGATGTTCCCACTGTTTTTTCGCTCTACCATTTTTAGTATTTTAAATTCCGTCCGCTTATTTGGCAAGTTCGAATCGGCCAGAGGAGAGGACAATTTCGGAATGCAGATTTGGTAGTCGCTTCACAGCACTTCGCCGAGCTCTTTTCCATTGAATTGAAAGAATAACAACTAACACGCTTAGTTAATCATTCGACAGGCGGAGCAGCACCATGCTTTTCCGACCCATAAAAGCTCTTCAGAAGCTAAACTCGCAGTACTGTCAGATTATTGATTCACCAGAAAGCTACAATTTCCGGAATTTCAGAGCACCAGGTGGTGGTTGTAACGCTATACCGCTGAAGACTTCAGATCCGGTTGGATTATTTGGATTGGGCAGAACAAGTAGTGACAGTGATTTGTTGCTGGTTCTGCATACGAAGACGCTGGAAATTATTTCACCTGAACTTGTAATCAGCACAGTGGATTCTGTGATTTTAAATTTTAGTTTTTTTAAGGATTCTTTTTCATACTAAATATTATCACTTTATGCTTCTTATCAGCCAACGAAAACAACACTAATGCAAAAACTTGTGGTTAACAAATAAATTAATATGTTGTTTTGAAAATAACAGGTTCGCCCCTTAGGCAATCACAACAATCAACACAAAAACCATCTCAGCCGAAAGCTGAGACATCTCTGGCCGAAGGCAGAGATAGAGCTAGCAGAAAAATCTCTGGAAACCGTTTTGAGAGTGACTGAGAGTAAAGCAGAACCTTGCGCCGAACATTTCCTATTGATGCGTAAGTTCTTATAAACTTGTTGCGACATTATGCCAGCTGAGGCAATATTTACGTGAAAGAGATATATCGGCGTAGTACTCTTCGTGGTAGTACAAAGACAATTTGTTTTTGAGAAGTTTTAGCCGCCAACATCTGTTATAAAGAAATATATAGACTTTAATTGAATCAAAAAGTAAAATTATATAATTGTAGATACATAATTGTATAATTGCAGATTTCTTGACATAACATAAATATCCCCATTTCTCTCTCAAAAAACTTCTTTGCGGAAAAATAAATTCTATACTTGTCATTTCACCCTAATATCTATACATACTCGTAATTTTCATCCAAATTGGCCTAAAAAATTTACTCTGAATTGGACTACCTAGCGGTGCAGGCTACACACTTTCTAAACATCCATATATATATGGACCACCAATGTATCCATAATTGGTTGTTACATTGATACAGTGTTGATTGTTTACTGAAGTGTTCAATTTGGAAGTGAGTGGCTCAAACTGAGTTATGAATGAAAATGTCTGATCTTATTAGCTGTATTAAAAGCCATCTAAATTTTCAAATTATACGGATGAATGACATATATACTTTGGTCGATCACGAAATTCCCTCCCTCTCACCCTTAACTAAGCTGTGTTGTAAAGAAATATTTCCTAATTTCCCAGAAAATTACGCAAGTATTTACTGGGAAACTTATCGAACATAACTAAGGATAAACCACTAAACAAAGCTCCGTGTTGCCATAGAGAATTCAGTGGAAAAACAAATTCCGGGAAGCCGCCAGTAAAGTTTTGATCTATAATGAATAATTCATCTGCAACTTTTTTCAATATCTTCATTACTGGACAGATTGAGTCTATGTCATTTCCATTGGGGCCTAAAGCCTCCCAGCTGTTTTGTCGCTACGATATGATTGCCGGTCCGGATTGGGAACTGGTTTCCGGAACTAGTAGAGGAATCACACAATCAGCGGCCAACAAAAATGGATGTGTGAACGATGATATCGTAATTAACATGCCTATCGAACTAACGTACAGCGCTTCCAGTCCCTTCGGATGTAGGAATCATTGAATGTATCTAATCAGCGACTAATCTAAATTGTTTAGGGCCCCAAATGATAATATGTATCTACGGAAAAAATAAGTGGGGCGGTGATATTTCATTAGGTTATTGTCGACTTCACGTGCCAGTCTTAGCATCGAATACGGAACGTAAAATTACAACTCCAATTGTAATACCAAGAGCTACAAATATTTTTACTGACATGTCTTACTGGTTAACGAATAAAAGTCCGGAACTTAAAAACCCATGTGCTTTAGCGGAGGGCTCAAAAAGCAAAGGTAAATAAACCTTTATTAAAAATATGTTTTCAACACAAGTTTAAATTTAAGGTTTATCTACGGAATCGTATGGGCTTGTGAATTTGCAATTAAGCACAATTTCGAGAGGCAGTAACCGACTGGGATATGTCTTTGATAGCGGAGCGAAGAGTAATACTAAACATTAAGCATTAGCTTCAATAAATTATACTTAGGAATATCCCATTACATGTAATTTGTATTGTTCGTGTAATGGTGACAGGGAGTCCAAATATAAAAAGCCTCGCAACAGAGCAGGTATGCAATTTTTATCATTTGCATGTGCATTTAAAGATTCCTTGCATACGAATAGTATGCAATCTAACTGATTTGTAATTTTCGTAGAAAGCAGTTACAACTTACCTATGTAGAACTTTTCCTAGCGGTGACAGCTAGACTAGCAACTTCCAATGGTTTAGCACCTGTAGCAGCCTCTTCAGGTGTACTGTTCTCAGGAACTGTCTTAAACCGCTTCTTCCGCTGCTACCGGCAAACATTAACATAACATTTCCTTTCTAGACTTTCAAATATATATATATATAGTCCGCCTTTTTCTTCCCCCCTTATCAAAATTGCACATTTTGAACGCATTGATCTTTTCGCAGATTACTTTAAACGCTTTTTGGAATACTTTATCTACGGATATGAAGTTGCATTGTAATTTCAGTACGCGAAAAATATCTTTTAATCCTAATACGTTCTTGAGTTAATTTCATAAATAGAAACGGTTTTATAATCAATTCCTAAGTATAAATTATGATAGAATCAAATTTCCTTACAGCTCGATGCATGAATTAGGCCTTTGCTTTGTTTTATGTTATTTGTGTAATTTTTCTTATTTTGTGTATCTGGCAATGTCATCCCTATGCAAATGGGATTTTTGGGTCCCCCTGTGATCCACATACGATTTTTTAACCGCGTAGGAAAATTATATCGTTCCATTTTTGTATTTAGGAATGGATTCTCTAAAGTTTTGCTTTGTTTTATAAAATTGTAATTAACAAAAACAATTTAAAATTATAGCGAAGAAGAAACAAAAAAAAATTGTAATATGTTATTTTGTAACTTTTTTCTGGTAATTTGATTTGTTTACGGCTTATAGTTGAGAAATTACCGTTACTTTGAAGAAGTCAGCAGTGGCTTAGATCCAGATTATAAGACTGAACAGCAAGCAAGTGAAGTATTCGGTGGAAAGTTGTGAAAGCGAATCAAATGAAGTTGACGATGAAAATCCCACTGAAATTGGTAATTTTTTAAGCAGACATAAAGCCATTCCTTGGAAAATATATCCTTCAGAGCATTCATTGTCTAAAACAAGAGCTGAAAACATAACTCGAGGTCCCGTTGGAATAAAATCATTCGCAACGCAGATTGCTACAATTGTCGACTATGTGTTGATACTGAGTGCAAAGTATTACATACAATCGAGCTTGAAGCCCCTTTTTTTTGGTTGGGCGCAATATGCGATTTTATAAATC
Organism: Sicus ferrugineus; assembly: GCA_922984085.1. NCBI lineage: Eukaryota > Metazoa > Arthropoda > Insecta > Diptera > Conopidae > Sicus > Sicus ferrugineus. Next base: position 23,170,686 of record OV277351.1, read on the forward strand.
AAAATGTGCGTTTTTGTCTGGCAAGACTTGTCGACGTACGAGGTGATTTGACTAATCGCCACCACGTCAACCTCGGGACTCCAAGTTAAATCAACCTCCCGTAGCGATACAATTTAACTAACTAGATGGTAAATTGTCGCGACTTCCCATCGCAACTATGAAATTCCCATAAGATTACTTTTTCTGGACAATGGGATTCAATTCTGACAATTCACTTCGATCGATTTGAAACCACCTTCAGCTGTAACCACAGTTTAGCTGTGTGAAATTAGAGTGAAATGGTTAAAAGCAGAGCCTGAAAATAACTCTTACTCAAATGAATTTTTAAGTAAAAGTCAACTTTTAACTTTTATTTCTAAAAATAAAAGTTTTCGCTCAACTTTTACTTTTAAAAGTCTTTCATAAGAGTTATTTTGAGACATTTATTTTTAAGTCATTTAAAAAGTCTTTAAAGACTTTTATATTTAAGTCTTTCATGAGAATTATTTGAGACATTTATTTTTAAAAGTCATCGACAAAAGTCTTTTAAGAACTTTTCTTTTTTATAAGTCATTTAAAAGAGTTAATTGAGACTTTTATTTGATGTATTTTTCGTGGAGAAGCTCGTGATGTCTTTTTCTTTCGTGCTTGAGGTACAGATCGACCAATTTGTACTTTCGACGATATTGCTCATCACCTTTTTTTACCGAAAGCCTGGTACCGTTGTAAAGTCGTGTTGGATTCATGTTTTGGATAACAATGATAGGACCTCCAATTTTGAATACTAAAACATGGGTCAGAATGTCTGGCAAATCAATATAATTGAAGAATTCAGATTTTACATATATGTAAAATTCATGAGTACATATATGTAAGCACAAAAGTCCTTTACATATATGTAAAAAAAAGCATCCCAAATTAGCCTTCTCATAAAGCCGCACTGTCTGCTTCGGAGTTGGCGAAATTTAAATTTCCCTTTCCGAAGTCTTCACTCACTCAAATCAACCTTTCCGGGTTTTCAAAAAATAGCATTTAAAACTACTGAACGAACGATACATTTTTGAAATATCCAAGTTTTCTTAAGTCATTGAGAAAATTAAAATCCGTACGAGCAAACAATTCGCTACAGAAAAGAAGTCCATCATGATCGCTTTTTGGAATGCCTGTAAAAAAATCTACCGGGACAACGAAGTGTTATTCCGATGGTTCATCATCAAATCCTTGGTGATCGCATTCCTGGTGTGCGAGTACAAATACACGAACGAAGATACCATCTACTGGCAGAATATGTGCCGTGTCCGCACGGAGCTACCGAACATCCTCTACCACATGATCCTGTCGGCGATCATAATCTACTCCCTCACCGTCATATTGCTCTTCAAGATAGAGGAACTAAACGAGCTAGTAAACGAGAGGCGTCCAGCTGCGCGCCGCTCCAGATTCTAAATGGACATTTCGGCAGACCATTTCTCAAAATTGCATCGAAGTTGCCAGTCTATATATATTTTTGATAATTCTTTATTCTAGTGAACTCGCATTATATTTGTAAATTCATTCTATGATATTTTGAAGAAGTTGCAATATACATTTACTTTGGATTCGTCAAAGGCGTAGACTTTTTGGGGGAACGGACAGAAAATGGGGCCTCATTTTCGATTATCAGTTTGGAACTGAACATAACAAGGAACATCTTCCTGTCTCCTCTGCGTCACAAGCGGAAGATCAGATTGGGGGTTTAATCCGTCTCCTTGGTGCCCCTAGTAAACAAATCGGCTCCGGAATAAAATTAGACCTAAATATCTCGCACGGTTTATGAGATTTTTTTACTTGGAATTGGAATGGAATTTATTTTTCCCAGCTCTGGCTATGGTCAATTGAAAGCTCTAAATTACGCCTTTGTTGGTTTTGCATGAATTGAGGAGTGCTGTCAAACACAACAAAATACTTTTTATATCCGTTCATATTTTTAAAAAACAATTTGTTTTATGTCCTTTCATAACCGGAAAATCTACTTTCTTGCTGAGACAATGCTCTTTCTTTCTTTTGTTGGTCCGCGTACCTACTGGCTTCTGTTAACATTATTGAAATTCCATATCCAACAACTCTTCAAAAACCTCTATTGACAGGATTAGCAACTAGTCTGCGCAAAATCCGATTATTTTTCCCAGGCACTTCCTTAAAGTTCTTTATTTTAAGCACATTATCTATTTCCTTCCAAACAAATTCTTCTGTGCCTGCGCTTACAGAAGATTCATTATCACCACTTATTGGTCACGTAGCAAGTTTTCATCTTTCTTGGTAATATTTCACTACCATCACTTTTATTCTCAATTCAATGTACTTATATCTTCAGACTTTTCATAATGGCTCTAATCACTTTGATTTTCACAGTTGGCATTATTCTTATCATTTATGGTGTTTAGTACGTCTTTTTCTTTTAATAAAAATATATATTGACAAATATCCACCCCGTTTACGTGATATTTACACAAATAACAAAAGGAGATACAATATTACAATATTCAATGAACTTGCAATTTTAAACCAAATTAATTAATTAATGTATTCAACAGTGATTGTGAGTATAGCTAGTCATTGTGCAGTATGGCATGGCAAAACCCAATGACGAGCGCTATACCCGTCATTTTACCGTTAGGGGTTGTTTTGATAGACAAAAAATTCTCTGGTAGATTTCCTAATCTGCAAATTTTCTCGGACATTTCAAAGATCCGTTAAATTTCGATCTTAAGAAATACGGTTGGACTGATAAGTACTGATACTTGTACTTATACCGATAATATAAAGCCAGTGTAAGTCTTATTTCAGTCTATATTACTCGTTTATTACATTACGTATTTACATTTTATTTTAATTTCTATTGCTAACCTATAAATAATAACTGGATCACTAACGGCTTTGAATTCATAGTTTTGCGGCAGTATGATACCTGAAAGTATAAAGAAAATCATTAACGTTGGCCTATAATTTTAATCAAAAATATTATAGCATTAGATCAGAAACTAAAATTTCATCAAAAATTTATGCCGGGAAAAGAAGACAAATGAATATTGGATGTCATCATATGCGAATATATATGCTATTTTTATTAAAAAAATGTTTACCTGTTAGTATCTGATCTCTCCGTGTAAAATTGTACTACTGGTGTTGTTTAAACCAGAACTCAAAATATTTCTCGGTATTTTTTTTATATTCTTATTAAGAAAAAAAAAAGTACCAATGACAATTTGTGAAAATGTTTAGAACTATTTAAGTACTAACTAGTATAAAATGTAAAAAGGTTAAAATCATGAGGTTCAAAGTATGAAATGTCAATAAAAGAATCAGTCTTAAGATTTTAAAAAACGATACAATCCGAGGACAACAATTTTTTTTTTTTTGAGCACTAGTCAACATATTTTCATCTTTGTGAATATACATGTTCATCAAGCAGATTTATGTATTCCAGGACGTTTTGATTCACCTGCAAATAAAATAAATGTAGTAAAAATAGGTATAGCAACGATAAGTAAAATAATTATAGAACAAAGAAAATACGGCTTCAGACATAAAAAGGGTCGGACGATCGTCTAGCGTGCAAAATTAAAGTGAATGGTAACAAAATGTTTAATAATTATTAACTAAAATTAAATAATTTTTAACACCCATTTATCCTAAACGTTAAACAAAACACATGTTATTAAGTACAAATAGTCCTCTATTAACCCTTGGCACTCGGGGCCATTTTCGCGCGGACGAACCAGCAACTCGAGATGTTTTGTAGCGCTTTTTACATCTAACTTATAATTACACGCACAAATTATCGTAAAAAGCTTTTATATTTTAACATTTAATGTATCTTTACGAAGATAATTTCTTGAACATTAGCCTTTGTAATTTTCCTTTGTATGATATCTGCACCAAACAAAGTGGTGAGTGAGAGTCACCACTCGAGTTGCGGCATTAAATCATGTGGTGAGTGAATCACCTCTCAAGTGCAAAGGGTTAATAAGTTTAATTCGTAGACAACACTGTGACATTATCCGGAATTCACAAATTATGAGTTTAAGATTCCCTTTTATTGTCTGTAACTGTATATACCAATGGAAGTCAGAAATTGGAGCGAATAAAATCAAAAGATATTCATAAACACGGACCAATTAATTTCATCACTATCTAATTTGTTGTTCACTGAAGCAAAATTTCGAAAATGAATATTTCTTTAACCCTTATGTGTGTGACAAAAAACACGTTTATATTTACATATACGTCACGTTTTACTTAATGCAAGCGCTGATTCATGTTCAATCGTGGCTACAAAAATAATTTCAAGACATTCTAGCTACGGCAGTGCGTAGTTGGAGATTAAATTCATCTGAAATTCACGAGATACCGTGTGTAAGAGAAAGTGATGAACAAGGGTTTATCGTTTCTGATGACGAAGATGAAACATTCAACCGGTTGGCGAGGTAAAGTCGGAAGCTTCCGATGCTGAGCCAGTGGGATGCGTAGAAGCTGATGAGGAGTCATACGATTCAAATGGCAGTGAAGAATTGGTGACAAATAGTGAACTTTGTGGTAAAGAGGTACCGTCTCAAATTATTTTCAGGATCCCAAGCAATACGCCGAAATATTACACAGCTAAAGATATGACTCCAGCTAAAAATATGTTCAGAAGTATTTAATGAAATGACGTGTTAGACGTAATATTGGTTCGTACTAATCGAAAGGATATTGCAATAGATAACTTCTTTACATTACAAGTGAGTCGGACGTTGATTCCATGATAGGTGGGAACAGTAAGACAACACAAGCAATTACTATCAGCAAAAATGCAGCCTCATAAAGGCAGATATTTATATATATGCGTGCATATATGCATTTATAGCTGCAACATTAAAAATGCCACATATATATATTTACAATATATTGAGTTGGCAAATAAGTTCGGTCGGATTTTGTTTCAGTTTCGTCCGAACTTGCTTGTTTTCTCAGCACTATCGTACAAATTTAGGTTGTGTTTCACCTTTTATATTGTAGCGCGTTTTGTGTGCCTAATATAATTTTTGTGTTCTGCGTAATTGTGAACATGGAAATAAGTAAAGTACGTGCATTATCGTGACATATTGCTGTTACTTTGAAAAAGGTAAACGAATTGCGGACGCTCGTAAAGAGATATGCTGTGTATGGAGATTATGTCTTAACAGAACGCGTATGCAAAGTTCCATTCTGGAAAATTTAACATCAATGATGCGCCCCTTTCCGGCCGACCGACCGAGATTAATTCAGGACAATAAGGCTATAATCGAAGGCTACGACATTGAATATATGCCACAAGCCAGCAGGAAACCATTTGCGTCAAATGTAATATGTTCCTCAGCTTAATGTTTGGGTGTTGCATCAATGTATCCATTCGCTAAGAAAGCACCAAGAAAACGACACATTTTTTGAAACGAATGGTAAAACTTCGAAAGTGGGATCTATTACGAAGTGATACCGCCTAGCAAAACGATTAATTCACTATATACTCTTCGAAATTAAAAAATTTAACGAACATGTATTATGCATATGGAACACAATCCACAATTTACGACGTGACTGTCGCAGAAATGTTTGAAAGAAATAGATGGTTTCACGTTATGTAGGGGAAACAAAACGACGTACTCAAAATTCAAAGACTTTTGAAGAACACAGGAGGTGCTTGTACGAGGAATCCATCCTTTATTATTGTTACAACCGAGGCTCTAACATATAAAATAGAGAAAAAGCGACTGCAACTCAGTTGTGGAAAGTTGCTCCGTATGCAAGCGAATAAGCAAAGAAAGACTCGAGCTGGTTTGTAACCAACATTCATCCAATTGCCCCATTGTGCCACCCTGTTTGCAGTCAAAATTTTGATATAATTTTCTACCTTTAATTTATGTGAAGCCTCAAAACAATTCATAACCTTTTATTTATGTAAATAAATAAGCCTCGAATGAATTTTTATATTTTGATTGTTTGACAATTTTTATTTGTATTAAATAAATTCTTACATATGTGGATATGTAAAGAATATAGAACTCTCGATTCTAATTATCGGGATTTTAATGGTTTCAGAGACAAGAATTTCTTTGCTCAATTGTGAAGGTATTCAAATTCCATGCTACTCTCATAAAATATACAAAAGTACCCAGGTACCTGGTTACCCTGAAATGTAAAAATATAATTGATATGCCATGTCGTCCCGAACTGATCAAAAAGAGTTCAGCATATAAAAATATCAAAATAAAAAGTTCGGAGTTCTCGTGAAGTTCAGTTTTGTAGAATATCTTTTGCCTTAAAAAATATCGATTTGAAAATAAAATCTCCTTGGTACCTTGTCACATACACAAGCGTTAATTTTAAAATATTCCTTTCGAAATGCACGATTCATTTCTTAAGTAAGTTTTTCACGTACGTATAGTAGCAAGCAGTGCCTTCAAGTTAGCTCAATCAATGGAAGTACTTCAGTCACTGGATTTTCGGAAGCTGATAATAAAAATCATATTTTGGATTGTGGCTTCTCTCCACATACGGGAACGGTTCAACAATTGAATCCTGTAATTAAAGAAATAAATTATTAGTATTAAATATTTGTTGACCTAAAATAGTGAATATAAAAGAATATATAACAATTAGTTATATATTCAATATCAGAAATCGGTCATGAAATCAACATAAATTCATAAACACGGACCAATTATTACATCATGATTTAAACTAACTGAATATAACATCCTTAGAAAATTCCGTTATGAAATAAATTCTTAACAGAATTCATATTTGTTCCATTGATGTTGACAAACTTCTTCAAAATTTAAAATTCAATTGCTAGAAAGTATAATAATATTTGTCGCGATTTGTTTTTTATTTACCTTCATTTTGTCCTCGCATAGGAAATAAGGAGTCATTTTTAAATATTTAGCCTCTCGTCATATTAAGGTGAGAATCTGAAAAGCAAACATACAGATTTATATGACTGCATACTTAGCACATTACAGTTTTAATACTTTTAAACTTAAAGATCAGTTAAAAATAAGCACCACACAATTTTTAGTCATTGGAAATCATACGGTAATTATTGTCATCAATCTTTTAATCTCGAAAATTTTGATATTAAGGTGCAAGGATTCCAAAGATACTGCATATAATAAATTGGTATCATGACTAGATCAATTCTGTGCCCATAAATCATATGAAGATGGAATAATTTAATAATCCCCAAAAACCTAGTTAATTGGTTTAAAATTCGCCGAACTTTCGACACGAAACTTCGTCGGTAGAATTCGAAGCAGCGCCTGATTACAATTACACGGATTAAAGTTTAATTCTCCTGAAAAGCCCCATGGATTATGGTGCCCTAGATGCTCAAAATTATTCTCCTGACTAATATTAATAAAATGAACTTCTACCATTCTAATCGTAATTCTACTATTCTAAACAATTTTTTCTTACCTTATTTTCAGTGCTGCGTTATCTTTTCGGGATCAGACGCAACAATGTATCTGAAAAATACAAACAATTTTAACTACTCATTAAACTAGTCATTTATCTACGTATTTTCTAGGAACTTTAGCTCGATATCAGTTACTTATATTTAAGCACCCGTTTATTTTTACTCATTTGAAGTCATACGGTAATTATGTTCATCATTATACCAAGTTTCTAAATAATTTTTTATGTACCAGTAGGTCGTGAATTCCATATTTAATTACAATATTACTCTTGTCCTTGCACGTAATTATGCCCTACACCCGAAGAGTATTCAAGTTTGCTCTTCCGTTTGTAACGTAGAAATGGCGACAAGCCAGATATAGAAAAATAGACGCCTGTCTGTCTGTTTGTTTAAATAAAGGTTGCCAGAGAATATTGAGTACAGACACCGCGCTGAAAGCTGCCGTAAATATTGTTCATATAGTAAACTAGACGGTGAATGGAAATAGACGCAATCGATTGACAACCACGCCCATTTTTACAGCAAATATTCAGACACTTCTTAAAAAAATAAAAGTAAATATTTTGTGATATATTATTAAACTGAAATTGTACACCGTAGTATCTATTAACATTATTTATATCTATTAGCATAATTTCTCTTAAAATGAATGTGGCTCGCTTACTTTAACGGTTATAAAGGATGTGCTTTTAAGGCTTCAAGTGCTTTCTACGGTATATTTTTTAACTTTGCGGGTGTAGGGTATTTAAACTATGGCCTGGCCAGAGTCAGTCAACTACTAATTTCCTCTTACCTTATTTTCGGAACTTCTTTATCTTCCGCATCAGACGCAACAATGTGGCTGAAAAATAGAAACACACATTAAACTAAGCATTTCTATTTAAGATAGCCTATTCTAAAAAATAACTTTGATATCAGTTACTTATATTTAAGCACCCGTGTGTTTTTACTCATTATAAGTCATACGGTAATTATGATCATCATTATCTCGACAGAAGTTCCTAAATAATTCTTCTTTACGTATTGGTAGGCCCTAAGTAATATATTTCACTACTCTATACTTGTTTATAAACACCTAACGGAAAATCTTAAAAGATCTGAAGAACCTCAATTCCGGACTGACAAAAAATCTAAAAGGGGAGAAATAGCAATATGAATTTTGCACTTATTATATCAATGATTAGTAATTCATTGTCAAATATAGTGTACACTTACCATTCCTTGTTGCAGTTGTTGAAATAAAGATAGCAGCTTCAAAGACAACTTGTATAAAAAGGGTGCCATAAATTCCATAAATCTGCAATAAATGTCACAGAAGAATATCTTTGTAGTAAAGCATAATTGGAAATCATTAAAAATAACGCAATATATAAAATACATACAATGCATGATGCCTGTCGTAAGTAGTGTATTCGTAATTTATATATTATCAGTTAGAAATTATTCGAAAACGTACTTAAGAATAATACACAATGATTTCTTCACTTTCAGTGTCTACTTCTCTTTCTACTTGCGACAAACACATGTATTCTATATATAAAACATCATTGGTTTTTGTTCAACATGAAGTTGGTAAGGTAAGGATTTCAGTAATTAGATCCGTAAGAACTTATAATCATTTGGTTATGTTTTGAATTTGCTGTTTGAAACACTTGATTACACATGCATCTGATTTATTCAAGCCAAGTTTCCGGAACTATTTACTCTAAAAATTATAATTTATATTCAGATTCGTTACCGGGCCGGAAATCTTATATTTCATCAGAAAGCTTACAGCCTCATACGGATCACACTGTGTGTTATCGAATGTTCAAACATTAAATGGGCCTATCCAATATACAGAAAGGTGAAGAAAATTTTACTCACCCTAGTTGGTAACACCGCCACACAGTTGTTTCTGTATTCCTAATAACAAATCAACTACTTCAGGGGTAAGAGTAAGTGTTGGCTGAAAATTTAAAATGAGAGAAATCAATATCAATTCAATTTAATGTATTCTCAAAATTAATTTCAAATCCAGATGCAAGACAATGAATTACTTAACGCATATGTTTCTCAATCAGCTTGAAGTTAATAATTAGAGTACAAAGACGCGGGCTCTATAGACCAAGTGATAGATCACTATGAAGGTAAAAACCAAGTAAGAGTCAGGAAGAATTATGTGATAGTCAACGTATCGCTTTTGTGCGCAGCAGGCAGAAAATCCTCTTGCTAGGAAAGAAATTCAGGAAAAACTAAAATACCTGCGACTTTCGTTTTTGTCAAATCATATTTAAAATATCTTCACATACCCCGTGGGGAAAATCACAGGCTCTTAGATGAATCCAGTAAAGGAAAGGAAAATATTATGGACAATAATAAAGTCAAGCAGTTGAAAATGGATTTTAATATTTATGTACTCTTTTTATGAATAAATTTCCACGATACGTCTAGATCCGAAAATCTTGAAGACCGTTTTAGGAATCATTCGTGCTGCAACCTTTTCAACTGTAGTGACAGTTGAGGCTCTTTAATATCGTACTGTTCTGAAACTGTTGGGAATACGCAATGGAAATTTCAATTTCATCAAGGCTGGCAGAGAAACATATGTATAGGAAAAACAAACTGGCCAAGTGCCGCACTTTAGTTTCCACGTCCTTTTTACATGTCATAAAGTTCTTCACGCATTGAGAGGAAATTTTTTGAGGAACAAAGTCTCAGATATGCCATATAAAGCCAAGTAAAAATCAAGTTGATATGTAAAGCTTGCTGTAAAAATGATGCATGCTAGGGGTTAACCCTGCTAGGAAGAATCTCTAATTCTTCCGTCGATAATACAAATGTTTTAAAGGGTGGACGACGAGTTCATTTAGTTCTGACAGGTTTAATAAACTTTCCAATGTTCAAAGATGTTCTCCGTTGTATGCGTGTAGATTCAAATACACAGGATGCTGTACAGTTTAACACAAAAACATAATAAACATAATTGCGGATAAACCTCTTCAATGGCTTTTCAAACCACTTCGGTCTTCCGATGACTTTTCAAAATAAGGGAATTTCCAGAGCATAAAACTGCACGCACTAGGCGTGGTGGTGTTGAAATAATTGAGTATAATCATTAATAAATATCCAAGTGAAGTCCTCCCAATTCACAAATTTAGCCAAGTAATTTCAAAGACAGAATTTGAGTAAAAAACGAACACCAACAATTTAACGGCAGCATCTGCGTTGTCAAAGTAGGAAACGTCGGCATATCTGAGTAGTTGCAGCAGAAAGGAAACACAACACAACACTTATAGACTACGGCTACGAATGTACGCAATACTCCCAATTGCTTTTACACCTTGGTTTACATCTTCTGTAGTAGAAAAGGAGAGCATCAAATATACATATTATTTAAAAAAAAACCAGATCAAAAAATAAAAATAGAATGGTACAATTCTTACCTCAGCTCATGATAAAAGCAGAGAAGTCATTAAAAGTGAAGTTTAAAGTTGAATGTTGCAATCAAAGCGGTTGCCTCAGCAAAGATTAATTGATTGATTCATTTCCACAAATGTTACTTGCTTATCCTCCAGCGAGTAATTACCATCCGGCCTAAATAAACTCATCATGAATGCAGTCTGGCTTTCTGTTCGGTCTGTCGGAGTGAGACACAGCGGCTTCTCCACTGGTCACATCGACCGGTGTGAACTGAAGCATCCTCTGCAGGTTTGTTCGTCAGGCGGGGTTTGGTGTCATTTGATCAGATTTTTTTATATGTCAGTCATCAATATGTTGCTTTTATACTGTATATTTGTTCTTAGTTTGTCTTTGTCTCTGCACTGTCCTGTTTATGATTTGAATTTATTTATTGGTATGATTACAATTAGCAGTTTAAGGTCGTCGAAACATTAATTGAATAGACACTATTAAGAATTGATAAAACTACATTTTAGGACCATTTAGCCTATTTTAAAGATCACTGCTCTTTTAGAATTTAGCAGGAAGCTCTTTTGAATTAAACCCTCTTTTTAAGTTAGATTTTAAAACAGCTATGCAAAATTTTTCACTTTTATCGACTAAAAGCAAGTTTCCAATTTAAAAAATATCGGGCGTGAAGCCGAATAGTTCGTTAACTGAAAGCTTCCATTTTAATAGAACTCTGAATTCTTAAGAACACTTTGCACAAATAATTCTCGCAAAGAAAAAAAACAACAAAACATTACTTTAACGCAAGAAGGCAAACAAAACAGGTACTTTTAATTTTTAAAAACGCCATAAATGCAAGTTACTTAATTTTTGTAAAATTTCCTTGATTATAGACTTTCAACAGAAAGTTTCAAAAAGTGAGACCTTATTTTAGGTTTGTCTGCCGCTTTGGAAAATATTAAAGTTTCCCCCGAAATAATTCTCACTCCCCTCTTTCCACTAAATGGCTGAAATTACTTTGAAATCGATAAAAGCGAACACTTCATTTGAACAGTGTTGGAAAAGCGAAACGCGAAGCACCAAAAATGTAATCCACTTGATTTTCTGAGTAAAATATAGAACCCAGTCTAGGTGGTATTTAAAGGGTGCAATATGAAGTGTTAAATAGGGTTTACATCCATGTGGAGAACTTGCACTGAATTGTGAAAGCTATACAAACACAAGAATTACATTTCGTATGTTGTAGCACATCCATTCAATGTGTTCAACTACTAGCCGTAAATCCTGAACCCACCCGTTTCAAAATACCATTTACAACGAGAGACACGTTTAAGCAGAAGGTGGGAGTGTCATTAGATTAACGACTAATAAAGAAGAACCCTTATGCGCATTTTGTACCTTTTTAATGCTAAAATATGTTAATTTTTAACATTAAACACTTATGATGGAGAAGTTTTTGGAATTATTTATGTATTTGACTGTCACTTTTATTAGCAAAAGCTTTTCTTTAATCACTCACCACTTTGATTAAACCCTCTTGGAAGTTGTATACCCTACACGAGTATCTATCTCACCCTCTTTTTTTTCCGGTTGTAACGCGTAGATAATTCTTTTTAGGTGTACCTTCTGCCCTATAGTTACAAAATTGCTGTCAAATGGTTGTATTCCAATAGAAAGCGAAGTTAAGAGCTAATGGATGGTATAATTATATACAGCTTGACACACCCCCGCGTAAACACATCATATATTCGAAAGGAGAGTATGTATTGAAACTATTCTTCCGTGTCAACCTATAGGAGGCTATATAGATGTATATATTTTCGATTTTCCGACTCGATGTCCGTCAATCCGTTTGTTTGTTTGTTAAAGTAGAGAACGAACTAGTCTAGTGTCGGTGAAATTTGGCACATACTGGGACTGCAAAGCCGATTGATAACCATGCTTAATTTTTATACCAAAGCCCATTTCGAACTATTAGTAACATTATATTCGACGAAAATGTGCGTGGTGCACTTAAAGTGTTGTAAGGGATTTTACAGCTTTTGGGAGCTTTCTAAGGAATCTTTCTCAGCTTTGAAAGTGTAGACTCCTCCAGACAGCCGGTTTTTCTGTTATGTTTGGCATCATCTGCTCAGATTTATTATTTTATTACAATTTATAAGTTACGTATTTCATTTGCTGTCTCAGTAGTAGTATATATATATATATATTTTTTTTTTTTTTATTTTACTGTTCATATAATTTATATTTTGAGAGTTATAGTTTACTTTTCGTTTTAAACAGTCACAGATAGACTACGTTTTTGTTACTACGCGAAAAGTACATTTTATAAACCAAATATATCTGAAATAATTTGCCGTTTAAAAAATCACCGATGACAAATCCGTAGAACAAAATCCGTGAAAAATCACTGTCATTGATGTGTTAGAGTCGTCCAATGTACAATTTTAATTTAAATACGTGTATAGGTTTAAAATTACTATACTCGTACTCTTCGTGACAACGCGCTATTCGAAGCTTCAACAAAGCTTAAATTCGTCAAGTTGGGGCAGTTTGTTAGACGGTCTGCAGCCGCTAAGTCATCGACTACGGCTGCCCTTAGAAACTTTTCCTGTAATAAAGTAAATTGGATATCATAAACATTAGACAAATCCCTTTAAAAATCATACTTTCTCACTGAACGGCTTGGCTTTTTCTGTTACTATTGTTATTTATATTATTTTTTACATTCACTATTTACAGTAAATTCTAGTTAACCCAAATGAGAATATTGGATTAATTAGATCTAATTAGTCTAATTTAACATCAGACGAGATAATTAAAGTACGTGTCCTTGTGGACATGGTGCGAAAATTATGTGGTGCTTCAAAACTTATTATAATTTGTTTTTTTTTTTGAAAATTAGTCCTATAAAGAACAATTATACAAATATTAATCGCAATATATCACTTTCACAAAGTTAAATACGACAGTAATAATGTTTAATGATAATAAAAACTAATAAAAAAAATTTTAGTAATTTCAGATAAGGTGATTAAATGAGCCTATAGCTGGAAGTGGAACCCAAGAAGGTACAAAATACAATTCGAAGTCTCCTCACGGCGCCACCAATCTTGATTTTGATTATCTACGATCTACGGCAGTCTGAAAAGTTCTTGGACTAACAATAAAAAACATTTCTTTTTTCTGAAAGAAAAAACGTTTTTTTTATTTTTAAGCCGAGAACTTTTCATCAGACTGCCCTCATACACTACAAGAGCTGAAAAACGCGTTCATAACATTATAATTATGTCATGATTGTCTACGAACAGAAGACCATTGCAACACTTCTTGATGCAAAGATTATTTTTTTCTGACAAGCCTTGTCTTGCATCAACGTTTGCAACCCTCTGTTGGGTTGATAAGCATGCAACGTCAATCGCAACGCATATCAAAATTATTTCAATGTGTCTATAAATTATCAGGCCTGTTCCGAATTCCATTGACATTTCTTTTCGACCGACTCGAAAAGAATTAATTTTCCGAGATTTTTAAAACTTGAAGTGAAATCACTTTTCATTTGTTTTGACTCGATCTGCAGCAATTGTTTCTAAAGGTATTTCTTTATATATTTCAATAAAAATCCAGTGATTAATTCAAAAAGTACCAAACAAAATTTCTATCTAAAGCGAGCGATATTTTAATGAAAATCATCAATATCAACAGTTAATATATTAAAGTATTTTTTGAAGAAGATAATTGTTTGTAATCTAAATAAGACGTTTCCTAAATTTATCTGTATAATTGGGAACAGACTTGTGTATGAATTGAAATTTGGAGATTTCCCAATAAGTATTTTACTCTAGAACGCAGTATAATTAGAAGTGTTTCTAGTATTAAAACAGACTTAACAGTTATTTAGTAATTAACTCAATAAACATTCTCCGGATTCGCACACGGATCCATTTATAACTCAAAGAGCACAATCAACATCATTCTCCATGATTTATACACGCCATCACAACCATTTTAATATACACACTTGAGCACCCACCAACCTCGTGCACTCACAGCTCTTCCAACTCGTATTAAATCAGCATCTTTCCGCCTTATAATTTAAGGATAAAATTAGTAAAAATTATTCAAATAGTGGAATCTTCCACCCTGATCTGACTCGTACTCTTTAGTAATGATCGATGCATTTGCTTTTTTCAGCTCGTACGAAACTTGGGCGAATGTTCTCTTATGCCTAGCAAAAGGAAAAACTGTACGAAAACTCGTTCACTAGGAGAAAGTACTTTCTCAATTTCAAGAATAGCAATCAACGCTATTTACAGTTAGGAATCTCTAGGGTTTAGGAAATTCAACTACAGTACCTCGTTTCCGTAACTTAACACATTGGCATTGTAAAATTTTGGTAATTTTTTTTTATGGCCGATTAAACCAAGCTCAGGATAGGATTAGGTGTTTTATAATGGGGAAAAAGCTTAGTATTTCTGCAGCAAATCGAAAAGTTGGTCTGTGGTGTTAAAGAAGCATAAATATAAGAGAAACGTATGGAAAGTGAACAGCTGTGAACTCTTTGTTTACAGTGAATACTTTGGCTTTGTAGTATCATATGGTGTTAATTTTTTTTGTTTTTTATATAAGAATTCAGCAGCTACTGAGAGACGATTGCTTATAAATAGAATCTTATGTTCTTGTTAATGTTATCTATTGTAGAATATTAAAAATATTTCTCATAATCTTATTTACTGCAGATTAGGGGGTTCATGCTTTCATTGAGTTTCAATTTTTGTTTTTGCAATTTTTGCTAAACACAAATCACCAACACTTTTTACAAGACAAATGCTAGACAAACCCTAGAGAGAGAGAGAGAGAGATATTTTGTTAACGTTTAGCACTGAAGAGGTTAATTTGACATACGACTGCCTAAATAAATGCTCTTCCCAAAAATATTAATGTATTACAAAATCACCTACAGTCGCTGCAGCTAAGACGGTTCGGGCTGTTTTCTCCAGGTCTTAAGCAAGTAAAAAACATTTGCTATAAACTTTTTTGGACGCATTCCTATAGCAGTGAAACTGGAACAAATATCAGTAGAGAGCTTTTGATGTCTAGATAATACTCGACTGCTGTTTTAATCGAAAGGGTGACAGTGATGTCACAATGACGAATGACGGAAAATTAATAGAAAAGAACGATAGAAAAGAAATGCAGAGGGTAAGAAAGGGGGGAGGGGGTGGCGGTTTGGGTAAGATATTTCCAATATACCGTTTAAAATGTTATAAATATGTTATACAGTTTAAGATGTTAGAAAGGATTAATATAAATAAGATGGGATGTTTTTGTTCACTAACTTATCACATTAATAAACAAGGTTATGTATATCCATCAGAAGTTAATTAAACCAATAACTGCATATAACCAATCACACAAGGTTATTCAACTTGCACTAATTCGCACAATACCAACCACCACGCCGTCACTTGTGCCACCATCAACACGAAAACACAAAACCACAAACGCGAACCCACTCGCACTCCCACGGCATTCGCACAAACTTTTATAAATTTCTTGT
This sequence comes from Sicus ferrugineus, assembly GCA_922984085.1. Taxonomy (NCBI): domain Eukaryota; kingdom Metazoa; phylum Arthropoda; class Insecta; order Diptera; family Conopidae; genus Sicus; species Sicus ferrugineus. Next base: position 23,187,089 of record OV277351.1, read on the forward strand.
TTAAAGTAAAAAACATTTTAGAAGTTATTTTTATTACCCGTCGTGAGTAAACAATTGTATTAATATAATTTTATACTGAAATACATAGTTAAAATGTAGATTTACAAATACTTCAATTTCCATGATTTCGGGAAATAGTTGATTAATATGTACTTTAAAAATATGCAGTTTCCAAACATAATACTAACTGGAATTAAAGTCTCAATTAAAAGATGCTCATGATCAAATTGCATGTGTGAATTTCGTTTGAAGAATATATACCTATAAATTAATCTTAAAACTAAGGCAAACTTTGTGTCTGCATCTACCAAAAGATCTCCTTCTAGAGCGCTGTTTTTAAATGTATGAACGATGGTAACCACTTATTAGAACTGCAGGGGCGCGCAGGAGGACCTTGTGCATTTTAATTCAGGTTAGAGATCATTTCATTATAGCAGGTGCACACTTATTGTTATACAAGCAAATAAGCAAACAAGTAGTCAAACATAATAATGAGAAGATCTCCGACCTAGATTAAAATCAATATATTTGTACGCTTTCGCTATGAGTACGTTGTAATTTCAACATGTATTTGCTTGCTTAAATTATCCTTCCTAAGATGACGGTGATTCTCAGAAACGTCTTCTGCGTTCCCATGGATTATTATTACCTTTGCCTCCAGCAGCATTGCTTCCGCGTTGATTTCCTTGACCAGCTTGGTTTTGGTTGTTATTACCACCAAATTCAAATGGAAACTGATCCTAACGGAAGTGAATGTAAAGAATTGCATTTTGAACAAAATAATCAATATGTCTTGCAAATGTATTATTGAATTAAAAACATCTAGGAAAAGCTTTAAGAAGACATATTAATAACGCAAAACTCGGAATCTCACTCGATTCGTAATGCAAATGCAAACTAAGTCGATTTCGCAGCAACACTACTATGTTATTAATTTGAGTGTGTTTTAAATGAGGCCACAAAACGAAATCGCGTTCAATTCAGCAAGCCATGCTTATATTCAAACAAGTTTGTTTATACAAAAATAATAATGATTAACACTGTGCGTCGTGTAAGAAAAAAAATACGGGAAGTTTTGTCGTAAGTAGTACATGATTTAAAACTGTACTGTACCGATAACGAATTCGTTTAAGAGTGTTTTGATTTCGGCTTTCCATGGTCTGGGGAAAAGGCTGAACAGAGCTGATTAAATTGTTTGGACGATTATAAGAATAACGCTTCTTCAACGTCTCGGTGTTTAGAAGAGCGATCCGTGCTTATTAGTTTATTCAAAAATACAATTAAAACAAAGAAGAAATATGTAAAACTTCATAAAAATTCTAGAAAATGCTGGAAGCCTTGTAATAGAAAAATCTTTTTCTAATTCTAAGGAAAGCATTTTCAAAAGTGATGGTGATCAATTTATACACAATTTTTGTGATCACAGAAACATATTTGCAGATGTGAAGAAAGTGCAATAATTTAAAAACTACCAGACAAGTAGGGGGTGCACCTGTGGCTCCTCTCTGCGCCAATTTCAGAAAAGCAATCGATTCACCCAATTTGAAGAATAAAATCTGATTTTGTTGTCAGTCAGTTCACGAATCAAAAAATTAATGGAATCATATTCTACAGTAGCAATAAATTTTCCGTGTGAGTTAAACTATTAGCGCCAAACAATTTTTCAATAAATTTGGCTTGTTCAAAAGCAACAGCAGCCGTGGTTACGCTTGCAAACATGTTTGATGAACACTCTTCATCTTTGTTCTACAACCTGGGTGAGAACATTTCCAAGTGTAATATAAACACGTGGCAAGCTAATTTGAACAAAAGCCACGCAGAGCAATTATGTTTTGAAACAGCAACTGTTCTTAATGGAAAGAAAGCTGATTCTCAAGGTAAATAAGAAAAAAAAAAAAAAAAGAAGACCCACAAAAGAGACAAATAGTCGGTTAAATATTGCGGTGTACTTACTTTACATGCAGTTCAAACACCTACGGCTTTAGAGTATAATGTATTTTGGAACGAATTATTATATACGAACGAACTATTGGATGTCCACAGAAGAACAAACATAAAATGTGGCAAACTATCAAAAAGTCAACATGCATACACAAAAGGACGCTTGACGGAAACGTCCCTTCACTCGCTAGTAGATACCACAGAGAAATCAATATTCTGTAAAGAATATACTCCGGCAGTCTTCATTGACATTAAAGGGCTTTCAATAATATCAAGTCCGATATTATTCAGAACGCACTGTACAACCTTGGTCTAGGACCAGGAATAGTAAATTTAGTCAAAAACCTTATAGGCAGACAGATCACTACATACTCACTGCTGTGGTATGCAGAAGATATGTAAGCAGAGGCATACCGCAAGGGTTCTCTCCCCGCCCCTAGGGAATCTAACAGCGGGACAGAGCTCTGAAAGCAATAGAAATGGATATACGCAGTGGTTGCATATGCCGACGATGTAGCAACAGCTACATCAGGCAAGTTTCCATCTACTTTGAAACACATGTAGAATGCCGCCAGACTCACAAAATGGGCGTTCTAAAGTGGTGTGCCAGTTAACTCTGAAGGATTGAGTCACTACCATTCAACGGAAATAGGGTAGCTTTTACTGATAAGAGATATCTGGGATTGATACTAGACACGAAATTGAAATTTAGGCTACACTGGGGATTTAACCCGTGGATAGCGTACTGGCTCTATATAACGGCTGTTAGATCAATTCTTGTGTATGGGGTAGTCATCTGGGAGACTGCACTGGAATAATCGACGTAGCTCCAACTACTCAAAGAAATTTGCATTATGAACGCGTTTGCATTAAGGACCACGCCAACAAATGCGTTTAAAACATCCTATTACACTTACTACCGCTATACATATGGAGTAAACAACGAGCAGCCTCGGTCGCAGTTAGGCTGAGAAAAACCCCAAAATAGTCCCAATAAAGATATGGTCATAGTAAATCAGGATAATACTCCAGTATCAGTAGACTTCAGTATGTCACGCCTTCCGTTCGAAAAGAAATTCTTTACAGATATATCTGTGTAGAAGAACTCGGGGTAGAAGAGGTTTTGTAAATTTCTACACCGATGGTTCCAAACTAAACAATAACGTAAGTTTTGTGACACACTAAACAATTAGGGGTAAATATAGCCCACAATTTACCTAAATACTGCAGTCTACACCGACAGTCAAGCTGCGATCAAATCGCTAAACTTAGTACACCTGAACTCCATCAGGAGGCGTGAAAGGAAATGGCTGAATACATCAGTATTCATATAATCAGGTGACAGAGCACAGCGACATAGCAGGTAACAGCAAAGCAGATCAGTTTGCGAGGTATGGAACCACCAGTAATAATTCCATAACGGATTAAATGTGCATACCACTCTCCACGTGCAAAAGCACATCCTCAGTCAAAAAGCCATCTCCATAGCCAATGAAAGGTGATCCAGTAGACACATGTAGGACGACCAGAATGATTTGGCCATCAATGAATGTAAGATATGGATCTATTATTACTGGACGTGTAAATTCAATCGTGATTGGGGTAATTGTCTCATAGGCGTACATGCGTCAAGACTGGGAATCGTCCCGAAGGGACTTCCGAAGGAGCCGTCACGATGAAACGGAGAAAGAAAACGTTAAGCGTCCCACAGTCCGTAGCGAAAATCGGATTCTGTGTGGCGTCGGCTTTAATTACGTAAAAAAACCATCTTTTAAGCTATCTCAAGTACGCTGAAATAGATTTGAATTATCGTTGTTTATGGATTCTGATAACTATTTTTTAAAATTAATATTATATTTTGGGATATGTGAATCATTTACTTTTCATTAAATTTTATTTCTAGAATATACTTGTAATTATGTATTTGGCCGGGTGAGCTTTAGAATTACAATGAAAATAAATAAAATAATAAAAAACTTCGATATTATTCGTAGTAAACTGTTAAAAAAATTGCGCATGAATTCCCTTATATTACTGATCAGAAGAAATTAATTTTAACAGCTGAAATTTACGATTGGTCTTTATAATTCTTTGGGACAAATTTGTCATTTTACCGCAGAGATAAAAAGACCTTTTAATACCGTTTCTGTTGTTCTTTCAGCGCTACAAAACGTCATACCAATAAAACCAGAGTGAATTTATTCCCTTCATTTTACTCAGTTCCCTCCACCCATCATCATCATTTTGCATTACTGAACAGAGCAAGCGTTCCGAGTTTGATTCGCATTAATAATAAACGTTCTTTTGTTGCAATTATACAAAAATAAAAAGCTATACTTCTAAAACGGCGATGCACTTAATGTTCGACAGAAGCCTTTATCGCCCCTTTAAAATACCCTGTGTGAATTATTAATATTTACTTTCAATGTATCACAAATATGTTCTCAGAGCAAGTAAAACTGCAGCAACAAGGCGCAAGTTGTCAAGTTGTAGTTACAAAATCGTTTTATTTGATATTGTGGGCTAACTGAAGAAGTTAGTATCGAAGGAGCCGTATCTATGTTGTAGTCGCATATAAAGCGCTCTACAATTGACGCTTTTGAACACATAGTAGAAAAATTTAGAAAGCATTTTTCACACAAGTTTGCACTGTACGTGCATGACTGAATCTCCATTCCTTCCTGGATAAAATGTTATTAAAATTGCAATTTTCTCTAAAAGAAATTAGAAAAAAAACACTACGAGACGAAGTACTTAAATTCTGATCCCGCATTTCACTGCAAGCACTTAACACCTAGTCAAGGGTGTTACATCGTTACATGCATTTGGAAATATATATGGGCGGGGATATCCAAATTATTTTTCTCAATGCAACATTTTCGCAAAATATTGTGATTGTGACTATATTCGAAAAATTTTCAAGTTTCTTTATTTAGCCTTAGTTTCAGAAGACAAAAAATATTACGGTTTACACATTGTAAAATACCTATCATGGTAAATAATACTACTTATGGCGAATATTCGATGACGGTGACACACTATAAATGCTTTTTGCAATGAGGAGAACATGTTTACAAATAATTATTCTCATTCATAAGCCGTAGCTTTTTAAGATGGTAGACTGTTGCTGAAGAGTTTAAAAAATGAACGTACCTGTGCATTGGTTGCTCCACTGCTGCCCCCTGCATTATTGGTTCCACCGCCAAGGTTGCCTGCGAAGGAGGATATAGCATCTGTTAGAAAGGTAGTAATACAGCTGTTCTTAAATGAAATTACCCCTAAAGTCAAATGGCGAAGTCCTGCCAGTTCCTCCTCCACCAAATCCATCAAAATTAGCGGCGGCCCCACTTGCACCAAAGCCACCTGCACCCTGACTTCCCTCTTGCTGATCCAATAGCGAGTTCAGTTGTTGCGCCTGCATAAACAATGTGTTTTCCTGTTGACGTCGACGCATTTCTTCTTCTTGGCGCAACATACGTGACTGCATTTCACTTTGCTGACGTCGCATGTTTTCTTCTTCGCGCTTCTTCATTTCCTCCGCCTGCTTTTCGCGCATCTCCCACTCCAATTTCTTGCGTTCATTATCAGACTCACGCTTGCGCAGTTCTGTGGAATGTTAAAGCCCAATGAAAACTATTAAATCCTTAAAAACTGATGGACCCAATTACCTTGTCTTAGAAGCTCGGTTTCGTGTTCATAACGCGCGTACTCCATTTGAGCTTCTAACTTCTCCTCTTCCATCTTCAACTCGCGTTTGAGGGCCTCCTGCTTACTCTTGTACAGTTCATACAACTGCTTCCACCTGGTGCCGTATTCATGCTCAAATGTATCGATGTCTGCGAAACGTGGACCAACGCTGCGTTCGTGGTGGAATTCTGGAGACTTCTTATTGATTGACTTCTCCGGAAGACCATCGGCATCATCATTGATTTCGAATGGCTCCACAACGCAAGGGCGCAAAGAGGCGGTCAAGAAGAAACACCTCTCAGAGCAAAGACGGAGACAGGCATTTGATGACGACTTCTTGGAGAATTCCACAATACCTTCCCCAGTATGTTTGCCTCGATCGTCTACAACGATATAGGCGCGTTCTACTGGTCCGAATATTTCGAAGCATTTGTAGAGTAGTTCATTTGTAACAAACTGTGTAAGATTCTTAATGCGTAGAATTGTAGCATTGGGAGCAAAGCGTACACGCAAGTTGCGACCCTTCCTCTGAGTTCCGTCCAATTCACGCTTCGCCTTTTCGGCATTCGCATGGTAATCCACTTTCAAGAAGGCAAAGTTCTTCTCTGGATTGGAAAAGACTTCGCTAATTTCTCCATAAGGTTTGAAAATTTCACGCAGTTCTTCTTCTGTTATGTCATTCGTGAGATTGCCAATGTAAAGCCGATTGCGTCCAGAGAATTTAGCTTCTCCAGCAACTTCGACGGGAGGCATTTCATGCGTGGGCCCAGTAATCGCGCGTAAGCGTTGAATAATGAAGAAGTCATCACCTCGTCCACCGAAGCCACCCATAAGGGGCATCATACCTTGGCCACCTTGACTGACACGATTTCCTCCGCGGTTGCGGTCACGATTACCACCACCGCGATTGCCACCACGATTATCACCACGATTATCACCGCGATTATCACCGCGATTATCACCGCGATTATCACCTCGATTCTCACCTCTATGCTCACCTCTATTCTCACCACGATTCTGATTTCCTTCAGCATTTGCCAAATCTTGATTTGCGTTCAGATCGTTTGTACTACCTGGCTGTTGTTTTGCATCATTTGACTGATTCTGATTCTGGTTCTGATTCTGATTTTGATTTTGGTTCTATAAAAAGTGTACACTTAGAAAACTCATAATAGGTTAAGGTTTTGTAACTTATAGCTAATTTCACTATTTACAGTGAATTCTAACCGGAACTTTTACTGAAAGCTTTTCATAGAAGTTAATGGAAATGGACTGCCAAGTTAATGCTTAACTGAAGATCGTGAAAGCGTCAGTCATAGCATAGGATTCGGTTCATATTAATGTGACAGATTCTTCAAAACTCGAGAATCCACACGAAATATAAACAGTGACTTAACTACCAACTATTTACGACGCAACTAATATCAGTTACGTTTAGCTAACAAGTTGAACTCTAATAAACCAATTTCCTTATATAAATATTTTGCAAAATAAGTAACCCCACTCTTTCATTTTTCATCTTCGAGAATATGCTGTTTCCTTTACTTTCCTCGTTCTGAAAGTCCATATTTTTAAAAGAAAATCTCGTAAAAAAAAAATCTATGAAATATATATTTGTGATATCTGCACGGAATATATGCAAATATAAACTAGTATGAATGCTAGTATTTGGCCAGGCCAAAGTCTGAATACCCTGCACGCACAAAGTTAAGAATCTTTGAAAGCACTTAAAGGCTGGCTCTGAAATCCTTTATAAACGTTTAAGTGGGAGACATTTTGAGGAAATTACGCTAATATCGGAATAAAATATTAGCGTATGCAAAATGTACTTGTAGGAGAAGAACAATATGAGTTCCATCATTTCGGACACGTAAAGGAAGAGACCAAATATTAGTGAACAGTTTAACACATTACACGGCCGGAGTCACATTCATGTGACTTCAATTTGCTGGCGGCTTCGACCTCACGTGACTTAAATTTTAAACACATAATAATTAAAAGTTAGAGTGATCAGCTTAGAAAATTTTTCTCTAATTCTTTTGTACTATATACATATAAGTTACTATACAATTTAAATAAAGTAAAAAGTGCCGGCGGCAACCAGTAGTTTTCATATGTCAATGACAAGTGCCAAGTTTTTTGTCAAAGGTCCGGCCGTCAAAGTTTTAAGACAGACAGAGCCAAATGATTTGAACTTATAATCTGAGTGGAGATATTTAGATTTATGTGGATATTCCCAACTCAATCTCACAGAATCCAATACTTTCAATTAGGTGACTTTTATCACTTTTTCATTACTGCCAAATTATTTTGAAGGCAACATGAAATTAAAATAAAAGTAAATAAATACTTGTGTAAAATGGCAGCATAATATGTAATTACAAAACAATGTAATTACGCTCACATTTGTGCAAAGTTCCCTCTGTTCATTTCCTCTCTTTCTGATTTCTTCACGAAGGTGGTCAAAACACTTGCTAGTTTGACGCTTGGGAAGTTCAATACTTTTAGTAAATTTTTTACAAGCTTTAATAATTTTTGATCAGATGTAAGCAATCCTAACACCCCAGAAGCAGAAGTGGATAGCGCGGTGGGTTTGGTCCCATTTTTCTAGTTTTCTTATGTGTGACACTTCAAAGCTCTGATGCGCAAACGGTAGATTTTGCTTGACTTCAATTAAAAAGAAAATGGTTTTGCTAGGAATATGGAAGCAACATGCTATCTAAGTTACCGTTACATCAACTGTATATCACAGGATCCGATAAGTGTATAACCGTCAGAAAGGTATTCTGGGAAGCGGCGCGAATCAGCGCTTAATGAAAATTAGTTCACTTTGTATCCACTTCACAGTTGGTAGTTGCGAATTTGAGAAAAATGTCCATCGTTTTTAAAAAAGGAATCTACTACACTACTACTTAAAAACTCAATTCGAACTCTTTAATCGTTTTATTTAATTTATCGAATTTAAAATCTTGGTACGCAGCACAACGCGAAACTAGAATAAAATCCATAACTATTAACACTGATAATTGCTTCGAAAATAGCGCTGAGCTGTCCACTAAATCAAGTCTTTACTCTACGAAAATATTGGACGTGAATGTATAAATACCGTGTTATCGCAGAACATTATTCTTTAATCTGATTTTATTTTTTTAGCCGATTATTGGTTTGCACTAAAAAGCAAAATATTTCTTAGCTCCGAGTTCAACACAAAGCACAATACACCATGAAGCAAAAAAGTAACATCACTGAACACTTTTGGATTGTGTAAGCAATTTAGTGCATTAAATACATAAATTTATTAAATTAAGCACACCTTAAACTGTTATTCCCATTACATTATTTCACTTTCACTTTTGGTTTTTGGCAGCTGTCTGCTGTGTAGTTGGTGCGGATTGATAGAAATTACTCCCGCGGATCCCTTGCAAAATATGAATCACTCATTCTGAGATGTGAATCACTCATCGGATCCTATAAAGGGCATGATGTGTATAAACTGGTCCGCAATTGCTGTTGAAATGGACGTGATTATCTCTTACCGTGTTCACACTGGCAAGGTCACCACCTTTTATTAGAGCTTGCTAGCAAAACCAATTCTGCACTTCATTGTGGAAAAACAACTTCAGGAATTATGAAGCTAATGGACCAATCATGGAAATTAGTCAAACCTTTATTTTTGACCGGATCAAATTTAGTTTTAATAGAGCTGAAGATTCTATGGAAAAAAGTAAGCGTCGTTTATCCCGAGACGACAGTAGTAAGAAAAATGGCGGCCAGGTGGTTAGTTAGTTGACGCCGCTGTTTCAGCTTGGAATTCTTCCGGGAAGCGTTCAATAGGGCCACCGGTCAGGTCAGGTCAAGATACACACTTTGTGAAGAAAATCCCATTTTGGATCTTTAACAACCATAATTCTCATTAAGAATCTGAAATGCCTGCGGGAAAATCTCTTTTGAATAGTTTTTACACAGAAGTTAAACTCAATTTTACAAAGGTTGCCATAAAATAAATGTAGTTTGTTTGCGTTCCACGTCGTTTCCTTTAAATACGCTTAACAAACTGCAATATATTAAAGTATTTAACCAGAATTTAAGAAGGTCAATCAGCCTGGCTACACCATTCATTTTTTACTTCATTCTTCAAAAGTTTTTAGGAAAGAGAGCGGATGAGAGAAGTCTCCACGCATTCTAGAGATTTTTTGAAGCCCAAATTCTGTCGGATTCTCGGTTCTTCTTACGCACACAATTAAACAGTTTCCCGCACGAACCGGTTTTTCAACGCAGTTTCCCGAACGTAAATTTTACTCACACACATTGAGGTATCACACGTTTTTAACATCAAAGAAAAAACTACGTGTAGCCACGCATTCTTCAAGATGCGAGCTTCAAGAAGCCGCTTCAAGAAGAATGATGTAGCCAAGGCCAATATGTGGCATTTTTTCCCACGTCCGGTATCTGTGCTTGCGTCGAAGTTTACACAGATGACCTTCTCCGTCTTTCCAAGTTTCAAAGTTGAGTAAGGGATTCTGTATAGTCACTTTCGTCTGATTTCGTCTACTTTCGTCCTAAAATCAACTGATTTTCGTCTTTTGGTATTCTGTAAGACGAGACTAACGTCTCTGCAAAGAGCTTTCGTCTTTTGTCGTAAGAAATGTGTATTCTGAAAGACGAGAGCTGGCGTACCCAGCTGATAAATGAGACGGTAAAGAAAAGGCTGCCGTCAGGAGGTTTTTTTGTTTTGAATGTGCGGTAAATGAAACGAAATTCATGTGTGGTAACTAATATGAATCTGCGACGCAGGCTCGGTCAAATTTTAACCAAGTGCTTGTGTTTTTTTCGGTTAATTTTCGTTCTCTCGGATCATTCATTAGCCTCACAAGCACCCTTTCTGTCTGCATATGTATATGTAATTAGAAGTGCAATTATGTCGCCATTCATTATTTCGCGTTATCAGTTTCATTTTGCTGTATGCAAAGAAGGAGAAGATATCTGTGAGCAGTAGAAAAATATATTTGTTAAAGAAATTTTGTTAAAAAGGCTGAGGTGGGTGGCGGCCCTTCAATCACTTTGGAGCAAACCGTTGCAAACATTTTGCTTTTATGAGCATCGGCTTCACCAATGGTTTCTCCTACGAAGAAAGGAGAAAGCAATTAGAAGGCAGGAAGACACTAGCGGCGAAACGACCACCACTTACACCACCAAGTTCAGTAGCACTGCAATCGAAAATGATGGAGAAAGCATTTTATGAACTTTTAGCAGAGACATCTGCAGAAAATGTCTATATATCGGAAGCTAGAACCACAAGCATACAGAAAAAAAGCTGTTTTCAGTGTTGGACAAGGTAGAATATAAAAATATAATTCAAACTGAGCGAATTAAAATAAGATATCGGGTATATTTATATCTTGAAATTTTTGTTTCGATAATTTTTCAGTTTAGCTTTGTTCCTACGTCAGATATTTGCACAAAAAAACAATTTTATTGAGTGATTAAAAATTTCGAAGACGAAAGCTTCGTCTCAAGTCACCGTGACTATACAGAATCTGGCCCTAAATCTTACCCCGCCGTTCCATTACGAAAATTTCACTCCAGCGTAATGTGCATATTATAGAAAATGCTCACTGTCAGCGCTTACGGGCAAAACAACAAAGGCTGGCAACTCTGCAGAAGTGTACACAGCGACTTACAAAGAAAAAAGGCCTGTATCACAAAGGCTTTCGGGTACAGATGATGGCGCTATTGTAACCGGAAAAATTTCACATCAAGTAATCAATCAAGAGCGAAAACACACTAATAAGCGGTAGAGTTCCAGTTCCAGTTAGCTTTATTCTACACACTCTGTATACCGTTCCCATTTTTCACTGATACCTATTCTTTTTGTATACCCTTCCCTTACCATTTTTCACTGATACCTACTTTATACTACATATTGTTTTGCTGATACAGAACACTGTATTCCACTTCCAGCCAGCAAAGTCCTGGGGTGAAATTCGACGCCCATACGCCAACTGTCCATAATTTCTCGAGTGTTAATGTTCGTTTTGCTAAAAAGCAACAATACAGCGGGGCCACTTTACACAAATGTGAGCAGACGCTATGGAGGAAAGTTATATGGGTAGAGTAGGGGGAAAATGTATTAATTAATGTGTGGGTCTTGGCAGCTTAGATTTGGGATTCTCCACACTTGCCTCCACAGCTTTTGTGATTTTATTTGACGAAAGCTTCATGTTTTGTTCGTGATCAGTTCACCGTAATCAGTTCGTAGGCCTACTAGGGGCATATTGCACGGCGACGATCGATGACATCGAATACGTGCTGCTGATAGCGAATTCAGCGTGATCGGAGGGGTCAAACATGACGCCCGATCTAAGCTCAAGCCACATGGGTAAAATTATCAAGCGTCGTGTTAAAAAAAATTACCATAGCTAAAACATTTAGCATAAAAAAAAGTAAAAGAAAGTGTTAAAAAATACTTTAAGCATCAACGTAACAGAAGTTCACGTAAAATTTATGCAAAAAAATTTTGATATATGTATGCACGATATTATTACTAGTACAAAATACATTAACGACAAAGGTGCATATTACAGGCTGACCCTTGACCTATTAGTCAAATGTATTTTGTTGTTGTGCGAGACATTCGGATAAAAACTTCGCCGCGTTGTTCGCCCTGTAGTGGGTTAATTTTTGACGCCAGACTAGCACTCGCGTCACGTAGGTCAGTCTTCTTTTGCTGAAAAATGTTGGACACATCAAGTAGGAGCAAAACTACTACATTTCTTTACAAAGTGTAGTTATATTTTACCAACTGCCACCTTAATTTTCTTCTTCTTGTTCTGAACAGATTAATTGCGCTGTAAGTTAGGTTAAGATGTAACCCAACATAATTTAGTTTTGTGATTTTTTAATTTTAATAATTTCTTCAAAATCTGGCTAAGTTTGAGCAAAACCACTCTCTCCTGCTCCGTTAGGAATACAATACAATTAACGTAGGCTTTGATTAGCCTTATAATTTCTATTACTACTCCGTATGAGTTCATTTTGCTTATTATTATAATATTATATTAGAAGCTTTTATTCTCATTAGAAAATATCGGTCTTCTCACACGGCTTGCTACCTGCATACATATATTCGAAGAAGTATTACAGTAAATAGTAAAAACGGAGTATCATAAAAGTATTAAATAGTCAAATTTTGGCGCGGCGTAAAGGTATAAACGTATAAACATCGTATAATCAGTTAGTCTTCCAAGTGAGAAGCAAATAATATCGCGGCGAGTTATCCGTAGGTCAAGCGTCACCGTGTAATATGCACCATAGTACTCTGACTGATGAGTCGCTGTGGTGCAACGAAAGGGTCAAAGAGAGAAAAGGACACGTCGAATGTAGCCTTCTTGTAATATCCCGTGGCCAAGACCTCAGAAAAAAATTTTGGATAATTTCCCTTGGAAATGGAGACCTCTAAACGTCTCATGTGACCATTGTCACATATATGTATTTGTTGTCTGAGAGATGCTGAATGAATTCGCCGCCATTTCGTGTTCGATGGGACAAAAATGACGCCAGTTCAGAACTCGTGTCACATGCAAAACAAAATGGTATGCATTGAACGTGTTTCTCAAATAACAAAAAAAATTTGGACAAATATCTTCATCAACATTTTATGAGAAAATAAAATGACGAGTTGAAATAATTCCTCTAAATCGTTTTAACTAAAACATCGTAGTCTGATCGAATCGCCGTGTAATCAAGAGTCAAAGTGAAAAATAAAACACGTCTAAAGACGCATGCGACAGAAGACATCGTGTAATATACCCCAACCCGAAAATGTGAACCGGCGGAGGATTATTTGTCGGCGCAGGAATTGGGTGAGAGAACACAAAAACTGACGGCCATTTTGTTTTCAGATCTTAAGAATTATATAATTGTAGATCTAATTCCCATTTAAATTGGTTTAAACCTAGCTCAGAACTTAAGAACTTTACTAATCCGTTTCAGGGTGTTTATGCAAGCATACTACCCTCTGTACCAACGCCGCCATTTTAAAACGCAAATATGTATGTCGAAAATCTATATATATATACTATATACGAGTGGAAAATTTTACCTGGTTTTGGAAGTTGCCACGATTCCCTGCACGATTCTGATTACCGCGTCCACGGTTACCACCTCCACCGCCACCGAAACCCTTATTACCTCCACCGCCGAAACCTTTTTGGCCTTGATTCTGACCACTTGCTGCCTGGCCACCAAAACGAGGCTTCTTTTCGACAGGCGCTCCGTCTCCGGCATCAATTTGGGGCTTCTGCTGAGCATGTATTTGATTTCCCTTGGCTCCTTGACTCGGTCCAGCATTTTTATTTGATCCTTGTTTTTGTGAACGCTGCGGCAAGGGATTCCCCCCGTTCACAGCTTCGGTTTTAACAACCCCTTCCATCTTCTTCTGAATCACAATTCACAACCACACTAGATAATTGACGGATCACACCTATACCCAACGATGGCCGGAAGAAGAATGAAGACGGCAAAATCGATATGGCTTGGTGTTGGCTAGTACTTAGGAAGTAGCCATTGCTTTGTTTTGTTCTGAGGTACAGATGCCGCCACTATCGGCTAGTTAAAGGTGGCTACACACGAAATTGCAAATTAAGATTTTTTGTGTTTTCCAATATTGAATATTTTCCTAAACGACAATTCAAGATTTTACGTGTTTGCGTATGCTGTTGTATGGATAATATATTATTAACACTAGTCTTACGTTTGTGTAGAATCCTACGTGTTAGTTCTTGACTTCCCCCTTATTTCATAGGCACTGCGCACATTTGTGCAAAGTTCCCTCTGTTCGTTTTGTCTTTTTGAAGATTCAACCCGTAGATAATTACACTTGCGAGTTTGACGTTTGGGGAAACTCAGTACTTTGTGAACCGTTTTACTACCTTTAATATTTTTTATCAAATTTTTACAGTCTTGAGTGCGGCGTATTTTTTTGGCAATTTAAATGTGGCGTATTTAAAGCAGAAGAAAACTAAACATTGGGAAGATATTGATGTACTTTTTTTCTTTTACTTCATTAATCGTAGCCTCAGAAAAATTATTCCTTATTATTTATTTATTTATTCAGCAAGATGTACAAGAAAAGGTCACTAGAACTTGTAGTGTTGTACCTAATACAGTAACGCATAATCACAACCTACTCATGTCACAATCATTTGATAGCATACGTAATTAAAAAATATATGTAAGCAGTTACCTAAAGTTTTAAATTATTTATAATTGAATGAAATTAGTACAATTCTTATTATCATGCGCTAGATCCTAATGAATTCAATGGGTATTTTGCGTCACTACCTGACACCAGCGATGTTATGTAGGACAGTTTGGGTTTGAAAATGGGCGAGATCGGTAAACAACCACGCCTACTTTGCATACGGAATGTAAAGGCACCTCGTTTTTAAAAATGTTATAAATGAGATATAATCTTATTCCGGAATATATAGCGCAATTACTAAAACTTTTGCAAAAAATGGGCGTGCCACACCCACTTTTTTTTTCTATATCATAGTTCAAGAGTCGCTAAGCTTCAAAGCTTCTTGTGCTAATAGCACGAGCTACTGTTAAGTGGGTTGAAAGAGGGAGGGGAGTGGAAAGTGTCTCTTTTTTTGTTTTTTTTATTGTTTGTTTTTGTTTTTTTGTTTGTTTTTTTTTGTTTTGTTTTTTTTTAATTGTAGAACTGTTTTACAGATTTTGTAGAACTATTAGCGCTATGCTAGGCCTACACAACACAATTAACATCCATGCCCAGGCGAGATTCGAACCCGCATCCCCGGAGCTCGCAGCGAGGTTATCACCCACTGCGCCACCGAGGACGGCCACCGAGCACTTATAACAAAGTTGGCAATATCTCATGAACGGTATAAGATATTGAGACGTAAGTTTATCACGATGTATCCGGAAAAATTACCAATCTGCTTGAAAAAAATGTGCTTGCCACGCCGACTCACTCAATATATTGTAAACGGTATACGATATAAACATGTAATTTTACGAGGTATTTACAGGTATTACCAATTTATACACCAAAAATGGGCGTGGTCCGCCTACTTATACAAAAGTTGTCAGTATCCCATAAACGGTTCAAAATATTCATACGTGATTCTATCCAGCGGTATCCAGAGACATTACAAAAATATTTGTCAAAAATGGGCGTGGTCCTTATACAAAAGTTGTTAAGTAAAGTGTTAAGCGTGTAGGGTATTTAGACTCCGGCCAGGCCGAAGTTTTTTTCTTTTACTTGTTTTCAGTTTTGTTTTACGTGTTTGCCGTCATAAAATATTTAGTTTTTAATAGATCATTTGTCAAATTTCAAATCTCTTCCGCTCTTGATTTCAACGCTGAATTTTTAGTAAATTCGAATGAATTTCGTATATAATATTGCGGTAATTAGTATATATTATTGCTTTTACATATTGTGGTAGAAAAATACCTTGTCTTTGCAAAGGTGCAGCACAACTTCCGCCAGACCGTGAAAATTTATTAATCTTTGGTTATCCTATTAATCCTGTTCCATCAGCAGTTTTGCGTTGTTGTTTCTTAGCATATACTATAAATGAGAAACACTTTCTCCTCATTAAGTTTTACTCTTAGCACAGAAAATTTTTGCACAATTAATTAGTAATGTCGATTTTAGATTTAATTAGTAATGCATAGAAAAATTTGGGAACAAATAGTCAAATAGAGAGTGATTTTTCGAAAGTCAAAAGGTCACTTTTAAGAGATATCTTCTAAGCTAACTGTATTCTCTATTAGGCATTATCTTTAAAAAATACTATTTTTTAGGAATAGTATTCCTCCTCCTCCATATTTTCGTTTTTAGGAGCTTCAAAGGCTTGTTCATTTGCTGGAACAATTTTTCTGAGAAGATATTTAGTTCGAATACTGACACATAGAGTGCGTTGAGGTAAGTAAAAGTATAACCTTTAAGTTGTGTTAATTTTTTTATTGCTTTTTTACTCAAAAGATGTTTGTCAAAAAATGTTCCTTAGAAGAAAACTAGTGAGAAGTTTGGCTTTGGCTAGGCTAAAATCTGAATACCCTACACTCGGGAAGGTAGAAAGTGTCTAATTTTTCGAACTGCTAAAATTTCGAACTAGGCAAAGAAGGTATGCACATTTCAGATCCAGCTCATCAAACTTGCGCGCCAACATTCACCTAACGTCCACTAGCCTAAGCGCACTAATCATGTCGAATTGCAAGTCTTAAGTGAGTCCTCACACCGTATAAGCACCATCTAGTGTCAATATTCACATATTTCGTGCTGCCATCTGTTTGTCACTAGCACGTGACGTCTCACTTCCCCAAGCAACAACCAAGTAGTATTGATCACCGACACGAACCAGGCGTGCAATTTTAGTAGCGACACACACAACGAAAGAGACCATCACAGCTCATTTAGCTAAAAATTCTTATTTCGAATTTCGAATAACGCAAGTAACTATTTATTTCTTATCCCAGCAAACAACATTGATGACCTCAATTAGCAAAAATGCTGAATATTTTAAACTGACTTATTTCAGTAAATAATATATGTTGCTATTGCAAGGAACACCAATTTCATTTCTTCCGCTCATTACACGGCATACTTTAAAGGGAAGTGAATACTCCCTTCGGGTGTAGGGTATAAAAATTCATATAAAATAAAAACCACATTCTAAAATAATATTTAAAGAAAAAAAAGTTGTTTACTCCTAACTTCTTTCGTTTTCAATCTTCACCTTTTTAGTGGTACAAATTCATTTAATATTGTTTTCTAATCTGATATTTAATAATTTTGTTAGAAAACATCACAAAAAATGCAAATTGCTGAAGACAGAAATCTTCGAGTGACTGAAATGCTATACATTTTCTGCTAGAGGATTTTTTTCTTTGATTTTGATTGGGAAATTTTTGGGGAAAATACCGCGATTTTACTCGCGCTGCTACCGCTACCGCTGCCGCTTTGTTGGTGGCGAGCTCTTAAAATATTGCTAAGTGACAATTTGTTACGCTCAGCGTTGTTCCGTTACGTGCAACCCTCAAAATTGGATCCCTTTTACATTGTTCAATTCCTGAAATCAATTTTTTTCTATTTGCGAGCTTCCCTTTCGTGCTTGCCGGTTTTTTTTACATTGTTCAAGAATTTCGCTCAGTAATGTTTCTTCGCCTCTGTGACGTTTGGAAAGTTGTACATCAAGAAATACTATTGAAGATTACAAACTTTCCAAATTATTAGATTTCAATGGAGTGAAAATATGTAAAAAATATTACGACGAAAATAGAAAAAATGTGTTACGAAAAATATGCTGGAGTGCATATTGGCAGCCACTGAAGCTCCGTTTGTAACAGACTGACGTTGAAATCAGAATAATTATGAGAGCCAAAATTGTGAAAAGCACAAAGCAAGACGAAAAAATTGCTGGTACTAAAGTGCTTATACTCGTCCGCTTTCGTCTACACCATCTTACTGACGAATACGACTTTGAATTTGAAATTAGCAGCAAAAATTGAATATTATAAAAGGGATCTTGTGATAACCTAAAAATATATTTAAGGGGTAATCGGTGTTACTTTGTAAAATTATTTGTTCTCATTGAGAAAAACTACCACGAGTAAAAGGATATTCGTACATAAAATAGTACTTTTCCACATGTTACTACTAAATGTCTATACTAGTTTAGAGCAACACTCTAGAAAACTCTGATTTTGACTCACTGAATTTGTGGATTCAGCAGAAAACTTCGAAGTCAAAACACATTTATTTTTTTGTGTCTTTAAGCAAAAACAACTACACGTGCCTCCAGTAATAAAACTTTATTTTGACTCAAATGTAAATTGCTCCTTCAAAATATGTGAAGAAAAGGGTCTTTTAAGCAAAAATCGATTTTCCACTCATATGGATTACAATTCTACAATCGCTATTTTTAACTTGTTTTGCTTGTGAGATGTTTTTACAACACCTTTTAAAACGATTGAAGTTCTAATATTTTACAAAGAAATTCACACAACGGGCAAGAAATCACGTAAATAGGGATATAAATAACAATTCCTGTACGCAAAGCGTAGGTTCAGTGAAGGTAGATTCCAAATTGTGCAAAGAAATGCTACGTGGTGCATCCGACGATGCTAAGTGCGTCGAAATGTATTTTGGTTGAACTGCGGTTATTATCAGTTCCTGATATTCTTCCTAAGAATTTTGTTATCTAAAGTTTTGTGTTGCGTTCTCGCAAACAACGCCAGTAACGTATTTGCCGCAATGTGGTAAGTTTCGTCTTCGATTTCTGTTTAGAGTTCAGTAGTATAAGTACACCGTACTATTTTCATGTCATAATAGGCCTATATAATCAACATTATCTTCTACACAATATTGATGCTTTTAGTATCTTTCTATGCATGCATGGTGGTCAACTCTGACTCCGAAAGAAAATTAATTCCATTCTGACAAATAGCAATGACTATAGGAAGTCTTAAAATTGTAAAATATATGGGCTGAACAATAAAATATATATCTGGCTGAACATATAATAGCAGGTCAACTCCGACGTTTCGTATTTTTGTGTCGGGTTTTCGGTTTGGTTTTCCCAAAAAATAAAGCCCCTGTGAGCTTTTGGGAGTTACAGTTGTTGGAAGATACTTTAAAAGCAAATCCTTGTGAGAACAAAATTTCTAAATATTCATCTTCATTCCTTATCTTTATATAAGTACTTAATAAGCGATTCACCCATTATTTCTCTAGGCGAATACTGTTTGTCTGACCCACGATCCTTTCAGGGAAGATAGTTATGATTATCTTCAGTGAATGGTCTACCAGCTATTCCGGTAGTTAGTGCTTTGAGCATTATTAATCTCACTTGTGATTTAAATATATTCAAATATAAAGAGTAAAATTATATTCAGAATTTTATAATCTTTTGCATTTATATACGAGTATATGTGTGTATGATTAAGTTTTTATTTCGTAAATACCAAAACTAATTTAATATAAAAATGGTATCATATATTCTTATTCAATTTCTGTAATTTTATTTTTGTCTAGTTATTTGGCTAAAAATTTCTGGTTCATTTTGTTACAATGGATATTCCTGCAGATTGTTATGGCTTCGCGCTCTCCCGGCGGTAAGTAACAGCATTTCAACCTTGCTCTACGCTTTGTACATTGAACTTGTTTGCCTTTTTATTTTACATCGATTCAAACCTCTGACAATCTTTTCTTACGCAGAACTAAGTCCACAGCGCGTCGAGATTATGGTTGGCGGCAGCGCGAACATAACATGTACTATGAATTTACAGAGATTCGCGAGTGGAGATAACAGTTCTTCGTTGTATTTCGTGGAACAGGAATCTGGAAAAGAAGTACCAAGACGTGAAGTTGCCGTAAGCACGACCGAACAACTAATTAGAGCCTTAGCTATTCATACATATCTTTCTTTTCAACCTTAGATCATTAACTCGACATCTGTCGTTTACATGATCCAAAATGCACCTCAGCAGAATAAGGAGTACGTGTGCAAAAGTGGACCAAATGCCATTGGAGTGGTGAAAGTTTACGTAGGTAGGTTGACAACTTCTAAAGTTTTAGCATTCCATGAGACCTAACTTTGCGTATAATTTGCACAGGTACTGAGCCGACTGATGTTGAAAATTTCAAATGTCGCGGTTATGACTTCACGTACATGGTGTGCTATTTCAGGATTCCTGCCAACATGATATTAACTCAGTACAACTTGAGCTACACAGCTCAGTCTCCGGTAAGTGTAAAAAAGAGAATTTGGGGCAAAATAGCGTTTTCAGTACGTGATAATATACTCGTAGTAATAGTACTTTTAATTTAAATAACAATTAATCTAGTAAAGTTGTTTAGTCTTTTCTGATTATTGCCTTTAATAAATGACAATACATTTAATTGTGTTTACACAAATACTCAATAATGGAGAAAAGATCTTATTAGATTATGAACTTAGATGAACCAATAATGTAACAATTGCAGAAGCTTTTATTAGATACGGTTTGCAGTGTATACATTTTTTAATTCTCTTTATTTTTACTGACCATTACTTATTATTAGTAACTCTCCGCTACAATTTATTGACTTCTTATTCAATCGCACACAATCTAGTTGTAATAATATTAAATTTATGAATTTTCCAAGCGATATTTAGAACGCACAACTTTATAATTCTTATTAACTTTATATACCTACTGGTAATATTAGCTATGGTGGACATGTTAAGTTATAGTTGAGGTGTAGAAAGGCATTCCATAAATTTCATTGGGTCTTACCGCTCGTAATATTTGGATGGCAACACATCGCCATCATACAGATATTTGTTGCATTATTAATCTCATTTGATTTACGGACGGCTCCTAATAAGCTTTTTATCTCGATTGCATTAATCTTTTCTTTAGTAATGATTTGTATATTTTGCTCTAAAAATTTGCATGCCGCGCTTACGCACTCGTATAATTAACGCCACTGAAAACTGGTACCTCTTCCCCTAACCATCACGCAATGTTAATCCACTACTAACTACAATACTACTAACGAAAAACACAAAGTTCCGTGCCACTCTTATGCTCACAAATGGCACCCGTGCTTATAAAACCCTCTATTCTCAGAACTACTTGCAAATGTGTGAGTTGGAGATACAGGATGGCTACGGTGTTTGTAATTTGACCTTGGACAGAAGCAACTATCGTCCCAACTATCAGTTCTATAATTTTACGTTGACAGGGCATAACTCACTGGGCACGAATAGGCAGAGTTTCTGGGTGAATCATTACGAGAGTGGTAAGTAGACGACAAAGAAAAAAAATGGACTTGCAAGGTTTTGTAGCTGAAAATACTGTATGAAAATTGTACGAGTAGTTATACCGCCGCGACCAGAAGTCAGATTTGAGCAGCTGACGGACAGTAGTGTGGTGCTCTCTTGGCACTTAGTTAAGTACAGTTACTACAACTCCAGGGGCTTGCAATACGAAATCAGAATATGCCCTGATGGCTTCGAGTGGATGAATCACTCCAACTATGAGGTTCGCAGTAACAAATCAGAGTATAGGCTGAAACTAAAGAGCCTGCCATATGCGTTCTATTGGTACACTGTGAGCATGCGCATGAAGATGATATCGGCACGAGACGATGACACCATGTGGAGCGAAAGCTTTGAAGAAAAATTCCAAACAAAGGCGAGGTTGCCTGAATCGCCGCCCGAACTCGATGTGGGGAGCTTCTACGTGGATTCGTCGGAAACGAGCCTCAGGCTGTACTGGAAGCAGCTTGCACCCTACCATGAAAATGGTCCCAATTTTCAGTATGTCATAAAGTCTGTGCAGCGAGATGGCGAAGAAATGTAATAGAATAACTTTTATATACCGAATCGAAATTTTTTGTATGATTTGCTTATTTTTCACCAACAGGGAATTGCTACCCACTCAAATCGATCGAATTTCGGCTTTATTTGAGTGGGACAAAAACCACTATTACGAATTTACCATTAAAAGTCGCAACGACATAGGTGAATCCTTGGCGAGTAGTAAGATTATCGTGCACCCTATGCGCAGAAATCACGAAGAGAAGACACCGAAGTGGATACGGAATGTCTACCACGCAACGAATCATACGTACACGTTATCATGGAGCCCTCCATCAGACCCACAACACCTTGTGGACTACACGGTATTTTGGTGTCAATCCAAACGAGCCACACTGAATGAATGCAGGGTACTTTGAAAATGGGCGGTAGTTTGAAGAGTTCCATGCTAAACTGTTTCCGTTACAGGGCACCATTGAATTTAAACACATAAGCAAGGATCAAACCAAGTTTACCATAGCGCCTCAGAAACAAGAACACGCTCTCAACTTTGCAGTTTCTGCTAATTATCTGGAGTACAACAGCGGCATGCGTTGGACCATGTGTACAGCAGATGTGAGCAGCGATTTGGTTAAACTCGAGCCGGAAGTTGTGCCCGTATCGGCGAGGTCAATCAAAGTGCAGTGGAGTCCGGACCGCGTGTGTCCCTCGTTGCTGGAGGGCTACAATGTCAGCTACTGCAGGGTTGTGGAGGGCGACCTGCAGTGGGTGTCAACAGAAAGAGTGAAATGCTTAGAGCAGGGCACTACAATCACGATAGAGAAGACGGCAAAAAAGTACTTGTTGACTGATTTGCGTCCCTTTTCAAGCTACAGAGTTGAGATCTACATGTTTTCCAAATTGAAACGTGGAAAACCAAGCGATCCGTTGATAGTGAAAACAGCTGAAGAAGGTAAGGTGGGGTTGGGGGGAGGTGTACACAAGTGTTTGCTTTCACGTATCAATTTTATTGACTTCAGCTCCAACTCCTCCACGCAACTTGAAATACAGCAACATAACAAGCAACTCCGCTTGGATTTCATGGATGCCCCCCACTCAAATTAACGGAAATTTGCGGCATTATATTGTCGTGTAAGTAATACCTTGCTGATGCTTTATTGAGTTTGTTTGCTCTAATTTCGTAATCTTAGTCAGAACAACGAGCAGCATGTAATTAATTGCACACTTACGACGGGCAATACTTGCAGCAATGATACGGAAAGCGAAATCACTTTCAAGTTGGAGAATTTGAGCAGCTTTACCAACTACAAAGTTTATATCATTGCGCACACAATAGAGGATTCATATCCAAGCAATGACATTCATTTCAAAACACTAATTGGAAGTACGTATAACTAAAACTAAATAAGTTAAGAAGTAAGGATGTCTTTGCCTGAAAGGAACTATAGGAATAAGAAAATTGCAATACTGACTGATAATCAGGCTATAGTCGTAGGTTTAGAAGAGAAATAGGTTGATGATCAGCTAGCAAGTCTAGGAGCAAACGCCCAACCAGTGCGGCCATAACCCTACTGTGGCGATAGTGCAATTTCGAAGCATTCGAAAGATAAGGAACAGCAAGTATGTTAAAAACCAGGACACATACAATCTAAAATGCTCTTGAGCTCTTCTTGTGCAGGATGTTTTAGTTAGTGTCTCATATTCACCTTAGGAAGGGTGTAGATTTTCTGACAAGGTATTGCGGGAGGAAGAAACCCATTTGGGTAATGGGCGTCCTCAATAACAACTACAGGCCTGTCGAATTGCTAACGGATATTGGCAGATAATGGTTAATTACAGCAGACCGAGATAAAAAATTACTGAAATTGAGCTCGATTATCAAATATCTCAGTCGAGTCGTCGAGTTATATAAAGAACAATACCACTTGTGCAGGTGCTACAATGGCTTGCAAAGTTACAAAGGCTGCAGCTCCACAATAGTAGAACTACACAATAATGAGTTACTAATGTGTGGACAGAACCAACCAAGTATTAAGAAATTCCCGGGGTATAATTTACAACAGGATCTATGAAACTTATTCTTATTTGTCCTGGGTTTTAAGCACAACATAGGACATATTTTTCATTTTAAGAGAAACCTAAAATGAAAACGGATGAAAAAATAGAAATCATCTCGTTAAGGGCTGAAACGTAACGATTTTTCTATGGTCGTTTTAAGATCTGGCCCTTAATCGCTTTTCCTTTTATAGTCCGTAGACCTTTTTATAGCCGGGGTTGACTCAGGGCTTCCCAGAATCCGTTTTCAAGAAATAAGTTTTTAAATAAAGGGCCACTGCTTATACTTTATAAAATCTGTTTTATTTTATTGTTCTTAAATATATAGAAAAGAAACCGTGTAATATAACTTAAATTATTACAAAATGCCACTGGCTTACCTTAAAATATAAAGAAAAGAAACCGTGGTTGTATGTAGCGAGCTGCTTTTCTAGCAATCAGCTTTCTTAGGCTATTCTATCTGATCTCGGTACATTACTTGTGTGCTGGAAAGATTTGTGTCGGAAGTTGTAGCCATACGTTAGTTTCAGTAGGAAAAGTGGAACGAATATTATAGTCTTTGACTACGGCCGCGAGCCATACATAACATTGGTGGTAGTCTGCTTGGCTGGCCACTAAGTTCATGATAAAGTCAGTAAAAGCCAGTGAGGAGAATTCAGGGGAAGACTAGAGATAGAGAGAATCCGGCTAGAAGTTAGATGAAAGAATATACAGTTGATCAAATGGTTACCTGCTTGGCTTTTTTCCATGTGCTTGACCTGCGATCTACACACGAGTTCGGTGGTAGTTTGCTTGACCTTCCACAGGACTCCTGTAATAGTACCAGACGAAGTGAAAAGAAAAGAAACAAGAAATGAAAACCGCTCTCTGTTAGCAGATCAGAAATGGGGAGAGGCTCTCTGTTAGAGCATATTTCGAGAGGCGGGTATGGTGTGAGAGGCTCTTCCGTAGGATATTTGGAGAGGTTAGTAAATTAAAAGAGTGAAGGCTTCAACACACCTATCTTATTGCCAGTTCGTTTTAGATTGTCCGTAGTGGTTTCTTGATCGGGCTTTTATACCCTTTCTGGATTGTGGTTTTGTCGCTGTGTCGGTCTCGCTACAACTCAGCCTGTGTTTTTTGTCTTATCTAATCTATGAGTATATTATTTTTATTTATTTTAATTTTCGTACTTTATTTGTAGTGGGTTATTTTCGCATTTTTGTGTATTTGTATTTTCTGTTCACATGCGTATATTAACTTCATTCATTTGATTCTCCATTTCTAAAATTTTATTTTAGTTCCGTCGAATCCTCGCCATATGGTTCCTATTGAGAGTAATCATACCATAATGCAGTGGTCTCCTCCGGTTGTTCCGTCGGGCCGAGTTGAATTCTACGAAGTGGCTGTCATTGTGTGGCATAAGGATCAAATACAGAGACAGCGTATATCTGGCGTAGTTGATGCTACGTCGTGCGTGGTAAACGTTCCTATCTGTCCTGACACTGACTACAAACATACTCTGCAAGTGCGAGCAGTCAATGTCGCCCTGCGCCGTGGTGAAGTTGACCACAACGTATTTGCATCCAATTACACTGAAGAAGATACTGATGCTTTGTTCCACGAAGGCAATGATGACCTGAAGTGCGTCGGAACATCTCTCACAGACGCAGAACAAACAGCGATCGTGGAGCGCTACCGCGATACCCACAACTTTCAGCAGTACAAATCGGTGTGGGAAAAAGGACCCACCTACGGTTGTGCGGCAACAACTAAGCTCAGCCGAATTACATCGATAGCCTTGTTGGTTTTCATCACGTCGTTAGGTGTGATGGCGGCCTTCTATTTCGCGCGCAGAAAATACAAAAAAATGGCGAACATTGATTGCGCCTTGCCACCCGGTCTGGATACATTGACGTTCCCTGAGAAGAAAAGCGGTGTCGATAATATTGTTGCTGATAAAGAAGACGAGGAGCTGCACCGCAGCAAAGAATCTCTCTTCAACAACGAGAAACACCGCTTGCTCTCTTCTACATCTGGCGATTCAGGGTACCTGTGTGGAGGACCTGCAGGCGCGTTGAATAACTCGGGCCTTTGCTCAATAGGGAAGAGCAGCGGATATGTGGGTTCTGATAATTCGGAAGATTATAGCAAATTAATGCAGCGGCCCAACAAGCCTAGGGACACGAGTACATCATACATGCCTTTGGAGGTTCTGACTTCAGGAAAAGAACAGGTTGGGAGCAAACCAGAGATGGCTGCGCAAGCCAATTGCATTGACTATGTTAAATCTGGTGGTTCAGCTGACTCCTGCCTAATTTTGAAACCAGCTGCGGTGCCCATTATTCCTCCAAGCAACGGATATATCAAACCGAGCAAGCTGTTTCACTGGCAAACGCAGTGTGGCGAACAACGCGGCGATACTCTGCAGCAAGCTGTGACCAGCAGTGGTTACGTGCAACCACAAATGCTGCTGAGGGTTTGTGTCATTTAACATAATTACTGAACGCAATAAATTCAATACTAATTACTCTTTTAACGCTTCTTTTCAGAATTCAGTGCAACCGTCAGTGGATGGTTATACAACTTTAGATGCCTTGGGTAAGCCTACTTTAAATCCTGCGGGGCAAACGTCAACATCACCCCAGATGTTAAACCAAGGGACGCCATCTGCCCCGCCCATTTCCGGGTACGTCACCCAAAAGGAGTTGTCAGCCTTCGGCCAGCAAAGATTCAGTTGAGAAGAGTTTCCTATGAAGTACCGTAAAATGAGATTTCAAACACAAGACTTTATTTACAATATTTCTTTTAATTATCTGCAATTTTTTATCCCTCCGTGGACATGCGCCAAAAACGTGTGTAAGCAGCAAGTCGTCGTTTGTTATCAGGAATTCAATTGTTCTATTATCAGGCACATATTATCAGGAATTCATGCGTGCTTTACAACTGGTTGCTTTCAATAAATCAAATCGCTTGTGCCTTAGAATTGTGAACTATTGATTGAAAACTACTGATTTCAGTTACCTAATTAGTTGTTAGTATAAATGACATTCAGAACCTTATTTTCTTAGTTCTAAGCGAACTACACGAAGTTTGTGGTAAAAATGTTTGTAACATATTTATTAATTAGCATATTTTTGTAGTTTTAATTTTCAGTTTTAGTGAGCTTAATGTACGTTTAAACTTTAAGAGTGGCCTTAATATTGTAAAACAAATAAACGTAATTTTAACGAATTTATCGATTGTTTGTATCTTAGAAAGTTTGCCAGATGAAATTTATATTTAGGTAGACGGGTGAAATGATAGGTGATGAACTGCACCTAAATACCATCACTGTCACGAATATCGTAACCTCACCAGAATTACCTTATTTTTTTAAGATGAAAAAGGACGAGTGTACGAGAATAATCTTTAATTTTTCAAGTTATTCTGCCTTCCATCGCATACCTAGCTCTGCAGACACTTACTGACAGAGCACAGAGCCTGTCTGAGGACCACCGATCTGCGATGAGTACCTTTTGAGGATCATACAAGTAAAACAAGAAATAAATATTCCTTAGCCAAAAAGTTTTTATTAGTATGGCAAAAAGTTCGCCTGTAAGCTTGCGGTGCTATCGAAACTGCGTGCGATAGTGAACTTCTCAGGAACGTTCCATTATTTGTTACGAATGTTCTTGTATTCCCCCGGTATGATCCTCAAAAAGTACTCATCGCTAATCGGTAAGTATGGCACCTGCACATTTATGATTGTTTGTCTCACTGCGATTGCATTCTTGCAATTCTCTAATCCCTACATAGAATTCATATGCATGTGCATCATATACCCGGTTTGTGTAAAATATATAGACACCACAAAGTAAGCAACTACGCTTTTTGAAATTTGAATTTTATTTCTTTAAACTTCAGGCGAAAGGGTAGAAAACAATTGGACGATAGCAAAATTAGCCGTTTAAGCCGTTCAGAAATCTGAGAACCTGCATGTATTTTTAAGTGTTATTAAATTCTGAACATTTACTACTAACTTTTAGATTGGTGTGGATTTTTATTTGTAACATATTTACACATGTATGAGTGCATAGTAAAAATATTTTCCATCAGGATTTTTGTTTCTTGCTGCAGAGTTACTTATTTCATTACAATTTAACTTACTTAAATGAACTGCACATCACTGCAGTGTTTTGCTTAACTAAATTTGTCAATAATTACGGCTAAATTAATTAATATGCTGTATTTGGTTACATGTAGACATGAGTGTGTGTCCAGTGTAGACGTGTCTGTGCCTTTCTTAGGCAAGTGGAATATATATTTCTGAACAGTATGTTTTATGTTTATATCAGAGGAATTTTATTGCTTAGAATTACATGACCTTTTTGCAACTTTTCTATCTGTATTTATTTGCAGCTCAAAAACTGGTAATCAATCATTCCGATTACTTAATTAAGTAGGCGGCGTTTGAGTGCATAAATACAAGGAGCGTTCAATTGGATTTCTTTCAATAAATTACGGGTAACTCGTATTACAAGCATCGAAATAAAGCAACAATAAGTCTTAATGATGTCTGCAATTTAAGTTAGATAAAACATTTGCTACGACTTGCACGACCTTAGGCACGAAACAATTATTGATTTTATTAAATTAATTATAACTTGGAAACAGTGTAAGCCTTTGTTGACCTACGTATTCCTCCATCACCCAAAAATATCCGCATAAATAATTATTGATGTCAAATATTAATTGTGCGCTCCTCGTTTAACACAAGACTTCCTTGGTTATATATAAATATATATTTCTGAGTATTAATATATACTGAGAGAGCTCATTCTTCGATGTTAGCTTCTTGAATCAAGAATGTAATGGAGAAATGTTATAGTTTTATATAAATAATTAAAATATTCAACATAGCCAGAAAAAGGAAACAGCGAAGATTGAAGTCCTCAGCTGTACGCAATGCTTTGAATTGTATTCTGTGATTTCTCTATATTAGCCGCGGACATTTCTGTTTTGAGGACCCGCATTGCGTCGCTCCAAATTACTCGAACTTTTTTACATAGTATATCACAGAATTATAATTTTTAACAGAAGAGGTGTGGTCAGTGTGCCGTTGAAGATTTCGTGTAAGCTTTAATATCCATATGGATTAATTTATTTACTATTGTATAATACATAATAAATTAACGCTTCTCCTTCAGTTACCATTTTACCAGGTTACAAGAGTTCTATACTACAATCACTTATATTTACTTCTTTAGAATTTTTTTACATTTCGTGTGTTAAAAGTTAGAAAAGAGGAAATTTTCAAAGACGTTTTTAACACTTCTTGCTTTAGCAGGTTTTTATATTAATTACAAAATCAGTCTCAATACAAGCCATTTCAAACATCAAATATCTCTTACTTTCCTGCATACCATTGCTTGTCTTGTTACACGTGTAGATACCAGGGACTGTAAATAACGACTACTCAGGTTCTTCCGACAAAAGTTATGAGATGTAAAGAGTGATGGTGGATGTACATATCAAATTAGGTGGTACTCAGAAATACCATTTGTTTTGCAATAAAGTTACTTTCGATTGTGACGAAAAACTCTATCTGAGTCTAAGTCCCCAAGTCGAATGCCCTTAATGTCTTCAAGAAACTTCCTTAGAGAGGATATTACTTTTACATTTGAATTTAACAAGACAGGAGGTTAATTATTGTGACTCAGAAGGTAGTTTTCAGTTAACAAGGACAATACAATATAATTTTTTATTTTGAGAAATAAAGCTCACAGAGTAATTTTCCATTGCTTTGAGGACCATAATTAAAGAAATTGGAAAACAAAAGTGAAAACTCTTTTTAAAACTTTGTAAGTTCATATATTTCGTTGTTACTCGTAGTCGTTATTGCCTCTGGCACTTGCAAATGTATGTAATGCTTAATGAGTATTTGCAAGCGGTTAGGATTTTAGAAGTGTTGGTAGTTTATAGAAGCAGTTTAGTCCTTAGAATTCTGCATATCTTTAGAATTTAATGCCTACTTAATTAGAATATTAAATCAGAATGAAAATGAATTTCTTTGTTATCGTTATCATTACTACGATACTATTATCATATTAGTACCATACCATTGTGATCGTATTCGTAGATAAATCCTATTTCAGTGTACCTTTTCGATGGGTTCAAGCAGCGTGAGTTGTCCTTAATTATACTTTTGTGCATTCTTTGCTTCTATAATTCTACAACTAAACATGAATGCGGTTCTTGCGTTATTGCTTTGTTTCGTCTTAAACTGCCTACCCTAACGAGTTGTAATTCCACGAAAGAAAAAGATTCCATGGTAGGTATGTATAGCGAATGGGTCTACGGTTCTCTATCCCGCATTGTGGTAAGGCAAGACATTTAATTCAGGGTGCGATTTAGTCGGTTTGGGAATTCAACATTTGGTTAAGAGATCTGGAAATCAAGTTAAACTACCCTTCAATGAATATTAAACCATAATTAATATTAACATTTTACATTTTAGCAGGACTCGCTAGCAAGGTTTTCCAAATGCTATTTGATAACGCGCTAGAATTTTAATTATTTCGATCAATCTGCTTTATCTGAGTTAAGAAAATTAAAACAAAAATTTACAATACAAAATTCTCTAAAGCTTGACTAACTTGTAAAACTTAAGAAACTAAAAGCGAAATACATGTATGTATGCCATAAAGTTACATGGACTACCGAACACAATTTAATTAAGTTCCTATCTTGTCAAGTATCGAGATCAACAGTTTCGAATTTTAGAATACTTTCCCTTCAATATCTATAGTATGTAAAAGTTTTGACATCTCTTAATTTTAACTTATATGGAACAATTTAACGTATTCTAGTTTTGTAGACTACAAAAGGCTTCACAATCTTTCTATTTTACTATAACACCACGGCGGTGTCCACTTGAACCATAGTGTTTATAAATTATTGCTTTTTAATTCTATTTCCCGATGATGGAAGGCAAGACTTCATGATACAAGAATCTTGCTGCCTAAATAGTCGCGTAAGTGTTAAGGAAAGCTGAGGAAACAACCTTATATCTACCTACAAAGTTCAATTAGCTCAAAAAGGTAAATAATCCCTTCTTACAGTTTTCAAAATTAAGTTCTTCATTCATAGAACTTAGCACAACTCTGATTGCTGAGCATGACTTTCACAGAATGTCGCGTTTTCTAATTTTTTCCTCAATATTAATTCCGTCAAGTCTAGGGAGCGACAACGACAGTCCAAACAACAACTACGGGTGCTCTGCGCAAGGTTTCTTGAATGAATGCATTTGTGCCGTGTGAATGCGAAGTAAATGCGATAATTCAATTCAATTCCATTCAGAGTGATTTCTTTTCTATTTACAGACCCGCGGCGGTTGACTAAAACTAATCGCTGTTCAGGTCATCGCCGATCAGGCTGCGGTCCATGCCCTTCCAACTGGAGTTGATGGCCGCCGCCGTTATACCGTACGCGCCGCCAGGCAGTCTTTTCTGTCTGCACAGCGCAATGCGCGTCTTGTTCGGCGACGAGGGTTGCAGTAGGGGCGAGGTCGCCTGTGGTGAGTCCAAGTCGTCAGTGTTTTCTTCGGGGCAGCTGTCCGAGGGGGATGCTAAGCGCTCACGTGTTTTGATTGATTTTTCCAAACGACGTAAAAATCTGGAATGCAGTTTATTCATTGTTATGTATGTAAGTATGCAGCGTAAGCGAGGTTCAATAAGTACCTGATTTGATTTCCGATTGCGCGAAGTCGATTTATTTTGCATTTTGGCTTCGTCTGGTCATTTTCTTCCTTCACAATTCTGGGCGAGATTCTGCGTAAGAGGGCCTGAAAAATGAGAAGATTCGTGACGCAGTTGCGAAAATCGGATTAAGGTTTTCGCTTACCTCGGCGACTTCGTCTTCGCTGAGACTTTCTTGTTTCCGCAACGTCTTCTCACGATTTGGCGAATTGAAACCTAAAAAGTTACATGTGAAAGTAAGATATCAGTAAGGAATAAGATATTTAAATTGGTTAAAATGGTTTCAACTACTCAAAAAGTCGCTTTCAACTCCATCTTTCCTTGAGCGAGTAGTGATGCGCACGATCATAAAAAATCGATTAGAGAATCATCGAATGCAAATATTACTTACGTCTTGGAAAAGGACGCGCCGCCATCTCCCTTGCGGACACCAAGCTTTCGGAGGACGATGAGCTCGTGGCTACCGGATGCCGACTAATCGGTCGACGTTTTGGACTCTTTCGTGTCGTTGCTGTGCTGGCCGAGCAAGGATGTTGATGCGAGTAGCAATGCTTGTTGCACACGTGGGCACTCCCACTTGATGTCGGCGTATTCAACGAATCCGACTTGGAAGGCACGTCCAGTTGTTGCTTGGTTGGCGATTGTGTCACCGATTTGGACGACTTGCGATCGCGTTTCTTACTGCTGCTGCGTCGTTGATGAGTGTATGGCCGCGACGAGACCCCTTTACCATCGGATGAGGGGAAATCGTAGAGCCCATCCGAGTCTGTGAACGGCAGCTGATCTTTGCGTCCATAGAAATGCGGCGAGAACCGGCCCATGCCGGCTCGCTCACTCAACGGGCTCTCTGAGCGAGACGAGACGGGCGACAGGCCCTTATCGTTGCCATCGATCTGTATCACGATTTGTGGCAGTTGCAGCTGAGCCATCTGGCTGCAGCCGGTACCAGTTGCTGGCGGTGGCGGTGGCTGTGTTTGTGGCGGCGGCTCCTCTACCTCGATGAGCGCTTGCTCCTCCGTGAACAGATGCAACTGCTTAAATGTTTTGCCGCTGAGCCGACAGTCATCCAACTTCTCTTCGATGTGATCGGTGCTGATGCCCTCGTCATTGGACTCCAATAGAATGTCATCGGAGAATGTCTCGGAGTCGGACCGCTGGCGTATCTGGTCCGTGTTGCTACCATTCGCTCCACTGGCTTCGGCCTCCTTGCCGTTGGTTATGTTTTCCTTGCAACTCGCCAGCGCTGAGCTGCGTCTGCGATTCAGTAGGTTGACGTGCAGCGAAAGGCCAGCTGACGAGTGTCCGCTGCCCGGTTCATCCATTTCGTTGGGACAGAGCGGATTGCTAGAGCCGCACCGACTGGGTCCAGGACTCGCCATGCTCGAGTAGCCCGACGAGCTGAGGTTGCTCTCGGATATGGTGCGATCGGCACGGCCGCACATAGTGAACGGGCTTAGGTAGCACATGCCGACCGAGTTTGGCGGCACCAAGCCGCTGGCGGCGCTAACCTTGGGAGCCGGCGACAACGGTTCGGCGTCCGACTCCAGCTCGCTCACGTTCGATGTGACCGTGATCATTGGCGGCGCGAACGGGAAATCCAGAGATGTTGGCTTTTCAAACTGCTTTAAGAGCCTGCAAGTACGGAAGGCCATGTAGTGGTGAGGGGGTTCATCGCATCCCATCCCATTTAACGTAAATAAACTCAGTTAAAATTCCCCTACGTCATAAATACTATAAGCTAAACTACTGTTACAACTAATAAGGAAACAGAAAGGATACACAAATATGCGAAACGTTCAAACGAGAGAATTGTGTCATCTACTGGGCGGGTTCGGAACAAAAAACTAATGCGAGTTCGGACTACGGGTAGTGTTGCAAATGAAAAATGAGACTGTCTGCCGGAGTCTAATTATTGAGTCGCAAAACAACACTCAAGTACGTTAGTTACTAAGGGTTGCTCTCTGCTTGTATACCTTTTTTGTTGCTGTTTATTTGGAAACATAAAACTCGTTTCACCTATGCTTGCGCGTTGGGGAGGCGGTGAGCCAGGGAATACGATCATCGGTTGGCGGCTTTTGGTCGGGCTGGGCTGCTCCACCATGAGCGTCGGTATCACCAGGTCTACCGGCCTGAGCGACTTCTCGTCCGGCGTTGGCGGCTCCACGTCGATGGTGATACACGGAGGTGAGAGAGCGGACGCCGATGCGGCACTCAAGCGCAAGACGGGCAGTTTGCCCACAGCCAGTTGTTTACTCATATCCGCGGTTGACGTGGTGGTGGTGTCAGTGGACGCCGTCTCCACGTCCCTCTCAACTCTGCGGTGCTTTTCCAGCTTGAACCCCAGCAAGAAGTGATCCTTGAATGTTAGGAGGATGAGAGAAATGAGCATCTACTGCGACTGTATGAGTTCGGTGGGAGAGAGAGGTGCTAATCCGGGAAGGAGTCTTTTCCTACAAGCACAGGGACGACAACTTTTCCTAGCAACGACAACTTTAGTGATAGGCAGTAGAGAAAGAAGCTATCGATATCTTTTCGATCTCGTCTCCAATTCAGTGTGAGAATGGAGATAAAAATCCAGAATTTAGATCCAGTCAACAAATTTCAAACGAAGACAGTAGCCGAGTTTGAGGTAATTTTCAATCAAGACGGGCATCGAGATCGAATCAGTTGAGGCCGTCTTTTTTAAATGACGCGAGAACTTAGATCGAGACGTTCTCTCTCTCAGACGAGCGAGAATTGAGAACGAGTCGTATTTATTTGAGACGAGAACCGAGATCGAGGAAATCTCCTTCACTCAAAACGGGAATTGATTTCGAGTGCGACTTCTTTATTCGAGAGGAGAATATCGAGTGCCTTCGAAAATCGGAATGAAATAACCGAGAAGGTTGTTTCAATAACTTTCTTTATGTAAAGAGAGAACCGAAATCGGGAGAGACCTTTCAGAGAACCAAGATCAAGGCAATCCTTTTTAACACGAGCCGCGAATTGAAATTGTGATCTTTTTTAAATCAATACGGAAACCGAAAATCGAGATAATCGATGAAGTCTTCTTTAGTTGAGACGAGAACGAAGGTCCTTTTCAGGCGGGCCGAGAATCCAGACAAATTAAGCTAAATCGGTATAAAGTTTCATAAAAAATAGGAATGAAACAACCGAAATCGGGAGAGACTTCGCGGTTCGAATTCAAGATTTCCCCTTTCAGTCGAGGTAAGTGGATGTCGAGACATCTTACTGGACTTTGGAGACGAGAATCAAAATCGAAAAAACTCCAAATCTCAAGTAGTTTCTCTATCCTGCGCATAAATAGGTAAATTGGACGGTTTATCTCGACCTTGTCTAGCCTATTTAACAAACGAGTTTACGTAAGCATACTAAAATTTTATTGCCTTTTTCTTTAACTGAACCAGCTTCGTTGTTTTTTGCCAAAATCAATGACAATTCCTCCATCTGAGTCCACCTAAGAAGAGAGTCAAATTAGTGCTATTCTATTATTTCTACGAACATTTCTGGAAGTTGCGTGATCTGAAGTGCTTCTAGCCATCTACATTGCGTCAGATACGTTTGTATTTTTTAAAAAGAATTTCGCAGGCATGGGAATGAGATTTTGGGGAACTAATATTCTTGGTATGATCGTGCCTAACATATGATGACTTCACGATAATATGGTTCGTAGAGTTTCACTGATATTGCTACACAAGATTTAAAGCGATTTCTAAGCGCGAATAGAAATGATTTCGTTAAAAGAAAGAAAGCACTTGTAGTGCACATCCTTGTACCAGGTTTTGAGCTTTCGATCGATCTAATGGAAGCCCCAATCTGGTTTGAATATACCTACCGACAGCTGTGTATCACTACGATCGCTCTTATCGTCGTCGTCGTCGTCTTCGTCGTCGTCGTCGCTGAGGTCTGCGGTGGAGAGCGGATCCTCCTGAAACGTTGGGCTGTTCGATCTCTGCGGTCGCGGCATAATTGGAGTAAGCGCCGGCGAAGGAATCGGCGTCGGCATTTCGCGTATGGGTGACAGGCACTTGTTGTTGATTCCAGAACTGGGTATTTCGAGCAGTATAGTCGGTGGGTGCAGCAGATTCGATGGGCTCGAGGAGCTTGATGACGACGTTGACGTGTTTTTGTGCGCGTTGAGCGCGTCTAAGACAGGCACCTCGATAGTTGTCTGACGATACAAGACGGGCGAGTCAGGCGGACCGCTGGTGAAGCTGATGGGCGTGTGCATCGACGAGGTTGATGACTCATCATCGCCTGGAGGGCTGGAGACAGTGGGCGTTGTTGATGGTGAAACAAATACGGATGCATTTGACGGCACAGTGGCAGTACTGCTGTTGCAGGCTGACGTGGCAGTTGAGGCGAAATTTCGAAACATGGCCAAGATGGAATCAGCGCTGGATACCTTCGGTCGGTTAGCCGCTCCAAAACGACTGCGCTGCAAGCTGCCGGGGATAATGATGGGTTGCCGATTGACGTCACTGCCGCTGCTGTTAGCATGCAGCGAACGCAGACCGAAGTCGGCGAGTGCCAGATCAGAGCTCGAGAGTGAGTCGCTGACATGATTCGATGAAGTGCTGTGCGCTGATCGAGTGCCATTTGTGCACGGCGAGGGAGGCATGGAGCTGGCCCGGAACTGTATGTCGGTCGGTAGGCTAAGGGCGCTCGAATTCCGTTTGCCCTTCGAGAGAGAATTGAGAGGGATGGAGCGAAGTGCCAAAGAAAACCATGACAACGATCTTACTTACCCCCAAGCGTCCGATGTCAACCTCGGAGCCAGAGCTCATCTCGGCGGATACCTTGTTCAGCAAACGCGCGAACGTGACCTTCTTCTCCAACTTGGGGTCCGCTATGACGCGAGTAACCGAGCTGGAGGCCAGCGACCCGGAGTTCTCCGAGAACGTGGTTTCCTTGAGATCGCTTTCCGAGTCGGCTGTGCTGACACGCAGCCGGCTCTCTGTCATGGATATCAGTTCGCCCAGACTGACCTTTGGGCTGGGAACTGCACCAGCCGGCGACACCAGCTGCTGAAGAATCTGCTTCTTCTCGGCGGCATTCTTTTTGACGGGCGTAGAGTTGTTACGCTTCTTACGCGGCGAAGGTGAGCCTAAATGCGAAACCAAAAGGTTTTTTAAACCTTCAGCAAATATAGGAACCCGTCCTTTGCAATACGGAACACACAGATTTAAACACAAGCATGTAAGTAGAAATAGAACGACTACGAATTGGGATGACTACCGCACACGGATTATAGGTTTCACACATACAAATGCGGGTTATATTTCACAAAAGTATTCCATTCTAAAGATGCATGCTAAACTAGAAATCAATGCGAAAGTATAACATGCAGACTAAGCTAGTGAACGTGCTTTGTGCTCAAATAGGGTTCGCATAAATGGGGAATTCCAAATTACTGAAGCCATTAGCAGAACACTACACACTGCAAACAGTTTTGTTAAGTTTACAAAATTTGAGTAATCCACCAGCAGCCTCAAATATTGTTCGGTTATCCCGCGTATCAAGTATCAACTTAAATTCGTGAATTCACTGACGAAGTTTTGAAGTTTTGCGACCGGTTTTCCAGCCATTATTTTAGATAAACTTCGGTTGCAAAGCTGATGGTTTCTGAATGATGCGGATACGAGAACCATATGGAGGTACTTTCGGTTTTATACACAAGTGATACCTACTCTCAATCCCTGTAGGTTTCTTATAGCGGATGTCAGGACAAGAGTGGTTATTAAATCTCTTAATAAAACTTTAAGCAATTAGAAAGAAGAAGTATTTGATTAATGATTGGGTAATGATTAAATAACAAGATATCAGGCTGATTTCGATTCAGCAATCGAAAGTGTTTCATCAACTGATGATCGTCAATGGATCAATAATCGAAGCTCATTTTCTCCGTAAAAAAGGACCTGAGATCATGAACAGTATGACTGATGACCACTTGATTAAAAAGTGCAATTGTATCCTTGTTTATTTGAAGCTGGCCTATTTTTCTAGAGTTTTTAAAAGAAATTTTTAGAATTTCATTTGGAAGGATTATGTATTTTATAGTCGGTATTACTCTGCTCCATAAGACTTTTAACTGAAGTTTGCTCTAGGAATTGTTACTTAGAAAATATCTAATATTATCTATCGATAACATTACAATTTCTGGAAGAATTCTAGGAATTGTTATCTAAAAATATCAAATACTATCTATCGATAACGTTACACTTTTCCCAATGCGTCCATTCTTCCAAAGTCCTTTACAATACGAAGCAAGAGGCAGCAGACTGTGCATCTGCCTTGCATGTTGTTTGGATCTTTTTTCTACAATTTCTGATTTCACTTCGAAATCGCTTCATTTTCCAACGATTTTTGTGGTTTAGGTTCAGCTTAATTTCAACAAATCTCGTGCTTGCTAAATCCCTGTGACTTTGGGCTTCGCATGGTCGTGTTGTGCACTCAATAGTAGAGATTTTTTGGAAGTAGTTCTGCTTATTTAACGAGTTCGATACAGTATATTCAAAATAAATCAATAATTGCCACAGCAGTACTTCGAGCGACAACAAATGAGAGGGGAGTTGGGAAGGTGTGAGCATAAGCATTACGGAAGAGTGCAAATAAGCCTGACAGAGTAAGCGATCGCGCTCCGGAGCGTGAAGGTCGGCTGGTAGAAAAACCAAAGGGTTTCCACCAGCCTACCTGTGTCTCTGTGGTTCATCAGCACAGCGCTGTGAGATCTCGCGAACGAAGACTGCATCGCATAGGTTGAGTCCTATAAGCGGCTACGTGATCTGAGGGCAATAGGGGCGTTTTAAAAGCAAACTTATATTTACACTGTTATTGTAGGAAGGAAACAATTGTCTACTGTGTGGTGATTAAGGATACAAGTGGTTGTGTGTGTGTGTGT
This sequence comes from Sicus ferrugineus, assembly GCA_922984085.1. NCBI lineage: Eukaryota > Metazoa > Arthropoda > Insecta > Diptera > Conopidae > Sicus > Sicus ferrugineus. The sequence goes on from OV277351.1 coordinate 23,225,725, forward strand.
GTGGTTACAACACCGATAATGAATCTTTTTACAAGGTGAGAGCAGCTTAGCCGAAAAAGAGAGCGGAAGGAGGTTAGAGAGAGAGAGCGCTTGGGAGATAATGCGTAGATACATAACTGAAAATAACTAAGGGTGTTGGTCGGTGGGTGTGACAGGAGAGCGTTGGAATTTACAGATACGTGTACACACACACCAAGAGAGAAGAAGGGTTTCTTTTTTAAGCAAGAGTTTTCATCGAATTGAGAGAGAGAGATATGAATAGAGGAAGTTTTAGTGAGAACTTAGTGCGAATTTTGCTTTCCGATTTAGCCTATCTTACGTCGGGGAGGTGGTCGTAACAGATCGTCAAGTGAAAATGTACGCGCTGCTGCGCCTCCCCCTCCAGCGATTGGATTGGGGCTGCTGAGGCTTAAAAGAGACGGTTTTCTTATACCCAATCTGTTGAATATGGAGCGAGGTGCGCCGGGTGCGGTATTGGTTGCTGTCTGAGGAATTGCTGTTGTAAATTGTAATTGCTCGCGCAGTGATGTGTGGTGATGATGTCCATGTATGGAGCCAGGTGCTGAAGAGAGAGGGAGAGAGAGAGAGAGAGAGAACACGGTATTCAAAAGAGAGACAAAAATGTTAAGTTGACAAAAGTAGCGAATAGACAGGACATCTCAGTACCAAACAAATATTATTCGGATTTAAAAAATTTGTTAAATCAGTGTACAAGTTGAGGAAAAGAAAGTAAAGTTGGGTGGTGCCTTGTTTGAGTTAAAAGTTGAAGGATTCATTATATTGATACTATATTTTTCCCAATAACTTCGGATTTGTTGTGGGATTACAACAAACTACAAAAGTGTAAAGAATAAAAAGTGTATTCGATGGAGGGAAAAACCAACATATCCAGATTATTTCTGCCATCTCTGGACGTGGGCCAAATCAAATAACAAATCCTTCAAAGCACCACCCACTATAGATAAAACCGTTATATCTTTGGCACATACGTCTGTTCCGATCGGCCTCCTCGGCCAGCAACTTCTCGATTTTCTCCGGGAAATGCCGTTTGGCGCACCACACCAGTCCGATTACGGCTAAGACTACGAAAACCGTGATCAGACCCAACCAAAATGGTTCCTGCAGCATGCGTTCCGAGAGCGGCTTGTACGGAATATGCAACATACGGCGCTCACAGCGATGTCCTTCCCACCAGGCATGACAGCTAGAGGGAGAGAGAGACGGACCGAGAGAGAGAGAGAGAGAGAGAGAGAGAGACGGAGGGAAAGAGACAATAATTGGTTAATGTGATGAGATTAATACGAAACACAAGACAAATTTTTGGATTTCATTATCGACTTTAATAGAAGACAAAATACTCACCGGCAAAAGTATCCACCATTTTTCTCGTAGCAAATGCCACGCCCTTCACAAGGATTATCAGCGCAGGGACGTTGTTTCTGTTCACACGTTGCACCGATATAACCGGGCTGACACAAACACTGTGCCAGGAAAGTAGAAGACAGAATATCAGGATAGTTTTGGGGGGTTAAACAATTCACTTAACTCACTTTAAAACTTGTTGTGGTCAGCTCACATCTTCCGAAGATGCACGGCTCCAACTCGCAAAGGTTCAGTCCGCAAAACCTATAAAAGATTCAATGAGACTTATGTATTGTTAAACGCGGCACGGAAGGTTTATACAGGTTTATACCGTGGTAACGTAGAAATCTGCACTTAATCGCAACTGCACACGAATGACTTTAGCTTACCTGCCCGTGTAATGCCCTTGACACTGACAGTAGTTGGTTCCATTACTCGTCACACATTTGCCCTTAAACTGGCAAGGATTCGGCTGACAGGACTCGACAGACTTGTCTCCACTTGCTAATTTCAGTTTGTAATTATTATCTGAAAGAATCGTAAAATCGAGATGTTACTGGCTGAATGAACGAATGAAGGGAGAAAACTGTGTGGGCTGACTTACGAGTCCGCAGGGAGGGATTTAAAAATTACAATTACAATTCCCTCTCAACTGTCCAAAATTTTAAATACAAAAATTTAGAATGGCAAAAATTATAGAACGGTAAATATATAAGGTGAGAGCGAAGAAGGAGCATCTTCGGAAATTACAAGCATTTGAAAAGGGAAGAAAAATCGAAGGGAGAAAATTTGCGGTTTCCTATTAAAGTAGAAGTTTTCATAAACATTTGCAAATAAATAGATTAGAACTCGAATGAAATCGTAGCTTTCGCATAAATTGCAGAATTCGCAAATTCTGAAATGTCATTTATTCACTTGAAAAACTCCATACAGACGAAAACTTTCCCTGGACGCAATGCTGCGTTTATGAATGCTTATTGGCATCTGTGCACGATGCCTCGGTGCCATAAATTCTATGGAACTTTTTGAAAAGTTGGCTTTTCTTTTTCTGGGGTGCACCACCTGCAATTTGCCACACATCTGGGGAGCAGCCTCGTACTCAGTCGAGACCTGTCGCAATAGTTTCAAATTAAATACAAACTTATTTCGAGCTTCAAAGTGTTAAGCTGTCGCCTGCAAACGCAACCGACAGACAGACTGACTGTCGAACTTCGCAGAGCACTGAATTAATTAATGCATTACGTGTGCCGAAGCCGGGTGCTGGAGGGATGGACGGTGGGTGGACGGGGTGATACGTACCGAGCTGAATCCTCACGGTGGCATTTAAATTGGCCTGCGACTTGGAAGTCGTCCTCTGGCGAATGTGAAGCGTGTTCAGGTACGACGTGATGTACACGGGTGGAGCCGCAAAGTGCTGCTGTCGCGGGGCGCCGATGCGACTCGCCGCAGTCAGTCGCTCCGAATGCTTCGGGCCGGGATTCATGTAGTCGTAGAACGACGGCGGGTAAGTTCGGTGACCCCGCTCAGAGCTGCCAGCGAAGACGGAGGCGTCATCGTCATTATTTTCGGTGTGAAGTCCTGAGCTACCGAATTTACACAGTTGCCATTTGGTGCCATTGTTGTCGGCGTAGTTGTCGTAGATCTGCGGAGGAATAGTGATGTGTTAATACGTGAGTAAGATTTCGAACGCGCCAACTGGGTGAAGAGACGATGAAGACGGTCAGAGATGGAATGCTCAATTGACATTTAAGCGTGCGAAGGTTGCAAAAGCCCTTCAAATTGAAGAGAATCTTCTCGACTTGCTGCTGCTTACCTCGAGGATGCTGTTGTCCGGACAGCCATTTTCGCCGAACTCCACACCGTGCAACTCCAGCAGTATGTTGCTGCCGAAGGGCGCGACGAGATGTTGCGTAAAATCCACGTTGTCCGGCACGTCGAGCGGGTAGTTCAAGTGGAAGAGGTGGCCTGTGATGTTGTTGCTTAGATTGATGACACGCTCTCGTCGCTCCAGCTGGCCGACTGTGGAGTAAGCATTGCATGATAAATTGCGGATTAAGGGGGTGGAAATATAAGGTGTGGCGAAAATAGAAGGTGTCAGAATTGCACATTACCTGTGCGGAAGGCGGCCTGGAAGCCCCTGCCGCGCGGATGTTGGCCGCTTCGAAACTGCACTCGCAGCTGTTCGCGCACGCTGACGAAGATTCCGTCGTTTACGTGTCGCCGCATGCGGAACGGCCGAAAGACGCCATTTCCAATGTCAACTTCCAACGCCGCATCAGACAACATATCGAACTCGAGGAACTCCAGCCAGACGCGTCGGCCGACGGGCGCCTGAATGACGTACGCACAGCTGAGTCTGTTGAGCAGGAAGTGCGGGAAGTTCGGGCTGACGATGGTGCCCTCGCGCGACGTCAGCGTCTGCAGTGGACAGCCCGAGACGTCGATGGCCTTCCAAATGGCTGCGAATCCGAGCCCGGTTACTGAGAAGTCGCTGTGGAAGTTCAGCACAACCTGGTTCGAGCTGGCCACGAAGTCGAATTTCGACATGTTCGAGTCGTGGGTGCCGCACCAGCGCACGTACGGCAAGAAGGACTGTGCATTGTTGGCTCGCGTGGTAGCGAAGAGCGCATCGTCGCCGAAGCTGCCGCCACCCACGACGGTGCTGCGCCGTTTGCGCCGCCCACGCATCTGGTGCGGGTGGCGGCTGTCGTGCGCTTCCGTTCGCGACCACGAGGACGGACGCCTCTCAGCTAGCTTGTGGTGGCAATCAGCCTTCGGCGAGCTTCTCTTCATTTCCTTTGTGAAATCTTTCCGGCGCCGACGCTTCGGATTTTCGTTTGACTTGGAAGCGCTTCCGTGTGCTTGTGGGCTGCGCTCGCGGCGGTTGTAGTCCGCGGCTCGTTTGCTTCTCTGGCTGTTGTTGGAACTCATTTGCATTTCGGATGACCAACGTTTTGCGATTTGATGTGGAAGCCGCGTGTCGCTTGATTTCCGACTCTGCTCGCCGGAAGCGTGTTTTCGTTTGGCTTTCGCGATGCTGCGGCCAACTCGCGCGCTGTTCGGCTTTCTGCTCTGCGGGAAGTCCTTCCTGCGGAGTGCCGATTCGTCCGTTTCGGACTCCTCGTCGGACATCAGCATGGCCATTGGGAGCGGGTTGGCACCCGGTTCGAGTGTTATTTTGGACACCAGGTCGTAATTTTCGATGCTCACGAAGTCGTACAGACACTCGTCCTGCGGCTCCAGGTCGATTTTCTGGAACTGCACGACAATGCGGCTCCGCTCCGGCGCTTGGATGTGGATCCAGTAGTCGACGTTGAGCGGGTATGCACTGGGGTACGCTGCGGGTGGCGAGGGGAGAGAAGGGTTAAATCCATTTCCAACATTTCGTTACAAAAACGTAATCTATACACTTTTTGCAATGGGGAAATAGCAACTGGGTCACGGAACCATTCAGCGCAGAAACCGTGGAAAATGTTTTTATTATTCCGCTCATATCGGACGGTCATCTTCCGAAGAACGATGAACTCAAATAAAAATATTGTCTGTCCATTCCTTCCACTTGAGTCGAAAGAGGTGTTCAAGTTATTTCAACACCTCTTTCTCAGGCGACGCCATACGCTTCCCTAGCAAACAATGTGATTCCCACAATAACAACAATTCACCGTATGTTGAGTCCGTTATCGTCTCGCGGGGAATAAGGAAGGAATGAAATATTGCGGTACTTGAGGAGATGCGAGCAATTCTACTCTGCGGCTCATAACCACGAGAGGCCACAAGAGCGCCATTCGCACAAACCACACCAAGAGCAATAACAACAAGGACGCTCGGCGCCTGCCAATACATACCGGGTGACACAAGACGTCCTTCAGTGCCGGTGACGGTGAGGTTGCTGGAAGCGAATCTGCCGAAGGACTCCTTGGGCTTCTTGCACACGTAGCCACCCACTTTATTGCACTTCTGCGACTGCCAATACAAGCCGGACGGCAGCATCGGGGTCGGTGACATCTTCCATTGCAGTCCCAAGCAGGTCGCCTCCGCCGGCATCCGATCGAAGTGTCCTTGTCCGGGCAGCCAACCCTGCGAATGGGGGAATTCGGCGGGGAAAGGGTAGGCGGGCGAGAGACGAATAAGATGGATTCTGATGACTGCGTTGCATTGCAGTTCGTACGAGTGTCCTTTGTCACTCCAGGAGACGCCGTGAAATAGTAGCTGCTTCTCCACGACGTGACCGAAATACTCGTACGACGTGCTGCGTGCCGCACTCTCGCCTCCTTACCTGGAAACTCATCCTCGTGTCGTCCGTCCACTCGAACTGGCCGCCCTGCTCCAGCTCGGCGCCGAGCCAATAAATCAACTGCGGCGAGTAATCGATTTGGTTTCGAATATTAGACGTTATAAATCTGCAGCGGGGAAAATTCGCGACATTAGATTGAAGTTGGAAATACAGAATGCATGACGCGGTTACGGCGGTATATAAAAAAAAGTAAAAAATTAAAAGCACTACGAGTATTTACTTCGAACCCATCTTTCGCAGGGTTCACCGACAGCAGGGTTAAGTCTGGCAGGGTCGTCTGCGTCACAGGTTCCGATCTCACTTACCGATGCTCATCCGACGACGACACCGAGGACAGTTTGGCTCCCACGCCTCGGCAGATCTGCTGAGCGGTCCACCAGTCCACCTCCGGGTAGGAAACAATCAGATAGCACGACCCGTTGTACGGTTTCAGGCGCTCGTTAGCGCATTCTGAAGCGGCTGCAACGAGGCAAATTTGAAAGCTTAAACATCAACTACCGGCACTGCTGCACCACCTAACTAAAGTCGCACATCGAAAAAAAAAACACATAGAGGTGGAAAGAAAAGCGTTTTTCTACTTCATTACAGCAATAAAAATACTGAATACCACGGTACCGCTGCGCCATCGGCAAAAAACAGCCCGCAGGCAAGTGACAGTGGCAGCAGTTAATTGAGAATTGAATTCAAGCGGTTTAAAAGTGCCATGAATTTAAAAATGTTTAAATTGCACTATTGCGAAAAATCAACGGCAAGCGTAAAAAACTACCAACTTCATTAGCAACGAACGCAACTGTACTTTGTATGCGTGTCATGCGAGGGCGTTTGTATTTGTGCACGAACGAGTGTGTGTGTGTGTGATGCGTATTTATGTGTAATTTTTTCACATTTTAAACAATTCTGCTCTCATTATTTGTACTAGAAATATTTATCTTTAGTGTTTGCATTAATTATTTATCTTCAATATGTGGCAACATTCGGTCCGCTTTGTGCACTAATGTGTTTTTTTCTCTTCATTTAATTAAAATGCAGAAATATATTAAGTTGCAGCTGTTGCACGTCAACTGTTTCCTGCTACAATTCACTGAGTTTGTCACTGCTTTTCAAAATGTTAAAAAAATGGATGACACGAGGAACGAACTCACGAGGCGTCGTCGCTCTTAGTGTAAATATTTTCAAATCCCTCTTCAAACGGAAACAGTGTGATTTAAATCTAATGACGAGTGTGGCGAATGCAGGAGTAAATGACTCACGCTGTGACATCTCTGCTACGCATTCACTTAACGCACTCACTGCAGCCAAAGAACTTCACGAGAACGACACTGAAAACGAAAAGTCAACGAGTTCAAGCAACTTACCACGCAACCAATAGCTTCCTGATGCGATTACCGAGTAACGTTATCGCGATATCGAAGCATTACGTGCAACACACGGGGAGGAAGAAGAAGAGCGCGGACACGAGAAGCACGAGTGCGAATAATTTGTGTGTTGAGGAAACACAAATCGCGCAATTTGTGCGAGAGTGCATAGCGAGGAGGAAAGTAATTATTATTTTAATATGTTTTAATTGCGAGGAACAACGCCATGCAACAATTGAAATGGTAATAAATTAAGCAATTTGCGGGTGAATGCCAGATGTGATGTAATGTCCGCTCGAATGGTCCACTCGAATGGTCCACATTATGGAAAACTAGATGGGAGAAACGTTCTATCATGAGCCGTCTATTGTATCATTTTACTAGAAATGGGGGATGTCATGACCAACGAACTCGATTGCTGTTGGCCAACGAAAGGGACGCAGATGTCACTGCAACGGCAGGCAGTCGGAATGAATGAGTGTTGTTGGGGGGGTGGGAAACTCAGGTCAACGTGGTTACGAAGTGCGTCTGTTAACCTGCCCTCGTCCATCTCATCTCAAAAAGTCCAACGTTCACAAACGTTCAGAAAACTCAGTTTGCGAAGAACCGGAAAAGATCGGCTTTCTCAATACGAATCGCAACACTGCGATCACTTTTCGTCATGCTGTACTCCGGTCCTCTTCGTTTCCATAATAGTGAGAGCTGGAGTAACTTTCGGGTTCCCTACTTTGTGTGACACACAGCCGAACTCGTGGACACGAGCGGTGATCGAGTACAGTGTATGGTGCCGGCATGAAACGATACGCGCGCGCTCAACTCTCCGCAATACTCACTGTTTTCCATGTAGGTCTTCGCCTTGTAGCCGCCGAAGTGGTGCGAGTAGTCGGACACAAAATGCAGGCCCAGGTAGGATCCACTGGACACGTGACGCAACAGCTTCAGCTTGGAACTCCAGTCGCCGCACAGGCGCTTCGGCAGCACCTCCTCCGCTCGCATGTGGTTCGTGGGGTAGTAGGGGTTGCCCTTCGGGTAGTCGGGTGTTTGTATTAAGAAGTTCGTGTGCGGCTTGTAGAGACTCGCGAATACGTGCAGCAGGTTGTGATAGCTGGTTTCCGCGACGTTGTAGTTGTTGTAGGCGTTCGGGTAAATGTGGTTCTTGTTATTGTTAAGATTAGCTTTGAGGTTACCGTCGTTATAACTATTCGTAGACGTAGTAGACGTAGAAGAACTAAGGCTAGGATTTTCATAAGAACTACGCTTTCGTAAGTTGTTGCTGGGATTGCGAGTGATGTTGTCCGAGTTGCTGTTGTTGTTGATATTGCTGCTTTTGAGAGTTTTGTGCTTGGAAGATTTGGGGATTTTGGAGGCGTCCACCTCTGAGGGGGGTTCGGTGATTTCCAGGTAATCGTACGTGCAGCTGGAATGAAGAGATTTAGAGATCGTCGTTACAGACGCAGGCGTCGTAAACTCGGCTGAGAAGACTGCCGAGTTTATGATGCCTCACGACGGCTCACCCTGGTTCGCTCTCGATCACCAGCTCTTCGAACTCGATGACTATCCGGTAGCCGCTCGGCGCTGTTACAGTCGTAAAGCAATTCGCGTTGTCCGGATACTGGCGAGGGAATGAAGGACTCCAAACGGAGGCACGAGGATGTTCTTTGGTGAGGGAGACGGTTTTGTTGCAGTCGTTGATCCAGCTTCGTCTCAACGTGTCTGAGTAACATAAGAACGAATACAAGAGTCAATGTGAGAAGGAGAGAGAGAGAGAGAGAGAGAGAGAGAGAGAGAGAGAGAGAGAGAGAGTGGGATACAGAGATAAGAAGAGAGAAAGCGGACATTCAAGAGGAAAAAGATTGAATTTAGTCCGCCGGCAGTGCCGATTCCGCACACCCACCGTCACTCATGGCCCGCTCACAGATGATGAAGTTCCTGGCGTTGCAATCGCGATCGTTCCACATGAAATTCCGGGCGAGCGGGTTGCGATTGGCTTGTGCACCGGGCGGCGCTCGGAAGTACCGCCGCAGCTCGATGCAGTCCTGGCTGCTGAGGCCGTCGTCGTTGGGTTGCTTGTTGTAGAGGCCGTGTTGGGACCAGCCCGGGAACCAATCTGGCAATGAGAATAGAAGCCACTCGAGTCCTGTGAGCCATACAATGCGCCAACAACTACGTCACCTACTTGTGTATTGAAACGGCAGTCCGTCACTCCAGCGAAAGTCACCCTCGAAGTTCTTGTCCGACCCGCCCACCCAGTAGGCGTAGCGGTCTTGGTAGCCCGGACTGTGGATCAGCATCTCGTCGATTGTCTGCTGGTGCAGGTCGTTGCGTATGGATGCCAGATGGCCGCCGAGCTGCACGCACTGCCGCTCGGCGTCGGACCACGTGAGCTCCATCTCCAGGGCGGCCACGCAGAACTGCTGCATCGCGATCCAACCGAAGTCGCAGTTCGACACGATGGCGGGCACGGGCCGCGCTTCATACGACAGATAGACCGCGGGCATGGAGAACGGGGGCGAGCGCGTCTTTTCGGCTGCCGTGTAGCGGGCGCCACGGAAGTCGGACGACGCGGACCGGTACAGATGTACGCTCAGCGTGTTGCTCGACGATTGCAGTAGGAAGGCGTGCGTCGCTCGTGCATCGGGAACGCAGTGCGACCACTTGGCGAAGTCGTTCTCGAACACCTTGATGACTACGCCGGCGCAGCTGGCAGTCGCTGGAGCGTTGTGCGCCGCGCTCAGCCGTGCGTGTGCATTCGGTCCGCCAAGGAAAGCGAAGGCGTTAAATCCGTCCTGAGCCGCTGGCGCTTGGTGGTCCGAGTCGCCTGTGGCGCCAGTTCGATTGGAAGCTGCTGAGCTGAGTCGACCGGCAGCGGGACCGGGCTTCTGCAACGGCGAGGCGCTCTCGCTCAAGCTCAGATTTATAAGCTGAGCGTCGATGAGCTGGCCTTGGCTCGTGTAGATCACCGTGTCCACGTCGTCGTCGTCGTCGTTGTTGCGGCGGCCGAGGCCCGTCTGCAGCAGCTCGCTGTCATTGTTGGCGACCAGGCGCAGCAGGATGCGGTTGCCGTACGGCAGATGGATGCGGAAGAAGCACTCCAGCGAGTCGCGTATGGTGGGCCGGACGTAGAACTCGCCGCCCCGGTCGCTGCTCGACACGTTGTAGCAGTAGTCGACCAGCTTGAACGTCAGGCTGAACATCGGGCTGCGGACGATGCGCACGCTCGTGCTGGCCAGCGCGCTGAAGTGGTACACGCGCTCGTGGGCGCTCAGCTCCTCCAGTTTGCCGCACAGGTTCTCGCCTCCGCCGAAGCGCAAGAAGGCGCCACTGCTGCACGGCACATTCAAGCGCTGCAGCTCCACCAGTATGCCGGGCGTAGGGGCCGCAGCGGTGCCGGAGGCGTGTGCGCTCAGCGTGTAGGACGGAAAGAGCACGCTGCAGTCGGTGCTGTAGAGTGGCAGCGATGTGTAGTCGAGAGAGCCTGCAGCCGTCTCTCTCAGCTGCAGTTGACAGTCTGATGATGGGGTGGTCGTCGTCGCCGCCGCCGTCGTCGTCGTCGTCGTCGTCGTCGTTGTTGTTGGTGGGGTTGCGGAAAAAAGAAGGAGGGAAACATCAGAATCGCTGTGGAAACTCTGGAACTTTCTACTTGCATACCTTTCAGCAGTTTGAATTGAAAACTTTGTTTGAACACCACATGTCGTGCGACCGCTCCGCTCTCTCTCCGTCCCGCGTCAGTGTGGTGCGTGGAGTCGCTCTTGTTGCTGTTGAGGCTTCCGTGTGCGGCACGAAAAAATATCCTGAAATCGCAGAAGAAAAAAAGCCATTTGAGGCAAAACAAAGCGACTCTCTTGTCGCTCAGAGGCAGACAGATTCGAGTGCAGGCGTCCCTTTCTACCCAATTTATCCCTCCAAACTTTGTCGACCCATGAAAATCCCCGAATTTTTCTGGAGAAGGTACTCGCAAATAACTCGTTTAATAAAAACTATTAAATGCACTTCGAGTGAGAAACCTCATCAAACTCGCATTCATTTCCTTCGCCAGCACAATCAAAAGCCGCTCTTTCAAGCGGGGAAAGCAGTTACAACGGTGATTTGCTCGCTTTCAAAACCCAGCTAAAGCTAATAAAATGAGAGAGAGAGAAAGCGATTACTCTCACCAACCTGAACTCAATGACGTCGTCCTGCTCGCAGAGCTCATTCACAACCCACGAGGCCGTCGCTGCTGAGCTCCGGGTGTCTCCGTGCCACTTGTTATCCGGACATTCTTTGGCTTTCCCGCTTCCACTCGATATCCGTCGCGCATTCATATTCCTGCCGAGCGAATGGGACTCGCTGCGGTCCTCCCCTCTGTGGACGTTCCACGAGCTCTTGATCGGCCCGTGTGCAGCAGCAGCAGCAGCAGCAGCAGCGGTGGGACCTTCAGCCGCATCACTGGCGTCCTCTTCGGCGGAGGCTGACAACGACGCCGATGCTTCCACTTCGTGCGGAGCGTATTTTCTCTGGCTGCCCCAGCTGTTCGGCGAGGCCGCCTCTCTGGCTGCAGCCTCCTTCCGCTGCAGTGAGCTGAACCACGAAATTGGCAACTTGTTGCCCAACGAATGACTGACGAAGCTGCCGCGCTCTCGGCCGCTCGACGTCGAAAGCGTTTCCACAAAAAACTCCCCCGAGAGAAGGGAATTCGCGGAGGATGATGAGGAGGATGATTGTGGGTTGATGCGTTGCGTTGACGACGAGGCAGATGATGTGGATGATGATGATGATGAAGACGCCGCTGGCGGCTTGAAAGCAGGCGGCGGCGAGGCTGGTGGCAGCAGCAGGCGCACTGAAAGTAGAAGAGCAGAACACCAAAGTAAATACAATTTGGATAATTAAATTTGTGGAAGATGGAATATCGAAATATTTATACATTCCAGCAGAAGTACAGAGAAAGCATTTGAATTGAAGTGCCAAAAATTAGTTTTTAATTAGGCGATTAAGATTTAACTCTCGGATTACGAAATTAAAGGTAAAACCATAAAAAGCAACGAAGACATTCGTAAATAATTTACAAAACGTTCATAAATATTACGAAAAACTCGTAGAGAAATAACGAAATATAAGTTTCATGTAGTTTACTCGTTTTTTCCTACTAGAGAAATTTTCATTGCAACAATGAAAGCCGTTATTCCGCTACGTTAAAGAGAAACGCGGATTCCATGCCGGTGGACTTCTCTCTCTCTCTCTCTCTCTCTCTCATTTGCGCCACCCTTTTGCACGACGATTATTTCCTACACATCGCTAACATTGAACGTGACTCGAAATAACGTTCGATCTTACGTACTCTCTCTCTCTCTCGCTCTCTCTCGCTCTCCGTTCATTGCTCCCATCAGCGCTTGGTGAAAAAAGGATTAACGGAGTGCGATTCGCGCCTCAGAGGGCGCTTCACGACCTAAACTCTGCATTTAACTCAATTGATTGGAGGCTGACGTGTGCTGAATAATTCATTGCATAATTCCGACGATAATCGATAGCGTTTGGAATGCTTCGGCAAATAGAAACATAAAAGCAGTGAAAATACGACATCTCATCGGAGTACTTAAGGCGCGCCATCGTGGTAGTTCGGAAATTTCTTCGGCTTTAAATGGGTTTTTTATTTGGTTATTTCGTTTTGTTGACATTTTAGCGCCAACTCGGGCCAATCTAAAGATGCAGTTGAGAGAATCCCATGAATACGATTCAAGTCGTCTCTTGAGCTCGCATTGTTTGCCCAACTGAATTGTATTTGGAATTCTGCATGACAAAGAAGTCGACTGAATGCATCTCTCTAAAATTGACACCAACTTTGCAGTGTCGTCCGCTCGTCGTCGTTGCGTTAAGACGACGACGTCGTCGACGAGGCGACACGAAAGACGAGTTTTATTTACCTTTGAATCTCAGATTCCATTTCGCTTCTATTCCAGCGACACGAATTCAAAGCGACTCAAATAGAGGAACAAAACGGCTGTTTTTGCACATATTAAAACCACCAAAAAACTTTCTCAATGTCTTTGTGAGAATAACTTTTGCTTTGTTCCTTTGAACGGCTGGTTAATATTTGGGAGAAAAAGTCAGGGAAGTCGAAATTGAATGCGTTATTAATACTCGTTAAAGTTTTAAAATGGGGAAATCAGAGAGCGCGCATGTAAAGAGTATCCAACGTTATAAGCCGTTAATCTTGGAGCGAGATTTTCGAGTAACTTGTCTGGGCAGAGACTTACATCTACAGAGACCTACATCTACAGAGACCTACATCTACAGAGACCTACATCTACAGAGACCTACATCTACAGAGGCCTACATACGCGCTCTCCGACTGAGCAGCCGTAAACTTTTGAGTACTTTCAGTGTTTTCGTTTGCAATCACCTCGAGTTGGAGAATGACTCGGCTTGATCGGAGAAAAGCGTAGAGGAGACGAAGAGGCGGTGAGAGCGTGTTTAATGCACTCGTTGAAGTTCGTTTGAGTTTGTTGTTGACCTATAATCTCGATAATTATTTTCTCGATTACGCTTCAAATCGCAGCTGAATAGCTTTTAAAGTTTAACTATATGAAAAGTTTACGAAATGCTTCCGTATTTATACGCTTTAATTGCAGTTTTGTCCTTGCTTTCAACCCAATTTGTCACAAGTTCGGCTAATAAAAATTTCTATTACGAAAAAGGAGAAAATTCAAATTAGAATTTCACTGAAAATGCTCCACATTCACATTTAAGGGGGGGGGGGGGGGGGGGGGGGGTACGCGAATAAATCATTTTTATCACGTTTTGCAGTTGTATAAATCGTAAGAATTCAAGGGAGGTGGGATGCCAAATTATAGTGAGAAAAACTATAAAAACAGCAGCTTCAGCAGCAGGTATCTGGGTGGCGGAAAGTTTGCTAACGAAACCAGCGAACTAATAAAACTTGCAGAGGAAGTTTGCCATGCAAGCGCTTCGCTGAAGTGCAACGTATCACTCACGCGCACCGCACCGAATTCCGCACTGGCTTGTGTTCTCCCTCCCCCCCTCTGCAACTCACGGCAACACAAAAACCCACCTCAGCAACCCAACGACCCACCTCAACAACAACACTTCACTCCCACAACCACTCAAGTCATTCCATCAGTCATTTTCGGAGGCAGAGAAGAGAATGCTGACAGCTGGCAACACTCTCACAGCACACCGCGACGCTCTCTGACTGGCGACGCTCTCGTGCAAACTGTGAGTGATGGTGGCCTGCGGCGAGAGAGGGAGAGAGAGAGAGAGACTTGGCATGCAACGGGATCGCGGGATCGCAGAAGTCGTCTTGCTGTCACAGAGCGCAAGTTGGGTCGGAAATGCACGAATGGCTGGCTGGCTGGCTGGATGCAGCTGAACGTGGCAGAAAGTTTGGCTGGTGGTGAGTGTGAGTTTGATTTTCTGAGTTTTTTGCAGACCGCTACGTCACGTCATTATTATGCAGCCCGAATGCGAGGAAGTAAAAGTTCTCGGAAGTTTTGTGCCACGGGACCGGAGTAGACGGCGGCGGCGGCGGCGGCGGCGGGGCGACTGGGCGGCTGTGCGGTTCAGTAACCTGCTGGGGAAACTGCGAATTTTACGTCAGCACGTACGGCGCACAATCGCAGGATCTCCTGCGAATTTAGTGGCGTCCATTAAATGCACCCGCCGCCGAATGCCAGCGCTGATTGCATCGCTGAATGCTGAGAATTCGCCGCGCCGTCAAACTTCGACGGGGGAAATGGAAACTAGAAAAGTTTGAAAGTTCTTTTAAATTAACGAAGTTTTCGCGTGCAGGAGAGATTCTGATGAAGTTTTGATTGTCATGCAGTTTCATGTGGACTCATTTCAGCTCATTTTATTATTTCTCCATGAGAATGAGTGAGTAACTTAAACACCGAGTAACTATCGGAATCCGTTGTCCATCACTAACTACAAACATTCTATCTCGCTCACTTTGCTCTCAACTAGCCGAATACAACAAATACGACACCAGCAACGTCCTCACGTCACTCAACAACTCACTAAAATCGGACTCATTATAGAGTCACGTGGGCTGGCAAATACCAGCAAACCCTACCGAGGAAATGAGCCGATTTAAGCTATTTAAGTGTGAGCGCGCGCGCGTGTGTGTGTGTGTGTCGAAGAGTAACGTGTTACTCGTGTCGGCTTTGTTACTGTTATTTTCCCTTCGCATGCTCGCGTTAATAAAAAAGAACGGTAAAATCGATTCAAATTGTCTCCGTTTTCTTCACATTGATACGTTGTTGTTGTTGTTGTGCTTTATATGTTATTTGCCTTCATTTGCATACGTAAAGTGTGCGCTGTTACGTCTTTGCTTTTTGCCAAACGTATCCTGACATCATCCGCGGCATTCCTGACATCATGCCAGGCCTCCCCCAAAACGACCCCGGAAAGGACCGAATTATTCCGCCCGCCCAGAAGACCCGCAGGATCTCCTTTAAGTCTCTTGGGGAAAATAAATGGATGCGTAAGTGCGAAAATATGTAAAGCATTGAAAATTGAGTTGAACTGGCTTCTCCTTCGAATGCTTCACGCCTTCACTCTCTCTCTCTCCCTCTCTCTCTCTCTCTCTCTCTCTCTGCCGCTATTAATCGGTCTCTGACCGGCAAAATGGTGCTCTCAACCACGTGCTCGCAGTCAAGCTGAGGCCTGGCACACGACACACGTGCGGGCCGTTACTCGCTACTTTGTGGCACTCGCTACTGTCACTACATCACCACTACATCTACAACTACCTACTCACCGCGGTACATCAGTCCGCAAACGATGCCCAGTGACGAATGCTCGAAGATGTCGTGTTCCAGCTGCAGCCTGATATCCAGCTGCTGTCTGCGAGCGCCATCCGCGCTCTCCTGCAGCTGGTCGACGACGTCAGCCGCAGCCAGAAGCCTGTTGAGATCCTCGTGGCAGATCGTGTTGTTGTCCGACGGTTGCTGCTCTTGCACTCGGTCACTCTGCTGTGGCAGCGAGGTAGTTGCGCCGTTGCTCGAATTCTCCTCGCTCTCACTCTCACTCTCACTCTCAGCGCTGACGTGCGGTGGTGAGTCCGTTTTCACAAATTCCCCTGCCAACGTGATGTTGCTCTCCGCGCTGGCGCTCCTCCTCCCCTCACTCGCTGGATGATCGGAACTCGCTACGAATGAATTCAATTTATTCAGTCTGAAATTAAGCTCGCTGCCGGGATGGCGGAAGTTCGCTGTATTGCTAGCGGTTGCTTCGTTGTTACTGTTGTTGCTGATCGTGTTGTTGTTGCTGATCATGTTGTTGTTGTTGCTGTTGCTGCTGCTGCTGTCGCGGCTGCGGTTCTCCTGCTTCGCCTGATGAACGGCCTCCTGCGCTGTAGGCTGGCGCTGGATAGCCATGTCTTCATCTCTGCTGGGCGACCGGCGGCCAGCGGCGGCTGGAGTTGCAGCGGCGGCGGCGCTCGCGGCGGCTGCTGATGACGCGGGCGCGGGCGCGGGCGTGGGCGTGGGCGTGGGCGTGGGCGCGGGCGGTCCGGGAGAGCGGCCGGGCGCGGGATCACTGCTCGTGTGGCCGACTGTTTGGATTGTGAAGACTCCGAAAAACAAGAGCCAGACAACTAGTTTCGTCATTATCACGACTACACTGGCGGCAGCTTGGTTGCGGAGCGGGCAGGCGCTGGGATTGGATTTCCATAGACGACACTTTTTCGCTGCTTCCCCGAGGATTCCGTTTCTCTCCCAGTTAGTTGGGATTTCTGGCAAACTGTTTTGCAGTTCTCACTACTGTTGATGTTCTTGGTGTTGGTGTTGGTGTTGTTCTTGGTGTTGTTGTTGTTCTTGGTGTTGTTGTTGGTGTTGCTGTTGTTGTTGCTGTAGAAGGAGGAGTGCTTCGTCCTGATGTGGGATGCATTTAGTTTCGCTCTGCCTGCTCGTTCCGCCTTCGTAGACTCCGATCTGAAAGAAGAAGAAGGGAAGGAAGAAGATGAAGAAATTAATTATTCGCTTTAATGCTTCTCGGTTTTCGTCCTTTCTTATGCTTAAAAATGAATGACGGAAGGAATCTTATTACGCTCGTCCGCTCGTCAACCCTTCAGCTGAAGCGTAGAGCACGCAAGGAAAGCATTCAAGGCTTTCGCGTTTGGGATTCCCATCAGTCGCCATCACGTGCAGTTTCGAGTTTCGTGGGTAACGCGAGCCAACAAGTTGCAATAAAATTGCGAAAACTTTCTTACGTATTTTGCGGAAAATTCCTCTCCGCAAGTTTGTGACTTCACTCAGTCCATCACCGTTACGCTGTCATCTCGTAACGCTTTCATCTTGTTACGCTGCCATCTCGTTACGCTGTCATCTCGTTACGCTTTCATCTCGTTACGCTGCCATCTCGTTACGCTGCCATCTTGTAACGCTTTCATCTCGTTACGCTGCCATCTCGTTACGCTGCCATCTCGTTGCTCGTTACGCTGTTACGTTGGCAGCTCTTTTGCTCTCCCGAAAAATGTAGACAAATCATTTAGGAGAAAAAAGCACGCGCACAATGTAGCGGTACTTCTATAAAACCTTGGGAGAGCCGATGACCCTGTTGTTATTGTAAACGCCTGCAGAGACCACAACGAAGCGCTGCAGATCCTTACGTGTGGTTCATGCGAACGTTATTTGTTCCCAGCCAAATTGCAGAGAACGTGGTTATTTGTAAATATCAGCGTGAGTTCATAATACGAGTTCCCTAACGAGGCCATTAATATTCTCTCTGTCGTAAATAAATCTTTGGGGAGGACACATCTCCCTCCCTCCTCCCCCCCCCCCCCACCCCTTCCAACGCAGAAAATCATGATGGTCCTACAGCGAGTAAAACGATAAGCGTTCTGAAGACAGCTTCACTCATTCGTCGTGTGAGTGGGGGAGGTTTGGGGCAAAACTACCGCAGAGAGAGGCAAACATCGCAGTGATTACGAGTGGTGCGGCGGTGTGTGTGTGTGTGTGTGTGTGTGTGTGTGTGTGAAATATTTGTCATGTGTTCGTAATTAATTTTCTGCACAAGTTTAATAACACGAATTATTTCTCTCTTTAAGTTAACGCAAAGTACAGTGTACGCAGAGAGAAATTTGTTCTCATTTTTTCTCTCTTTCAGTAGCATCACTGCGGTCCGTTGGCCTCGCACGTGAGTCGACTGAGCAACGTGGTCGCCGAACCGTGAAGCGCCCCGCTGTGTTTACACTGCAGCAGTAGCAGCGGCAACAAAAGCAAGCAACAACTACTGCAGCGCAGCACAGCACGGCGCTGCCACAAG
Source organism: Sicus ferrugineus (assembly GCA_922984085.1). NCBI lineage: Eukaryota > Metazoa > Arthropoda > Insecta > Diptera > Conopidae > Sicus > Sicus ferrugineus. Next base: position 23,243,995 of record OV277351.1, read on the forward strand.
GCAGCAGTGGGGCGGCTCCTTGTTGCGGGCGCGAGCACATCCGACGAAGCGGCGAGCGGACGGGGAAGCTGGTCACCTCGGGTGGCTGCTGCGTTACGCAACATCAACTTAGAAACCGATGCACTCTCAGTATTTTGGCCGGAGAGTTTCTCTCTTCTCTGTTGTGTTTTCTTCTCTGTGGCTCGAGAATATTTGTGGAGCAGCACGCGCTGGCGGTGGACAATCGCTGGCTGGTCGGGAGGAGGAGTGGCGGCGGCCAAGTCCTTCAATTTTGAAGGGATCATCAATCAGCGAGCGCCATTTTGCACGTCACATCATGCAGCCACACACACGCAGCAGCAAGCGAGTTCTCAGCTCAAGAACGGCCTTGAAGACCGGCCACCCCTCCGCGATTTAGGGATTTACGGACGTGTGTATGTGTGTGTGGACGGATAATTAAGCTCTACACGGAACAAGCGTAAAAAAAAAACAGAAAAAACAAACAACAAAAGCAATTAAGCAATCGACTCGCAATGCATTTTTAATTTCTCCCTTTTAGAATCAGAATTCCGCAATAAATTTTCCGCATTGAAAACTTTTCAATCGAATCAACTGTAAGACGAAGACGAAGAAGAAGAAGAAGGAGAAGGAGAGAAACAAACAAAAATTCCTTCCTCAATCCATAATTAGAACTCTTTATTCATATTCATCGAAGAACTTCACAGGAGAGGAAATCGCGAGCAATCGAAAATGCGGCGACCCCGACCGCCGATTGTGCTGGATTTCTTAGCTTTTCCGCAGCTGGTTGGCTGGTTGGCGCTGGAAGGCGAGCGCAGTGAAGTGAGGCAGTGAAGAGCGAAGGCAAGCCACCTGAAGTGAGAAGCGTTAATTGCACTTCAGCAGCTGGCTGGCAGCACTCATGGTGCTTAATTTCGTTCGCAATAAAATGGCAGTTTATCGAGATCCCGGGGAGGGGTGGCGAGTGGGTGAGGAGGGGGAGTGGGGTGAGTGGGAGGTACACTATTAAATCCCGCTTAATTCGAGTAGTTCGAGAAGCAGCAGCGCCGCGCCAAGGACGACGCAGTGATTATGCGCGTGGTGAGGTCCTGCAAGAAGGGAGCGCCGATGTCAGCGCCATCGTCGACCGACCAGCACTAGCAGTGGATGCGACGACGTTGGACCCACACAAAAAATCATCTGCATTCTCAATTCGAAGCGCAGGGAAGCTGAAACGATCGCCGTAACTCGATTCCACTTTCATGGCGCAAACCAGCGTCGCCGGAAGTGAGCGGACGCTTTGCCTGCACGGTGGAGGAGGAGGAGGAGTAGGAGGAGGAGGAGGATAGTGAGCTCATTTTATATGCTGCCATCGTAGAGCGTTTCGCTTTGAAGCCCAGCGGGGCAGCTGAAGGCCGGAAAAAGATGGGGAGAAGTTCGGCCCCGCTCACGGTTACTTTTGAATGTTACTCGTGTGCATTTCAGTCTCGGCAACACGTGTGTTGCACTCCCTGGCTGAGGCTGGCTGTGCGCAGCTACATCGACTCCCTTCCGCTTCCCACGAGTGGCGACTCCACCCCCGCCGGCACGACGAGGCTGCCGTATTTCCAAACAGCGCTTTCTTGCCCTCCCTCGCATGGGATTTCAATGCAGGCACGAATGAGGGATTTACTTTCATCGCCGTCTGTCTGCTCACACAATAGCAGTGCGCGCACCCACATATCCACATATCTACACACACACACACACACACGCCCACACATCTGCTTTCATCTCAATCTGTTTGCAGTTCGCAAGGACATTTTTATGCTTTTCTGAATGCACGTGTGCTTCTGTGCAACATTACGATTCATACTTCCCTACTTTGTAGAGATGCTGTTGCACGGTACGCGATGCATCCGCATGCACCAGGTGCACACGGTGAGTGCAGCGAGTTCTTGCTTTCACTTTACACACATAAATCTAGAAAGCAATAATAACAATTAATAATAATACATAATAGCAAATAATAAGTAATTTAATGCATTTCTGTACACATGACGAGTCTGCCAATTTTGATTAAACAACTTGATTTGTGTCGTCTACTCTATTAAATAACTGGTAAATTACAGAATTCGTGAAGGACTTGTCTTCCCCCACCTTTTTTTGTGGGACCAAACAATTCTTTTGTTATTCTTCTGGTTAAAAAAAATCGTTCCGAAGATCAGAAAAAAACTTCCAGATTTACGATGACCTGGTCGGTTGAACGGGTTTTTGCAGGCTCAGATGGAAACGACGAGCTTAGAATTTCGCGTGCCCGTTCCTGCGCAATTGAAAATTTAAGTGTATATTTTCTCTTTTTTTCTCGGCGTTCCATCAGAAGGTGCTACACTAAAATGCTATGTAAAGATTACTGCAAAAATATGGCCAAATATTTGCCGGTACCTGACTCGTGCATCGTTGCTGCAGCCATGAGACAGAGAAGCAAATATCCACAAAATGGCGAAGAGAATGGGAAAACCAAAATAGTTCTCATTTGTTTCTCGGGAGACCGCCTGCCTTCTCACATGCATATTGACGGTGTTAACTATCCTGTCACGCCGTTCAGCGCGAGAGGCTCATCCAACGCAGGAAATGGTTGAGATTCAACCATTCAGACCTTGAGTCGGTGCAAGCACGAAACCACCCACCCTTCGGATTTCTTTAGTTTCTAAACTGCTTAACTGGAACACAGATGGCTTTAATGTTACACATCCACTTAAATTGGACAATATAAATCCTTACAAAAAATATGCAGCAAAAAATATGAACTTGAACACGCCCAGCGAGATTCAGCATGTGTCCGCGGGAGTGGCGGACTTAAGGCTGTGATTGCATTGTAAGGACGGCTTTCCTATTTTAAGTACCTTTTTGTTAAGAGATTTTGTAGCGGGACGGGCCTTTTAAATTCTAAATTCAATTAAATTTACAATTATAGTGTTTGGAAGAAACACACCAATGCCAATTTTTTGATTCTCATACTCACTGTTTTATTTTATTGAAAGTATCTAAACAATGGAAGGGTTTTTGGGCCTTTTTTGGTACTTATTTTAAACAATGTCATTTAATTATCTCTAACACAGCAACACCAACCGAGAGGAAAAACATCGCATGCTTTTTAATTTGTATCCTCGTTTCTATCAGCTGTTTTTGCCTGAACGTGGTCTGTCCGAAGAATTGTGGGATGGTGAAATTAATTGGATTCTAAAGACTTTTGTGCACGTTGGCGGTGTAAGCGCAACCGGAATGGGTACAAGTGCGAATGGGACACGTTTTTAATTACAACAAATGGTACTTAACAGGCAACACGCGGCCAGCCAAACAACAACAGCACATCGCCAACAGCAATCCTGTTGGTAGCAATCAGGAAGGTGAGAATAATGATGTTTGTCAAGCTAAATGCTGAACAAATTGCAGCAAGAAGGAGTAAATTGGCACTTAATGGCGACAGCTAGCGGACAAAATAGCCACAACCACACCACAACAACAGAAATGAAAGCAAAAGTGATAACTTTGATTACTAAACGATTGCCAGCAAATGTTGTGAAGCAACGTTGACGCACAATCTGTATGGCGGCGAGTTCTTGTTGTTGTTGTTGGCTACCACGTCAATGCAAGTACGTATTGTAATTATGTTTATGAACGCCATCTCTTTACATTATCGGCCCTGACGTTGTTGTCTTCATTGCAGTTGTATTTATTGTGAGTGAAAAGAGCGGTTGAAGTTTTGTATCCCGGAATTCCGTGATCGACAAAGTAATCTACTTTCCGGAAAATTCTTAGATTAACATCTTCATCCCATAAATACCGTACAGTAAGAAAAACATTTTGCATTCTAAAAAAAGTCCTGTTTTGTAAATTTTGGAATAATTATATATTTTAATTAATCATATCTTAACAATTTTGGAATAATCATGTATTTTAAATGATATCTTAACAATTTTGGTATAATTTTACATTGGTACTGACGTGCTGAGTGTGCTGATTTATAATACAAATTGACAAGTTTGGTTCAAGTTATAAAAAATTCTACAAAATCCGTCATGACTTTAAATTTCTCTATATTTGACTTCATTTCCTTTAAAAAATATAAAGTTACTAATGTTCACTTCTGTATATAACTAGGCGTATGTATATATATATGTATATAAAATAAGTGATCTATAATACAAATTGACGATTTTGGTTAATGTTCACAAAATTCTGCAAAATCCCTCACTACTTTAATTTTCATTATATTTGATTTCATTTCCTTTAAAAAACAAAGCTACTAATGTTCTCTTCCATGTATAACTACGCGTATATGTGTGTATATATATATAAAATAAGGTACGAGGATGTGACAAAATTAATTTCGAGTCAAAATCAACCAAGATAACACTTACAACCAATGTTTTTACTTCAGCGAAGGAAACTGACCCATGTCGTTGTGATCTATGACGACTGTCTCGAGCTTGCCGTCAGAGTTGTTACGTTTTTTTGCATTGGAACGATTAGCGGCCTCGCCTTGAGTCGTGCCATGAGATACGCCTTGAGTCGCAACGTGACTGTATCTCACCGCAACTGTACCTTGAGTCGCAACGTGAGCTTCACCTTGTGCTACGCCATGAGCTCCACCTTGAGCTCCATCTTGAGCCCTATCTTGAACTTCACCTTGATTTACACCTTGAGTTCCATCTTGAGCCACACTTGGAGCCAAACCTTGAGCTCCATTTTGAGCCAAACCTTGAGCTCCATCTTGAGCCCTATCTTGAACTTCACCTTGATTTACACCTTGAGTTCCATCTTGAGCCACACTTGGAGCCAAACCTTGAGCTCCATCTTGAGCCACACTTGAAGCCAAACCTTGAGCTCCGCCTTGAGCTCCATCTTGAGCCCTATCTTGAAATTCACCTTGAGCTTCACTTTGAGCCACACCTAGAGCTCCGCCTTGAGCCACATCTTGAGTCACACCTTGAGCCACAACTTGAGCTCCGCCTTGAGCTCCATCTTGAGCCCTATCTTGAACTTCACCTTGATTCACACCTTGAGCTTCACCCTGAGCCACAACTTGAGCTCCGCCTTGAGCCCTGTCTTGAGCTTCACCTTGATTCACACCTTGAGTGACACCATGAACTACGCCTTCAGCTCCACCTTGAGCCACACCTTGAGCTCCACCTTGAGCTTCACCTTGAGCTCCATCTTCAGTCACACCTTGCGTCACACCTTGAGTCACATCTTGAGCTCCATGTTGAGCCCAGCCTTGAGTCCAAGCTTGACTTCTACCTTGATTCACACCTTTAGCTCCACCTTGAGCCACACCTTGAGCTCCATCTTGAGTCACACCTTGCGTCACACCCTTGAGTTCAGGTTGAGTCACACCTTGAGTTACACCTTGAGCTCCATGTTGAGCCCAGGCTTGAGCCCAGCCTTGAGTCCAAGCTTGACTTCTACCTTGAGCCACACCTTGAGCTCTACCTTGAGCTACACCTTGAGCTTCACCTTGAGCTCCATCTTGAGTCACACCTTGCGTCACAACCTTGAGTTCAAGTTGAGTCACACCTTGAGCTCCATGTTGAGCCCAGGCTTGAGCCCAGCCTTGAGTCCAAGCTTGACTTCTATCTTGAGCTCTACCATCTTGAGTCACACCTTGAGCTGCATGTTGAGCCCAGGCTTGAGCCCAGCCTTGAGCGCCGCCTTGAGTCCAAGCTTGACTTCTACCTTGAGTCACACTTTGAGCTCCACCTTGAGTCTCACCTTGAGCTCCACCAGCGCCGCGACGTACACTTTCGTAACGGATCCATTCGTTGGATTGGTTTCCTCGACCACTTCGCTCATCATTGAAATTGAATTGTATATCAACGATGCGCTGAAGACGTCCAGCACGTTGAGATTGAGAGGAGGTCGTTGCAGGTGTGCGAGCAAGCCGCTGGCGTTCGTTTTCTTCCCTCCGTTTTCTAGGCAGGGGCACCATTTTCTTCCACTGCGAAATATCTTCGCCTTCTCCTGCCTTCCTGATGTTATACTGCGGCTTGACGCGTGGCGCGAGCATTGCTCTCCATTCGTCTAGCGTAAGCTTCTCCTTCTCGTCGTCTTTCTGCGGAGCAGCACTCTTCCTTACGACTCTTAACACTTTGAGAGCAGGTTTATCAAGAACATTACGGCGAACCGGCTGGACCGCTCTATTTCGATATATACCCTCACCTGCAGCGCTGGCAGCGCCTTCCATGTAGCTACGCCAAGGCCGCTGTTCGTCACGAGTTCCTGTGTTTGTCAAATTAAGTGGAACAGCTTGGATCGGTTTGGCTACAGCTTGCAGCGGCTTCTGGGCGTCAGCTTGCACCGGCTTCTGGGCGCCAGCTTGCACCGGCTTCTGGGCGTCAGCTTGCACAGGTTTCTGGGCGCCAGCTTGCACCGGCTTCTGGATAACAGTTTGGAGGGGCTTCTGGCCTCCAGCTTCAAGTGTCTTCTGTGCTCCAGCTTGTAGCGGTTTTTGGATTACAGCCTGGAGAGGCTTCTGGCCTCCACGTTCAAGCGGCTTTCGGGCTCCAGCTCGAACCGGCTTCTGTATTACAGACAGGAACGGGTTCCAGCCTCCAGATTCAAGCGGGTTCCGGGTTCCAGCGTGGATCGGTTTCTCTATAACTACTTTGAACGGGTTCCGACCTACAGATTCAAGGGGCTTCCGGGCTCCAGCGTGGATCGGTGTCTGTATAACTACTTTGAACGGGTTCCGACCTCCAGATTCAAGGGGCTTCCGGGCTCCAGCATGGACAGGCTTTTCAATTACAGGCTGAAATGGGTTCCGGCCTCCAAATTGCAGCGGCTTCTTGCCTGCAGTCTCATTCGGCGTCTTGCCGGCAGTCGCAGGCGACTTCTTACCGGGCTCGTATTTATTCAAAGGGACAGATATTTCATTGAGCTGATTCTTTTTGGCGGCCTTGTTTCGCTTCTTCTTAGGCGCGGCTGCGACCGGGACAGTTGGCATCACGGGAGGACTATCGTCATCAGCGAATAGTAATTGGAAGCGGTTGCTTCCCGACTTGATCATGATTTTCGCTTTTTTTTGGTCTAGCGGTCGATTTCAATGCGATATGTAAGTGTTGTCCTATTGGGCGGGTTAAAAAGCACGATTTTACGATTGGAATGTATATCGAACACGGGAATTACAATTCCATTGAACCAAAACTAACCACAATTAAAATGGCTGCTAAAAACCAGAAAAAATTCACAGAAAAGTACGACCAACTAATATTTTCTAACGGATATTTAATAATGAATGAAAGCTTCTACACAGAATACGGAAAACTCGATTTTTTTTCAAATTTACACTTTCAAAGTGTGAAATTTGAAGTTGCTACAAGTGGTTTTTTTTATGAAGAAAGTCATCGGAAGACGAATTTCACACGGTTGCGTGTCCGCTGTTTGGAGGTCAGGCAGATGTCGTTGCTGCCCCTAACGGTAGTGCTAGCGGTGTGGTTTAGGAGGTTGGGAGGGAGGGAGAAGGGTGGCGATGACCACCGCTGCGACGTGCTGATGTCCACGCGCTCTGCTGGCAAGTCGCAAACGAAGAACTCATATCGAGTTCGTTCGGATGTTATTGCCGTCGTTCTCCTGTGTTAATGGGGGGCAACTAATCCTGCTTCACTCAAAGTTTTGACCCTGTTATGCACTCCCTGCCACACACACACACGCACACACACACACTTATGTGGACGTACGCAATGAAAACTCATGCACCCCAATCATGGAAATGTTAATGGATGTCAAGCGATTGAGAAAATCAATAAGTTCCAGGTGAGGGAGAATTATATAACCGATGTTGTTTCACAGCTCTGCCCCGCGCATGAATGTGCACTCGGCTTCGATTTATTGATTTGCCGTAAAGTATTTTGTCATCTCAATCTTTATAGGCTTTCTATCGCGTCCGCCGTGGCGAGGGAGGCTGCACTCGAGGACCCTCGAAGGCGTCTGACGGCCTTGACGCACTGTTTTTCAGAGTTGAATAGCTGGGCCAACACGGCCGCCAGCACTTTGGTGTCGAAACAGCTCAGCTTAGGTAAGTGTTGACCCAACAACAGCAAGCAGGTCGGCGGAAGCGAGGAATCCGAGAGGAAGTGCAAATGAAAACAAAACTGTTTGCAAAGCCAATCTGGCCGAAGTCCAACTGAACTCGTTCAAAGTGGGCCGAAAGTGGTGCAGGGCAGCCGAATTGCCAAAATATGCTTTGCGGCAGGCGCTCGTAAATCCACTGTTGGCGGCTGATCTCGTGCCGTGCAGCACACCGTCGTCCGTCCGTCGGTGAGCTCTGTGCGCGTGCCAAGTAGCTTAGGCACGCCAATCTTGATCGGCTCCCCGCTCCCTGCTGGCCCCCTCCCACGGACCGGAGATGGCAGAGTGCGATAGCACTGAAAAGCCGCGACAGCCATCGAGATACTGCTTCGCGCAAGTGTTTTTGCCAATTTCGTCCAACTTCCGAAGCGCTTAAGAAGTACGAGTCTATAAATTTTGTATGCTCTGACTGGGTCGCGCATGGCACGAGGGAGCGGAGTGGGGAATTACTTGTGACGCTTTTTTGGTAGGTAGTCAAAAATCCAAGGATACCAGCGAGCGGAGAGAACGCTAGAAATGCTTCTGGTCAACACAGTTGTTGTGGTATCAAATCTTTCGTAATCGCGATGTCAGCAAACAAATGTCGCCGAAGAAGAAACGTGGTGAAATATTGGGGGGGAGAGTCAGATAAGAATGCAAGGACCTTCAGGTTTTGCGCTTCAATCTTCGAATTTCTGCCACACAATTAGCTTTCCTTGAACTGACGAGGCAGTTACAGCTTCCATCGTGGTTGTCCGAAAGGATGACCAAGTGGAGGCATTCAGGCTGTGAGAAAAGAAGAATCGTAGCTGCCTTAACATTTCAGAAAACGACGGCTTGAAGTTTAATTACCATTGCAAGCATTTTTCTCAGGATTCATCATTAGAATCCCAAATGCTTCTGAAATATGCGATGGATCCTCGTAATTGAGATTCCTATAATATTCGCAGAGAGAAAAAGGAATGAGAAAAGAGTAGACGTGTCTCAGTAAGTCCACGCGATCTAAGTGTATTTTTGGTCACATTTGGTTCTTCATCTGCCGATTTGTACTTGCTAATCGATTCGTTAGCATTGCTAATCAATCCGAGCCTGGAGTTGCCTAAATATCAGCGATTAAAACATACAATAAATCAACTTCGACAACTGGTACTGTGAGTATTCTTCTGCATTTACTTTTCAACATATTTTGCCTAAGCTTTTTCTATCTCCAGGCCTTCGAGTAGACAAAGTTCAGGCCAAAGAAACTGCTCTTCCTCCCCCGCTACGGATCGGAGTGCCAAAACATCTGGAGCGGAAACTCTGGATTATGAAAATCTACTGGGCAAGTTTGAAAGGAACTTTATAATGTGATTAAAATGGATGTTCAGAAAACTGTTCTTAACGTTGAGTTTAAGGAGATTCTTGGATGATCTACTGATATTGTGAGATCCATTATGAAGATTAAATCTAATGCTACGGGCGATGATGGAATTTCGATTAAATTTGTCTAGCTTGTGCTTCCTTTTGTAGACCTTCGCTCCAGATATTTAACCACTGCATTACAAGCTCTACTTTTCCCCAAGATTTGGAAATTAGCAACTATTGTTACCTATCGCAAAGGAATACAATGCTTCAGAACCCTCTGACTACCGACCAATAAGTATTCTGTCCTCGATCTCTAAGTTCTTTGAGTCACTTCTGGCTGAGCAAATAACTAGACACATAAATGAATTTCAGCTCATTTCTCCGTTGCAGTCGGGCTTCCGGCAGCATCATAGCTGTGGCCGTGGTGAAGATACTAGACGACCAACGTCTCAGTGGAGCTGCTAAACAGTTAAACAGTAAACTTCTATTTGTAATGTTAATTAACGACGAAGTGAATAAAGTGAAGCATTTTCGGAGGCTGGAAAGAAACGCAAATCATGCAACGTGTTTGCTGGCACCGAAATCCATCAGATCTTGACTTCAAAGACCTTCAGATCTTGATTTGAACTAACTGGCTGCAACTGCACAATTTCTAGAGTTAAAATCTCAATTGCTGCAAGCGTTTTATGAGCATCCAAGAATAGCTGCTTGACCCGATATCAAGCGCAGCACATCAGCAACAACAAACTGTGTTTGGAACGTAAAAGAAGGATTCAGCCGACTTGAGAAGATCTTAGATGTGTCGTGTACGGTGTGACGAGTTAAATGGCTGGTGTATTTCTTGCAACGCCGAAGTGGCAGCGCCAACTGTTCCTTGCAGCTCATCACCGAGCGTTGGAGTGCTCGTCGGAACGCAGCGGCACTGAGCACTTCAGCAATTCTGCGAAGCGTTTCTTGCACTTTTAATTAAATAATGTTTCGCCTCGTCGTCATGCTGGAAGAACAACACGACGTGTATGCCCTCTGCTGGACGGACGGACAGAGTCGGGAGACACTGCGGTGAGTGCAACGTTAAGAACTTGCCGCCTACGGGCAGCTGAAGTTGTGCAGAAGGCAGAAACGCAGAGAAACACTAACTAGCATTGTTAGCGATGTGCATCTCCGTCTCTCCTTGTCCTTGCTCACCCACTGCGCTTTCGTTCGCTGCGGACTTAATTCGTCTCGGAAATGCTAAACGGCGACAGCTTTTTTATTTCCTGTTCGTTTTAAAATTAAATTATTTCAAGTAGCCTGGAGCGGCGCGTACTAAATTTATTGCAAGAAAGTTGCTGCATAAATTATGGCAGGATTGTTGCGAACGATGGAGGAGTGGGAAGGAAGGGAGTCGCCAGTAGCGGTTGCGGGACTTCCCAGTATTGAGAAAATACATTCATTTTATAGCAAAAATGGGAATAAATTAAAGGCAATGGCTTAATTTGGATAAAATAAAGCTTCACCGCGAGATATACAAAGATGGATGCATATACAGCTTCCAATCTCATGAAACACATTGAGACCCCAGCAAACACGACGTTTGCTGACCCCATCAGACACGACGAGACCTCGTAAAACACGATATTTGCTGATCTCATCAAACGCGAAGCCTTTCATTGTTATCAATGAAAGCAGCGGAGTAGAATGGAATTTCACAACCATAAGTCTGAAAACCTTTTCGTTTATGGTTCATAAAACGCTGAATTACTTCATTAATGCTGAGTGAATGGGAGTTTCTCACATAGCTTGCAGCAATACAAATAAATAAATATTTGTTTGTGGTTTGTTGCAAGGCAAAAAGTCAACATTTAAAATGTCAGAATGGCAAGGAATTTACGCTCTTCCACTCTCTCTCTCTGCTGGCGTGAGGATTCCACGACGTCGTGCTGTTCTCCACGTCATAAATTGCAGTCACTCGTATTTTATGCTGTCAGCCGTCATCAGAATTACTTAAGAAGCTCACGTTGCCTTTCATTCCGTTTGTGGATGTTGTGGATGATGATGACAATGGATTCGTTGTCTGCCTTGTGGAGATGTGTGAATGTGCACGCATGTATGTGTGTGTGTGTGTGTGTGTGCTTTGTCCATCATGAGAATCCATCATCATCAGCATCAACATAAAATGTCAAAAAATTCCCAACCATCGACTGGACACGTTCTAAAAATAATACTTGTTGTTGTTGCTGCCTTCTTCACTTGCTGTTGCTGTTGCTCCTGTTTTGTCTTCCCTTGTTTGTGTTGCTCCGAAGTCACCCAAAATTAAATGAGGAAAACATATAAATTCTCCCATAAAATATCATGTTCACTATATCGCGATATTTTTTTGAGAAAAGAGTGAAGGGCGTTTGTGTGCGTGTGTTTCGTTAGTGTTAGTGTTGATGTATTTGCTCACCAACACAACTGCAATAAATTCTGGTACTTTAAAGGTTTTGCTTTATTATTTCGAAAACTTCTACGCGGAGTCAGATTTTTGACAAGTAAAATTTATGTAAAAAGAAAGAATCTGTAGTTTCAGAAAAAGGTGCAGAAATCTGTACATTTTCTTTATCACGTGTATAGTATATGAAATTCTATTCTTGCGTAAAAAGTAAAATGAATTTATGACTTCCATTGAATTTAAGATGACCACTGAAACGTGTAAATTATCCGAAATATCGCATGGCGCCCGGAAAATAAACGTCAATCGCAAGTAATCAAATGAGCAACAACAACAAATCAGGAAGCCCAACTGAATTCAGGCAGAGAATCACTTGTTGATGTTGATGATGATGGCGATGGTGGTTTTTCTTCATCTATAGCATGCAACAAAGAGTTGCTTTCTGTCATTTTGTTTCTTTAACTTTGGATTTGCTTAACTTTCATCGCAGTTGCCAGTTTTGCGCGAAAAATCTCATTTGTGAGATTTATCAGTCGCCTTGAGAGATTAGAATTCTCGTGAGATTTTTTTTCAAATCTTGTGAGATTTTTTAATTGTTGTTAAATTTCGTGTGAATTTTTTTAATTAATCTGAAATTTTATGAGATTTTTTTTAATTGGTGTGAGAATTTGTGTGAAATTTTCTAATTACTGTGAGATTTTGGCGACATTTATTAATTATTGTGAAGTCTTTTGGTGAATTTTTCAATTTAAAAAATTCTTACATGAGATATTTTTTGAGATTTTGCAATCAACGTGAGAATTTTTTAATTGCAGCTGTAAGAAACTTTGAATTTTTTTTTCACAGAATTTTGTTTCACGCTTTTTAAGCTTGAGTGCGGATTTTAGTGTATAGAGGGGGATGAAAGAGGCGTGGTTTCCCTCTACCTCTCCACTAATAATAGTAATATCCACTAAAATAAAAAAATTATTCCATTGTACACGTTTTCAGATTCAATAAACATTTTCAGAACATTTTTAAAGAAAGTTACTATTTATGATTTAAATTTCAGTCCCACTAGATACAAATTTTTTACTGAAATAAATCGTTTCCTCGAAAAAACCCCCCTGAAAAGATGTGTGTGTGTGTTTGTTTTTGTGTGTGTGTGTGTAAAAGGTCGTGCAGGATTCATTCACCGTTTCAACGCCTGCAGCATTCCGTGTTGCCGTCTTGTTTCTAATTTGCTCTGCGAGTGTGTGCCTGCGTAAGTCTGGCTATATATATATGTATGTATGTATGTGTGTGTGTGTGTGTGTGTGTGTGGATGGATATATATGTATTTGCGTGGATATGTGTATACGTATGTGTGTGTGTGTGTATGCGTGGTATTTGTACTCGCCATGTATGCAAGTTTGTTGTCTTTTGTTGCTATTGTTTCGGTTGCTGTTGTTATTGCGTTTGTTGTTGCTGCTCTTGTTGTTGTTCGTTGGGAGTGCACTTGGCGAAATTAAGCTGCCGAGTGATTTAAATGTTTGTTCAACATGTTCGTTTGCCACGACCGTTTCGTCAAATTGACACGAGTGACCTTGCACTGGCGGTGGGCAGGGAGAAAATGGGAGGCGCTGAGAATGAGACGACTGTACCTCATTCTGTCCTTGAATGGTATTTTAAAAAGTAAACACTGGAATACTACAGAATGTTTCCACCGTTTTTATTTCTCTATTATTATTGTGTTGTTGTTGTTGTTATTGATGTTCCTGTTGTCACTGATGTGATGTTGTAATTCCTTCCTGCTTTATTTAGTCAAGTTTTTATAAAAGAAAAACCGAATTTCCCGGTTCTTGTAATAAAAAACAATCGATATTTTAATCGGTTCAGAGAAGCAAGAATATTATAAAAAGTGAGAGGAGTGGAGGGTGGATGGTGGCGGGGGACGTTGGACGGGGGCGTGTGTGAGAGTAACATTAAGTATTTCTTGTATAAAGCTTTCAAAAGCGACTCGTTTACATCAAGGTGAATGCAATTCGATCCAAAGTCGTTTCCGCAAATTGCAGTAAAAAACACGAGAAAAAAGAGCGCGCAGTATTTTTACTTTATTGATTTTTCAGTGTATTTTGTTTTCTTCTTCCACATTTGACACTTCCGACACGAGACCTTGCGGTGGATGTCGCATTTAATCCTGCAGCTACTTAGTTTAATTTTGAATCTCATATTTCTATAAATTAAAGCAAAAATATTAAGAATTCTCTTTCACGAAAGGTGATCCTTTAAGTTCAAGCAGAACAAAAAAAAAAAAAGAAAAAAGAAACTAGTAAATTACTTGCTAAAGTGTTGGGAAAACAGTCTCGTTTTGAGCTTCATTTGCAAAGAGAACATTTTTGTAAGCTATTTCATGGAATTAAAGTCAATAGCAAGGACGCGACGATGTTCGAACTGAAGATCAGAGGAGTACCATTTCGTTCCGAGACTAAAGAGCTCAAATTCTAAATCTGTCGAATATCTACTTCGGTCTTTTCTTCAGAAACAAAGAGATTCTCTCCACGAAATCAAAAACTTGCCGAAACTTCAACAGTATATGAAAAACATTTGGAATGCACGCCGAAGCCGTCATCAACGAAGATTACGAAGGTGTAATCAGTGGAATTATGAAGTAATCTTGACGTAATATCTTCCACAGAACCCAATGACACGATGTTTTCCCATAAATTAATGGCTACAACATGGAAATCATGATGTATGTATATATGTTATATCTTGTCACGTGTAAATTAAGGTACTCGTCCATTAAATGAGAATTCAAAGAAGCGACAGCAGTAACTCACGCACAAGCACGACTTTTCCGAAGAAAATCTCAGCGCAAAAAGTATATTGAACTCTCGTGAGAAGAAGTAACGAAAAACAAAGAATATTTATTATGTCATATCCTGAGCACACGACGAGCATTTGAGTGGATGAGGTGAACAAGCAGACTTATCCACACAAATGCTGAAAACGGCGTCCGAATCGAAACCTTGAATGTACAACTCAGAGCCGCACTTTGTACCGAAAACAATTTCTGACTAGTTTAGGGATGTGAAATTTATGGCTTAATGCAATATCTGCTTGAAGTTGAACAAATACTCAGCATTACTTGTGTCTGCCTCTTGGCATTCGTACGGAGTAACAATTTCGAGCTGGTATTTTCCAGTATTCCGCTTCAAGTTATTTGGAGCGAGAAAACGAAAGCTTTAAATATTCTAGAAATTTCTTCATTTCTTACTGAAATCAAAATTATTCATCGTAAAATTGAAATTCATATAGAATGAATTTTACGTGGTCTCAGTGTGTAACTTGTAGGCTCAAATTATTAAAATGTATTTCTTTGATGTCGCAATCCTTGATCTACATGGACGTGTCGAGGTGTTGTGGGTCACATTTTCTCCCATTCCGGGGGACAGCATATTACAATACGAGTATTTAATACATTCCGAAGATTTTCAAGATTATCAGAAAATTATCTCGATTTCGATTTTCTAGGATTTTATGTAAATATTGATATTTTATTGAACTTTATATATAGAATATAATTTTTTTTGCTAATAATCCAAAAATAATGAGAACAATGTAATTTAGAATACTTTTTTCAGGATATTAATAGATTTATTGGACTATAATTTGCCATCGAGCCATCGAGGAAAGGAAACTTAACATTTACACTAATAAATGGATGGCCGGGGAGGAAGTGGACCGGCGCCGGGCGAATCTGAAAGTGTGTCAGCTAAACTTTCGTCACAGATATTGCTGGAAGTTCACCGGGAAGTTCCGGGAAGCTACAGACCGAGAGCTACGAATATATGTGCGAACTCACATCCAAAGATCTCACAAGACTCCACCACAGACATTTAAATTTCTCGCAATCAATCTGAAGATGATGGCGTTTATTTATTTACACCAATTTGCTATTTCTCTGCCAAATTTCACCTGCACTCAGCACACTCAACGAAATAAATTAAATTATTCACTGAACGAAGGCTCACTAAAACTCGGTGTGCGCGCCTGTGCTTTCCTGTTCGCATTTGATGCTCAAAATTTGATAGATAGATTTCATCCAGAGTAATCAATTATTCTGCGGTTCCGTAATGCCTCAGTTACCGCAGCTATGAGCTTGAATTCGCATGTCATTCACACCAGGTTGCGGCGTATCCCGGGAACCGACCCGAGAAATTCAAACTCTCTTCGGAAAATTTAATTTTTGCATGTCTCAGCCTGCGGAGTGGAAAAAGAAATCGCAAAAACTCAAACCGCAAAAGCTCGTGCGCGAATATTTTCTTCTTCTTCTGCCTCACTGACATTACATCACGCATCCCGCATATAATTGCGCAGGTGGAATCTATCGAGATGTTGAGCACGTTGAGCATGTTGAGTATATCCGCACACACGTCAGATCCAACGGGGAGTGCATTAGCATTAATTAATGAGCTCAACCACTTCCACTTTAATTGATGTGATTGATCCCCACATCCTGCATGGAACTAAAGATGCAGCCAAGGGCGGCGTAGTTAGGCTGGTATTTCGTGTATTTCGTGCCCTGAGGAGGTGCTTTCTGGATTTATGCGAGTGAAAAGTGAACTAAGTTTTCTTTTATAGACTTTTCAAATTGCAATCTTTGCGATTCTCACAACATACGTTACCATTCTTCAAAACAAATCCCGATTATCCGTCTTCCACTGAGACCAAAACGGACCACAACAGCCTCTTGTGATTTCTGACTCGTTATTAGAGCAATTTTTGATGGCGTCCATTTTATTGTGTTGTTCTATATCGCCCATAATCGCGCTCACCCTTCCCACGAAAGCTTTACTGAGTTAATTGAATTCTTTCTCTTTCCCTTTTCGAAGCTCTTTCTCTTTGCCTTCCTCCATAGATTCGGGTTAAGGCGGGACTTAAAAGGATACACATGTACGTGTATCCTTTTCGCAATTCAAGCTTTGCAGAACAATCGGCCAAAGTAGCACAGGAGATGCCACAAAAATTTAGCCATCGAACATCCATTAGCTTCGAGCTGAATTTCAACTTCCCAACTGCTATTGATTATTTCTAATTGTATCCAGCCGCTGTTGGCAGACGCTCTATGCATGTGGCTGCAAGGACTCCAGCAAGGATGTGTGCGCAATCAGTGCACTTTGTTTTCGCAAGGCATGCAGCCATCTGTAACCCAACAATGACCAGAAATCCGACTTTTCCATGTTTCAGTGCGGTTGAGTGCCTGCATCCTCTAATGTTCGAGGCACATCCTTAACCCTCAACGGCACGATGGCAATGAGAATGCAATTAATAATTGAAAGGCAAGCAAATCCCCCGGCATTCTGTGCGGAAGCATGGAAATGCGACGTGTTTGGGGTGAAGGAGCGTGGCGGTGGATTACAGAGCCAAAATTGCTAAAGTCATTTTACAGAATAGAGAGCGAGTTTCAAGTTTAATATCATTGGGGACAATCGGTGCCTGTGGAAATTAAGGATATTAGACAGGGGAAAAATTGGGGAGCTATTGCAGTTCCTTTGCAGAATAAGGAGGGGAAAGGGATTTAAAAGCAGACTAAAATACTTGAGGAACTTTTTACTCTCCTTCTTTTTAAGTAAAACACGGCTAAGATAAAAAAAGTAATGGAAATAAACTGGAATAACTTCTTCATTTCATGCCTAACGTATTTTTTTAATATCAGGCGATTGCATCGAATTCACTTGCTGCTCCTAAATTCTTCCTAAACTCGGAGTGCGATAACTCCAGAACTGGAATGCCAAAGTCCTGCGACAGATGCTCGGATCGACTGAAACTCCCATCCAGGCACACGGACAAAATCGATTAGGCTACAATTAGTGTCAGCCGCGTCAAGGGACGGCCAGGCTGCGACTGTGGCTCTGCTGTGGATGTAGATACTCAGCCTGCTCATCCGTTGCGGCGCGGAGTGTCAATGAGACTCGGTAATGAACGAAATTAGGGACGCAACAACTCGTTTGGGAGCGATTAGTGTGAAAGCCATCGGCATCGACAGCGAATCCTTTGGTGTCACATGCGATGTCAATTTAATTTCGAATTCGCTTGCCACAAGCGACAACAAATTATGCAGTTGCTATACATTCATGTACACGGAGCAAAATCCTTACGTTCATTTTGATGGACCAGTTAAGCTAACCAGTTTCCATCAATATGAAGATGGAAGAAAAAGCCAAATATCACCATTTTCGAGATTCGGTGCAATTTAAAATGTCGGACGTAGTTTTTCAATAGTTTTCTGGCTCAGTGTACACGTGTATTTGGATGGAACTTTGGATGTGACTTTTATATGTGCTTGAGAGACTAGAGAGAGAGATAATTTTGTACGAATTTCCACTTCAGTCCAAAGCGATGATTTCATTGCTCGTCAACAAAACCCTCATCGCGACCATCATCATCCTCAGCGTCATCGTGGATGAGTGACAAGTGCGGAAGTTGTGACGTTCGGTCAGGGTAACCAAATTACAAGAGTTGTAAAAGCTTGCTAACGGCATTCATTACACACAAATGCATATGTGTGAGCGTGTGTGTGTGTACACAATACACGGATGTGGTTTGAAGTCCTGTGGCTGCTCTGAAGACTGAAGGATTGCACGAGCATGTGGGCGAGCATGCAATAAAAATTTGCATTTGACGATTTGGATGACGTCCAGAAAGGGTTTTAGCGTGAGCTTCGCTAGATTGAGCGCGCAACTCGATACTTCTGCGAAATAACGAAGTTCGAAGCGATAAAAGCTGAACAAAACAAATTTAAAATGAAATTTCACGTACATTTTGCTTAAAATGTTTCTCTACGTGCAGGAAAAGTAAGAAAAGAAAAGATGTTTTTCTAAGCTAATTTTTCGCATGGCAAATTCCTTCCCCGGAAACTATCACGTGCTAGTGAAGGGAAATTGTTGCACTTCATACAAAACATTTTTTTCTGTTTTTTGCGGCAGATGAAATTAAACTCAGAGGATGCCTCCCCCCACCCCTCCGTGCGAAGCATTTGTTGGTTAAGAAAGGATGAAAGGTTAGTGGGAAGGCGGCAAACATGAGAAAGTTTCCGCATCTACATATTTTGTCCTATTTACACAAGCTAACAAACTTTTGGCCATTTTTCAGGAAAGAGATTTAAAGTTTCATAAATTCCTTAGAATTCCATGGACCGAAGATCCACGTGTATTGTGTTACTTGTAGTACTACCATAACCTCAAAACTATTTAAAATAGACCTGTACTACTCTGCGGGATGAAGTTCTATATGTATTTTCTTTACCGATAGTAAAAACTGTCAAAATCCAAAGAAAACAATCGAAACCTCAGCAAACCTCAGCCTGGATTGATCTTCCTGAACACTGATTGTCGACAATTCGTATGAATATCCGTAAACATTTAAAAACCCACATCACTGATGACCGATGAATTTCGTTTTGAACATCAGCTCTGTCAGCAGGTCTGTCTTCATGCGACAGACAAACGCACAGATTATTCAGTACTCACCACGTACCGTTCGTTATCTAATTGAATAATTCATTGTCAGTCACACATAATATGAGCTCGCACAACTCCTTCGAACGGAGGAAAAGAGTCCTCCGCCCTCCGGCTGAACGAAGATGCGAGGTGCGAAGGACATGCGAGCTGAGCTGCTGCATATTCAGCGTTCACTTCATCATTGCAGGTTTTGTTCTCGAAGATGGTCGAATAAATTTTGCAGCTGAGTGAGCATTTGAAGGAGTGGCAGTGGCACGATTCTTGACAGCTTCTTCAGACGTTTAGATGTGCAGAAGCCAAATGCTTAATAAAGCGGAAGAGCAAAGCCACATGTAATTAAACTCGGCTAACGACGAGATCTGCATCGCATTCCAACCTTAGAAGGCTCAATTAAAGCGATTGTTTGTCTTACTTACGATGCAAAATATTTCAGTGCGTACGTTTACAATGTCCTCACCAATTTCAGCTCTAAATGCGGACTACTTAACCAATTTATCATAGATCTTTCCTTCAAAAAGCTTGACAATATTTTCTATTCAATTTGGAATTGTCTATTGAAGTTTTATTCGCAAATATGTTGTTGATATTTTGGGAAAAACTAGTCTGGTGAAATGGTTCGATGTTTCAAAATGCAAAAAAGATCTTTAGTATGCATTAATAGAGTAGAGTAGAGTGACAAAGAAAAACGCCTTTTCATTGTCAAATTGGGGGTTTTGAATTAATTCTAATATATTGTACAATATATAAATAGCTGTGTCAATAGTTTTCAAACACTTCAAGATGGTAAATTCCAAAATTATTAATCTCATTCAATTTTCTGTACTTTAAGAATTCCAAGGTTGGAGATTTTAACTTTTGCCATGCGACTGCATGAGATTTTATCACCTCATAGCTTGCAGAAAGCCAAATACAGCAGTCTTTACAAACGTGTTTCGGATTCTCTTTCCGGAATTCCTGCCAGCAAATTGTAAAATTAAAGATCCAACTCGTATTCGGTATGCAATGAATTTCTAGAAAGCAAGAAACAAACACAAAAACACCATATTCAACATTTTAATTCTTACATTGTCTCTATTTTGTAGGCTCTGCGAAGGATACGGATTCCCGGATTAAAAGGATTTTTCGAAGAGGGAAGAAGGAAGCGCATTCTCCTCCCCGATTTATACGAATTTATATGAAAATATTTCATATTCAGGCTGAGTTGTAAATTCTTTTTGATTTGCCATTTTGACCAGAAGATTTGAAAATTTTAGATTTTACATTTCGTCTTCCTGTTGCACTCAACACACCTGACATGATGAAAACCACCTGAAGGATTTGATGAAAGGGCAGTAAATATGTGTATTTGTATGTAAAGAAGTATCTAACTTTCACTTTGCAGCACTCAAACAGATTTTTGCCACTTTTACAGAGGACGTCATGCATTTTCAGCTAACCGAAACTCCAAATTTAAAAAAAAAAAGAATGAAATCACGTCTAACTCCAACTAACTCACTTGAGCATTTCAGTTCCCGTTTTCAAAATATTTATTTTAATACCAACACAAAGTTTAGAATTTCTTGTACTAAATTAAAACAGACTTAATTTCTCTTAAGTTTTCTCGTGTACCGGGATCGGTAATTCTGTGGTGTTCTACGGAAGCTTAAAATTAAATGATGTTGCCCCAGTGAGAAAAGTGATAAATTGAGTGTTGCAAGTTGCAAAACTTGCATGCGATGCACGAGTGCTGCGTGTTGTATCTCAAGTAGAGTCATGGCTTCGAATTCCTTTAAGCACGACATATGTGAATACAATTTGAAGTGCTCCGAGCACAACAAACTGCTGCGGTGACCTTTTAAAATCAATGCAAATACTTTCAATGACATACAAGATTATGAGGTTGTCATAAAATCTGACTGAGTTCAATTAAAATGTGGTTTGCGGGTGCTTCTGCATCCTTGGCTGCTTCCTTCACTTCTGAACTTACAAAACATCAAGAAAAAGTTCAAAATAAAGAACTTTTCTTATTTTTTCAACGCTGACGCAAAATTAAAGCTCGAATTCGCAAAAAATCTTTAAAAACACTACAATTAAAATTTTGATTTTAATAGAAAATCATAATTTGGAACTTGTTAAGTTTTTCTGAACTTTAGTAAAGCAACGATTGTTAAATTGTAATTGTTAATTATTAATTTAGGTAAATGATTAAATTGTTCAATTTTCCACACCCTTCCCTCGGTTTACAGTTATGCGTGCTATAGACACACCAACACACTGATTACGTAAAGTACTTAAATCACCAAAACTTCTCGCACATGCAGGGAAAATCATGAATCAGCAAGTCAAGCAAATTACAAAACTCACAAAAGTAGCTGAGAAAGTCATTGATTATCTCCGCAATATTATGTAAGAAATAGCTGTACAGTGCGGGAGGGGGATGGCGAGGGGAGGGAAGCCCCTTTCCCTGAATGACCATTCCATGAACGTCCTTTCGGTGCCACATTGAAGGACGCAGTGTGTGTGTGGCACGAACACATTTCGGAGACAAACACAGAGCACATTAAAACTTTCAAGAAAAATTCTCTCCTTTACATAAATACTTCCCAGTCGAATAAGTATTTAATACGGATTTGAAATCGGAATTTTCTCCGCGATTGTGGAATCAGAGAAGTTTAACAGCTTCACTTCGAATCGCGTTGTGATTGTGTAGCTACATTTGTATCTGCTCAAGATACAAGGTGGAGGAAGTGTGTGTGTGTGTGTGTGTGTGTGTGTTTGTTGGCTGGATGCTTATTTGCCATTCCTTGGAATGCGTTGGTGGGAAGCCATAAATTTAGAATCGCACGATACAGCTTATCATGCCGCCATCGAGCCGCAGACACAGAATGTCGAGACGGAAGAAAATCACCCGGAAGAGAATTTACAAAATAAATATTTTCGCATCTTAATGCAAACGAGGAAAATGAGCTGAATAAACAGCGAAGAGAGAGAGAGAGAGTGAGTCATGCTCGCTGGCGTTTTGAAGCGAATTTTGCGGCGATTGTGTCGTGCTGTCGCAGCGCGGTGACGGTCGGTGAGGGTCGGCGATTTCGCAACGTTACGGTCTCGGTTATGTTTGACCTTTCTGGTCCGAACACATTATTACAGAGAGGCACAGAGATACTGAATTGTATTGTAAATATATCGACGTGTACCGTAAATGATGCTGGTGGAAACCATTGAAAATGTCATGCGTGGCATGAATTCACAGATGTATTGAGGAAGAGAAATGAGAACACTCACTCGTGCAATTAAGAAAGATTTTGGCAACGTGTGGCACAAATGAAGGGAAAGCTTCAGGCAGCGACAACTCTGACTCGGTAGCTGGCGTGGTGGGCCACGAAGAACATCCTCCGATAATCCATTGACAGTCGGCAGAAGTCGAAGTCCTTATTTGCTCTACTAAGCCAGAGAATTTACTTTTAATTATTTTCTTTCAATGTCCGCAGTGCTATGAAAATTCTCATTTTTCTTTATTCTTTGTTGAGAAGGAATCAATTGCGGGTCAGAGAGAATTTGCATCTTTTTGATTGTCTTTTAGATTGTCTCGAGCTCGACGGACGCCGCGACTTAAAAAAGTCCTCTTAATAAATTATTATTATTAATTATTGTGGCGCGCAGATCCAAAAATATAATTTTTGGCACGAGTTTCTGTCGTCTGGAAAACTATTTCGAAATTGATTACCATCTCGTCTCGATTACCACTTCGAGCGATTGACTTCCACTTCAGCTGAAACTGAAATTAGGAATTCTAATAAGTCGAAATTTGACCAGTGCCATGTGTAGAAGTTGCTTTTGGAAATGACATTGAAATGACAAGATAATTACACCGAGTCCTTCTTTATTGTTTCCAATTCAAGGCCGGCGCTGTTTTAATCCATATTGAGCATGAAAATATTGGTTTTTATCTTTCATTACAATAAACGTATGCTAAACAAAATTGGTATTTTTCGACACGCAATAACACGACATAACCTCAAACATACATTAAAGCAGAAAATGTCATGACATTTTTGAGTTAATTTATCTGGCACAGCAATTAAAGATTAAAATGCAAATAATTAATTGCCTTCACTTAGTCTTGGAAGGCTAAGAAAAGCGCACGCATGTTCATCAGATGAACATTTTATGCTTGCTGGCTCGCCTTAAAATCCGCTGGACTTCACATTAAAAATTCAAAATGTTACACATCTTAAATGTTAAGCGAAAAGCAACACGAAAACGAAAAAAGAAAAACGGTAAAAACTCTGTTGCTCACGGCGATGGAAATGCAAATGAAAAGTTAAAAATAAAAAGTAACACTGAGGCGCAAATGACTTTTCACTTTGAAGCTGTACAAAAACAATAATAATACAACAAGCCGCAGCAACAACAACAAGGGCCGACAATTTTAAGAAGGAAAATGAGAAAACAAAAACCTTCATAGGGAGGCAATGCGAACAAAAAAGTCAAGGGCGCACGCAGGATTCCTTGGGGGGGGGGGGGGGGAGAGGCTGTTAAATGTTCGGCAAGAAGTCAGCAAGGGCAGCAAACTCCCTTCTAAGTCTGCGTCCCCCACGGCCCCTTCTTGCCGCCTTCTTTTCTTTGCGAGCACGCAACAGCGAAAACTGTTGAAAAATTTAAGAAACTACGAAGCCTGACTGCTGGAAGCGTCTGTGTGTAGCACGCAATTAAAGCAGCGGCGGAATGCCACCGATTCGCTCGCACAGCAGTCACCTCTGACCTTTAAGGTCGGCGGCTTAGCTGCGCCGCACATCGGGCGTCCCAGCCAGAGCGCATTCACGCGAGCAGCGGCAATAAATCGAGGAACTCCCTGCAGCTTACATGGGCGGCTGGGTGGATCGGTGGATGGGCGGCTGGGTGGGCTGGCAGCAGGTGGGCGAGAGGTGGCTGCTGGTGCTGCTATACGAAACTTGGCACTCTCAGCATGGCGGCAGCGGAGGGTGGCAAAGCAACAAGAAATGAGCGTCGCCATGTCGACGTCGCGCAGTTCATAGCGGTTTCCAAAACTTCGCCTCATCACTTCAAGGCAGGGCTGACAGCAGCTCCAAGATGCTTCTGTGGGGATCAACAAACAAGCTGAATGCAAAGAACAACACGCTTCGAGATACTCGACACCGCAACCGAAGGAAGGAAAAGCAACAATTGAAAGCAGCGGGAGGAAAGCAACAGCAACAGTCGCGAAGTTGGTGTATTTAGAGTGTCTCGGGAACAGCAGCAGCAGCAGCAGCAGCGATAGTAGGTCAAAGTTTAACATATTTCCTGCCAAACTGCACTGCAGACAAAAAACGCGAATGCAATGTGCAGGTGTGACGTCACTGTTGAAAAAGGCGACGTAGAGACCGAAGATCAGGACAGTTTCGACATCTACAATGGAAAGTCTTTTCTACTTGCATTTTTTATCAATATTTTTCAACTGAAAAATTAAAGGTTTACTAAAATATTACAATACAGTTAACTAAGACTGGTTTTTCTCATTCGCAGGTAAAAAATAAACTCCCTTCCTTCCTTCCTCCCTCCGACTCTACCGAGAAATACTCGCATTTCACCGCACGGGTTTCACTTCGATTTATGTATTCGCATTCATTCGTAATCGTTGACCAACGTCAACACCCGCAACCCACAACCGCATGCAGGCACGCATCACTCAATCATCGCAACGAACGCTTCTGCCCTTCAGTGGACTCCGTAGTCTGGCCGCTACCGCTTGTTGTGCCGAATCCTGGCACTGAAGATGCTAAAAGATTACATTTTGTTAGTTGATTTTCCATCTTGACTTTTGCCCAATAAATGTTGTTTGCAAGACTCGTATTATTTAAGTTGTATTGAGGTCAAGTTTTCTTTAGTTTCAGGCAGACCAGGAGTCTAAAAAATACTCATAACAACGAACTAACAACTCTGAAATCTGTATTTCCTTTCGATTTTTATTCTGAATCGATAGGCTGAAAGCGTACCCTGTTTTTGCTGTTGAATTGAATTGTAAAATCCTTCAAAACACTTCTAAACAGCTACTCAACACTTTCCATTATCTGTTATTTCGTTCGTCAAGCACACTTTTTCACACTTAAATACCGGAAGCGATTACAGCTTGGCTAACGCAAAAGAAAATCGATTCATCGATTCGTCATTAAAGTTGTCGGTTATTTTTAAACATTTGAGAAAAAGCCGCATAAAGGGAGGACAACAACACCAGTGGCAGAGAGCAACGGCAACATTGTATCTGATGAAGCTTGCAGCTCAGCTCGTTTCAGCCTTAGCATTCAACATCGGCATCAACATCGATAATGATGAGACTTTGGTACGAGTAATTGAGACCCATAACGGCAGCTGAAAGCAGCCGGAAAGTAACGCAGATACTGGCAAGCAGGGAAATGAGAAAATCAAAGATATTCTGAAACAAATTCTCAAAGAGGAACTCTTAAAATCTGCGCTAGTTGTGTCACTAAATCGCCGGATTCTGTCAACATCTAAGCAAGCAGCAATTAAGTGTTTCCTAAGGACGCAAATTTTTATCCCAAATACAGTTTTTTTTTAATAAAAAAACCATCGATAGAAGTACGATTTTCGCTCACCCCACAAGGCGGGCCATCGGGGATAAATGGGACTCTACGGAATAATTGACCCCTCCTCGGGTGACCTTCAGGTTGTGCATAATTTACTTCCAGGCGGAGTTGGCACAATTAATGGCAGCTGTGAGTTCGGCCTAATAACGAGGGAATTCAGTGGCAAAGCCGAGGCTGAAAACCTAATTTACATTAAAGTTTCTAACCAAATAAAATAGCTGGAATAACAATAACGAAATTAGCTTGATATTTATAGATTGGATTTTGATGGATATTTCGAACTTTTCGATCGAGAACTTCGAATGATTTGCAATGAAATAACTAGATAATAAATTGGAATTTAATACATATTCCAAACTAAATTTATATCGAATGGATAACCGCATTTTAATCTATTTATAATTTATGCAAGAGTAATTTCGTATGTATTTTCATGCGATGCTTGTTGGCTTGTTGTTGGCTACATTCGACACTTGGTTGCCCCCACTCTTGCAGCTTATTTAACAGGTAAGAAAGCCGCACACAAAAGTCAACTCGACACCTTAAATCGATATTAAGCCGCCTTAAGTTGGCACCACAAAAAGCGGCGCAAACCCGGAGAAGTTAATATGTGGCAATGCTAGGATTTACTGTAGCTGTCAACAAAGCGCATTAAGTTGTCCAAGAAGACGTTGATAACGCAAATAATGTGAAGTACATTTCATTTCTTCATATGTTTCGCATTTCCTTTGAAATTCTTTTCAAGTCTGCACTTTAAATTCCTATAACTGTTAGATCAAGTTGTCCACAAGTTTGTTCTATCGAAATGAAAGGTGTTTAGATTGCTTTGTTCTCTTTAATAAGCACAAAAGTGCCAGAAGAAAGGAGAAAATTTCTATTCAAATACAGAATAATATAAAAAAGGATGGGGAAAAGATGCAAGTAATAAATTTTTGCCTTTATGCGAGCAACCAAATATTCATTACAAGCCAGCGTATTTAAGCCTCAAGCTGGTGCTTCGTGCCTCTGGCCGTGACGAGGTATTTAGATTTGTTGGCTGAAAGTTTTAACTGTGAGTGGACTAAAACTTCATGAAAGGAATTCCCGACCGCACCCTTGAGCGTGACCAGAGAATATTTTGCTAGCAAAATATTTTGATGGCAGGATGAGTGAAAAAGTGCGATGTACGGTCAAAAGTTGATTTCATTTTTATTACGTTTTTACGATATCCTCGTTCTCATGTCGTTTTTCTTTTCTTTTTCGCTTTAACTCTTAGCTTTAATGTGAAAATGGTAATTTGAATTGTGCGATTATCTCCTGAACACAGTTTCAGTGCAATTCACAACTACTTGCGAGCTGTATGAGCAACTAATATTTTAATATACGTCTTTTAACGCAATTATTGACCTTTTCAGTACTTTGATGGTCGATTTATTGGCACGAAAACTGCTAAATCGCCACAATTTAGACATTAATTTGATGGTATTTTGTTATTATTTGCTGATATACGGTACGTTTACGAGTCAAATGACTCGGACTTTCTCGAAACGAACGCGTTTTTAAAAAGTCCACTGCATGCTTTTAGGCGCTGGTTGAATGGTCTATAAAATTTAGAGCGCGTTGCTGCTGCCCGCCGAATATCGCGCCGTTAAATTTTAATGCAAACGTTTGCAGTTCGAGAAAAACACAATGAAGCCGATAAAAAGTTATTGATAAAAAATGAAGCCAATAAATAAAGTTATCAGCTAATGTTTTTTTAATAGGAATTTTTTGTTGTTTCCAGATGCGTTCATGAATAATTATTGTATATAATTATGATTAATAAAAGCAAGTATTTGTTTCTTTTCTGCTGTCACTTACCAGAAATCGTTTGGTGCGCTTGTATAGCAAGTTATATCCGTAATTATTAGCCACTGAAATTTCTTCTGAAGACGAGAAGGACTTTTGTTTTTGCGTCTCTTGCTTTCAACAAAACCGCAATTTTTCACCGAGCGCGATAATTTAAGACACCGAAAACCATTCCGTTGCAAGTTCTATACTTTAATTCAATCAAATTCTTTAGGATTCGAGTCGAGGAAGTTCAGAGTGCAACTGCCACGATAAACTTGGCGTTTTACAGCTTACACAGGCTGCGCTGGCTCACAGTTTAGTGAGGTGGTGACTCTTGGCATGGCCTCGGCGTGACCCATAAACTGCGTGTCACTCACTCACTCACTCACTGAGTCACGTTGCTGCAGCGTACAACACTCGTGTGCCAGACTTTGGTACGATTTTTCTACACACGCAATACTTGGATCAAATTTTCTTTGTAACAACTAACGTCGTCGCTCAGAGTCGTCTCAACGTACTCGTGTATTCTGGCGAGCGGGGAGTTCCTGCCTATCCAGTCCACACTCGCGCTCGCGTTTTATATGCCTCTCGGTTCGTTCGTATCCTGTGCACACCACCGAAGCATACTCGCCGCCACTCTTAAGGACTCTGAAAGTAAATGGAAAAACCGAATGAATTAAACAAAGAAAAATGTAAACATCGCGTGCGTTCTAGATATTTACAAGAGACGTGGCAAAACGTAAAAAGGCGAACTGAGAAACCACATCGCGCTGCGGTGATGGCATAAAGGAAAAACACGCACAAAACCGGTTTGTGTAGGGCAAAATGGATTCAAACAGCCGTGGATACGAGTGCTTAAGTAGTCCGAAACGCGAAATCAACATAAAAGCGGTGGAAGACCCTTGAAGACTTTATGCGAGTCGGTCAGCAGCAGCTTCGTATCCTTTGGCACTGCACGAGCGAGCAAAAAACTCCTAAAAGCCGCAAAGAGGCCATGAGAATTTTTTTCGGTTAAAGATTGAGGGTGGGGGGGAGCTGGTGCTCCACTTTTTTCCCCACTAAGAAAACGAAACAGTGAAATATTAAAGTAGTTACAGAAAAATTTACAAAAATATTTGGAGGGCTAGAAAATCGGCTTTGTGCGGTATGATATTTGAACTCATCTATTTCGATGCTAGAAGATCGAAAAAAAAATGTTTAAAAAAAACAGATTTTATTTCAATAGAAAAAATTAAATATTGCACGTTCTACGACTATTAAAAACAACAATAAATACGTATTAATATCACGTATTATATTTTTATTTACTTTAGTTGAAGCTACCAGTTTCTTATTGAATCGTTTAGCTACAACAATCGATTAACTCGAGCTTCATTAAACTCAGATTACCGAGTTTGTTGAGGTTGAAATCTCCTTTCAACCTCAGATAAAAAAGTTTTCTCTTGGTATCTATAAATTGTATAACAGATTCATGAAATTTAACTTGCAAATTTAAATCTTTAAGCTGCTTGGCTCAATTTTGGATTAAACTTACAGTTTACGTTCTCATACTTCGAGTAATCCCTCAGTTTCAAAATTTACTAGAACTGAAGCTCTTTGTGGCTTTTAGGGTTTTGAAAACCTAAGTGAAAAATTGAAAGGAACCAACGTGGATTCGAGGTTAGTTTAAGTGAAAAACCTTTAGCTTAAACTAAATTTAACCCATGTTAAATAATCTAATTTCTGTACTTAATCTCAATTTAGTACTCAATCTACGTTTTGTACTTCAAACTAAAAATTCGGCTACAGTTGATTATTACTTTCGAAATATGTCGACTCAAGCTTTCAACTTAACTCGAAATGTGTTGCAATTAAGTTGATCATTCTCTATAATTTTGAAGAGCTATTTGCTTTGATAATTTGATAACTTGATGACTAAACATTTAAAATGAAACCTTGTTATTTTGTATTCGTACTTCACAGTTACGAACGTCCTGTAATTTAATT
Source organism: Sicus ferrugineus (assembly GCA_922984085.1). Taxonomy (NCBI): domain Eukaryota; kingdom Metazoa; phylum Arthropoda; class Insecta; order Diptera; family Conopidae; genus Sicus; species Sicus ferrugineus. Next base: position 23,273,673 of record OV277351.1, read on the forward strand.
TCCCTCTGCTTTCGACTTTTACGTTACTGTCGGTCCGGCCGCATGTCTTTGTTTTCCTTTCTGAGTTTCTGATTTGGTTATATTGATTCGCACAACCAGTTTCGCTGTTTATTCCGCCTACAAAATTATTTTATTGACTTCGTGGAATGCCGTCTCTGCGATGGAAGAGAAGGAACATCGAACTGTAGTGCGGGAAAAGCATTCACGCCACGAGTTGTAGAGGGAGTATCGAACGAATTCTGAAGAAAGCACTTTGGCCAGCAACAAACGATTTTCATTCTGACGAAATTGGCTGTCATGTATAGTAAAAGTAGTAATTGTTGTTGTTGTTGATGTCGCCATAACGCTTGACTAAAGCTGACTTCATTGTTTCCTTCAGTACCAGAGGGAGACTCAAGAGCTCCGTTTACAAATACGATTATTTTACATAAGATTTTGTTGCATGTAAATCCATTACAAGTCGAGGCGAGGGAAGGAAAATGTTGGTGTGACTTTTTGTTTTCTTCTTGTGGATTTTATTTTGCCGAAATACTTTTTACAGATTTCGAATTCGTTTATTCTATTGAAGTTCTTGACGTTGTTTGACGGAAGAGCCGTCAAATCGGAGTCTGAATTCGGGAAAGAGAAGAATGCTACCGTTTTTGCTGCTCTTCTACGAGCGAATGAGACGAAGTGATCGCAATATAATTTGGCGGAAATGTTACATTGCGTTCAACTTAACGTTCAAGTTAACTTAATTGAAATCTTCCAAAAGATTTCACAAAAAATATAGAAACACATCTCGTGTAAATCTCAATCTTATCCTCATCTCAATCGTTCCCTATAAAAGTTGAAATTCGATTACGATTATTTATTAGGATGGTATTTCTAAAGTACGATTACGTCCTATAAAAGTAGATTGGAACAATCTAAAACTTCAAATTACAATTACGCACAAATATGTGATTATTTTAGTGTGTTTATTTCACGATTAGATAATGAAAAATTAAGCCGCTTTGATTGTTATTTTATAGTTTTTCAAGTCGTATTGAAATTATTTCAAATCATTAAAAACTATCTGATTTGATGGTATTGCTATGATTAATTAAAAATATTCTCTTATCTAAAATCCAAGCAATCTACAATTAACCAAAAAATCAAGATTTAAATTAACTTTTTTAACATAATTCAAATATTATTGGAACAACGAAATTAAGAAAATTGTTTCAAGAGAATTGCATTTGAAAATTGTTGCAAGAATCGGTCTTACGAGTTAGTTTAAACTTCTAGTAAAATCTAAGCTTGCATTGCGGAAAGGAATTTATAAATAAATTATGACACTGCAAATAGATTTAAAAATAAATTTTTCGCATGATGATGAAGATTAAGGAGATGAAAATGTTTGGCTCAAAATTACCTTCATTCTTTAGTGTGTGTAATGTGAATTCTCACTAATGATGATTAATTAGATTAAACACTAAATCACTCACGTTCACACGTCTGATTCTTATTTAGTGTAAATATTCGTTTTTAAAGTTGTTCCAAACGGTGCTCATAACGGTTATTTTAATACCAAAGCTCGGTTATGTGTGTGTGTGTGTGTGTGTTTGGGTGTCACTAAAAGCAAACCTTAATTACTCGCTTTAATTAACTAATTATTTTACTTCAACTTCTCGGTATTGCGGAGCTGAACTGAAACCAGCGGGGGATCTCGTCTGAATCGGTCCGATCCACTTTTTTCCTCGCTGGTTGCTACAGTTACAATAATTTACTCCGCCCGAGTACAGTTAATTAGTTAACGGTACTTATATCACGCAAATTCCTGCATTTACGTACACCAGTATTTGTGTATGCGATACTTGAGTTTTGGCTGATTTGCTGTCGCAAAAAATCGCGTTTGCTTTGTTTTAACACATCTAAACGTAACGTATGATTGGTATTGAAATTTATTGCTTAAATTTTACTGCATTTTGCCTTAAATTTCCAGCACTGCGAATAACGCTTATATAAGCGCGATTGTTGCACTCAAAGTTGCGCGATTTCTAAATTTCAGCTTTCACATTTTCCTCGTTCTCGTTAATTGAAACACTTCGCTGAAATCCTGTAGCATTATTAGAGCCATGAAGGCATTTTTAGTCTTTCCTCAAAAGCCTGAGTTCCTTCACAGGACACGCGCGGCTCCCAGGAGTAGTTTGCACGGACAGAATCTCACGAAGACTGAAAGTTCGCTTCAACTGTTGTGAATATTCTACCAAAGCGTGCAGCTTTTTGACGAAGATACGAGAGCTTGATGGGTGGCGCACCACCCAGCCACGGCGATGGCGCTCTCGTGCGTGCGCTCTTTGCTGCTGTCAGGTGTTACAGGTGATTTGTGGCTGGGCTTCCGGTGTTGCGGCGTTGCGGCGTTGTTGGCGGCGTTGTTGGCGGCGTTGTTGGCGACGTCGACGGGGCCGCTGGCATGGGAGCGAAACAGGCAAACTAGCTGACAAACTGCCCGCACCATCGCCAAGAGTTTGTAGGAGTTTGTTGCAGTCCTTGCAGTGTTCCATCTCGACTGACATCCACCTCGCGTGCCATCTTCCTTCCGTATCCTGCCGACACACGTACTACAGCGGGAGAAACGTGTTTGCGGCTCTTTTGTTGCCGTTGCTTGCTTGCTGCGCGAGGCTTCTTTTAACGGACGAGCTCACTTGACTGCTGAAGTTATGAACCACCTTGTCAGGTAAAGCGAATCCTGTTTAAAATTCTGTTTAGCGTTTCAGCGAAACAACAAATGTTTCCTTCAAGCTAGCTTAAGCTGGATTTCGTTGCTTTCCTTGTGATTTTCCGCTCTAAGCAGAGACTGGCGTGGAAAAACATTCTACTTAATGAATTTGGATTTTTATTCTATACTGGGTTGCAGTCCTCGTCCTCGTCCTCGTTCTCTTTTAATGCAGAATAAATTTCGTTTGAGAAATAATAAGCCGCTGAAGAGAGCAGAATCAGAAGGGGCGAGTCAAGACGTGCACCGCGACTTCGGGTTCGATATTTAGGGCCTTATTTTGTATCTGCGAACGGTACGGCTCTTCTACGTTCCTCTTTGTTATATTCGTAAAACAGCTGATCAAAACGTGTGCACAAAATGCACACCGCTGACGCTACTGTTGGCGCTACCGTACAGTTGGGTTTACAACAACAATTGCATACTTCTTACGTGCTTACGCTGGAAAATGGTATTTTGTAACAACAGAAGCGCTCGTGGTGGCCATTGTAGAGAAGCGGAAGCTAAAATGCTGCCGTTCGCACAGTTTGTGCGTAGAGCTCGACGAGTGAGGGAGTCTTTTGTGCAGTTATTTTTTATTTGTTTTTATTTTTTCATTTTATTTTTATTTAAGGTATTTTTTTTAATAAAAAAAATTAAATAAAATAATTTAAATAATTATTATAAAATAATATAATGGAAATTTCGAAGAAAGTGTAACTGCAATTTTCTTTGAAGTGACCTCTAAAATCCATGCATTGCTTTTCAATGCTGGGTTGCGTACCCTGGCTGGAATGTTTGTTTCCTCGTCATTTTCCTGGTCTGAGCCACTTCATAACAAATCGAATAACATTTTTATTTTTACTTTATAAAAGTACAGCACAAAATAAAAATTTTGCATTATTATTCAAAAAATGCTCTAAGCATCGATTTGCGATTTGTTCCCCGTTTTCAAACACACTGCCTGCCAGCTGGCTTTGATAAACAAAAGTTGATCGAGGCAAAAGAAAACAGGTATAAGAACAAATTCATTGCATGCATCTAATCATAAGAAGGAAAGAGACGTGTGAATGTCGTCTTTGTGTACAACAAATACACAACATTTACCTACCAGCTGACTGGAACGCAAATGACGTAAAGCCCAGTGCGCTCAACGGGGCTCAACGTAAGAGTTACAAAATACGGTTTTAACAGCAACGGGAACAGAAGCAGAAGCTCTGCCGTCGCTACCGTTCCGCAGATACAAAATAAGGCCCTTAGTGCCAGCATCCAGCGTGAATGTAATCTGGCAATTTAATTTTCCACCCGCGCAGCACATACCAGATGTTTCATTCTTAAATTTCATGGCACTGCAATACACGCATAATTTATCCACTTTTCCAATAACCACACTTGAATGATCACTGTAATCATAATTAAGATCGCAATGGAGTGGACCAAGATTTAAATCAGCGTGCAATATTCGTCTGAATCGAGCAATGCAAAATCGAACGAATTCCAGTTTGCTCATATGATTCAGATGAACGGGCTTGAGCGGTGCGTATTCGAATGGTTTCCAGTCTTGCTTCCCGTTGCTCGTCTGTTTCTGAAGCTCGTGATGTCTTTTGTTTTTCGCTTTTTGAATCGCTTTTCTTTTAGTTAGCATTATTTATTTGAAAACGAAACTAATATCCTTTTACGACTGTTAAAGAAATTAACTTAGAATATTATAATTTCTTTCACAGCGAAAGTAAAGCATTTTGGTGACTATTAGAAATTCAATTAGAAAAAAGCAAGAAAAATTCATGTTATATCTTTTATCTAATGCCAACAATTAGAATTTCATAATCAACGCCACTTGTTGCCGCGGGATGGCTGAAAAATCAATTGAAGTTAAGAATTTTTAATTTATTTGTATAAAATTACAAGAATAAAGAAAACCAAAAAAATTCAGAAACCTTCGCAGCCGTGAGAATAATACTCACCAAAGTGTCGTGCTATCGCAAACGGATGAAAGGCATTCGGAACAAGGAAGGAACATTCATTTTTATATATTGATATATTGATTGAAGATAGATATATCTAGAAATATATTTCTTCAATATAAAAATGAATGTTTGTTTCTTGTTTCCCGTTCTTTCTTTATTTCTTTGTTCCGTATGCATTTCTATACCATTCATCTGATTGTGGTGAAAGTTTGGTGAGTTGTGCTCAAAAATGGTGACTTGTGCTCCAATGCTCAAGCCCGTTCATCTCAAACAGTCGAACAACCGGAAAAAAGACTGGAATCAATTCGAGTAAGCACTGCTCGATCCAGACGAACACTACACGCTTATTTTGAATCTTGGTGCAGTCCATTACTATGATAATTATGATTACAGTCTTCATACAAGTGCGGTTATTGGAAAATAAATATATTATCGCATTAAATGGAAGACAATGTGAACGAAGTCGCGGGTAACAGCTAGTATAATATAAGAAATATAGTATATGATTATTTGATGGCTCATTAAAAACTATTCAATTTATGTTAAAAATTACCATAAACTCGTAGTAATTACTTTTCGCAGTAAGAACTCCCTTAGAAAGTTACAAAATATATTGGTAAATAAAAAAGGTTAATGAATATGTGTAATGAGCAAAATACGGCTTGGTTTTTAATTAAAAAAAAAGTTTTTTAAATTGATTTCTCTTATTTCACTGCTCATAATATTGCTTGTAATTGTTTACGTTTTTTGCTTTTATTTTCGTCTCTGTTTGATTAACCACTAAACTTTTGAGCTTTTTTAAAGCTTTCTGAACTTTCTTTCTCTGAGAGGCGGAGATCCGATATTCACCACTTACTCTGAATGAAATTACCAGAATTTCCGAACACATCACTGTATAAAAAATTTATATTTGAAAGCTATAAAATTGACATGTCAACCCTGTTGACTTTAGAGAACATATGGTAGAACTTTTCCTTGCATTATATTTGAAATTATCGGCGAAAAATAAGAAATTATTGAATCATGTCCAATTACGATGCCTACGGGACGCCCAACAAACCTGATAACAATTGCCGCACCTGCACTGACTTCAAGTTCTGGTCAAAGCAACAGAGACAAATCTTCCACAAAGCGACGTCGGTAAGCAAGAATTACATTTCGCTCCGCGTAGTAAGATTATGAAAGGAATAAGCAAGAAATTCTCATAGGATGCCTACTTACAGGACGGGGACAACGGCTCCAAGTCAAATGGTAACGGACAGAAGCCGCGCACAGACTGTCCCTTGGACAAAGTGGCCTTAGGCAAATCCACCTGGGGCCTGTTGCACACAATAGCCGCACACTATGACGACAACCCAACGGACAGCCAGAAGGAGGACGTGAAGACCTTCGTGGAAACACTCTCCCGCATCTATCCATGCGGACACTGTGCCAAGGACTTCCGAGAAGAGTAAGTGAACAAGAGGCGGTCCGTCACGCCCATCTGAGCGGACTTCTTTTTTCAGTCTTTCAGATAACCCCGTCAAGGTAAATAACCAGACAGAGTTCGCAAATTGGCTGTGCAAATTTCACAACAGGGTGAATAAAAAACTGGGCAAGCCGATTTTCGACTGCGCGAAGGTCAATCAGCGATGGCGGGATGGTTGGTTGGATGGTTCCTGCGATTAGGCTTTGGATTTCTGGAATGCTATTAATTTTAGTAAACAAAATTTACTTTCTAGCCAATAGAGAGCTCGTATCCTCCTACATGTACAAGTATATTTATGATATAATGAATAGTTTTACTGCTAACGCCAAATTACCAAACATCGTGATGTATAATTTGTAATATAGTTTCGAGAAAACAATTTATTATTTGTATAATTGCAGCAGAAACATTGTTGTGAGTAGTGCGTTGGGTTTGATGCACTTTTGTGGGGTAAGCCTAATTCTATAACAGCACATCTCTCGGTATCAGAATTCCGCTCCAAATTTCAACACTACTTTCTCAGTGAAATTGTTGTACTAAACTGAGGTTTGTCATTTCACCATGTCCAGGCCGAATATAAAGGCGCGTGTATATTGGCATATTTTTACACCGATAATCAAGGTCGTGTTAAAATCGAGTGTATGAAACAGTGATTTCCAGTATCAGAATTTTACAGGTGCTGAAGTCGTAACCAGTTACAGTCAGTGACCGGTATCCAGTGCTGGTGCATGATATCAGTAGGTGACTACACGTAGATTTTCTCCGTCAGTTTTGTGATTCTGGGAAATCACGAGTCACTGTCAAGACTTCGTCTATAAAGACAGTCTTCAGTCAATAAAATGTCTAAAAACTTTCTTAACCGGTGTTCTCAGTATGAAGCGAATCTTGTAATCGATATTTCGACCATTTAGCGACCAGGTAGAATTCTGCAAGTTCTGACATATTTGACATATTAATTTTTCAAAAAATGTAAAACTAAGATTTTGACGCAGTTTTCAGCGTTCGTTTGGAAACAAAAGCTCACATGCCCCACGCTGTAGTTCAGTGTATTTGAAAAGCATTTATATTAAAATGTTTTTATACTTTACACCAGAAGGGAGAGGGTATATTCACATTATTCTTCCGTTTGTAACGCAGAGGAGACGAGACAGATATAGAAAGATATATAATTCTTGCTCAGCGTCACCTCCTGAATCGATTTAGCCCTGTCCGTCCGTCTGTCTGTTGCAATTATGATTACGAGATTACGAAAAAGAGATATCGCGATGAAATTTGGCGCAAATATTATTTATATGTAGGGCTGTTTAGGATTGCAAATGGGCGAAACCGGTTAACAACCACGTCCACTTTACAAACGCAATATAAATCCGCTGTGAAGTGTTATAAGGTGGATATCTCATAAACCAGGTAAGATATTGAGGCACAATTCTATTCCGGAACAAAATTTGGCAGTCTCAATAACGATGCAAAATACTAATAAAGTTATCCTGGATTATCCAGAGACATTACCAAAATGTTTTCAAAAAATGGGCGTGGGCCTTCTTATACAAAAGTTGTCAGGTGGCGAAATTACAATTTTTTTAGCTACTCGAGTGTTGGGTACTTAAACTTCGGCCTGACCAAAGAGAACACTTTTTTTAATTTAAAAATCTATATGGAAAATATTATCCATCCACTACTTTGTCTTAGAAAGTGTCCCTTCGGCTCACGCACGCTCAACCCTCAAGATTCAGAATTGCACACACCTCGACATTGCTAAAAACTATTCATGGAATGTAATTTTCGTTTCCCTCACGTCAGTCTTAATTCTACATTATTTATCTTAGTAAGAAATTAGCTAAAGTAATGATTACAACGCAGAATTACATTGAAAGTTTTTATTGAAGTTGTTTTAATTAAAAAAAGCATCGCTTTTTAAAAGCATCTACGGGATTATTCAAGTATACATGATTTAGTTCTGCATCTCAGTATGAAACTTAATTTCTTCAGTTGTTGTTTATTCATTTGGTAGATTTGTAGTAACGAAGGAATTTTAACTGATGTAAATTTCAATTGTGTCGGGTAGATTCAAATTCTGCCAGGGAAGTTGCCGGCTTCAATCTGATCATTCCACTTCTCAACCCATGCATTGGGACACATTGAGGTGAATACTTTCTTGAAATAATTGCAAGCGTCGAAGTCCTTGCCATGCAGCTTCTGGCAGCGATGATAGTCAACGTAGTTCTGGTAACAGCACCGTGTCTGGTTCTGGTTGGGGAACCGTGGATCGAACGGAGCTGTCTCTAATTTGACCATTTCCTTTTCCTTAGTCATGGAAATATTGGCTATAATTAATACATTGAATATGTAAACGACATACAGTGGTTAGTGGTGAAGACAATGAATTCAAGGTGGCGAATGGGCATTGGACAGGAGTAGCTTATGATGGAAACGGTGAACGCAGCAGTGGTCGCATTCGAGCCAAGTGTATAGCGAGCTTCAAATCAAAGATCTCCTACATTCACAATGTTTCAGCTGACCGCGGCTGCATTTCACCGTTTGTCTAAACCTAGGTAATCTTAATCTGGTATTTAATTACAATTATAATTTAAATATAGCCATATCGGGATACACGATGGCGTAAACTCAGAAGAAATGGAACTGATTTGATTTCACTGTGTAACTATATAAAAACATTTATTGCGCAAATATAATTCCTTCGCTCTCGATGCCCTCCTCACTTCACGAGGGGGCGTGTGCCGGTATCGCTATCACATGCGTTGTTCTTGTATTTGTTAACCTCACGCAAGTAAATGGTCCAGAAATCTTTCGGGTCGCCATTATCTTCGCCCTGAGCTTTCGGCTTAGCCACAAGTCCAGTTTTCAAAATTTTCCCACCTCGTCGGCGCCCAACAATGGGCGGTGGAGGCGCTGGCTTGCCGAAAGATGTGGCAGCAACATAAGCAGCGGCAGTAGAGGTGGACGCTGCTTCTACTGATTTTAGACCAACTTTGGAACCGACAGGCATCTGTTGCTGAGCTTGCTGCATCTTCTTGAATATTTCTATGAAGGAGCCGTCATTCGCGAAGACTGGGTGAGACGCCTCTGGTTTGGGCGGTGGGTAAATCTTGCCCTCCTTAGCGAGCGTAGCACGCAGTTTCTCCTCCATTTCGCGGTGTATCTTCTCCTTGTCGATGGGCTCTTCTGTACTGAGGTCATAGTAAGCGCCGACCGCCTCCTTTTTGGCTGGTAGAGGCAAATGTTCGATCGGATTGTTGTCGCCTGGCTCATCCTTTTCTTGTTGTTCTCTTTTCCTGGACCCTTCTGGCGATTCTTGCTTTTTATCGCGACTCTCATTACCTCGTTTCTTCGACTGCGATTCTGTTTTGCGCTCGTTGCTACACGAACGACGACGGTGCGATTTGGTTGGTGTGCGGCTGTGTTTGCGTGTTCTGGAGCGAGAGCCAGAACGAGAATCACGTCGTGTGCATGATCTCGATCTGGAGCGAGACACTGAGTGACGTCGGGCGCTGTAGCGAGAGCTCCGACTATCACGACTGTACGAGTAGTGGTAGCGGCTAGGAGAACGGCCTCGACTTCGGCTGCGACTGCGAGAACTCGAGTACCGTCTTCTGTAGTAGCGATCGGGAGTGCGGCTTCGTCGCCGATCTCTATAACGACTCCGCTCCACCTCGTCGTAATCCTCACGTCTGTGGCGCATTTCGGACATTGTGGTCAAAAGCTGTGCACCCAGAGATCTGCAAATCAGACTGAGCTTCGGTTAGCTTACGTGTGAGGGACTTTCTGAATGTATACTTATTTTTCATATCTTCTCTTTTGTTTCATGAAATATTCTTGTTTTACTTGAACGTATAATAACTTTGGATCGTACAACAAGAAGATACGTTTGAAATAATTGGGAACATTACTTGGATGTTACGGCGAATGCTTCCGTGAGTGAAATCCAGGTGCTCCTTCGAGTGCGTGCGCAGGGTGACCCACCGACTCGTACTAGTTTGCTGTATTGAGTGGCGATAATCCTGCATGAAAAATTAACTTGAAGGCATGAATATTACGTGTCTTCCCATTTTTGCAGTATTTGATTATCAATACTTAATTCAAATGTTTATAAAACACTGAAAGAAAAATTTTATATAGACGGAGTTATGTAATTTAATCGCAGAGGGGGGGAATTTTGCGCAAATAGTTTCGCTTTTCAATGCAGTGCGTCAAATCGTTTCCATTTCTTTTGGTTTCTATTACAACTAAAATAGCTAAATTATAAAACCCAATTTCTTATATTAAATACCTATTCCTTGGAGCTGCGGTAAAACACTTATCAGTGGCGACTAAAATTAATATGGCTGTAATGATTTTTCTTGATATCAATATGGCGACTACTAGAACTGCTGAGTTGTAGCTGAATGCAGGGTTGCTCTTACCACAAGATTTGCTAGTTCGTATTTTCACTATTAAATTAATAGTTTATAACGACACGTTCACGTCAATTGGGATTGTCTACGTTTAGAAGTAAAATTAATACAAATCTGTCTAAAACAAAGGAAAAATCTTAATGACGTCTTTTACAAAAGTAATTATTTCTTAAAAAGTAGAAAGGTGCGATAGAAAGGCACGAAAGGTGTAATAATAGAATTTTGATACACAAAATTAAGACGCACAAAATCCAAACTTATTTGACCACACTCATGTCAAATCATTTCGTGGAAGTTCCTGTTCTCTTTGAAAAAACTTAGCACGAGGAGTATTACGAGGAACAAACCATTAAAAATCTCTTTATTTAGTATTGTATCTATTGGTGTTAAAGCGAATTGAATTTATATTCTCACTTCAAAGATAATGTGAACCACGCCTTAGCGGTTTTTTCACAAGTCAATAATTTTTAGAAAATATTTTCATAATTCTTTACACATTTGTCTATTATTTCCTTTCCCTGTTGAAATAATTTTAAAAGAACACTATTATTGAAAATTTTGTAGTGCGACAATGTAATTTTTGCTGCTAGTTGACCAGGTTCGCAGCAGTCGCCTCGCTAAGCGAAAGTACCCGAAAATCTTGCTCCTAGACTAAGGATCCTTACCTTATAACTGGATATTCTCTACATAAAGTACTGATGGAACCGTCTTGATCAATCGTTGTCAAAATATTACAGATGAACAGCAATAAAATACTTCCCTTTATTACTTACAAATACTTAACTTTCTTTTACGTTTCTTCAAAAACAATTCGTCTTTGCTTTTTATGGCTGCGGCAATAACAACGAATTCGGCTGTCAGCCAAATAATTTCCAATGTCAATGCCAATTAGATACGCTATATTCCAATGCTTTTGCTTAAGTGATATTGAAATGTTACCAACCATATGAAAATATCTCGAATCGTACATACATCGCGAGAATATGAGAAAAAAATGCCCCCAATTTTTTGGCTCACCGAATGGCCTTGTGAATTGTTTTTGGCTGCTCTCTGGGATGTCACACTGTCAATCAATACATTGACAGCGATTATATCTTTTCTTATAATGTGAATAGGGCCTAAACAGCTGTTGAAATATGCTCGCCTTTAAATGAAAGCAACAGTTTAAAGTTTTGGTAAGCGGCGTTCTTAATTAAAACTTTTGATGCCTTCATTAAATTTCAAATTTCAGCGAATGTTATTGGAGGTACTAAAATGTAAGAAAGGGAAAGAACAAGCTAGTTCCAGGCAACTTACAAATCTTTCGCTGTAAAAATGGCATCCATTCTAATGACGTCTGAAAGCGGCACTTGAGGCCGCGCTGATATTCAGTAGCTGAAAAACCATTAATTAGTGCCTTCGTCTGAATGCGATCTTTATAGTAAAGTTTTTAACCCATTCAGTAATTGTGTTAAATATGATGTCAGATGGACTTTTTATGATCTTAAGGAGGGTGGGTGGTCCGTGAGTTTTAACACTCGTGTTAATAACAAGAAGTCGTATATTCGATTGATAACATTGAGACGCGCAAGTCTACGAATCATGAAGTGAGTTTAGTTTGGAAACAAGCACCCGAGTTTTGAGAGCGATCGATTTGTAGGCAAAGACGGTCTCTTAGTGGACGTGTGAAACCACTTCCGCATTATTTTGGATAACTTCTTCCGCAGTTTCTGCTCTGCGAGTTCAAAGTGCAAGTCAAGTTGGTTTAGCTGCCCAAACTGGTGAAGGTAGTATGGCACCGGCATTAAGTAAATTGGCTGAGCACCAGAGCGCCATCGTCGGTGCGGCGGGAGTCTCGACTGCCCTTTGGATCATAATCTACGGGAAGCTGTCGAGCAAGCGAAGGTGAGTCTCTGACGGCGCTTTCAAACTTGGAGATCTAAAGATCTTAAAACTTAAAAGTAAGTTTTGAATGCAGACCTGGTTTGGAATTTAAAACAGCCGCTGGGGGTTGCGGAATCTGGAGTAACTTGGATCAGGTTTTCAGTGTCACGCAAGCAATTTCTCATCTCGCTTCCTACAGCTAAGGAAGCGCAACGCAGCCATAGCTACATCGTCATATGGCTGTTGTGGTCAAAGCTATGAGTTCAGTCATGTTTTTTCTGTCTACTTGCGTTTCTCACCCAACATTCGGAGTCCGCGTAAAGTTCATCTTTTTTGTTGCTTCACGTGCATTAATTGTGTTTTAAATATTGCGTTGAGTTCGCTATATTTGTTCGTACCGTTGCCTAATGCTTTACGTTGCTTCAGCATTTGCCTCGCTTGAGCCATCGTAAATATAATGAAAAACAGCAACATGAAACAGTCTCAGCCACTGGCGTAGGCTTCCTTTTCTTCCTGGTTTGGAGGTGAGAATTATCGTCTAACAAGAAACCAGCGCTGCGAGCGAAAAATACTAAATAAGTTAAAAGCGTGAATTTACGGGTAGGGCACGTTCAGTTTTTAAAAAACTAATATTTGCCATTATTTAAATTTGAGGTAATGAACCAAAACTTTCATTTTGAATGAAAGATGAAATAAATGAATAGATACGATTAAATGCAGCGTAATAAATTGCTTTATTTAATCACTATTGTGATTTGATCACTATCATCATTTGAGAGAAACGCGGTAAATCCCAAATGAACATGCGATTCGCAAGTCTCTAGGAAGCGAAATTGACGGCTTACTTTTATAAGCTCAAACTAGCAGCAATAAAGGATGCAAAGAAAACACAGAAGAAAACCATTGATGGCTTGATATTTTAGAATGTTGCATATTAGAGGATATTCTTGATTATACCACATCCTTGTCCAATTGTATCCAAATATCTTCCTTATTTTGACACTCGTCCATTCGTTGTTTGGTTTTTTTCCTTTTTTCCTTTCTGAGACTCAGTATTTGAAGGTCTAAAAACTTGTTTAAAATTATAGGCCCACGGAACTATTAACATACATTATTTCCTGGATTGTACTTTATTCTTGCGATCCAAGTACATTTCACGGTATTGTTTTTAATAGTTGTAATGAATTCTAAAAAACTAATTTGCGGGACATTATCAACCATGAATGGAACAACTAGAAAATCGTTTTTGCTAGAAACGTGTTAATAGGTAATGTAAACTTTTTGTCAGCCTACAGTGTCCGCCACAAACTAAAAACAAGCATTAATCGGAATTAGGAACTAGTGTAGTTATATACTTTCAAGTATTTCACATTTTTTACTATTAATCAGTCTTGGCATTCATACGTTAACCTCAAGACCTTAGCAAATTGGCTCTGTCTATTGAGCTGTTAATTTAATAGAAAGCATAAAAAGGTTTGATAACACTTGTACAAGTTCAGTAGGAAAGTCTTTGTTATTATTAATCCGAAGTCTCTAATTCAATATCTGTTATTAGTTTTTCCCATACACTTCAGATTTTAGTTTACATTTTATATTCAAGTAAATTTTGAAGCGCATGGACTCCCCTAATCCATCACTGGTTTGCCAAAAATACATAGAAATACATGGACTTCCCTAATCCTTCACTGGTTTACCAAAAATACATACAAATACTCAATAATGGCAAATTAGTTAATTGCGATATAGTAATAATTGTATGTTATTTTATCGTATTTTTACTACTTTGATCGTAAGATATAATTATGATACATAAGTAAATAGCATTGACGAAATTAGTGTATTTATTCGCAACATTTCGATGCGACCTTGAAAAACCAGATTCCAAGCGCAAGGTAAACTCACTAAACTGCTTTTTGCCTCTGAAAGATGTGATAAGTCGAACTTATTGTTGTCGCCATGTTTAACAATCCTTGATTTGCTCTTTTCAATGCCTATCATTACCTCGAATTCATCGCCGTCTAAATTTTGCAGAAATACTTGGTTGTGCACTTTTTGTGGAATTTGCTTAATTCCACATGTTAACTTGATACACGTATGTATTCAGAATCGGGGAAAAGAGATGAAATAGTTTTATTAGAGTTTTAATAGCTCTGCCTACTAACGTTTGTCTGTCTGTACGTTGAAATCACGATCACGGTATGAGTTCTTAACAGTAATTTTTAACCTGGAGTATCTAGAGCCATTACCAAAATGTTTGCAAAAATATGAGCGTGGTCTGTCCACTCATACAAAAGTTGTCAACATCTCATGCATGGTATGGTGATATTAAGACGTAATTTTGTCCTGGAATATCTAACGAGATTACCAAAATGTTTGCCAAAAGCGGGCGTGATCCGCCTCCCATTCAAATGTTGTCAACTGGTGAAAATCTAATCGAAAATTTTGTGCATTTTTCTTCTTATTCTACGAGTACATTGTGTATACGGTAATATTAAGACGAAATTTTATTACAATATTAGCATAATTTTCCAGTGTGTGGCTCTCCCACATTTACCATTATAACAAATTTCAGAACTTTGAAGTGCTTTCTAAGATATTTTTTAACTTTGCGTCTGTAGATTATTCAGACTTAGGCCTGGCCAAAGGCAGCCTTCTTACTATTCGTAGTAAAGCAATTTAGTATTACTCGTACTAAAACAAACAATTGTTAATTTGAAGAATTTGTAGGAAAAATCGATCTTGAAGTGGATCTACAGACCGGTTTATATTTCTTCTTCTCTTTTGTTTTCCCTTTTTTTGCTTTAGAAGGAAACAGTTTATAAAACTCTCACCAAATAACTACAGAAATACACTAAACTTACAAAAATCAGTTTTTTCGTAAGTAATTACAAATAGTTATTATAAAACTGAGATTAACTGTGTTTGTAGCGGATATTATTACGTGTTTCATTTATTGTAAAACGTTAAACTTGCTAATTTAATTTAGTTGCAAATTAAAAGATAACGTAAGCATGGTAATTTGGTTTTCTGGAAATCCTAAGTTACGACATTTTACTTGCTTATCGAAGGATAGACTTACTTGCTCTTTTAGACATACAGGTGTTAGTTCACCTTTAGATATACAATAACAAACGTAGTATAGTTACCCTATTTTATGATATCATTAAAACACAGACTATATTATGAGAAATTTATGCCTTAAACATTGCTGCAATAATAAGAAAGATAGACATATTGGCGTCAATGAGGCAATAGTTATAACTTATTATATATCTTACTATATAGTTTGTTATATACGATCATGAAAATTATGCAAAATTTACTTACTGATTGTTTTTTACAGAAAACTCGGCGTCGAGGGCAAAATTCAATACACAATTGCAGAGAAGAAAGACAAAAACACGACGAGGGCGCATGTGAATTCAGTATTTTTTAAACAGTTGAGACAATTATTGCGTAAGTTGGAAATAATGTGGAAGAAATAATGGAAAACCATCTTTTTCAACTAATTTTCGATTTCGGATATACCATTACAAAGAAATATAAAGAAGTCCTCTTAATTTATATTTCTTTAATGAACAGTACTAATCTAAATCACCTCAAATGACTTCACCAGATCGACGCAATCTCAAAATGCTTTTTATCGTAGGCATTAGTTTTAACTAGGAGGAAGTCTTGGCCGGGCCAAAGTCGGAATTCCTTACATTCGCGAAGTTAAAGATGTTTTGGAAGACTCTTAAAAGCTCTTTTTAAGTACTTTTCAACTGTTAAAATCACGCTAATTTTTTGGTCAAATCCAAGTTTGTGTGTGTGTTTCCTCCATATACAGGGCCAAGCAGGATTCTATTTCAAAATTTCACCGAGGATTTCTCCAACCACTTAGCAACGGACCCATAGCAAACCGCAGCTTCGTGAAGCAGTATTTCGATTGAGTACCCACTTTTATTTAACAAAGTCACATACCTGTGGCTTTCGTATATAAGCAGAAATACGTTCCACAACATGTGTCTGGAAAAGTCGCTGAAAAATCAAAACAAACATATCCTTTAAGTTTCGTTTTCGTTTTTCTTCAAACAGAACAAATAGCTTTCGTTGATTCGCCAGAAAAGTGGCAGTGCCGCCACCACTCAAAATGAAAATGCCTCTCATTAAAAAACCTTTTCTCCAATTTTCAAAAAAATCAAAAAATTCCTTGAAAAATTGCCGTTTGAACTCCAACAGCCTCGTGCATTGAATTGAAACGTAACGATGGCTTCTTGGGTGAGGTGAAATTCCGGTTCAAGCATATGTAAATGCAATATGAAGGACAAACACCTTTCAATGATTCGCCAGAAAAGTGGCAGTGCAGCCACGACTCAAAATTAAAATTTCCTTTCATTAAAAAAGCTTTTTTTTTCAATTTCCAAAAAATATCAATATATATGTATTCGTATATGTAAGACTATGAAAATATATAGTATGATATATACGTACAAATTTGTTAATTGTAATATAATATATATCGATCATACAATAGACATATTTCACTTCACTCACATGTGATTTTACCACTAAAATTTCAGCAAAACTGATTTCGAAAAATAAGTCTAGTGTCTTCGTCGTCTACACTTCTTGGCAGATTTAACACTCCCGAATCCATTCTTACTTCTGTAGATTTTCCTTTCGACACTTCGTGACCGTCTCCCGCATCCTTCTGCTGTGACATCGCGCCTGCCGCCTCGTTTCATGAATTTGAAGAAATTAAATACGCATTCAAAAAGAATCTTCAATGCGAACAATTTTTTCATTAACAGAGAGAAGTGGTTGGTTAAAAATGCGATGAGCAGTAGAATAACCAAGGTGACCCCTGTAGTAGCAAAGCCCAGGATAGGATATTCCAAAAAGTTTTTGCCCGTGGGCCAGTCTACCGCTAGTAGACTGAACCGCACAATCATGGCTAATACCCTCTTAACGCTGCACCAAATGACGATTGTGTCCAGCTCGGTTTTCAGTATTGCATGAAAGGCCTCAATGATGATTTGCAATGCGTAGGGCAGCTCCATATAGCGCTTCGGGTAGATGCGTAGGTCCGTTAAAAAGTACGAAAATACTATGAAAAAGATCCAGCTGGAAATATCTGGCGCTTCAGAGCACCGTTCGCTGCTCTGCTCTATAAATACGGAAAGTCCCAACAATCCTTGCACAATTGCGAGCGTTGAAACTTCGATTGTATAAATCATTGCTTATAGCTTTGTAGGATTGCCCGATTCCAAATTCTAAAGAAAATTGCAATTTTTTTTTCTTAAAACGGTTTATAGAATATTTTACTTCCTAGCACAATCTTCAAATCGTTTATAATGAGAAAATAAAATTTTCTTTCCCAAAAAACGTATTTTCCTACTACTCGGCCTACTCGGATGTTTTCACGTTTTTTTTTTAAATGCGTAAAGTGCTTTTTTTTAATAACGCACAAAATATGCGCAAAGTGCTTTTTTTTGAATGAACGATACTGAACTCGATGTTGTTGCCAATACAATACCATTTCAGCAATTTTGATACCACGTTTCTGGAGTGTGGAGACTGGCTTGCTTCTTCTCATCGCGGGTTCTTTGATCGGACGCTCTGTCAGTGATATTTGGATGATACAGAGTGCAACTGTCGTCGAGGGCACGATAATTCACATGGATAAAGCGAAATTCAAAGGAGCGCTTCTCAAATACCTTGCCGCGTTACCAATGGTAAAAGGTTTCCGGTACTAGCGAATACCATCGAGTCGTAATTTCCCTTTTATAACCCGATTTAGATTTCGGTTGTAACGAATATCTTGAAATGGAGTTTAGGTGAGCTTAAGTTGCGATTCCGGACGAACTTGACCCACCATCTGTACGCCGAATACCTGAGGTAACTAAGCGATTTCACTGAATAACCCTTTTGAGTTTTACATTCTTGCTCTCTCGTCTTCTAGAGGTTACACCTACTATAAAATGTCCAATCTGGATAATAGAATAGCGAACGCTGACCAGCTGCTTACCACTGATATTGATAAGTTTTGCGAAAGCGCAACCGATCTCTACTCGAACATCAGCAAACCTGTGCTCGACATCTTCATTTATGTATACCGCTTGACGATGAATCTGGGCGGCAAAGTAAGATTAACTTTATAATTTTCGTTCAGCTTGGCTTCAACTCTTCTTCACCAGACTCCGTCGATTTTAATGATATATTTGCTGTTCGCTGGAGTCTTCTTGACACGCCTCCGTCGCCCCACCGGTCGTCTAACCGTAGAGGAGCAGAAACTGGAAGGCGAATTTCGTTATGTGAACAGTCGTCTCATTACCAACTCCGAAGAAGTGGCCTTCTATCAAGGCAACGCACGTGAGAAGCTGACACTTCTGGCCAGCTACTCGAAGTTGCGAGCTCACTTGCGTAAATTCCTCGAGTTCCGCGTAAGCATGGGAATCATCGATAACATTGTGGGCAAATGTAAGTCACGAGGAAACGAGTAGCCAGCAGAATTTGGCTCGAATTAATTGCTCTATTTAGACATTGCTTCCGTTGTGGGATTCTATGCCGTATCGCTGCCCTTCTTTGCTGAAAATCATCCAATGCTGTCAGGTGGAGTGAACAGTGGACAACGCCTGCAGGTAACCGCTCTCATTATCACGCCGAAACGCAGGTACGCTTACTGTTATTTCAGGCCTACTATACGTATGGACGCATGTTGGTCAAACTGGCTGAGGCCATTGGACGCTTGGTGTTGGCTGGTCGTGAGATGTCACGCTTAGCTGGTATTTAAAAGAAAGCAGCCGTCAACTAATTTACATGCAAATCTATGAATACATTGCAGGCTTCACCGCTCGCATGACCGAATTAATTAAGGTGCTGGCCGATCTGAATAACGGCACATACGAACGTACCATGGTGAATAACGTCAGCAACGGAGAGCAAGATTTCGGGCCGAACAAAGGCGTCATGAAGTTTATGGACAACATAATCAAGTTCGAAAAGGTACCGCTTGTCACGCCGAATGGGGACGTCTTGGTGAAAGAGTTGACCTTCGAAGTGAGGTAAGTAGTGAGTTCGACTGTCTATGAAGTCCTTTTTAGCTGAGCTGAAAAATTTGATGATTACATTTTGTAATCGTTTATCCTTGTAATGATCATTTAGATAACAATTACAAACAAAAATAAACTGATTAACTTAGTCTTCTCTATTGCGTAATTACATTGTTTGATTGTTTATTTGATTAATTTTTTTTCAGATTACTGAAAATATTCAAAAAGTAATCTTAATTTAGTTTCTAATACTTCTGGAACAGAGGTAATCAAATGAAAACCGTATTAACTTTAATAATTCTAAGATAATGCAGTCAGTAAAGCTTGCTGATACTGGTTTTCATTTGGTGTTTGTAATTAATAGGTTTTTAAGTACCAAAAACAGTAATTGATAGCTCAGCTTAAAGAACGAAACTTATCTTCACAGATCCGGTATGAATGTGCTAGTTTGCGGCCCGAATGGCTGTGGCAAGTCGAGCTTATTCCGCATTCTGGGTGAGCTGTGGCCGACCTGGGGTGGCAGGGTGACGAAGCCGCCGAGTGGCAAACTTTTCTACATTCCGCAACGGCCCTACATGACCCTGGGCACACTTCGCGACCAGATAATTTATCCGCATACACGCGACGAAATGCAGCGTCTCGGCAAAACCGACACCGACCTCTTGAAGTACCTGGACATCGTGCAGCTGAGTTACCTGGAGCAACGCGAAAAGGGCCTGGACGCCATCGAAGATTGGATCGATGTGTTGTCGGGTGGCGAAAAGCAGCGCATCGCGATGGCTCGTCTTTTCTACCACAATCCGCAATTCGCCATTCTGGACGAGTGCACAAGTGCGGTGTCCGTGGATGTGGAAGGCAAAATGTACACCTACTGCCGGGAGGCGGGCATCACACTGTTTACGGTCTCGCACAGAAAGTCACTGTGGACGCACCACGAGTACTACTTGCAGTTCGACGGGCGTGGCAAATACGAATTCGGCTCCATCGATCATGCCAAAGAGCAGTTTGGCTCGTAGACAGCTTGGGTTCCAGTTGTGCGTTTAAATTGCTCACTGAATCCGAGGTCGCTGGAAGAACTTTGGATGTACGACGAAGATGTATAAAATAGATGCAGTAGTGTAAATTTACGCATTCTGTGAATTTAAGGCTAAATTTAAGAGGTATTCGATTTATTTATTTTGCAACCCTTTACGAGAAAGTGAAGCTACGTACGAAGCTGCAGGAAGACGATCTACGATCACATCATCGTCGCTGCTTCAGAGTATCAGATACCATTACACTCTCACGGTGCTGGAATGTATTAAAGCTTGTTTTTAAGTTAATTTAGATTATCTCTTAGGTTATGCTTTGCCGTTAGAATTTCCTAAACTTGATTATTGAACTCTTGTTCATTGCTAGCTTTTGTTTTTTAATCCTACCATAAGAATGCTCCGAGTACCATGTGCGTTGCAGGTTTCAACATGTCTGTTTTTGTTTATTTGTTGGCATTTGAGTTGCATGAACTTCGTAATGAAATACGCTAAAGCGACTCTTTTACATTAGTCTCAATATTAACGCAGATTGTATTTGTACTAAGTGAACATTGTATAAAATGAAGAATGTTTTGTGGGTCTCAACAGTTGGTTGATAGCTTGAAGTATTAAGTGTAGTTAAATAGTGAAAATAAAATGAAAAGAGAAACTTTGTAACTGTAAAAATATAAATAAAAATCGACATTTTTACTGCTTTATCATTGAATATAGCTAAAACCAAATGCTTGTGTTAATCTTTGGCGATGACCAGAAAACCCTGTAATTGGATGCACTGCAGAAACGACAATTGATCATTATTCACTTTTATTTTCTTCAAGTTACAAGTTCATAATTGAGTGGCATACACATTTAGTTCGCACACATTTTGAGCCTTCTAATTACATCCATTTGTTGACTTCTCATATAACTGAAATGATCTCGTGTGACATACGTGTGAATACGAGATTTGCACATACTGCATTTTCCACATTTTCACTTGTATTTTTTTGTATATTTATCTAATTTAGTTACTAATTATTACGACTTTACAGTTCTTTATTGTTTTATCAGTTTTTATTTCAGACAACCCGAGAATATTGCACTTATTTTGCTTTCCGCAGAAATCAGGGAATCTACTAATGAACTAAATATACAGTAACGCTAGCATAGAAACTCGCTTAACAGTTTCAAATAATTTGCAATAAAAATTTGTAATAAATTTACCGTGCTTAACCCTTTCGATCCTACGAGCATTCAAACGTCGTGTAATCTGTTTAGTTTTTTTATATTTTACTGAATCTCTAGGAAACTTGCTGTGAAGTGTTGAAAAATACTTCAAAACTTGAGCAGAGGAAACCAAATTCATTTGTTATTTATAGCGTTTATTAGCAAAATTTCTATTTTATCAGGAAATACAGGAATACAAATTCTAATTTCCTCGTAACAACTTATGAGCGGATAGAGTGGATTTTTTTGAAAATAACGCCTTAAAATGTTTATTGCATGTAGTGAAGAATTCATTGAACATTTAATTGAAATATGAGAAGTTTGATGTAATACCGACTTCCAAAAAATAATAAAACAAAACCGAAATAAAAGCGTTTCGAGGAATCTTGATTTTGTTATCGGAATCCAAGTTGGACTTCTCGAGTAGTTGCAACTGTATAATTAAAAGCAAATAGAAATGCTCTACCATCAAACTCTATCTGGATCGAAGGGTTTAAGCTGCAAATCTGATCTTAATTTAGAATTCTACTCACAATTGATATTGAAAATAAAAAAGTTGCAGTATTTTCGCGCTATTATGTTCGGAAAAATTTTCGCTATCGTTCGACATTTCAATTGATTCTGAAAACAATTTTAAGCTAATTCTATGCCTCAGAATAGCTTCTTCGACATCTAATTTGAGGCCGGATAAGGTTAAGATTTGAATAACAATTTTGCAATACGAATTTCAGCCGAGTGCTTTTTTTTGTAGTTTTTTCCATTTGGGTAAAACAATTTCTCAATACAAGATTCAATGTGAACACTACTGAAGTTATATTACATTTAACGTTTCGTGTATTTTAACTTGATCTTTGTTCGTCTTTCAAAGTGCAAATCTTATCGATGTATAAAATCATATAAAGTCGGATAGTCATGCAAACAACATGAATGACAATTTTCCGGAATATCCGATACTAAACCGATGAACTAAATTCAAAATAATGCAAAAGAAATCAGAATAAAAGAAAAGACAATTGTTTCTGTTTAACTGATCCATTTTCTATATATATTTGTCTTCAATCATAAATGACGATTTATCATCGCTGCTACGGAATTCATTTCCGGACACTCGTAAAACTCAGACCCTCCATATAAAGCAAATTCAAAACAAATCACATAAAAACTAAACTAAAAGATATCCAATTCATTGAGGAGGGAAGGAGGCGAGTGACTAAAATCTAAAACAAAACAAAAGTTTAAGCAGCGAAGTGATGATGAACATAAACGCAAACGTAAGTTAGAATTACAAAAGTTCGTTGCGAATTATCGTACAACTAATTGTCGAGGGAACGGTAATCTCGAGCTTACACTTTACACGTATTAACTGCACATGGGCACTAATAATAATAATAATAATTGTTATAATAATAGGATTTAATAATAGAAAAAACGCCGCACTCGCTACAAGTCGCAGCTTGTATTTATTCAATAACAACACAAATTGCAAGCGTTTCGGTGAGTAGAACTAACAAAGTTGCATATAAAATAACAGTTACAAACTCCTCCGCACCCAAATAAATTCATACGTATATATTATTGTTTTGGCTTTACAACAGCGTTGGTGGTGCAGCGTGATTGGGTGGCAAGTGAGCCACTGCCATTTGCATTTAAAATTATTAATAAAAAATATACATTTTTTTCCCCTCAAATTTTCGAAAGAATTTTGCTATTTTTAGAAAAATCTCTAAGCAAATTTTGATATTTTTGTAATTTAATATTAGGCAAATTAATAATTTGCTAAAGCACGAAATAATTTCAAGTCTCAAAGTTAAAATGGGTGAACGAAAGAAAAAAATCTAATTTGCTGGCGACAGCAACTGATTCGCGGAATCAGGCAACGAGTCATTTTACTATAAAAACAAAATCAATTTAAAGTAACTGAGATTTTGCCAATGCACGAAATAACTTCAATTCGAGAACTCAAATTCAGTGAAATTCCTTTTCTTGGCAGTTACTGATCGATAAAAATTAAAAAATAAAAGTTCCAAGGTCAATATAAGCCTATAAAAACCAAATTAAAGTAGCTGAAAATTTTGCCAATGCACGAAATAAATTCAATCGGAGAGCTCAAATTCAGTGAAATTCATTTTCTTGGCAGTTACTGTTCGATAAAAATTAAAAAATAAAAGTTCCAAGGTCAATATAAGCCTATAAAAACAGATTTAATTTCAAGTAACTGATAATTTTGCCAATTAACGAAATAAATTCAATCGGAGAGCTCAAAATTCAGTGAAATTCACTTTCGTGGCAGTAACCGTTCGATAAAAATTAAAAAATAAAAGTTCCAAGGTCAGTGCAAACCACTCGAATGGTTTTTTTAAGAACGGTAGGTGAATGCGAACGCTTGACGACAGCTTAAGAAGTTCATTTCCATTCAATTTCATTTCGATTCTGGTTTTTTCAAAGTAGTTATAGGTGATGATGATGTTCTTTAATGAACTGAGAATTTTCAAACAATCTTGTTTTAAAATCGCTCCTGAATTACACTTGTGCAACGTATGAAGATGCGAACCTCTGCAAAAGTATTGCCGAAATTTAGGCTGGGAATTATTTTCAATGGTCCGCGTTTCATGATGCGTATTAGGATTTTGCAATTGAAGGTAGCTTCTTCAATTACGAGACAGTGAGAGACCAAGTTTTAGCCTCCTCTAGAGATAAAATCATATAATAATTTTCTGTTAGGGAGTTCGTCGTGAATGAGAGCGAATTCTAGCTGGCACTTCAGCCAATACATCTAAATTTAGTCGGAGTTCCCTGCCAGGTTTTCAAAGTTTAGCTTACTTATTTGTTGGTGGAACAGCGGTAGGTAGCTGTTTCGTGCTCGTCAAAAGATTTTCAAAAATCTTTAGTTAAAAATAAAAAAAAAACTAATTTAGAAACTTTACTGCTGATCGCTTCTTAAGCTGCCGTATCCACCTCCTCGACGATGTGGTTGGGGGACACCTCGCTCGCCAGAGGTGTCGATATGGATCCTGGAGCCCCAGTGCAGGCGGCCGCCGTAACCGTTGCTCCTGCGTCCTGCGTCGGTGCTACTTCCGCGGTGGCGCCCACAACTCGTGCACCGTACGGTGCTCCCTTCATTTTGCGTGCTTCTCGTTTCTGCTTCCGCTGTTGCATCACCAGGCGCAGCTGGTCCAGCTTCGATTTGGTTTTGCTGTTCTCCATCTCCACGAGGCATTTTTGGCACATGTGCTCGCGTTCGCGCTCTCCAGTCGTGCTGTGGATGCGGTACCGACAGCTGCAGGTATTGCGATCGTTGGTCGAGTTGGTGGAGAGATCCTGGCAGCAAGCATACGGGGCCGAGTCTCTGGCCTGCTTGTTGGCTGGACCACCAGCGTAGTGACCATTGCACTCGCCGTACGCACAGGATTTGGAATAGCTAGCGCAGCTGTTGGTCGCACTCTGGTTCTGTGATCTATTGCACTTCGGGCACGAGTCCGCCGAGAGTGCGTAAGAGTGGTGATGGTGGTGTTTGGCTGCATTCTGGAATAAAGAAACACGTTAGTAACGGAGTGCGAAGATTTCTCTTGCGACGGAAACTCACTTGTTTGCTTCTGCTTGTATGTCCCGTTGTGATTGCGCTGGATGTGGAGGGCGCCTCGAAGCTGATGCGAGCACCACGACCGTACTGGGGCGTGGCACTAAGCAGATCGTTCAGAATGTGGATCACGGTGGAGATGTCACGCTTGGGCCGTCCGTACTTATCCTGAAGAGCTGGATTGAGCGTGCCCGAGAAAGTGCCCGAGTAGATGCCCTTTCCGTGGTTCTTCATCGACTCGATGACTGCTCCGGAGCCGCTCCTGCGCGGTGTCTCGTCGTTGGCGATATCCATTTTGTTGGTGAAGACTTCCTTCGAAAGATTGCGCAGTGTTTGAGTCAGGTTGCGCGACGCTTCCGCCAGAGTGCGCGTATCGCCCAAGGTGACACTTGAGTCATCCAAGTCAGCTGTGGCGACAGGTGGTGGGACCGACGGAGAAGCGCTCCGCTGCAATGATGTGGCTGCAATGGCCGAGGCATCGTGTTCTGAAATGAAGCCGCTGTCATTTGCGAAGCTGGAGGTGGAAAGCGTGGAGGAAAAGCTTCGTGCTGAAACCGGTGCTGCTTTGCGCTGGCTGGACCCAGCAGCCGAGACGTTGTTGTTGCTGTAGTGGTAGTGATGGTAATGGTGATGGTGGTGATGTCGGTGTTTGGGGCGAACAATCGGATTGTTAACGGTCTTGTGCAGCAACGAGGACGAGGACGAAGACGTAGCTGAGATCGCTGCCGAGGAACTGGTCTTGCTTGGTGTGCTGGTCAGCATAACAGCACGCGGCTCGGTTATGCTTGCCTCTGAAGAATCCTGCCGTGATATGCAGGCGGACTCGACACAACTTCTGAGCGAGCCACTCGAAGTGCTGGATCCGGCTCCGCTCAGACGTGTGCACAGACAGGACGTTAGCTTGGCGGAGATGGGGTCCTGGCAATTGGCTGCGGATGCTGCAACACGTGCTGCAGGGGCTTCCGGCGCGGCGGAACTGGAACTGCCGCCGCTGCCGCCGTTGCTTTCAATAGGAATGTTCGTGATCGTTGTTGTCTTAATCGGGCTGGAAACGAGGTTCGACAGCGACTTGATGGGCGATTGCTCCAGAAGCGCCTGCTCGGAGTCTTGGAAAGCAGCTGCTGGTGCTGAAGCGCTGGCCACGGCACTGCCACCAGACGATTTGTTGCTGCAGCATGTGGTGGCTGCCGGTGATGCTTTTACCGCCATCTGCTTCGGCTGCATGTTGCCAAAGGCGGCTGCTGGAGATAGCGCCGTCTTTGTCGGCTGTCCCATGGCGATGCTGCGCACGATATTCTGAAGACTCTTATAGTCTCGCTTTGAAAGAAACGAACTCAGGTCCGAGCTGCGGAAGCTGCTGGCGACGTGCGCAGGCATTCGAAGGTTTGGAGTCGCGAAGGATCCACGCGCCCGTTGACCACTGTGCGAGCTGAAAGCTGAAAGGGCAGCAGCGATGTCGGGCTTGCGTTGCGTTAGTGTTGCGGCTGAAATATGTGATTTTGTCGTCGGCGTAGAGGGCGAAGAAGGAGCGGTGTTGTGCTGCTCGTGATGGTGATGATGGTAGTAATGACTGTAATGATTGTGTCCTGATTGTGGCGCGTTCCCAGCAGCTGCGGACGAGGAACGACTACTACCGCGTGGGCTACTGCGTGTGCGCGAGGAGCTGCTGGTGGTATTGCCGTTTCCGCTGCTGTGGCCACTGCTATTGACCGGATTCACGGTGCTTAATTGCAACTGAATAAGCATCATGTGGTCACCCAAACGCATGCTCAGATTGAGGGGAGTTTTGCCGCTGAGAAAATCGTTCACTTGGGAGTCGTTTAGAGATTCCAGGGCTTGCATGACGGTGTTCTCTGGTCGTTGAGCCTGCGGAATGGACATAAAGGAAGAGTCTCAATGTAATGACGAGAAGAGAGGGTAGAAGAGGAATAATGTAAGCGTTATATGTGACAATTGATTTGAAGTTTTTTAAAATTTTTGCTAAACAGCGATTTCCTCGGTTATTTTCATTCAAAGTTCTATGTTATTCCCGTAAAAGAATATCCTTACTTTTAAAAGCTTTACAAACATATGGCACCGTTCGGAAAAGAATTCTTTCACTGAAAAACCTCTTCAAGCGTTTTTCAAGTTTAATAACACGTGTATATAAAATAAGCGATATATTGCAGAAATCATAAATTAGATATTATGATCGGTAAGAAGCCTTTTCGAGTGATTAAAGCGAGTGTTTTTTGTGTAACAAGGGCGCACCCGAAACAAATTCAGGGGCGTTTTAGAGGCTGAATATGCTTTAATTATTGTTTCTCCCCTTCTTTTCGATAAAGCGTTAATTAGAAGAAAGCATGCAGCAGAGCGTCAAAGCGAGCGACGTCGAAACACATTTAATTCAAATGTCAAACCAAAGTTTTAGGCTTGCCATATTTTTTCTTAAAGCCTCACGAATTTCAACAGCAAGCCTCCCGCCCGTACACAAAAACGTTTGCGGTATTAAATGTTAGTGTATAAGCTGTAAAAGCTATAAGTAATTATTAAATTAGGTCACGATACCGAAACGATAAAAAGTGCTGACGGTTGCGTTGTTGAAATTGTGCTCTTCTCCATCAAAGATGACTAAAATATATACTACAACAGAGTCGTAAGAGGCCGTATTAGACGTTGAGAAATGAGGAAAATTTTATATATGTATTTTTTGAATTTCTAAATAAATGTATTAAGAGATTTTATTCGAAGCAGAAAAAGATCTCCATTAAAATAGAAATAAAAAAGAAATAAACATGCAATCATCAGTGGGCAGTCGGAGCAGCGTGGATCGCGAAGAGCACACAACCACAATACGCTGCGGCAAAAGAAAACGAAAGTGAAAGCGATTTCGGCGATACATATGATTGCAGAGTACGCTACCACACCGTAACTGGCCATGCAGATGAGTTATCTGACCACCAGTGAGATCCAAAAGGCGGAAATACAGGGCAAGAAACAAGACAGAAGTCACGTGAAAAATATGTTGACCGTTTCGGAAACAACGCCAGGCCATCGCATCACAGGCGACCTTTGTGGGGCAAATGTAAAAGAGGCCCAACGAGCGCTATGATATTTAGTAGGGAACAGTGAAATACATGGTGACAATAGATAATCAAACAAACCCGGTGAAAACACATTGCGTCAAAAGTTAAACGCACGAAGTGCGTGAGACTTTTCTCATTGTTCGCCACCATCACGTGGAGGCAACTTTCGTTAATAACGAAATACTATAGTCTGCTATTGTTATTGGCATGTGTAACAATCCGTGGCTTGTGAGGTACATAATAAAACACAATATAAAACTGAACCGGAAAAGGAATCCTAAATTCAGCCTGCAATAGTTGCTCCGCTCACGAATTGCGTAAATACATTTGGAATCAAATGTTGGAAAGCTCGTTTCACCGAATCAATGATTAGTTTATCAAGGTCAGATTGCAATGCAGGAGGAAGAGAAAGTGAGAGAAAATGAAGCAAGGTAAAGGTCGATCTCGTACTGAAATCTCGTACTGAAATCTCTTCTGAAATCTATATCGATCTCGATCTGAAGTGTGTTGTGAAACAAATGAAATGCATGCCATTAAATGATAACATTAGCCATCACGTTATGACCAAATATGATAAAATTCTCAAATACTGCTATATGTTGGAACAAATTCACTATATCAACATGATTTCTATCAGAAATGTGCAGAAAGAAGAAGTGAAGCCACCCTACTGAGGGAAAACAGAAAAACTTAACGTTGCAACACAAAGTTGTTTCGATTTCACGTCCACAATCAGCGCATCACTTTACGCAGGCGTTGAGGGTTATCAGGGTTTTCGAATTCGACGCGATAGTCGGTTGTGCACTGGAACAAGTCACGTATCGACAGACTGAAGAAGCCAAGTTATAGTGTACGTCTAACACTGACGACTTTTTGTCCCACAGACTGATAACGAGAGCGACGAGCGGCATTTTAGCAATCTGCTGAGTTTTCTTTTTTTTAATTTTTATTGTAATTTTTATTCTCTTTTTGCCAGTTTATCTAACAGAATGCAGTAGCCATCTAAACAGCAGCGAGTGTCTATTGTATGTAGAATTTCCTCATTATTTTAAGGTGTGGTTTCAATAGTTCAGACGTGGAATGCTCTGCTAGCGTATTATATTACTTATCTACGAAATATACTTTCAGATATACAAGTGTAATTCCACTACTTTTCATCACTAATCCAGAATGTTTCGCCCGCGTGCGTGGATCCACAAGATACATTTCACTTCTTCGAACAGAAGTATGTACGTCTTAGAATACATTTGTGGACAAGTATGGCATAAGCATGGCATCACATGGTGACTATCAATTAGGGTTCTTCGATGATATCTCACACCTTGAATAGGTTCTTCTATATTTTACATGGTGACGCGTACATATCACGACGTACGATCGCTTTGTTTTTGGGGTTTTCGATTAATCGAATGAATTGCGTTTGTGTATCATCATATCAATATAACATTTTCAAATATATTCGTAATTGCGTGTACAAAAGGGAAGTACAAACTCTACTAAAGTCAAATTGGAATTTGAATAAATTGAAGGGCTTCAGCAATATTAAGCAAATTAATGTTTCTTCTTCTCGTATTTTCTCTCCATGTTTCGGTACAGTTTGAACAACACCACCATATTCAATATGAAATGTGTTGCGAATGTTTTTGTCAATTTCGAATTGTTATTCCGAACCAAAATTGTAAGGATTTGTAGCGGCGAGTGCGAAATTTACTTTCCTCTGTCGATATATATATATAAAAAATTGTTAGGCAGGTTTTTGCAGAAATATTTTTATTCCGCAATGTGTGGTTGGAATTTTCGGAAATGTTTTTCCATTTAAAATTGTGTCAACAAAGCCGAAAAAAGGCGAGAAATACAAAGACGTGCAGACCGAAAATACACAATAATTTAAACAATTTACGATAGCAACGAAGAAATAAAAAGCAGCAAATTATTAACAGTGATGAGACATCACTTGGAAATGTGTACGAAAAGCCTTCAAAAATGAGACTCTTTGGAGTGAAGAAAAGGCCAGGCTAGAGAACTTCATTAGTATCTTCAGCTGGTAGTTGTTGGTTCGTAATATTGGCTTGTTCGCCACTAAATTTCTTAGTAATTTAAAACTGTAGGATAAGGAAGGATAAGAGGACCAGTATAAGACAACAGAGGCAATAACCAGAGACGTGACAGCATCAACAGACATTTAAGGACAAGTAAACGTACTTCCGGAGAGACCTATTGTATTTTATAGATGTTTTCACAGCCAATATACCGATCTGACCAACAAATAATGACTACTGGCTATAATTGCATTCGGCTTTTTTGGTATTTCATTTTGGCAACGAGTACAGGCGTGAACAACAAATGATTATGGATTTTATTATTGCATTTCTTGGAAAATAAAAGTGAAAGAAAGGAGAAAAATTTATAAATATACTTCTGACGGAATGCAAATAATAACAAAGTATTACAATTTTTGTCCTTCTTTATTGCGAACGTTTGTCGTTCTTTATTGCGAATCGCCGCACATTTTGGAAGCAAAATTATTTCTTTTTAATCCTGAGCTGTAGAATATAGAGAAGGTAAGCAATAATATTTTTCATGGTTTTCAAACAGCTAAATTTGTTCCTTTGTCAAAATATACAAAGAGAAAAAGTATTTCCATTGTTGGTAAAGAAATCATCTTGCGGTATTTAATCAAATATTGTTGCTGTTATCATTATAAAAAAAAAAAAACTTCTCATCATGCTATTTGTGGAATCGATTCTAAAATCTCGGAATTGCAAATCTGAATGTAAAGCTAGAAAAATCAGTCAGTCAGCAGTCATCAGTATTGTTTACCTGTTCGCGAATGAAGGAAAAACGGCAAAAATATCGGTTAACCCAAAATGACAAACTAAAGTAGAGCATGAAGCCGAGCGCAAGCAGCAGAAACGAGTTTTTGTGCAAGACAATGGAAAGCATGAAAAGAATCAACTAGTTGATGAGTGTTAAAAGGTGACGTAGAAGGGGGATTTGAACAGCAAGAGCTAAAAGTTATAGGCGGCCTCCTCCTCTATGCCGCCTCTATGAATGGAATAAATTATGATTCTAATAAAACTGCTATTTAACGTGATTTAGACAGTCCTATTGCGTCGTTGCAAAGTCAAATCTATTCAACGCGTTGCTTGTTGTTTCTGATGTCGAAGCCGTTCGAGTTCGAGTACTGTGAATATTCATAGCTATGTATTTTGCAGTGCGATGCATGTGTAGAGCATGCATGTGTACGAGTACAACTAATCACTGCAGTAGAACATCGAGACTCAACTCGAGTTGCCGAGGAACTGTTAGGCAGCCTAATTTACGCAACCAGCCAGAGAGTCATCGGAGAAACTCTCCGTTGCTGAGAAAGCGTAGATAAAGAAGAAA
Organism: Sicus ferrugineus; assembly: GCA_922984085.1. Taxonomy (NCBI): domain Eukaryota; kingdom Metazoa; phylum Arthropoda; class Insecta; order Diptera; family Conopidae; genus Sicus; species Sicus ferrugineus. Next base: position 23,305,402 of record OV277351.1, read on the forward strand.
TCCACATAAATATTTTCGCCTATTCACAGGCCAAAATATGTGGATAGAATTCCAGATTTAAAGCTTGCAGACGGCTGTCTCACCGAGAGAGACACCTTCATTTTTCTAGTACTATAATTCTGTGAGAACACCGACTGTACGGTGTGTGTGTTTGTGCACTCAGTTGGGATTTCGGAGAATATACGAATATAATATTCCGAAATCCCATCCATTCCGCACAACACAATTTAATATTGAAAAAGTAACGAACAAACCTTCATATAACGTTCCACACACACACATATATATATATTTCGCAGATAGTACATCTTGTGTTACACAATTTCTACATACCAACAAGCCTGTTTCCACATTTGGTATCAAGATAATTCTGGAGCCATCCATCAATCCGTTCTCTTTCAGTGTTCCATCGTGGAGCTCCCTGTAATGGGGACGAAATAATAATCAAAACTCTGCTATTACATCAAATTGGAATGCGCATTAATGTTAAAATTAATATGTCAAAACAAATCACGCAGAAGCAGAAAGACAATGACAAGGAAGAAACGAAAACAATATACGTGGTGCACGAGGAGTACCATAAGTAAAGTTGGAGACGCTTCAGAGAGCTTCGTTAAAAGTGTAAATGGGAATTTTCGTGGTCTTTCCTCACCGCAATTTGTATAGTAAATTTGTTGTGGAACTTAACCAAAACGAAGGCTGACTTATTACACTGTTGTATTTGGCATTTATTTGCCTTGATAAAAATGTTAGTGTGTACACACTTGTTAGTGTAAAAAATGTTAGTGTGTACACACAATGAATGAAATCCTATTGTAACTTTCAAATAATAACATTTTGCAAGCTGAAATTCGATAATTTAATATGTAAAATCTGCAGGTTTTCAAGGTTTCCCCCCACTCAAATTAGTTCAGTTTTCGATATTTCGATATTAAAAGTAGTTTTTTAAATTTAGTTATTCAATCATTTGATTCTCGCACACATCATTGGGTTCGCGTTCATTCCCAATCTTTTGAACTGAAAGAGGAATAGGAAAATAAATTAAATGAGATAGGAATAAAAACAGCATTTGCAAAATAAAATAGAAGCTTTTTAATAAATTAAAAGTGTTTTGTTTCATTTGTTTACTAGGTGTCGGAAAACACCTGCGAAAACCCCAACAAAAGTGCGGTGCTGGAAGACAGCGACGACTTTTCGAATGTTGAATGAACTTTATTAACAATTTTACAAAGAACGCATAAAACTCCATCAATTTAAGTGAAACAACTTGACTTCATTCAATGTGATTAAAACCCGATTTCTGTTGCGATTCTTTGTAGTCTCTCGTCGTTGAAGGGCGAAACGGAACGGAAGGAATTCACACCGAATTCACCGCCTAAAATCCAGTTCAACGCTCTGATGAAAAAGAGCGCATCTGCGAATTATTAAGCTCGAGCGAGGAACGCTAGTTCTCGTGATCATATTGCCACTTTTTACAGCTTTTTACAGCTGGCACAGCTTGAGCAAGAGCGAAATTTGAAACTTGTAGTTTGATCCTTTTTCCAGTGGGATTCTTGACGTTTCTTTCGAATGAAATTGTTTGGGTTTCGTTTGCCTGGCAAGTTGAATCCTAGCAACGCAAAGTCAGCAACAAAATGCTATTTTTAACATTTCTTATCAATTGTTTTTCTTGAGGTTGCTCAGTTGCCGTTGCTGTTGCCATTGTTGTTGCCATTGTTGTTGCTGTTGTCGTTGCCATTGTTGTTGCGATTGTTGTTGCTGTTGTTGTTGCCATTGTTGTTGCCGTCATCATGTATGCAGTGAGTGGTCGCTGTGCTTTCGTCGTAACTATCGTTACTCGCCAACGGATTGCAACACTTCGCCGCAGCGTGACTGGTGCCGCCGGTCCGGTTCGTTCCGGTCCGCCCCGTTCCGTTCCGTCCCGGCGGGTACCCCGTCCACCACAACAAGGTTGCGGCGCTGCTGAGCTTTGTTTGGGCTCACGTAGAATTCCATAGCAGCATCACAGTATTCGTGGTGCAAACAAAAGCATTTACTACAACCACACAAGAATAACACGAACAAGGCGGGGGGAAAATACAGGCGTAGATTTTAACGTACAATAACGGCAACCAAGAGATGAAACGCCGCGTAGAATTCTTTACAAAAATGTTGTTGATACCACAGGACGGCTGGTGGTGTTGCCATTGCAACGGGCTGGAAATGACGAACACCACCAAACCGTGTTCATTCGGTTTACTACATTTCTGGAAATTACGTTTGTTTGGCGAAAAAGTATCCCTCTTTCAAACTTTAATAAAATTAAACAAAATCAAATCTCTCTACTCGATATAGAGATGTACATCTATCTGGTCCCCCCCTCCCCTCCCGGTTGACAGTTTATTGGTCCACAAAGAGTTGCAAGCACACATCTATATGTACAACACTCACTGTACGGGGCATCACGATGTGTGGGTTCATCTCTGTACGGGGCACACCGAGGAGTGGGTTCATCTCTGTACAGTACATCCATTGTACAGTGACCCACGCAGCTGTGGCGGTGCTGCTGCTCCCTTTTTGCTCTGTTACTTACAGCCGTGGGGCTTTCCCCTCTCAACAATCCTTGGAGTCTGTACAAAGAGAGCGAGTTTAACAGAGATAGAACTTGCGCCAGAGCGCAGCAGTGTATCAGCAGTAGCAGACATCATGGTGGGAGAGTGCGGTGATGGGGGTGTTTTAAAGGTTAGCAGTGGTCGATGGGGGAGAGGGGAAGGAGCAGTTTATGTTATTCTGAAAAGCTACCACCACCACCACCACATGCCTACAACGGTACATGAAGGCGGCTGCTGCTGCTGCTGCTGTTACTGATAACAAAGAACTCTAATGAGAGCTGCAGGGAGGCGGCAAAGCTTCCCACGAAGATTGATAAGATTGTTTGTGGCAGGCAGAGTTGCCAGGGTGAGGTGGTTTTTGTATCAAAACAGGAAGAAGAATCAGTTATGGCCGAAAAAGTGATTATAATTTAAAATCTTGTTTAGTTTCTTGCGATAACAAAGGTTGCTAGAAATTCCAAAAGGATTCCACTGACATTAAGTGGAATTTAGAATTAGGATCCACAACAATGAAATCGTTAATTTCTTTCAATTCATGGTTGCTAAGCAAGAAGATTGTTTTGGAAGAACGTGGTAACCCTTTTTTTACACCGCCCCCCCACCCCTCTGATGATAAATCAGGGCTTTCGGTGCGTCTGCTGCTCTTTATTGGCAAATTAGTGAATGCCAGCTGAAGCAGAGGCAGTGCAGTCAACGTAACGCAGTTTTTTCCCACAGAAAAAACAAAGATTGAGAGTTCGCGAGAGAAAGAGAGAACAAAAAACATAGAGAGAGTTATGACGTAGTGGGACCAAAGAGCGAACAGAAATCGTGAAATAGAGAGAAATTTCCCTGAAAAGTGGAATAAAAAGTGGAAATGCAGGCAGCGTGTGTTAACAGAGAAGAAGTCACTGCAGGGAACAAATCTGCTCATTCAATAAGAAATTTCGAGGAGAGCAGGAGGATTCTAAAATCGTCTCACACACACACACCCTGCTAAAGACTACACGTTGTTGGGCGAGTGAACATGTGTAGTTCAACGCAGCCAGCAATAAACGAGGAAGGGCGAAAATCGAGAGGAGGAAGAGAAGAAGAAGTGGAAATTAAGACTTTCGAAGAGGCAAATAACATTAAATATCCGAAGGCGAAGGCTGTGGGAATCAAGTGAGTTGAAGGTGCGCCGCAGCAGGCAGGAGATGAGGACAACACAGCACCTGCAGCGTAGGTTACCTTTTTTCCCACCACCACCACCACCACCGCCGCCGCCGTTAACATGACAAACAAACAAACAGCAGAGGGATCGTACGCATGTAGGCTTTAAAATTTATATACAAAACACGCGTATACATGCACGACATCCCTACACTGGATGTACATACAGGTCAACCTCGTGTATGCGAGATTTCAATTGTTCCCCTTGCACACACACGTTGACGTTTCGCTGGGAAACTCGACACTATAACGCCACTAGTTTCAAAGTTATATTTATTTTACGGTTAATTTATCGAGAACTCGGGAAGTTCGAAGAAACGGTTCATGTCAAACATTCAAAACTTTGCTCTCTGCAGCTTAGAAGTTTTCGTTGTGTGTGTGTTCAGAGAGTATTAATTCAGCATTTCAGGAAGCGGGAATCTTGTGAGAGCCGCGTTTCACGAGATTTGCCTGTAGCCGAACTCTAACTCTCTCTCACATGTGAACCTCGCTGCCTCATGCACAACAATAATGAGCGACCATTCCAGAAGAGATTTCACATTCCACCACCATGCGGCGGACAACGAAACCCATCCGAGAAAGGAAGTCATGCACAAATACATATGTACGGGAGCGTATGTACGCATGAACCATCAAGCAAAAAGCAGTAACAGTGCGGATTCGGATAAACCGAATAATTCGCCGTCACCAAGGGAGATCTTGAAATTTTAGTTATTCCACGTCAATCAAGGAAACGGCATAAAGTGAAGGAAATTTACAGAAATCACGGTAGCCATTCTACACCGGCTACCAAACCCTTCAATACAAGAGTTTTACACACACACACACACATATATATATTTGGCTATTTTAACATCTGAACGCACATAACTGTTACACAGGCACAGTAAATACGATGCTGGACCAACGCGGGGAAATTCATGTGGAAAGCCGGTCTTGTGTCGGCTGTTTACACTGAAGTGGAGAAATTACCACCACGAAGCTGAAGTCATTTTAACCACCCCGCCGCTTAGATGACTTTCGTCGGCACTCCTTCGTCGTCGTCGCCGCCGTCGTCGTCGTCGTCGTACTCTCTGTCTGTCCCATCTATCTTGATTTTCCACCCTAATCTTGTGATTTAGCGTTGGGCGGAATCGAGATCTCGGCGAGGAGAGGAGAAGCGGCGGCGACGGCAGCGACCACGATAGCAGAAATATGTAGGCCTAGAAGGGCCGCCGACTGCATTTGGGCAGCCCAGCCCCCGCCCATCCCCCTCCCAACCCAAAAACACAGACGTGTGGCAACATCAGCGCCGCAGAGACGAAGCCAAACTGGTAATAAAAAGCTGGGCGCAGAAGCGAGGCAAGGCAAGCGCTGTCGGCAGCAAACGGCTGCGATTAAGTCAGCCCGACGCTAGATGTGAACGCCAGAGTGACGACGCAACTGGCGGCTGCGGACACAAATACGTGCAACTGCGGTTCGCCAGCAGCTGAATTAAGAGCTGAAGAGCAAGCAGATTAGTCGCCGTGCGAATTTAACGACGAGGGACACGACGGTGACGACGACGAGGGACACGACGACGGACACACGATGACGACGACGAGGGACACACGATGACGACGACGACGACGACGCACACACGATGATGACGACGAGGGACACACGATGACGACGACGACGGCGGACACACGATGACGACGGCGGCGGCGTAGACGTCGCCATTGATGACGATGACGTTGCGGCAACGCGTTCGCCATAATCTGGCTGGAGTTTTATTTCTGCTTTTTATTTTGCTTTCCTTTTTCAGTGTCAACATTTTTATCAGCATGCAAGTGGACGTGTATGCGATGCCCATGCGGTAACCATGACATGGAATGTGTGTGAAGCACGACCACTCGCTCGCTCGCTCATTCACTCCCTCACTCACCCATTCATCGCTCGCTCGCTCGCTCGCTCTCTTGCCAAGCAGCTACTCGCTCTCTTGCTGGGTATGAAGAAGAGTGCTGTAAGCGGGAGGGCGTCAAAGAGCCACGGGGCCCCCTTGAAAGTTCAAGCTAAAATTAAATAACTTCAATGCTATGCAAAATTTGTTTGCAAATAGAAAAGTATAGGAAAAGTTTATGTTTCATCAAACAATTTAGTATTCCATACAAAAACACATTTAAAATGTATATCACAGCGACAGAAAAAATTGTTCACCCTACGAGAAAAATTCTGCATACGCCCGCGGCTGTCTATGAAGCTCAGGATGGTTTTTCAAGCTCCATGTGATCGCCTTCTTGGCTCAGCGTTTGGCGTTCGTCGTTTGGCGTTCGATTGCACGCCGCTTGATTGCCTAAATTTTTCGCTGAAGGACACACACACACTGCGAGTGAAATTTTAGCCGTTAGTCGCGCCTCTTTCGAAATACAGCCGCGTAATAAATTCAATAAAAACATCGAGTATTTGTGAACATTTGTGGCTGATTTTCTGTGCTGCTGCAGCACTCTTCACAAAAAACTCTTCTTGAGGGTGAAATTTGCCGCTCGCTCGCTCTCATCGCACCAGATGTACCATGAAAAAGACTTTTTTATACATCTGGTGTCTCTGAAATCTCTAAAGACGTGCGACGAAATTTCCGACATTCAAACTTCACACGCATTTTTCAAAGTCCTCTCTTCGCTTCATTCGCACGCAGCGAGGCGTCGCGCATTGTGAAGTTTTATTGCTCGAACACGCGACGACGACGACGACGACGACGACGCTTTGTTGACGTCGTCGTGTATCGCGCGTCGTCGTATCACGAAAATGCTTCGCCATGCGGGTCAGCGGCGTTTATTAGATGGGATGAACCATTTCCACCAATTACTGCACACACACACGCACACACGCAAACACACAAAGTCAACGCAACGCAACACGACGCAAACACTGAGAGACTCTCTTCCGCGCGCGACTCCGCAGACGAAGCTTTCGAAAACGGAAGATTTTCTTGTGACTGAGGGCTGGTGGCAGCAGAAATGTAGCTTCCAGCCAACAACAACTAACCCTCGCTGTGTTTTTTCGTCAATCCAGTTTGTCCTGGAAAGGGAATTTCTTGAAAGTCGTCCGAGTGCCCTGCAGCTTCCGAAGGTGGGATGAAGTGAGGGAAGTCGAGCAAGGCGAGCATAAAAAAACGTGGTGAAGCGGCGTCACTTATCAACGAGTAAAAATAATCGTTCTCTCTTCCTCTCCTCCACGAAGCGCTTAAAATGTGTCAAAGTGAGGCAGAGACAAATTTACAAGTTTAAAATTATGCATTCGAAGGCGAGGAAAGACAATTTTACGCGAGGAGGGAGGATTCTACAGATTCTAACGATTTGTGAAAATGCAAAGAAGGTTTTTGTTCTTTTACATTTTCGATATTAATGCAAGTCAATTGATTATTAATTAGTTGAGCTGAAAATACTCGTATTTTTCAAGTACTTTTTATCTCGACGACTGCATTAAAGTAGAAATGGTGCGACTACACAACTACTAAGGGGGGCAAAAATTTGTTTGTTTTTTAGGTTTTTATGTAGATAATAAAAACACTACTGAATTTAATAACCAATCAGCGGCGTTGCTATTCGAAAAACAATAGCAAAAACTACTGAATTAAAGTCAGTTAAAACTAGAAATTCAAGTGAGAGAGTAGTGAGAGCGCGCCTCAGCTAAAGCGAAGCCATTCAGACGTAGGAGTTCGTGTGTGTGTGTGTGTATTCATCGCGGTTGATGTGTCGTAACTGGTGTTGGATGTCGCAGTCTAGTAGTCAGACACACACAGACAGACGGCTCCGTCTGGTAGTTGAATGCAGTTAGGCAGCCACAGCCAACGCTGCCGCACATACACTCGTCGTACATACACTCGTCATACAGACACTCGTCGTGCATACTCTCGTCATACATACACTCGTCGTGCATACACTCGTCATACATACACTCGTCGTGCATACACTCGTCGTACATATTTGTTGTCCGGCAAGCAGTGTGAGCGCAATAATTGCGCTCTCTTAGTTTGTCGCCAAGATGCGCCGCCGACCTTAAAACTTGAGCTTGACGCCGCGCTCTGAGATTAAGAGAGGCTCTGACTGGCTGGCGACTGCGTGAAAATTAAAGGGCAACCCAATCTACGGCATCAACACGTTTAAACTTGATCATCACAAATCAAATTATCATAAATATAATATAACTACATATATATCATGCACAAGCAACCCTCTCCCAAACTGGTTCAAAATTTTGGCTGGTTCAAAAGCCTTTCAAAACACCGAGGCAACCAAAACAAAAGCAAAATCCATTCCTCCATCCTATCGGAGTGTGAGAAACTGGATTGCCAACGAATAGAGACAGACAGACCTGAACAGGAGAGGATGAGATCAAGGAGTCGCTGCAAAAAGTAAACAAAAAAAAAGAGCCGCTGCTGCTGCTGCTGACGCGTTGCCGGCGGTATACAGACACAGCACAAGATTTCTAAGATTTCATTGTGTCTTCCAGCGTCTTCTGGCTCCTCGTGTTCGCCGCGTCGTGTTGTATGCTGCCGCCTAAAAGTACAGCAGACAGGCACCCGAATCAGCTGTGATTGAATTCGGTTTTCATGCTGGCGAGGTGGACAGCAAGCAACAACTACGTGAGAGGTGTAGTTGTTGGTGTGTTCCACACGATCCCACGGCGGCAGATGAGAACCAGAACCCGACCGCATCAAGCGTCGAGGTGAAGTTTGAGTGGTTTGAGCGTCGGCACAGAAGGTGTGTGAGCGGCAAGGAAGGTGTGTGAGCGGCAAGGAAGGTGTGTGAGCGGCAAGGAAGGTGTGTGCGCGTGGTGTTTTGTTCGCCTTCTTTTTTGTGTAGCTGGGTGTGAGCGCGCAGTTCTGCAATGCGGTCGACGAGACGAGTGATGTGTGTGTGTGTGTAGAGTGTGGAATGCATCACACGATGCAGTCGTTAGGCATGTGGACTTGCGTTCCACAACGCGGCGCAAGGTGTATCGACATTTGGCTCTTCATTGCAATGCCGAACCCTGCCGGAGCCACAGCCGAGCGAAGTATGAAGAAAAGAAACAAACGGGTCGACAAAATGGCCGGCCGGTCGGTCCTGTAAGCATTTTTTGTTGGAATGTGAACGATAAAAAGCAGACTGAAATGAATTAAAATGAAATGTTACAAGATTTTATTATTATTTTAGATTTTTCCGACCGACGCTACTACGACAGCAGAATACGATGAATTTTTCTTTGCGTCATCCACGAAAACTGAGAGCGAAGAATGGCTCATGGAACTCAAGTCCCACTGCTAACATCAGTAGAGAGGAAACGTTAGATTTATTTATGCTCTCTTATTTCTGTTTCTTCTTCCTCTGTATGTTGAAACCACCGCACACTCACAAGTCCATGATTCCCAAGATTCTCTTGCGCATTAGAATACAACAAAGCGGTGTATGGCGGCGTTCATATTTCCGACAATCTAATTTACTGTAACTCTCTCATTTTTCGTTTTATTGCGATGTAATCGTTTACCAGAAGTTTCCTGAAATGCAGCTGGATAAACAGGTTTCAGATTTCTGGCGACCATCAAGCAGAGGAGGATCGGTTAAATACGATCGAATGCTCAGTGAGTTTCTTCGAAAATGCGACGCTAAATGCGGCGCTCGAATGAGAACGCCTCGAGAGACGCTTGAGAGAGTGAGAGTGAGAGAGAGAACGACGGAGAGGCGACAAAACTAAATATAATTTCAGACCGAATAGCAGTCTGAAGAGAGCAGCGAGTTTCTGCGGGCTGCGGGCGTGCAGCGAGCACGAAGCACGAGCGAGAAGAGTGGGGCAGCTCGAACACTCACACCCACCCAGCCGCTCTCCCACGCACACGAATCATGCGACCTCCACCAAAAAAGTCTAAATTAATAATTAGAATGTAGCTTCGGCTCGGCCGAGATGTAGATGCGGGCGTCGCGGGCGGGCGGCCGGGCCGACTAGTTTCTCGACATGCAGCTGTAGCTTTCGGGGGGAGAAGCTCGCTGCCGCTGCGACTCGTCGAGCGGAGCGGAGCGCCCAGCCAGACACGTAAATAAACACGCGGACGACGACGGCGCTGCGCTGATAACGAATTTATTTTGAATGCGCAAGAAAGCTTGCGGCGCTGCGGGGTGTGGAGGGGGAGGGGGCGCGGCTGCCATTTTAGAAGCAACGACGCGGAGTTACCAGCCGACACAAGATCAGATCAACCACACATCCTTCCCCTCTCGAGCGCGTAGCAACAGACGCCAGAAACCTCGTGCGCACCAGGGGGCGACGGGGAGCAGCAACAATCACGATTTTGAGCTGCTTCTCATATTTTACTTGACTTGAGCGAGCTGCTTTCTCGGTCCGAAATTGAGTACAATTGTGCGCGTCGTGTGCGAAGGAGAAACAACGATCTGGAATGAGTGAAGCAACACGAAACTGCTGCGCGCGCGACGCAATGCAAACAAACACAAGCTAACAATGGAGGGAAATTATGAGGAAACCCGACGAAGCGGCCAACAATGGAAGCCACACTAAAAAATAAACTCACCAACACATGCGACGGGGACCAGAAACCCTTTCCCCGTCTTTACTTCCATACAACCGAGTAAATTGAACGAGTGGCCTTTTCGATTAATTAGGCAAATACGCGAAGTTGCTCTTGTGGTTTCTAATTCGAATCTCTTTTCCTCGCAAGTGTATTGCAACGCAATTTAAAGCGGTCAGACAACTTGCGAGTCCATTCATTGCGAAGCCACACGACGTCTGTGTCTTCCAACTCCAACTCCAACTGATGAGGAAATCACGTGCTGGTCAACAGAATTTTTGCCCCCCCACGCGGTGATGCTGGCTTTGGTTGGGTTTGCAATCCCAAATTCAAATTCCCACACTTCAAAAAATTCCCAATTACTCTCAAATCTTCTCGATTTTGTTCCAAGTTGGCTTCACAGAAAACTGTTGACGCAGAAAATAATCGATAGTTTTCTAGTAATTCGGCAATCTTTTCTGAATTGGAAGTCGCGTTTGCTTTCCCACAAATTTTGTTCACTTCCAGACCACGCCGAAAATTCCCGAATTCCCCGACTGACTACGAAAATTCCCAAATTCCCAAACTGACTAGGAAAATCCCAAATTCCCAAACTGACTAGGAAAATCCCAAATTCCCGAACTGACTACGAAAATCCCAAATTCCCGAATTCGCAATTGACTCACCTTTCACGATGCAGCAAGCAAATGCGATCCTTGGCCACTTTCAGGCGTTTGGCGATCGTCTTCTTCAGGTTGTCGACGCAATCCGAGGCGAGGACGAGGACTTTAAAGTTGCCGCCAGTGGTGGTGTTGACGTTGAGCGTGATCGGTGGTTCCACCAGCGCTGCTGCCGGCGCCGCGCCACCAGAGGCCAGCTGGCGATGCAGAGTGCCGATTGTCGGTGCGAATTTCGCAAAATCAACGGCACTCTCGTCCGCTGCAGCTGTTGGCAGCGGCGGCGGCGGCGGTGCTGTCGCTGGAAGCGCTGAAGCAGCAGCAGCCGGAGGCGATGAAGTGGCAGCAGCAGCAGCTGGTGGCGGCGATGAAGGGGCAGCGGGGGCGCGCGGGACTTCATGCGAACCACGCCCGAGGCCGATATCGCTGGTGGCCCCCGTGTCCTGTGCGGACCTGCCAGGATGGTGTTCCTTGCTCATCCCGTCCCGTCCAACTTATATCCGCCGCGCAATTAATCTCACTTCAGTTCCGCTCTGAAATTTCCTTCCCAATTGAAAACGATTTTTTTCCCTTTTCTCGACTTGTGATTTTCTCCCAATTTTCGATGCCGATTTAATTGTTTGCAGCCAGCAAGTGGAAAAAATCACTCTTCGTATACACGTAATCGATCGATTTCCTCACACCTCCGGCGGCTCGGTAGGCTTGCTTGCGATTGCGAATCTCGAACGAACGAACGTGGCAGCGCAGCCGCCGACAAACCGCAGGAGCGAAGTTGTCGCGAGGCCAACAGCAAATCAAATGGAACGAAAGAGCCGAGAGCCGCTGGTCCCCGATGCAAATTACCAACTCGCTGCCCAGAAGCGTTCGAGCGACTGATTTGCTGGCCTGGGATGGTGCGATTGTTAGCCGAGAAACACCACACCACCACCACCACCAGCACCGTGGAAACCGCTCAGCAACAGCGGCGTGGCGTTGTTCGAAAATCCAACACACGCATACACCGGACGGTTAGCGCGACAGAGCCGGCGACGAACACAATGACGTCAGGGGAGGGCGGCAGCTGATGGCTGATGTTTGATGACGTTAACTTCTGCCTTTCCACTTGATGGCCTGGTTACCTTCCAGCTCTGCTGCTGCACAGTTTGCTGTCTGACGCTTTGGTCGCAGCGGCCGTCGCTTGCCCACGATTTGTTCACAGTTGAGGTAGATGCTTACCAAGCGCACCAGATGGCGGTTCGAGCTCCCAAGAAGCCGCACGAACTGCCGCACACGACGGTCGAACACGGAATGGATGCTTCTGCTAAGCGGCACGCAGTACCGAGACTGGGCTACTTTTCGAAACTTGCATTGCTTTGTTCTTGTTTTTGCTGCTGCGCATGGTGGTGTGTTGTGCGTGTGGAATGAAATGTTAAGTGAGCGTGGGACTGTTGTTCTCATGTGTGGAAGGTATGTTAACGTCGTCACGGAAATTGTGATTACGTGCTTGCTCTCTCCATCTTCTGGCTATTCTACAAAGCCAACATTTTCACCGAATGGCTGACATTTTTCGAAAGAAGATGGAGAGAGTAAGAAGGAAGCCAGAAAAATAAATTTATGTACAGTAAATTAATGCTATTCCACAAGCTCAATAACAGCACAGATTTATGTAAGAATCGAGAATAGTTGCCATATTTGTGGGACATTTTTCACATAAGGGAATGTTAATTTGCACGGGAAATTTTGATTGGCGAATAGAGAAATTTTATTTTGCATGGGTTTAATTTTTGCCCACACCATTATTTGTAGATTTTCTAGAATTCTGTTTGCATTTCTAATTAGTTTCCATCCCGATTCGATATTATTCTCCCGATAACGGAAGAAAAGCTTTTACCGTACCACACTTCAGGTTTCCACAACTAATTTCACATGTAAACTAGATTTCCTTAATATAGAGACGTAATTATTATAATCTGATAATCATTAAATTACATGAAGATTGTGGGTTTTTATGCATGTTTGGAAATTATATACATTTGGACGGTAATTTGTGTGAAGATTTTAATCGCTGCCATTCAATATGGGAAAAGGGGAATTTCGGTGGAAATTCTACCTGGCAGCTCTGGAGCCGACTGCACCTTCAATTCCTCACTTCTTTTTATTTCATATTCCGTTGATGACGTCAATGGCGTCATCGCCGGCTTGCTTTTGCGCTCGGTTCCTGGAGTGAAGTCGAAATGCTTTGATGTTTAGCTGCAGAACAGCTGGAGCGTCGTATCTTTGTTGCATGAACTGTCCTAAATTTAGATGGAGTTGGCTAGATGACCCGCTGACGAATACGGAGAGTGAAGGAACCACACATGAAACTAACATGGGAAAGCGCGACAGAGGTAAGGCGACCTGTTGCTACTGCTGGCCGAATAGAAATTTATAAAATGCTGCTCGATAGCAACACCCACTTCTCGTGTTCCTTTGCGTGAAGTCATTAAATTCTTGAATTAAACGGATTTCCTTGTAATCGTGCGAAAATAACGGAGGCCTCCGCACTTCCCGAGATAAATCCACTCCTGCATCACGTTAGGAAACTGAATTCATCAAATTAAAATCGCGCAGAAGACTCTGGGCGAATCGCGTTCGTTTTGTTTTGCAAATAGCCTGGTTTTTGGCATAAAATGTTGGCTTATAATAACATTCAGGTTGTAACCTGAAACAACTTGGTAATTTTTCAGTGCATATCACCACCCACATCAGTGCAGCACTGAAATGCAATCAGTTAAGAAGAAGATTAAATAAATCAGATGAAAAGGTAGGTGAAAATTGTATTACACTGCATTTAGTATCAAAAAAGGCTTCAGACGAGGTGACGGGGTCATCAGGGCTATTTTATGACGCCGAAGATTGGATGATCACAAGCATCGATAACGTGATTTTGAGGGCTTGTGAGGGGGAAGTTCTGCGTCTGATTTCTGATCCTGTGTGCGTGAACGATGAATACTGAATTCGCTATAATCACGTTGCATGTTGCTTATATCGACCGAATGACTGACGAAGCTCCAGCCAAGAGCCTCCAATTCGATCCTCAGTGGTGGACAGTGTGAGAGAGGACATCCTAATTTCCGGAAGAAGATTTAGGTTAAGGCGACTTGAAAATGCTCGGCTCTTTCAGGAGCGACCGGCGACAATTTCTACAAGCGGTCAAAATCGGCCTGCGGTTGTAATGGACAGCTGAGCAGGTAGGGACATGGATACGGAGGCGTGGACATGTTTTGGAGGCCTGATGTATATGTTGCGAATATCGAGGCACGTACTGATTGGTATGATTTTTTTACCAATTCAAATGTGATTTCAGTTCTGAAGGAAGAAAGTCTGATATTATTTCAATTTCAGGAAAGAATTTGGCTCCGGAGATTTAGAAGAAGGTTCTCAAGTTCCACCCGCTATGCAGACTTCAGCCAAAGGGGTCTGAAATTGGTAACTGTAATGAAGCTGTAATCGTAGTGGATTCGCATCCATGTTGCATTCACATCAATCGCAATCATTCCTCATTAAAGAAGAAACGGATCAACTAGATGCGAATTCGCGCTGTTAGTCCGCAAGATTTTCGATTTATTTAGCGTCCCATAATGTATCTGAAAGTTGTAAGGAGTATTGAAATAGCACTAATTTACTTATGTGTCTTTATTAATATATGAATGTTAATTGATTATATCTCATGAACTAGAACAAGATCGTTTTCCCTTACTATTTATAATATAGCTGCGAAGCGGTTTCAATCCGTTTTCCACTTGTTACCCCGTTGAAGTTTGTGGATAATTCCGAATTACAGAATATTAACGTAAACATTGTGTTTCATTTTAGTTTTTGTGTGACACTGCATGCGAAGTATCTGCGTACTTATTATGTGGTAATTACAAATACATACTGAAGTTACAAATACACGGATTACTCCAGATTATCCAGAGTACTTTGAAATACTTGCTGCATTTTCTTTTCTTATGTTTTCAATTCAATAAGCGAGTTTTTCACTTTTGCATTTGCATCAAAATATTGAATAGATTACGCATTGTAACGAAACCAAAGCCGAACGTGTAAATGTTACTGAAAGTATGGATGGATGGATGTGTTGATATAGGTTCACGTTTAGTTCGCGGTCATGCGTGTATCTTATTGTAGGCGGTTGCATTTTATTGTAATACTTAGTTTCGGGCTTAAATATGGTTAAGACACACTAGTAGAAGGCAAAGACCAGTACTGATATTTGTTTCCTTTCTCGCATTCCTTGGTTTCTTAGGTTTTAAGCCATCTTGAAGTAACTGCCGGCACTGTAACTCCTACGGTGCTTACAAAAGTAGTAGGAAAATCTGCTTTGATTGCTCAAGGGGTTGGGAGAGGATGCAACGGAATGCTAGAGTTCGTGTGGAGAGCTGTGAGCGGCCCTCCTTCACGGAGCGATTTGGTCGTATGACAGACATGACAGAGCGACCAATATCAAATAAGTATTGAAATTTCATAGAAAAAGTTGCTTCAAGCAAAAAAGTGTCTGTTTGAGACTTCAAACACTTATAGCAAAATGAGTTCTAGTTCTTGAATACTAGAAAACATTCTAACACACATAAGTTACTTTCGAGTCTCAAGATTTCTAGTATTTTACAACATGGGGCGCATTTTGTTATATCGGAAAACCTAATTCTATAATATATAAGCAGCGCTAAGGAAACTCTTTCTTGGCTTTAGGAATGAGTGTGTGTGTGTTTGATCAAGTTGTTGCTGCCTGAAACTCTGGAAAAAGGAATTACAAGAGCACTACGAGGACGTTTAGTTGCTGGAAAGTGTGGACTAGCGTACATATGTAGGTAGGCGTGTATATATATTTGTATACATATGCTTTGTTGTGTCTGCTAACGGAGAAATTACAACATATAAACTATACTTTCATATATATATATATATATACTGCTAACAGGCCATATTTATATCAAAACTATATATATATCGTGTGTATATTCAATTTACTCAATTTTAGCATTTCGCAGATTTTATACGTGTTTCTACCACACCTAGATATCCATTCATGTTAAGCACACCCCGATGTCTGCCTCTGATCTGGAGGGATGTGCGCCTCTACATATACATTCATACATAAATATATGCATGCAGCTAGTAAAGCGGGAGCTGACGGTCTACATATTTAGTACTCTCTTCTTCTCTACGATTACACTAAGGACGATTTCCAAGTAGGTATTTGTGTTCATTTGCCGCCTCTTCCAAGCACTGCTTCAGTTTTAGGCATCCGTATGTAGGTTAGTAGCGTGTTTTAGTTAGGTTTGCGCAGAAGTTGCGTGAAACGAAGTGTAAAGCGGCTTGCGGATGCTCGTTTCTGCTCTCTGTACTCCAAATGCGCAGAGCTGCTCGCTCCTTGTTTTCGGGATCTTCTGGTGTATGCATATGAATTCGGAAGTCCTTAGAAGGATACTGTCGATAATAACTTGTGATTAAGAAAGCTAATACTAGTGTTACCCTTCGTGTAAGTATTTTTAAGATGAAGCTTTTAGGTGACTAATAATACACAATTCATAATTTATCTTTGCTTGCTTCTCTCAGTAGTTTGCATTCTATGTTGCTTTACAATTTCAAGGTGATAAGTTCTTAATTTAGATTTTCTCTTTTCAGTTTTTACTCCGTGACGCCAACAAGAAACCAATCAGACGTAAACAAGTCCAAGTCCTGGCCTGAGCTCCTTAAATGTAGATCGGGTTTTCTTGACCCGTAAGCAAGCGAAACATGGATGTCGGCATGGTTTTCATTAATATCTAGAAACGAGTAGAAGGAAAAACGATTAGAAAGAATCACTCGCAAGTAAAACAAATGGAAGAAATTAAATTGCGGATAACTGCAGTCATGCAAGGGACGTCCTTTATATATGGATGCTCCCGGGGAGGCTTTCACCGCTTCACAATTGTCTTGCAGGATACGTACTTCTCCCACCGATGTCGCCAGCAGATTGACGATTTTCTCATGCGGCACCGCAACCACGCTCTGGTTATTGATCTCGATTATTCTGTGGCCGACGCGTACTCCACCACGTTCCGCAATTCCACCTCTTAACAAGCTGCAGATCTGTTAGCAAAGGATTCGTTTTTAGCAAAGGATGTTTAAGGATGAAGAATCTCATAGCTCATCTACAACTTACCACTCCATTTTGCACACTGAATCCAAGTTGATATTTCGTATTTGGCCGCTTGATCTTCACCTCGACAACTGGCGCACAGGGCACCACAGTGAACTTCACCACCGTCTGGTTCTTCGAGTTCTTGATGTACGTTTGACACGTCGACAAGGGCAGCCCCACCAGACTGAGTCCATTAATGGCAATCAGCTGGTCGCCAATATTCAATTGACCACAACGCGCAGCCGCGCCCGTCGACATTAGATTCGCAATTACGACCGTGGGCAGCATCGAGCCCCAGCCGCTTTCCACGATTACAACGCCCAAAATCTCGCCCTTAGCTTTGGGAACGACCACTTCCTTCTGCAACTCCTTCTTGGCGAAGATTTCCAGTTCGTCACCAAAGATCTCCTGGCTATTGAGAACCTCTTGGTAGTCCATCTCCTTGACGAAGCTGTGGTCTTCAATGCCGTTGGCCTTGAGGAATTCCATGTAGGCTACTTGAAAGGCCTGACCGATGGACTGGGCGATAAATTGCGCTTCGTCGCTCTCGAATACGTGACAAATCATTTTGGGCGTTCGGTTCGGCTTCGGAGCATCGTCGATGTCCTGCGGCACGAAGCGACGGCGTGCCATCAGCACGACCAGGTCGCCAATATCGGCTATATAGGATATCGTGCGGAGGGCGTGGTCCATCATGATCTCCTTGAGGTCGGTGTTGAGAACCATGATTTTCTCCGTTGATATGAAGAGATCGACCTCGGTGCTGGGCTGAACATCGCCATCGGGTGCCTGAAAAACCGAGTGGAGAGATGCCGATGAGATCCTCAGCTTAGTTAATTACACTGCAAGTGCAATATTTGGCGAGTCTTTTTTTTTAAAGCGTTGAGATTATTTTTAAGCGATGATTATGAACATGAAATTGGAGAATGGATGTTATTACTCACCAGAGCCTATGGCGAGAATCCCCACAGATCGTAGCCACAACATAGAAAATAAAATAAACTTTGCATTATTTCACGAACTAATCAACTACAACTTTCAAGGTATTCGAATAAAATAGAAAATGTTTTTAATTACAATAACTATATTATTTCAGGAACTATTAAAACGTGATCTCTGTTTAAAATGTTGTCTTAATTTCATAATGGCGCTACTAACTAAAGCAACAATTCGAAAGCCTTACGATAGGCGAAGCTTGCTGCTCCATTCCGGAACGCAGACACGCAGACAGAACCCACCTTAATCCTCGAAACGGCCTCCTCGGCTTGCATCATGCGAGTAGACTTCGTGGGCTGGCCTTCACACACCAGCTGAGTTGATCCCAAGTAACGTGCGCGGAAGAGCACACCTTCGATGAGCACTGCGCCGCCTGGAGAGCGTAGCGCCAGCATAATGAGCAGAGAAAATTGCAGATATTAATATTTCGGACGTTCATTTTGATATGATATTTTATGAAAATACAATTAATTGTTATACAAATCTTATTGAATATCTAGTAGAAAAATGTTCTTACAAAGTAAACAATGCGGAGTCGGCGTTTAGAGAGCAGATAATGGTACACAAAATTTCAAAAATGATACCGAACGTTTGCATGCAAAAA
This sequence comes from Sicus ferrugineus, assembly GCA_922984085.1. Classification (NCBI taxonomy): domain Eukaryota; kingdom Metazoa; phylum Arthropoda; class Insecta; order Diptera; family Conopidae; genus Sicus; species Sicus ferrugineus. Next base: position 23,324,105 of record OV277351.1, read on the forward strand.
TAAGAGATTTGTTAGCAATATAATTTGATATTTCTTGAAGTTGTACAAATTAAAAATAACTCTATTAAATGGAGAATCGATTACTTGAATCAAATCAAACTCTTCTGTTCCGCGCTTACAGTAAAATTACGCTTTTTATCGTTTTACGAGTGTACTTGAGACCGCGCATTGAACGCGAAGAACCATCGCATGTGCAAACATCGAGCATGAGGAACCTGCGACGACCACTTTAATGGCTTCTATTTGACATGTGAGGTCTCTGGTTTTCCTTTCTAGCGTTTCGAAATTTCGCTCGGAATTTCGCGCGTTTGTGGATATTAAATTTCGCAGCCACAATTGACGACCTACGTTTCATTGCAAGCTCGGATGAGAAGCGGCACAAGTTTCGATTTGTTCCCCATTTAGAAGCTATTCTAATGCAACAACAACATCGACTAAAATCAGCGAAACGACACTACTTGCCTGAAGATAAACCCAACGATTTACCTTCTCTGTTCTTACTCTTTTTAACTTTCTTCTCTCCGCTGGTGTTCGATGCGGCGCTGTTGGTGTTGCCTCCACCGTTCTGGGTTGCATTGGAGTTGCTGAGGGCACTGCTGCTCTGGTCCTTCTTTAGGCTGCCGCAGCCGGAAGCCTCCGAACCGATGGGACTGCCCGCGGTGGCCGCAGCGCAATCCTGCACTTCGAACGACGACTTCTCCGGCGACTTTTCGCTGTGCTCCGGCGACGACAGTGAGCCGCCGATGTCGAGTAGCTTCTTCGAAGAGTTCTTTGGCGGCACGGGCGGCGCTGCTGACATCTCTGGCGTTGTGGACAGGAGCGCGTTGTAGCCGTTGCGCGTCTTTGTGTGCTGCTGCTTGGGAGAGATTTTCGAGAGTAGCGATCGCGGCTTGCGATCCCACGACTTGTTCTCGTCGTAGTAGCCTTGATCGTCCAGGCGCTGATGGCCCAGCAGGCGATCAGTCTCCAAGTCTGTGTCTACTTCCTCCTCGTCTGCACTCAGGTTCTTCGAGTGGTTTTCCGAAGACTCCAGCAGAGTCTTGCTGGCGCATGCGTCCAGATGACGAGGCACCCACACGGGTGAGTTCATCGCCGGCGGCGAGGCGGGGGCAGTGTTGCGCTCTGGTATCGGCGGCGGTTGCTGCGACTGTGCCGTCCGTGGAGGGATGTGCTGGGGAGGATTGGTGACGCCTTGCGACGATTTTGTGCGGCTGAATGTTGAGCTGACGGCTGACGCAGCGGACGAGGTGGCTGTGGTGGCAGACGAAGTGGTGTTCGTCGAAGAGTGTAAGCTTTTGTAGGGAATCGGCTGCAATATTTCCGACTCCGCATTGGGCACGTTGGGCTTGCGGTGCGGTGCCGGAGCGGGGGGCGGCGGCGTCATTTGCGCCACGTCCGCTCGTGGAAATACGCCTGCAATTGTAACATTTAAAGGAATTCCTCTTGAGATCGCTTGCCACTCACTAATCGAATACAAGGAGTCCAAATCGGGGTCAATGTTCTTGAACACTTTGCTGTTGTTGTTGTTGTTGCTGCTGCTATTGTTGCTGGGACTCCGTCCCAAGAGCTCTCGGTCGTGTTGTTCGTCGGCGATCTGCCCCGAATTCTCCAGCTCACGTCCGGAGTCCTCGCGCATGTACGAGTCATGCGGATCGTTCAGCGAGGGGCAGCTACGCTTCGCTCCCGCCTCCGTGTGGTTTGAGTCCGATGGTATTGGAGCGGTTGTGGTGTTGGTAATGCAATTCATACTGCTGTTGGTGGACATGCGCTTCATGTCCATCAGCATCGAGATGCCCCCACCGACGGGCGCATGATGAATGCCTGTTGATTGTTGCAAACTGATGTTGTTGTGGTTGTGGTTGTTGTTGTGGTTGTTGTTGTTGTGGTTGTTGTTGTTCTCTGCGTCGGATGTATGACCCGAGGAAAGGCCATCCTCAAGTACCGGCATGCTGGACGTGTAGTACTTCGTGTAATTCGAGCATGACGTCGAGACCATGCCATTGAGTTCGCCGGAGAGACCTTTGCGAAGGAGAATACAAAACAAGAGTTTTAGTGTAGCTTACAACGAAGTATTCCACGAAGGTTTTCCCTCACGACATCCCATTCCCCGATCCCATCTCTGTCTATTCTATGTCTCTAGAGATAGAGATAGAGATGGTCTCTTCTAGATTCTAGCTATTCTCACATCGAAAATGACGGTAGCCGCCTTTCCCCTCACTTACTGTCCAGATCGCCGCAGTTGGAATCGTAGTCCGTGGTCTCCGGTGAGTAGCGGTAATTGTTTCGGCCATCCATTTGATTGTGATTGATGCCGTCTTGATGGTCGATTTGCTCGCCGCTACTACGACTGGCCGACTCGAGGAAGAAGTCGAAGTCACGCATCAGTGGGCTGCTTGTGAAGCGCCCTCGCTGATGATGGTTCAGATTGTTGTGATACTGCTGGCCGTACCGCTGTTGATGGTGACGCTGTTGCTCCTTCTGTTGCATCAGCTGCAGTTGCAGTTGCTGTTGCAGTTGCTGGTCCTTCTCATCCTCGTCCTCCGGGTCAGCAACGTCAGCAACGTCAGCTGCTTCCGCCGACACCTCATCGTCGCGATCCGTGTTGGTGTGGAACTCATACTGAATATCCTGCAATTCAGACAAAACATTCAACAGTCGCCAGGACAATGGCATGGCAACAACAACCGCTCGTTGCACTTACAATGCTGTCAACATCGCTGCCATTTTCGATGGGCTTCTCATCGCTCGATGGACACTTGAAAAATTCCTCAAGCACTTTGCGAGTCTCCGAGAACTCGTACAGATAATCAAAGGTCGTCGACTTCGCGGGCAGGCTGAATGCAGCAGCGGTGTTGCTGGCGCTGATGCCGCTGGCGCCGCTGGTCGCCAGAGGTGCGGGGGGCGTGGCTGCAGCAGCGTTGGCGGCGGTGTCTGCGGCGACGGGTGGTGGTGGTGGTGCTGCCGTCGTCGTCGACGTAACTTCCGGTGTCGTCAGGTCAGAGATGGTGCCGATTTCGGAGACGTCGTTGCTCGTGTCCTCTGCGTTGTTGTCGACCGGAGAAGATTGCTGCTGCTGAGGCTGTGACGACTGCTGTTTACTCGGGTTGAGCAGCGTCAACGGCGGCGAGTCGACACGCGGTGGCGAGAGTATGCGCTGCGTGTAAGGAAGCACCTGACTTGACTGAGCGAGGAGTACACATTGTGGCGCGCTTTCTCTGCTCACCTGTGGAAATCCGGGTCTTGCAGGATATTGTTGCGGCGAATTCGAGGCGACCGATGATGAGGATGCGTTGCATGCAGTTTTGGCCGACGGCTGAAGCTCTGGATGAACGAGGTCTTCGTCGGAAGTGGTGCTGCCACCGCATCCTCCTTTTCCAATGCGGCGTGGAGAGCCTTCGTATTCTGGACGATATGAAAAGCGAAAATTTATAATGAACTTGGGATTTCCATTTCGACTTTCGATTCGGTGGCAAAGAAGATCATCTCGATCTTGTCCGCGCTATGATCTCGACAACCACACTCCGACAACCGTACTCACCAATGATGCCGTGACGTGACTCCACCGTTATCGCGTAATTTCGCTCAAGGTGTTGGTCCTGCAACGTCAGCGAAGACTCGCCGACCGCCGACTCGTAGTTGTCCTTTCGCTCAACCTGCTCATCCTCGTTGCCAGCTGCAAGTGTTGACTGGTTAATTGCTAATGAAGACGCCGTCTTCGGTGTGTAGGATGTGTTCGAGCCGGTAGCCGGTGTGGTAACTCTGAGATCTGCAAAAGAGAACAAATGTCGGGTTTTATTGACGCTGTCGTCGAGCCGATTGTAGTCTCGCGTAACGCGAAGCATCATCGAGAACGCGAAGCATCATCGAGAACGCGAAGCATCATCGAGAACGCGAAGCATCATCGAGAACGCGAAGCATCATCGAGCTCAAGTCAGTCCAACTTACTTTGCCAACCTTCGGCGACGTCATCGAAAACCATCACCTCACCATCGGAAATGACGGCAAGACCTCGATGTCCTTCGTTGGAGGCCAGTTTCGGTGGCTTCTGTTGCCGCTCTTTCGTGTGAGACACGGCATCGCACACCTCATGCAGCCGATCACGTTCACGTTCACGTTTGCATCCGCCTTCGTACACCGGGGGGGGGCCGTTCATTCCGTGTCGATAGTCTTCGTGATCGTGATCGTTATCGTCGCGCTCGCGATGCTCATGTTCGCGACTCTCAACCTCGCGTTGCTCACGCCGATCCCAGTCAACAACGTGCTGCTCCACGTGGGATTTGCTGTCGTAGAGGTGATGGGATGTGCGGCGTGGGTTGGGAGAAACGTCCGCGTTGTAATGACGTGGGTGGGATTGCGATTGCGAAAGACGATCGCCGCACCGTCTCGATGCCTCGTATTGCTCGCCGGGATCCGCGGAGCTTCGAACGACACGAATGTGTTGCTGCTGCTGTTGCTGTTGCTGCTGCTGCTGTTGCTGCTGCTGCTGTCGCGGTATGCAATGGCTGCTGCTGCTGCTGCGGCTGAATGCTTGTTGATGGTAAGCGCGGCGTGACGATGGCTGTGCAGCCATCAAATCCGCTTCTGCTCGGCTGAATTGCGGCGAAGTCAGGGCGTGCGTCTCCCAGCAGCTGGAGTCCTTGATGAAAGGGTTCTGACTGTGGCTGCTGGGAGCGTGTTGTTGCTGCGAGCCGCTGGATCCGTTGTGTAGTGATGACTGATGCTGCTGCTGCTGGTGCTGCTGGTGCTGCTGCTGCTGCTGCTGATGCTGCTGCTGATGCTGCTGCTGCTGATGGTAGCTGGCGTAGTTGATGCGTTTGCGCGGCATTTCGTAGCTGGTCGAGGGATGTTGCTTCCGCTCCTCGCGCCGATCGACGTCTGCAGCGTGATAATAAAAAGTGGCAAACGCTGGAACGGGCAGCTCTTCGTCGTTGTCGACGCTGTTCGTCTCGTCGGCCTCGTCGGCCTCGTCGGCCTCGTCGATCTTGTTGCTGGCCGGCGCGTCGCTGTTGACGCTGTTGACGCTGTTCGACGACAGGTTGGGATAGAGAAACGGATTGGTGGAAATGCGCGGCGTGACCGACGACAAGGACTCGGACGACACGGAGGACGCCGAGTGTGGCGGCGGCGACTGCGTGATGATGTTCACGGATCGGTAGTAGCTGGACGATGCTTTGCTTGTTGTTGGCGAGGCGACTGGATTGCTGGCGCTCACTTCGGCCGAGCCGAGGGATTCCTCGTGGTCTGCCGTTAGTATTTCGGTCGTTTTACTGCTCACATCGACGACATCGTCGCCGTTGCTTTTCTGTCTACTTGTGGTGTTGTTGGTGTTGTGGTTGCTGCTGTTGCTGTTGTAGTTGTTGCTGCTGTTGTGGTTGTTGCTGTTGTGGTTGTTGCTGCTGCTTACATGTTGCTTCGGACGACACTTCGGGAAAAGCAACGAAATCTGATCGGTGAGCGGCGGCGGCGAGGTGGAGAGAAAAGTTTTCGTCAAGCTCAAGCTTGGCGGCGCTGATGCGTCATTTGCGGTTGCGGTTGCGGTTGCTGTTGACGGCGCTGCTGTTGACGGCGCTGCTGTTGACGCGGCGGCTTCATGACGCGTCGCCTTTGAGTGCGTCGCTTTGAGTGCGTCGCTGAGCGTTATGATGTCCGGCTTCGCGGTTTCAGCGGCCGGCGGGCCGAGTTGGCTGCCTGCCGAGGCGGCGCTGCAGTCTGTCCGCTGGCTGATTGCCGAACCCTTGCCGTTGCACAGATTGGTGGGCGTCGACGGTCGTCGCCTGTAGTGATGAGGGTTGGCGTTGTGGTTGCCGCTGTCGGCCGACGCGGCGCTGGCGGCGCTGGTGGCCTTGGTGTCGCTGTTGTTGCCCGCGCCGTGAAGAGCGGACGCGTCGAAATAGTGGTGGCTACGCGTCGACGTCGATGCGTGATGATGTTGTTGTTGCTGCTGCTGCTGCTGCTGCTGCTGCAGCGACCTCTGGCGACTGGAATTACTGGTGGCCGACGGCGTCGAGGGCTGGCAATGGCCGGAGCTACTCGTTGGTTGTCCAGCAGCACTCGTTGTCAATGCGCTGCTGCTGACCATCATTGATGCCAGTGAACTGCGAGTGCAAGGGAGGCAGAGAGAGAGAGAGAGAGAGACGATGTGAGTTGCGTGTTGAGCATGAGGAACCAAAGCATTTCAGCGCTCTACTGTCTCGTTAATTGCTGTTGGCTCCCGAATTGCTCGAGAACCGCAAGCGTGTTCCTCAATTTCTCGGTTACAAAGTAACCGCAGACCTCAGAAAGCCATTAGAAACAATTTTTTTGGGGAGCGGAGACCCCTCTGGCTGCCCGCAACTGTTGTAGTTGGGGACTCGCTGGGGGATTCGCTGGGGGATCCGGTTGGGGATTCAATTGGGGGATTCGGTGGGGGATTCGGTGGGTGACTCGGTGGGGGATTCAAATGGAACTTCAGCAGGAATTCATTCGCTGAAAGTAATCGCAGCCCACTTTTGTTACTTTGAAATCAAAATGAGAGCGAATTGAATACGAACATTAATAGCATACACACACACACACACACCCCCGCACACACACACACACACACACACACACACACGTACACACACACACACCCGCCTTCACAACAGGACACGTGATCGGCATTTTTCCGAACAAATATATTTGCCATCTCTTCCAACAGCTTTTGCTGGCAGTCAATTATCGTCGCTCGCTCGCTCGCTCGCCGTGTTTGCCGACTTACATTGTGTACTACAAGCTCAAGCTGACACATACAACCAGAGTTGGCAGCGCATTCACGCGACCGCACACATCCACACACACTCGCATACTCAGCGTGGTGTCGATACAGTGGTGTGAGGAGAATACATTTGCGAGAGGCGTTTCGCTCTCTCGATTGATTGCTTGCCCACTCAATACTTGTAAAACGTAAAAATTGAAACTTCGCACGAGAGGATTTGCGAGCCCAAAATTCCCCCGTCGTCCCACTCGCCGGTCACGTCGTTCGCCTCGCCGGTCACGTCGTTGTTCGCCGCATCGCAACTCGCTGAAAGTCATGTGAGGCACATAAATTTATTGATTTTTTGTTTATTATTTACTACACGAAGGACATCTTCATTCTTCTCTCTCTCTCTCTCTCTCTCTCTCCCCATAAAACTTCGAAGCGAAACTGTGGCAGCCGTTAAAAGAAAATAACCAGTCAGTTGCCTCGGAAGGCAGCTCCGTCCACAGCAGCGACGGCAGACGGCAGGATTCACGACTTCTTCGCCGCTTCATTTCGCACAAATCGATTCACAAACGCCGCGCAGCACGCAGCACTCAGCCACCCAGTCACCCATTTTATCAGCCATCATCATCATCATCATCGTCATCGTCATCGTCAGCCGGAGAATTGATTGAGTAGTGAGTGGGAGGGGTGAGGGGGGGGGGGAGGACGACTCACCCTTCGTCAGCGGGCACAACTAACGAGAGCGAAAAGTTGTCAGCCGCACCGCGAGCGTGCGTTGAACCCGGCTAATTCGGCCCGGAGGCCGTGTCATCGTGCTTCTCTCACTTGTCTTCGGTATTCTTTTGACTTTGGCACGCCGAACGGTAGTTGAAAGTTGATTGCGAACAACGTATTCAATCGGGAAAAACACGCATTCGCTGCCACAGAGGCATCTTCATCTTGCAATGGTGAGTGAACAACGTGAAAGCCTTTTCATGCTCTGAAGCCCGTGACACCCGTGACACCCGTGACACCCGCGACACCCGTGATTTCAGCAGAGGACTGACAACACAAACACGACGATGAAGATGAACAAACCCGAAGTCAGACGGACGACTCGCTCCGATTGCGATTCTTTGATCTCCGTGCGTACACGAAACTCGATCCGCTCTCCTCGCCGTCATCGCTCCGCTCTCCTCGCCGTCATCGCTACGCTCTCCTCGCCGTCATCGCTACGCTCTCCTCGCCTACCCAGTCGTCTGCTGCTGCTGCAATCGTCTGCAGCTCTCAAGCGGCGAGAAGAGGGTCGCTCAGCTGCCTTTAAACGTCTGAACTTCAAACTTTCATTTGGTACGTTAAAAAGTTGACAGCTAGCTGGAATTTATTGCAGGCTATTCGAAATAATGAATGATCTCTCCGAAACACAACAAACATTGCGAAAATGGTAAGAAATACATTACGCTGCCTCGGCAGCTCGAGACGACGGACGAACTTTCGCGGAAACGTTTCGTGGTGATTTCGAGATAATGAGAATGAGGGCGAATTTTTTAATTTCGCTGCAATTGTGGGTGGCGGCGATGTGGAGGGAGAGAGGGAGAGAGAGAGCGCTCGACGACGCCAGCATTGTTGGTGGCAACAGAATTTGCGAGCCCGATTTGCTGGTACTCGGGAGGTGTTTGACACGAAAACACGACGCGCGGCACAGTTCGATGCGGAGTTTAATCGCTGCAGGACTGTGTGTGTGTGTGTGTGCGAAACTGTAAATAGCAGGCTTTTGTCACGAACACGACAGCGTTGAGCGACGACATACTTTTCGCAGTGCGGCGGACGACGCTGCAACGTCGTAACGCTGCAACGTCGTAACGCTGCGTCATCAGCAGCCATTGTTGCCGAACGCAGCGAGCGCATTAAAATGCAGCGTTGAAAGCGGCTGCGGCTGCATCGAGGTCGATATGGCGTTGAACTGTAATGAGTGTAAAGAGGGAAAACATTGCACTCGCAGGCACTCAATGGGGGGCGACAAACGAAAGAATTCACATTTTGGTTTTATTTATTTTTGTTTATATTTGGTTTCATTTCACGATGAATTAGTTTAGTTGGCATTTTTTATAATTAAAATCAATGAAAGCATTTCAATTGCATGCCGAAATCATTCAAGAGAGAAACAAAACATCAAGCAAAGTGGATGACATCTGAACGGATTCGATTCTCTTTATTTAGTTTGCTCTCTCTCTCTCTCTCCGCCAAATTTATGGCATCAACAGTTGCAAATCAGCAACAATAACAATTTTTCCACTCTACACTTATTTTTTTTGTTGTTCTTCTGCTTCTTGTGTGGATGCTAATTTTGCAATTTTTCAAAATTCTCATTTCTCCCAACGGTGAATCCTAGCGGTGCTTTTGTTTGTATGTATGTATGTCTGCGATTGCGGTTCTCAGGGTCGAAATGTGGAGGTGGATTCTGTTTAGACGTTTCTAATCCGCGGGCAACCGAAAGTTGAATTGATTTTTGTTTGTTCTGGTTTTCGTTTGAGGGTTCAAATTGTCCTCCTCTAAAAATTACCCGTCTTTCCGGACGAAAGTGAAAATAATGTTCGAAGGGTGTTGGTTTCAGTCAGATGTCGCTTTTATTTTGTATGGGAAACAAAAGCAGAAAAGTTCCTTCAAATGCTTAAATCAACTTGAAGGAATTTTTGCTTTATTATCTGCAAGAGGCGGCGAAAATTCATCTCAAATTTAATATTCCGTCGTCTCTTGAGGGTGTTTTTCTCTCCTTAAATTGGCAACATTTTACTGCTGCTAAACGCGCGTCTCGCGGGCGTTTGAAGGAATTTTATTAGCACGGCGAGGGGAAGAAAGATTCCGGATTATCAAAATAATGAAAGAGCGAGCGAAAAATTACAAAGGGAGCGACGAAAATGGCAGCGGGAGCGAGCGAAAAATGACAGAGGGAGCGAGCGAAAAATGACAATGGGAGCGACGAAAATGGCAGCGGGAGCGACGAAAATGTAGATGCGGGAGAGAGTTGGGCGGTGCTGTGAAAATTGCTGAGATGAGTCATGAAGACAGCAAACAACGTTATTTCGACAATGCGGCGTTGTTGTTGTAGTTAACGGCCACAAGTTCAGTGAGTGAGTGAGTGAGTGATTGAGCGAGTGAACGAGTGAGCGAGTGAACGAGTGAGCGAGTGGGCGCTGCGGCGTTTCAATCAGAGCAACATACGAAAATTTCTTCTTGTTCTCCGTTCGCTGCATTGCAAGTCCAGTAAATCGCTTAATTTTGTATGACAAGCGAAAGCAGGAAATGATTTCCCTCCGCTTTTGCAAGGAATTGATTCGTGGAAAGAGGGTTGAATAACAATATTGAACAACAATAAAAAAAGGACAAATTTTCCACCCCAAAACTAAACGCTGAACGTGGTTTTTCTAGTTGCAATAAAAAAAATTTATTTTTGTTTTAAGTCAAAGTTGCGAGTTTCCACGCTTTTTAAATATTCCTCGAGTTTTTTTTTCGCAGCCAAAATTCCACTAAACAGGGAAACAAAATTGTCCAACTTTTCTACTGGCAAAATTTGAATCCTGCAATCGAAGCCGTATCAACATTGTTGCTGGTAATTATTTGTTGCGGGCAACAAATTATCTAGAAAATACGATCAAAAACTTCGAATTCCGAAAAAGCGCCTAAAAGTATGCAGTGTTTTTTTTTTTTTTGGTTCTACATTTGAAATGTCGGAAGCTAATGTTGCCAGCAACAATATTGCCAAACTGGCAATGTTGCCCAACAATTGTTGCTTGGAAGGAAGGAAAAATGAAGAACTCGCATAAATTTCATTGCCTATTTTTAGGCGGAACTTAGAAATGGAAATTAAAGCAGAAATTCTCACTCTGATTGAAGAGAAGCAGAAACTCAGTTGTTGGATGTTGGGTGGGGGGGTGGTAGGAGGGGAAATTCGAGGTTGTTTTGAGAAGCTTTCGCTCGATTTTTATATTACTTTCACAGCATTGTTTTGCTTGCTTTTGCGAGGATGTTTTGCTTGCTTTGCGAGGATGTTTCGCTTTATTACTGTACGACGTCCTTGTCGTCATCCTTGAGTGGAAAAAGCATATCGACGTTTGTATTTATAGATCGCCGAAAGCGAACGATGCTGCCGCTGCCGCTGCCGCTGTTGCTGCCCGCTGGCGATGCTCAGAGATTTCTAACAAGTGGAGCAACAACATCAACAGACTTCACGTACACAATCGAGTGGCGACGCAAGTGCAGCGAGGTCACGCGTTGCGACCAAGCGACAGCCTGCCGCCTTCCCGTCCCCCCCCCAACCACCACCCATCGCCCACCCCACGCACCGAATATTCACGAACTCAGCGCCAGCGAAGGTCGGCTCTCATCTTTTACATCTGAATAAATTTGCTCACTGGCTGCGTTGTGCGGCGAGCGAGTGAGTGGGTTTCTGGTGAGTACGAGAGCCTCTTTTGCTTCGTGCTGGCCATTTGTTGCTGGCCAACGTGGAACTTGGAGAGCACCCTGCAAGTTTTTTTTTTTTTTTTTTTTTTTTTTTTTTTTTTTTTCTATATCAGAGTTCAAGAGCACGAGCTCCCGTTAAGAGGGTTGATAGAGGGAGGGGAGTGGAGAGTTTTTTTTTTTTTTTTTTTTTTTTTTTTTTCTATATCAGAGCTCAGGAGCTGCTAAAGTCAAAGCACGAGTTCCTGTTAAGAGGGTTGATAGAGGGAGGGGAGTGGAGAGTTTTTTTTTTTTTTTTTTTTTTTTAAATTGTAGAACTATTTTTTTGGTTTTTGTAGCCCAAAATTTCCGTTTATAAAACGAAAGGATGGCGCAACTAGAAACCTGAAAATAAGCTAATTAAAGTTCTAAAAACGCATTTTGTTTCCCCACCCTGCAGCGCGGGATAGCGGAACCGTCATCGGGGATTTCCAAAAATGCTGGAGGGATTTTAAAAAAAGTAGATAAAAGTGGATTTTCTTTGCTTTAGTTTTTCGTAAATTTCGGTGGAAACATCAAAAAAAAATAAAATAAAAAAAATAACGAAAAGCAGAAACTATTTCGTTCGCTTGTTTCTATAAATATTTTTGTGATTAAATATTTCAAAGATTTTCATCGAATGCCCCCGCTTAAATGCAAATGAAAACCGATTACGTGAAGCGCTGAAGTTTGCGTTGCGTCGTGCAGTTGCGTTCCACGTAATAAAATTCACTTTGCATTGCAAATATTGACTCGCTCGCTGTATTTTTTCACGTCTCTTTCACTTTCCATTAACAGCTCTCTTCAGTGCTGTAGTTGTTGTTGTTGTTGTTGTTATTGCAGGACGCACGCTTCACTGAGTGTGTGTGTCGAACTGCGCTCGTGTGAAAATCGGCGAAAAACTCGTTAGAGAGTTTTAATATTTACAGAGAGCGTCCGAGTGTTTAATTCAATTTTAAGCTTAAATTTATTTTGGCCGCCACAGTTTTCGCAGTGTTTGCAAATCGTAGTCCGCGGAGAGGATTAATAAAAAAGCAATTTTCGGCTTGCCGTCGGCCGTCGAAAGAAGGCGCCATCGAATGCGGAAGCATCGTTGTTTCGCATGACTGCAGATAATTTTTCCGCTAAAAATGCTGTAAAGCCGGCCAACGGAAATCTCGGGCACGCGCGCGCCAATAACTTCTGCCGACTCTCACGTCAGAGTCCACTTAAGCGAGCGTGAGCTGCACAGATGAGCATTTTATGCTCTTCCTCTTCGTCGTGTCGGCATTGAACTCCCTGGAGTGTCGAACTCCTCTGGCTTACTTGCGTGCTCACAATTTGTTGTAGAGAGCGAACGGGTCGACTGGACCGTTTTGTCGCTCGCGAGAATAGCATCTCGTTGAGTGAAGCCACGATCGTCTTTCACATGAGAGCCACAGCGTCTCTCACATTCTGTTCCGCGGAGGTCGCACGCTGCAGGTGAGCGAAGAACACACGAGTGTGCTTGCTAAACTTCGCTCTCTCGCTCTCTCGCTCTCTCTCTCATTGCTGGCTGTCGTTGCCGTTGAGCGCCGTCTGTCGCAATTCGAACCAGCGAAATGCAGGCAGAAAAATGCACATTTTCGAGGTCGCACTCTGAAATGCTAAAATGCAAGAAAGCCAAACGAGGATTCGAGCGCACCACGACTTGCATGAAAAAAACATCCATTCGCTGAAAACGTAACGCAGATCACGTGAAAACACGTCAAGTCGGTGCAGGCGGAGATGCATTCACATCTCGCTCCGGGAGGGGAGTGCGAAGCGATTCTCACGCTTGGAGAATTCGAAATGTCTTGATAATTCGCAATGCAAAGAGAGAAAAACGCTCCACAGCATTGATTGCAACTGCAGTATTCGCGCCACGTGCCGCATGCCACGTGCCACGTCGGTCGTGACGCGCCCGATGCGAGTTCCTTCGAATGCACGTCGTCGGTTTTTCGGTCGCTTTTAGCTGCTGCTGCTCTTCCGACCGACAGCGTGGCACCCGCAGTGTGGCCGCAACAATTTTATGCCACAAGAAATGGCGAAATTTCACACACACACACACACACACACAGAATGAGAGAGAGAGTGAGAGAGAGAGACACGTGTGGCTTGATCTCCACCGAGTTGAGAGTCCGACACTCGTTCGAAATTTCAGCGAATTCGTTCGGAGTTCGGAGTTCCAACTAATGACGAGTATTTTAGCTCGCTCTGGCCAACTCGTTATTGTTTCTCAGTGCAGAAAAACACGTGTGAGGTCAGCGAGTCCCCGCTTTGGGAAATTCGAGGAGTTCGTTTCTCGGTTGGCTGGGGAGGAAAAAACGAGAAACAAAATTACGGAATGCGAATGGGAGAGGAAACTGAATCTTAATTTTTACGTTAGAAAAAGAAAAAAAAGGAAAAAAAGGACACAAAATAATGAGTTCATGAAAGTGAAATAATTGGCTGCAAAGTGCTTCTCGCACTTTTTGTCCCACTGTGCTGCGTTCAATTTCTACGCTTCGTTTGTTCGCATTTAACGCTTTCTGAACGAAATCGCTACTCAAAAGCGGTTTGCGAGCGCGCTCATTTCATTTAACCCTGCGTTCGGCGAAGGGTAAAAATGCCACCCACCCCCCACCCACTCACCCCCCACCCCCAACAAGTTCGCTCGCCACAAAGGATGCAACTGCAGTCGCCTCACCGAACGCAATTGCAATGCAAGAGAAACGATAAAACTTCAAGTGTTTAACAGCGCGGAAGTATAACAACAACAGCAGTAACAACAATCAACAACAGTAACAACAACAAGCAACAACAACAAGCAACATCAAGCAACAACAATAAGCGAGAAGCCAACACTCGATTCACACTCGCTGCACTTTGCAAGGCCATTCAAGTTTTCGCTTTCGCTCGCCGAGTCGCGCGGCCGACGAGTCGCGCGGCCGACGAGTCGCGCGGCCGACGAGTCACGCGGCCAACGAGTACAACTCGTCATTTAGCGCAAACTAGCTGAACTTCTGTGGGCGAAATTAAAGCGATTAAAACTTGGATGCCAACAATTAAACAACAGCAACAACGACCCACTCAAGGATGCTTGAAGCGGCAAGCATCGGCAGGCACACACACACACACACACGCGCGCGCGCGCACACACACACACACACACACACACACACACACACACGCGCGCGCGCGCGCACACACACACACACACACACACACACACACAAAGGCAATCCATGTCGCTCTCCACGTGCGTCACCGTGACTTCAGCACGATTTGGCAATAAATCACGTTGAGTGATTTCAGTCGCAGAGGCAGCGGAAAGAGAGAGAGAGAGAGAGAGAGAGAGAGAGAGAGAGAGAAATGCGAGTTTTTAGCTTCCAAATGAAGTAACGATTTTGTTTCAGCCTCACCAACTTTTCAAAAGCGACGCAAATTTCCAGAATATTCACACAACTTGAGTGCGGAATGAAATTTTCATACAATTTTCCCCACTTTCGGATGGATATTTTCATCAAATGAATTGCATTAAAATAACATTAAAAGACGACGAAGGCCACTCAAGCCGTCGTCTGCTCTCTGGCGACATCGCGAATATAAACTTTGAAAATCTTCATTTAACGTGAAACACGTTTAAAATTCTCGTTGTCTACGAGTTCGCCAAAAAATTGCTGTTGCTGCTGCTCGCGCGTTCCTCTCGCAAAAAGTCGCGCGAGCACTGCAGTCGAGAGCACGAATTGGAACACAAAAAATATTTTAGGAAAAACGCATTCGTGCTCCACAGGGCGGCGGCACGTTCGACGACACACGAGGCGAGCTTAGGTTGCCCCATTTTATTTCTCGCCGCACTTTTAGAGACTCCAGATGGCACAGCGGAGAGAGACGTGGCGCGTGTGTGTGTGTGTGCTGCGGGACCACTTTGGGAGAGGAAAGAAGAGTGCAAAGGCAAAGTGAAAGAGGGTCGGAGGGGCGGAGGGGAGGGGGGAACCGTACGAGCAAATGGAGCAGAAATGCTGACGTGGTCGCAAAATGCTTTTTCCGCGCCACAAAATGCCTCGCAGCGCCACACCAGCAACGAGTGGAGAAATCGAATAAATGAAAAATAAAAACGAAGCTCGGCTCGGTATTTTGAGAAAATCAAACTCAAAACTCTCCTCTTCCCTCCAGCGCGTGGCAACAACGAGATGCAAAGTTCATCTCTAACTTCTCGCTGAGATCACCAAGTTTAGCTTCGCCGGTGATCCACTGCAAAAAATAATTCGGCTCGCCGTTTCTGTTCGAAATTAAGAACAACAATTCGAGTTTCAGGAAGATCCAGAGGTTCGAAGTGCATCATTTCAGAAGACTCACACTTCCACTTCTTCTATTAATTCTCGACTCGACTCGAACGCCAGATACTCGACTCGAACGAACTCCTCCCCGCCGAGATTTCCAATCTCTTTCTCCCCCTTCTCTCTAATCTGTCATCCCTTCGGAAGCAACAAATGCTGTGCATGGATCATCTGCCTGAACAAAAAAAAAAAAAAAAAAAAAAAAAAAAAAAACAAAAAAAAAAAATTCGAGAACAAAGCGATTTGCTTGGCCGCTGCGAGGGCTTTTGAAATTCCCTTGCAATTGCAGATTTCCTCCGCGTGCAAGTTGCTAATAATGAATGCCTAACTAGTTAGCAGGTTTTTGTGTCCCGGTGTCCCGGTGTCCCGGTGTCCGGGTGTCCGGGTGTCGCAGCCGACGGGAGGTCCTTTGTACGCGGCGAACAATGCGCTCCACGCGGCGCCACCTGCTCGGCACCTGATGCGGCACGAGGATGCCACAGATGCGGCCGCCGGAGAGCGGATTGCCGGCAATTTAGACGTCGTATTGTTGGCAGGCGTTCGCTGTGCATGAATTGTTGCTGCCGCTGCTGTTGTGGCTGATTATTTCATTGTTTCTCGTTGTTTTGTTGCGAAAAAAGGAAGTGTGATTAAAAACTGATTGTTTCGGAAGCATTGGGAAGAAAAGCGTGACGTTGCAAGGGGAAGAAAAAGTGGGTGTGGCTTTCCTGTTCGTGCAAAATTTGTGCGCAATTTATTGCTGTTAAATATCGTTACTGAAAGTCCAATCCAGAATTAGGTGGGTTTTTTTTTCTAAACATTCGTATTCAACACAAGACGCCGCCTAACTTCACGATTTGCTCGATATGTGAAAGTTTTTTTTTTTTTTTTTTTTTTTTTTTTTTTTTTTTTTTTTTTTTTTTTTTTTTTTTTTTTAATGTAATCTAAAATAAAACTAAACAACTTGTAAGCATTTAGAAATACCTTTTCTCTTACCGTTCTCACGCGTGAAGTACAGTAGGTACCTGAAAAATTGAAGAAAATAATCATTTTAGAGTTTTGGCGAGCAGAGAAATTCGTAAATGATGGATAAATCATAAAATATGGAAACTACATACTAAATTAATTATTTACTTATGACTGCGCCAAAATTAGGGCTAATTATAGCTTATAATTAAGTGTAGAGTAATGCAGAAATATTAACCAGAGATAACAAATATAAACTATTTTGCTTGGCTAAATGAATGGAATCAGATAAATGAATAACCGAAGATACTGAACTGCAGTCTGCAGAGGCGCTCCGAAGTGCTTCATGTGGAGGAAACGTTTGCAGTAACTATTCCGAACAAGATTTACAAAAAAAAAAAAAAAAAAAAAAAAAAAAAAAAATTCCGAAAACATTGAAACTGGAATATCTCTACTCACCTCGAAGCTATACAATATATGAGATGTTCAGAAGTAGTTATGAAATGCCTTACAAATTAACCGATTTGCTTACTTAATTCAGAAAATATATAAAAATTTCACGAGGAAGGTACGAGTAATTCATGCGATTTCTCGTATTTTCTAGATCGTTTTTTAAACTCGCGGTATGACCGCAAAATATAGAATCGGGAGCTCAACACACGAGTTGATCCCCCGAGGCGGTGGAGGAGGAGGAGGAGGAGGAGGAGGAGAGAGAAGGCGGTTGACCGAAGTGGTGTTGGCTTCTACTCGCTGCTTGCTACTCGTATAAGTCGCTCCATTGGCGATTCGTTGCTGTAACAAGGAACTCTCACTGCACTCGCTGTGATATGACGAGTCAAGTGCTGCCCGTGCATTTGCACAGCTGAGTGTTGACGCTGGAACTCAAACATGAGCACACATACACACACACGCACACACACACACACACACACGCACACACACACACACACTTTTTGAGACTAATAAATTCTCAGATGCAGATACCCACACATGAGCCACATTGCTGGGGGCAGAGGGGCGGGTTGGGCGGCGGCGTTGTTGTTTCCGAATATTGAAGAAAAACCGGCTAATCGAAAATCGTTTCTCGAAGAATGAATGAACGAGTTAGTGGATGATGTACGTCTTCGAAAAGTCGGTTGAAAGCGCCTTCGAATAATTCGTTCAATTGGTTTTTCTAATATTTAAATAATCACTTTTGCTCAAGTTGAAATTATTGGTAATTTAATGAAATTCATAACGGTGAAAATGGCTGCCAACGAGTGCCAACGAGTGCCAACGAGTGCCAACGAGTGTCAACGAGTGCAAACGAGTGTCAACGAGCTGCGGCGCTGCTTAATGAGAAGCGACGAGTGGCTTAATGAGAAGCGACGAGTGGCTCAACGAGGCGTATGAGTGATCTTGAATTCCAGCGAGTCACACGAATACGAGGAATCAAAGGTCGCTGATTCGCTCCGTGGTGCCGGCGACGCAGAAAAGAGCCTCACAAAGCACTCCAGATGTTTCACGATTAATTGATTAACTGATGTTCGAGTACAATATTTGGATTTAAATCCGGATTTAAATTCTTCTCGGGCGAAGAGGAAATTCGTTGTGCAATTTTTATTTCTGTTTGCGACTTCATAAACGGCCGCCAATTCAGTGCCGCCATCATTTTAATCACACTCAACGACCAGCTCGTGAATCATTGAGCAGCATCAACCATTTAAATCGGTGAGCACAGCGAAATGGAGTCCCATTACACGAAATTGCCTTCTGAGCGATTAAGCAGCCAAAAAGTGCTGTAAAATACAAGAAAGAAATGGGAGAAATAATTTTTTTTTGTTTTCATATTCGAGTGATGAAATGATATTTCGACATTTACTGCTGCCACTGATGCTGCCACTGATGCTGCCACAAAATCACCGGAGGCACCGCTGATGCGTAGTACGAATGTACGAGTAACGGAACCAGCAGACGCGACAGCAACAACAACGCAAACGCCGTTGAGCGCCGTTGAGCGCCGTTCAAGTGCAGCTGGCAGCGCCGGACTCGCTGTTTCGATGGCTGTCGAGAGACTTAATATTGTATTGCAATCGTTATTGTTGTTGTTGTTGCTGTCGTTGTTGTTGCTGTCGTTGTTGTTGCTGTCGTTGTTGTTGCTGCCGTTGTTGTTGCTGTCGTTGTTGCTGCTGTCGTTGTTGCTGGCTGACGGTTGTTGGCTTGGCGGCTGCTTTTCGCTTGTTGTTCGTTTATTTTCGAGAGCGGCTACCGTTTTGTGAGCGAAGTTCTGTTGTGTTTTCTGAACGGCTTTTAATAACAGCAACACCAACAACAACAACAACAACAACACAGACGTAAACGTTGCTTCCTCCGCTTAATTTGCACGAGTGTTGATTGTGTGAGTGCGAGTGTTTGTTGTTGGTGTGAATTATCGAGCCTCTGGAATTCGAAGAAGTTGAAATCAACGAGAATTTCGTTGTTGTTTTTATTGATTGATTGATTGATGGTTTTATTAAGGAATTCGTGGCAAATGATTGATGCTTCGCATTTGATTGGAAGTCACATTTTTACATACAGGAAGGACGATTTTCTACAATAAACTTGTAATAAATGTTAAAAAATTTCGTTACAATTAATAGAAAAAAAACGAAAATCCGAATGTCATGACATCGCTTCTGCAAACAACGAGTGCAAGCAACGAGAGCAAACAACGAGTGCAAACAACGAGTGCAAGCAACGAGTGCAAACAACGAGTGCAAACAACGAGTGCAAACAACGAGTGCAAACAACGAGTGCAAGCAACGAGTGCAAACAACGAGTGTCCGCCGCCGAGATACGAGTTCTGAAATCGAGTTTTACGCGGTGTTGTTTTTTTTGTTTTTTTTTTTGCACTCTCCTCTCTTCAAACTGACAGACTCACTAACTCACTCGCTCTTCGCTCGCAAACGATTATTTTTTTCGGTGCATTCGGTCGAGCGTCCAGTTTAAAGTTGCGTTTGAGAAGAGTTGGCAACTCTGGCGGTACTCAATTCAGAGTTGGCAACTCTGGCGGCACTCAATTCGGAGTTGGCAACTCTGGCGGTACTCAATTCGAACGCGTTTCGTCCTCAGGGAGCGAAGACAACAACCAACAACTTTGCGGTCGCTTTTTTTTAATGATTCTTCATGTGGAAAATATATTTCAGCGACTTGCTGTCGTTGTTGTTGTTGTTGTTGTTGTTGTTGTTGCTGTTGTTGCTGCATGTGTATGGCGGAATTTCAATTTATGCATGTATGTGTGTGTGTGTGTGCGGCACCGTTGTGGTTCCTGTTGCCACGTCCGGCGGTGCAGACGTATTTCGTGAATATTTATGACGAACGAACTGTCAGGACGAAATAATGTGCGGCGAGAACTTCACAGAGGTGACTTCCTGCGAGAGAAAGAACTGTTGTGGTATTTGTAACCCTGCCTCTCCCTCTCTCTCTCTCTCTCTCTGTCTCTGTCTCACTTCCTCCTCTCTGACTCTCCCTCTCTCTGTCTGTCTCTCTGTCTCTCTCTTCCTCTCTGTCTCTCTCTCCCCCTCTGTCTCTCCCCTCTCTCTCTCTCACTCTCCCCTCTCTCCCTCCCTCTCTCGCTTCCTCTCTTTTTCCTCCCATTCCAGATCGCATTGTTTTCCTCACACAATTCGAAATTCATGCATTTCAACGCTCCGAGGACTTCAAGGATAACGCAGACAAGGCATAATTTATTAACTAGAGCAGAGATGACCACAATGAATATTCTTCCCCCCGCCCCCACCGCCCTCCCACCCACCGCTTCAGGAGCTTTTTGAACTGCGCAGACCTCATTCATCACATCTCGTGCACACACGCACATCCTGCGCCGCATATCCTGCAAATAAAATGAAATCCCTCGCCTTGCGGCAAAATATGCTGGTCAATGCTGATCACTGGGGATTTGAAGCTCCTGCCACCCCCGGCCACCGCCCACCAACAATCCCTCAATGACAGGATCTGCAGCCCTCACCACACTGTGCTTGAATTTCATCCGCTCACACATCGTCAGTCGCCGCAGCTCAGAGGAAGGACTCGCCACCATTCATTGGCTGACATCCGCTGGAGCTCCGCGTGGACTGCGTGTGCATTCAGTTTCGGCCGCACTATCGGCGGACACGCGACCGATCACCGCCTTCCTCTCCCTCACTCGTCGCTCGTCGCTCGCTTGCTCGTCGCTCGCTTGCTCGTTGCTCGCTTGCTCGTCGCTCGCTTGCTCGTCGATCGCTTGCTCGTCGCTCGCTTGCTCGTCGCTCGCTTGCTCGTCGCACGCTTGCTCGTCGCTCGCCTGCTCGTCGCTCGCCTGCTCGTCGCTCGCTTGCTCGTCGTTCGCTTGCTCGTCGCTCGCTTGCTCGCCTGCTCGTCGCTCGCCTGCTCGTCGCTCGCCTGCTCGTCGCTCGCCTGCTCGTCGTTAAAACGAATACTTCGAGTTGAATTCATTGCATTCCCTCGTCACCAGTAATCGCATTAACAGCTTAAGTTCGCGTTACAGCCGTCCTGCGGAGGAATCCTAGAAATTAATGCCTGCACAAGTTTCGCTAATCGAAAGCTGATATAAAATTAAAGCGCTCGCAACGAATTCTCGGCTTAACTCGCCACTCTGCAGGCGGCGAACGGCGAACGGAGCTCGAACGAGGTCACTTCTGTGGCTTCCGCCGGCTGGCGTTGGGAAGCCATCAGTGAGCTGATGTTACCGAAACCCCAGCTGGCGGAGGGAGAGGAAGGAAAAAAAGGAGCGAAGCACCGAACACACGCACACACACGGACAGAGAGAGAGAGAGAGAGAGAGAGAGAGAGAGACTCTGAAGAGAGGAGCGAGAGAAGCCTTTTTCTGCCATTAAAAGCCACAAACTAGTAAAAGCGGGTTGCGGTGAGAGAACGGGAAAGCGAAGGGGGAAGCGACTCGCTCACTCATACCTTCTCGCCAATTTGTGGAAGTGAAGAGGAGGCTGAATGTGAGGCGGTTGACTTCTCAATTATCAGATCCGCGCTCTCAGATTCCGCGAAACGGTGCGGCGCATCTCGCGAGAAGAAGCGAGGAAGCGAGGAGAGAAATCAAACGTTTGAGAGTTAAATAAATGGCGTCCACCATCGAGATGTGAGAGGAGGGAGAAAAGTTGAGAGCGCCGAGGATTATGCGTGGCTTAACTGAGAAGCGACGAGTGAATGGAAAAAACTAATAAATGTCGAAAAGTTCGCACAGAAAGGAAAATTAAATGGTGCGACTTCAAAAAACTAGAAAGAAATGAAGCAAAATACGGCAGGATAAAGCAAACTAAAATCAAATGCTAGCGAAGAAAAGCATTCGAAAGAAGAAGGAAAGAGAAGTCTCGCGATTTTTGCCGCAATCACATTTAGAGACTCGCCGCTCTCACCCCCCCCCCCCGGTGAGAGTAACGCGATCGTATTACGTGTCAGCAACTGAAAACCGGCTAACGGTTCCCCCCTCCCCCGCCCCCCTCACGTGACCCTACCAACCAACTGCACGACGACCAAGAGGAGACCAACGACGACGAACAAAGAACAGCGCAAAATAAATAACAATCAACTGAAAAGGGCTTCGCAGCTGAAGTTCAAACAACGCAGCGCAGCACCGCTCAACGAAGACAGCAAGTGGCAGCAACAACAACGTCGGCGCTCAACCGACGGCAACGAAAATAAATCCAGCAAAGTCAACAAGAAGAACTTTCTGTCTGCAAACGGAGGGGAAACACGGCGAAAATCCTTTCGGAGCAGCAGCGGCCGACCGAACGCACGACCGACCGACCGACCAGCCGACCGACCGCTCGACCGACCGACCAGCCGACCGACCGACCAGCCGACCGACCAGCCGACCGACCGCTCGACCGACCGACCAGCCGACCGCACGACCGACCGCTCGACCGACCCACCGAGAGACCCGCCGACCGACCCGCCGACCCACGACTTTCATTGCCAGCAGCAAGTGAAGCGGACAAAAATGTTGCACGCAGCAAAACTACAGCCGACCTCATCAACTCCCGTTCCATCAGCTGATTGCAACGCGACGCGACGAGTTGCCTCTTTCAAGGGACGAGAGAGAGAGAGAGAGAGAGAGAGAGAGAGTGGAACGAGAGGATTGGGAGCGAAGCGATTTGTGCGAAAACTTGAAGATCTCGATGAATCCCTTGATTTTGAGGGGATTTCCACGCGTCGCTCTCAGTTGCTGAGATGAAATCAGCTGTTATTACGCGGTTTTCACTAATGAAAAAGTACCGCAAACAGCATACAGTGCTGCTCTCCACACACACACACACACGCGCACACAATGCGGTTGCTACACGTAAATGAGTACTTGAGAGTCTGAGTGGGATTGCCGTGCTCAGTGCGGCGAAAGGCTAATCTGCGACTCAAAGATGCAACCTGCGACTCAAAGATGCAACCTGCAACTCAAAGATGCAACCCACTAACACACTTCGTAATCCGCACGATTTGCGCGAAGCGAAGAGATTTGAAATAAATTGAAAAGCAGCTGCCAGCCGCTCCAGCCGCTCCAGCCGCCGCCGCCGAGCGCGGGCAACGCAAATCAGTTTCAGCGGGGGATTCAGCGCTCCGCTCCTTCGCAGCCGGTCGCGCGGGGGATGCGAAGCAAAGCAGCTGAATATAATGTTAAATTAATCCGGAGTGTCATGAATATGCGAGTCGGCGAGTCGGCGTTGAGTGGCTGGCGGGGTTGGGGGTGGAGGAGGAGGCGTGCGTGCGAAATGAAGCGGCAGAGGAGGCGGGGCGGCCTTAGGAGCGCTCAGGAGCGCTCAGGACTCATTTCCGCATTATTTGAGGCAGCAGTGCGGCGCGCTCGCTTGTTCACCTCTTCACGGCAGCGGCCGCCGCTTCTACTCTTGCCACACATATAAAGATGCATTCGTATGGGTGCGTGTGTGTGTGTGCGTATATAATTTGCAGTCGTGTTAACTTGCAGCGGCGGCGTCCGTGGCGGTGGTGCGACGATGTGTGGCTTCGGATGCAGTTCAGTGTGCCAATCAGGAGTCGGTGGTGGCTGCGGCGACCGCCACTCCTCACTGCGACTCCCAGCTACGCCTCCTACCCCTCCTACCCTCACCCTTCCCCTCCCTCTCCCCCTCCCCGCCACACCTCCTCGAGAACGTGGAGAACGCAAGAAAATGCTTGGCATGCTTGAGCTTTAAATCCTTCCTGCAATTTTCCTCGCAAATAATTCAACGTCCCGGACCGGAGCAAATTATCTGTCCTCAATTTGTCGACGTGCGAAGGATGTCGCCTGCAGTTGGTCAGCCGTGTGTGCAGCCGTCGGTGCAGCGTCGGTGCAGCCGTCGGTGCAGCGCGCTCCTTTCCGAGCTCCTTAAAGTCCTCCAAGTGCGACGGGAATTATTTGTCGCTGCGTGTGCGAGCATAAATCATCGATGAATAGCAAAGTTCCTCCCTTGCAACAGATTTGATATATTGTATCTACCGTTGAAGGGGTTGCTGGTGTTGTTGTTGGCGTTGTTGTTGGCGTTGTAGTCGTGTGATAGCAAAGATGGCTTAGTGTTCGCAAAGTGATTAATGCCTCGACAAGGCGTGGAGGACTTTTATGTCCCTTGGTGTGCATGTAAGCCAAGGGATTCTCAATCCCTCGAACGTCGCTCCTAATTGTAAGCCAAGGGATTCTCAATCCCCCGAACGTCGCTACTCCACATACGTGTTCTTCCAGCGACACGTCCTTCGCGGAAAGATTCGAAGCTATAGAAACATTAAAGCGCACATAAAAATCCTTGAATTCCAATTTGAATCCATTATTTCACAGCACTCCTCACTCATCTCGAGGAGAGGCGAGGCGGCGAACTATTTTCTGTATTTGCATGATGGCGGCTACGATGACTCCTCGACTCCTCTACTCCTCGGTTCCTCGGTTCCTCGACTCCTCGGTTCCTCGACTCCTCGGCTCCTCGGCTCCTCGGCTCCTCGACTCCTCGGCTCCTCGGCTCCTCGACTCCTCGACTCCTCGGCTCCTCGGCTCCTCAGTTCCTCGACTCCTCGGCTCCTCGGCTCCTCGACTCCTCGACTCCTCGGCTCCTCGACTCCTCGGCTCCTCGACTCCTAATAGTTGTGCGGAGGATTACAACTGCCTTGTTTTCCCTGCATTCGCGGGAGGCAATTAATGTTCATTTGTGCAGAAAACGTCATCTTGTCAGATCAGAAGATTCTCGTCATCTGAAGGCGCCCGCTGACGCTCCTGTCAGTTGCGGCGGAGGAGCGATTCAGCAGATTCATCGCAACTTCACATGTCGTCGCGGGAAGACAGCAAGACAAAGACGAGACACACACAGG
This sequence comes from Sicus ferrugineus, assembly GCA_922984085.1. NCBI lineage: Eukaryota > Metazoa > Arthropoda > Insecta > Diptera > Conopidae > Sicus > Sicus ferrugineus. The sequence continues at coordinate 23,348,864 of OV277351.1, forward strand.
CAGGAGTAGAGAGAGAGAGAGAGAGAGAGGGGGGAGAGAGAGAGGGGGAGAGAGAGAGGGGGAGAGAGAGAGAGACGGCAACGAATAAAAACGAGTTTGACGGAAATACTTGAAGGAGGCACAAAAGTCCCTTCGTGGAAGAACGCTGAAGTCCTGTGGAAAATAGTGTTGCTTCGATTTCGCCGCATGAATGGCAGCTCGCAGAATTCCGATAAAAGCTGCGAATTGCAAAGAGAAACACGCAACAAATATACGACGCGTGTAAATTTATAAAATGTGTTGAAATGCTTTTTTGCGACGACGCCACTCCGTCACGACATTTTGCGAAAATAACTTTTAAAGATGAAATCTTAATGAAGTCTTCGCGAACAAATAAATCAACAAGATGGAGGCAGCAAAATAGACAGCCAACGACGAGCGCGCGGCTTGCGGGACTCCGCGAAGCTGTGAGAGGCAGTCAAATGCGGGTTAACGGTGCTGCCAACGGTGCGGTGGAGAGCAAAATGGAGGGACGGAGGAGCGAACGGAGGGGCGAACGGAGGGACGGAGAAGCGAACGGAGGCTCAAGCGGCGTCGTGGAGGCAGGAGCGCGCCGCCATTCAGCGAGCAAATGTAATTAAAAGTCACTCATACGCGCAGCGCAGCACACGGAATTAAGAACGCAGAAAAATGCCGAGCGCAACTCATTAAAACTAACGAAGTATTTAAATGTGGCGAAACAGAAACTACACGAGAAAAGCCGCATAATTACGAGGAGAAAGAGACAAATTTCTCTAAAACTTGTCTAAACTAGCGCTCGCGGAAGAAATAAATACAATAAAAACTCGTAACAGAAGTAACTTGAATGCGAGAGAGAGAGAGGGAGGGAGGCAGACAGAGACGAGAGTATTAGAGAAACGGAGTTGTTGAAAAACAAATACATGAAAACGCACAACACACACATCATGTAGAAGAGAAAAAAAGAACTCTTCACTCTCCTTTCTTCTCTCCGTTTGTTTGCAAAGTACGCAAACAAAATGGAGTGCATTTCGTTACTTCTATGGAAACCTTGAGCTGGCTGTGACTGTGTGGCGAACTCTACTCACGACACAAACGGTACTGAAGAGCGATCGTTTAAATTCTCAATAAGTTCGTTTCTTCATTTACACGAGTTTCGAGTATAGCAACAACAACAACAACAGCAACTCACTACTTCATTAATTTCATTACACTTTTCTATAAATATCAACTCTCGCTCGCTCGCTCTCTCTCGCTCTCATATACTCGTACATTTGCATCGTTTGTCTATGAATGCTAAAGAGTTGCTTTTGTTTTTGCACGCAACTAATGTTAGTGAAATGAATTTATTCTCTCTTCCTTTGCATTCTCTTCTTAAGCTCTTTTTTTTATACAGGCTGTGTGTGTGTGTGTTGTACTTGTAGACTTGTAAAAAGCCCCGTTTTTCCCCGAGCACTCAATTGAATTGCGTTGCGGGTGACTCGCGCCGGCTTGTTGAGCGCGTTTACATGATATTTTTGTGAGCCTCGCCGCCGCCGCCGCCGCCGCCGCTCGCTTGGCTTTGTTGGCTTGTTTGCGCGACATTTTAATAAATTTTTCAATGCATGTCCTTGGCTTTTGTTTCTTCTGCGCGCTCGTGTTTTTCGCAATTAACATAATTAGGTAATTTAAATGCCATTTGAGCCCGCTGGAGCACCGAACAAGTGTAAAAACTCTCGTTCCCGCTGAAAAGTGCGAGTCAAGAGTCAAGGAGATCCTCTTGCTATTTATTAATAATTTTGCTTATTCATGAATTAACAGACGCGGGATCCACTTTTGCTTTTATTTCATCGTCAGATTTCTGCTTCAGATTGAAGCTAACTAATTCACAAATTGAACTGAGAAAGTTTTCAATGAGTTTTTTCCCCCCACGATTCAAGTTGCACGAAAGTGTGACTCTAGCATCAGAAATATTCGTATTTTTAATCGTCCGTTGATCCGTTTTTTCTTTAATGGTTTGCTTACAACTTTTAATTTGTGTGCATTTTTCTCCGCTTTCACTGCAAACAAGAAGCGGAATCGAATTTGTCCGCCTCTCTTCTGCTCGCCGTTCTGTTCACCGCTCTGTTCGCCGCTCTGTTCGCCGCGCTGTTCGCCGCTCTGTTAGCCGTTCTGTTCGCCGTTCTGCTCGCCGCTCTGTTCACCGTTCTGTTCACCGCTCTGTTCGCCACTCTGTTCGCCGCTCTGTTCGCCGCTCAGCTCGCCGTTCTGTTCGCCGCTCTGTTCACCGTTCTGTTCCGCGTCTCTTCTACGTTTCGAGATTCCACAAGATTCCTCCTCCAGGGTGTGCTGACAAAATATTCTGAGTGCTGCTGCTTGAATTAATTGAAGTGCTTTCTGGTCCACGCGGGCGAAATATTATTTTTTTTTGCAGTGCACGCAATTCGATGTTGGCAACGCCCCGCCAACGGTAAACAACGCCGTCGCCCGAGAACACGAGTACTGCGATGACGTCAGCAGTGGGTGTTGGCCGCCGTAAGCAGAAAATCATTTCTTGCGACTCGTAATGGCAACCAAAAGTGAAAACTAAAACGCAATTAATTTCATAAATATTCATTCAATCTTAACATTTGCAACGGAGAAAATGTGCTAAAAATCGAATTAAACAATAAAATAAATGAATTGGAAAACTTTTCTCGGAATTCAACAAGTTGGTCGCAAAAACTATTTCAACTGCAGTTGCAGAGGACAACTGAAAAAGATTTCATAACTTCACAGGTTTCCACTGAAAATCTAATAGAAATAGAAATTTAAAGGCAATTTAAAATCAGCCAGAAATTAAATTTAAGGAATTTTAAGGAAGAGGATAAACAGACTCTCAGCCGCAGCTCTGCAATCCGCGTGTCTCTCCCGGTGTAAGAGGATCATTTTGCGGAGGACAATTGTAATCCGCCATCAAGCTGAAAAATCCCTTTTTACCGAATTCCTACGCCAAAACGGTTTAATAAGCGTTTGCTGTTGTTGTTGTTGTTGTTGTTGGCAGCAGCTTAAGTTTTACGTTGCCACCCAAAGCAGCCTCAGCTATTTCAAGACAGCGTCGTCGCGGCCGCGGCCCTCCTGCGTCCCCCTCGCAGCCACGATTCACCTCGCTCGCCGCTGCTTCTCCCTCTCTCGCCACCGCTTCACCTCGCTCGCCATCGCTTCACCTCGCTCGCCATCGCCGCTTCACCTCTCTCGCTCGCCGCCGCCACTCCACCTCGCTCGCCGCCGCCGCTCCGCTCTCTTCACACAACAATTACGGCGACCCAAGCAGAAACTATTGTGTGGGTGCGACCGACTGTTCAGACGACGCGGATGCCACGAAGGCATTCAAGCTGGTTGGCCGACGCCGTGCCAGGCTGCCTTCAACAAGCTTGCGGCCGGCGACGCATCCGCTGCGTGGGTCCCCCCTGAATGAGCTGCCGTCGCCGTCGCCGTTGCCGCTGCCGCTACCGCTGCTGCTCATCCTCCGCATTTCCATAACGGAATCCTGAACATTATGAGTCACTTATCTGTTGGTTGTTGTTGCCGTTGTCGTTGCCGTTGTCGTTGTCGTCGTCGTTGTTGTCGTCGTTGTTGTCGTCGTCGTTCTTGTTATTGTTTGCATAGCGTTTTTTTTCCTGTTATTTCTTGCATTTTTGCTTCTTGTGTCTCCTTTTTGTGTCGTTGTCTTTATTATTGTTGTCATTGTTAGTGTTGCTGCTATTTCGTACAACAAAAACTACAGTAACATTTGTCGTTGTTGTTGTCGATGTTGTTGTTGTTGTTTTCATCCAGTTACCCACCTCTTCGCTTCCTGCTTGTTTTTCGCTTCATTTTCTTTGATTACTTTTTCTCCCTTCCAGGAATTTTGAAACAATGAAAACACTTTGATTGTGTGAGTATATATATATGTATGGCACTCATACACACACACACACACACACACACACACACACACACACACACACACACACACACACACACACAATCTACAGCAAAACTTCGCTTAGCAGGAAAAGGTGACCCAGCAGGAAATTGGAGAACACATGACATTTTTCATCAATGAATTCACTTTCAAATCGCCAACAATGTAAAAATTGTTGTTTTTGATTTTCTATCAGATAGACAGAGAGAGAGAGAGAGGGAGAGAGAGAGAGGGAGAGATACAGAGAGAGACAGAGAAACACAGAGAGAGAGAAACAGAGAGACAGAGAAACACAGAGAGAGAGAGTGAGAGAGACAGAAAGAGATAAACAGGCAAACAGACAGATAAAAGAGAGAGAGAGAGACACAGACACACAGAGAGAGGAAGAGAGAGAGAGAGAGAGAGAGAGAGAGAGAGTGAGAAAGAGAAAGAGATACAGGCAGACAAAGAGAGAAAGAAAGAGAGAGAGATGAACAGGCAGACAGACAGAGAAAAGAGAGAGAGAGACAGGCAGAGAGAGACAGAGGAACAGAGAGAGAGAGAGAAACAGAGAGAGAGACAGAGAAACAGAGAGAGAGACACAGACAGAAAGAGTGAGAGAGAGAGAGAAACAGAGACAGAGAAACAGAGAGAGATAGAGAGATAGAGAGAGAGAGAGAGAGAGAGAGAGAAACAGACAGAAAGAGTGAGAGAGAGACAGACACACAGAGAGAGGAAGAGAGAGAGAAATAGACAGGCAGACAGACGGAGACACAAGTAGAGAGAAGGAGAGAGAAAGTGAAGGAGAGAGAGAGCGAGAGAGAGAGAGAGATGGAGAGAGAGATGGAGAGACAGAGAGATAGAAAGCAAGAGATAGAGAGAGGGAGAGACGGTGTGGTGGATAGTTTTTCTCGTTTGTATGCGTATTTCCCAAAAAATATCAGATCCATGCATTACATCTCGCATTACCTGGTAAGGTAGGCATCGTTCTTCCATTACAAACCAACTGACTTCGGGATGCGCTTGCGGATACATTTTCCTCCCCTTTCTTCCCCTTTAGATGGAGAATATCATCCACTCCGCGATCTTCCAATAGAATCAAACACACAACAACAACAACAACAACAACAACAACAACAACAGCAACAACAACGGGGCAGAGTTCGCAACGTTCTACCCTCCGCATCCATCCACGCGAAGTGACTGACATGCAGGACGTGACGTCCTCGTGCGACTGCCGATGCTGAGTAATTTTATCGATTTGCCAGCAACTCACGGGTGAATTTCAACATGGAGTCGATTGCTGTTGACGGTGGCTGTCGAACTCGGGCCACTCGGTCCACTCGGGCCACTCGGGCCACTCGGCGTCGATGGTCGATGGTGTGGAGGACGGAGGTCGCGGGTCGCGGCTGCTGATGTGTCTGCCTCGTAATTTGCATCCACAGGCGCGCTGCGACGAGTGCGCGAGTGAATGTCTGTGGAGGATATTTGTGTGGCTGGCTGTCAGTGGCTTGAGTATCTTCGAACATTCAAATCCGCACTCGAAAGTGCGCGGATGGCCTTCGCAGCGCGATGAAAGCAACGCACAAGCAAGATTTTCAAAGCCAGCCGAGAACACAATGAAATTCAATTTGCTGTCTTCGCAATTCTCGCACAGAAATTCGCATCACATCTTTGCGAGGAGGTTTTCTGCTCTCATTTTGTGGTTTTCTATTTGCAGTTTTCGTTCGCTCTTTAAAAAGGCGGGCAAAATTGAAACTTGATGAAACGAATGGGCGGCGGCAATAAAATTGGGGGGGGGGGGGTAGTTAATAAGAGGGACGAGAAGCGAAGGAGTGGCAGCTACAGGAAATTTAAAAAGATGAAATTTCCCTTCTTTCCTGTGTAGGAATTCATTTCGAGAAGATTGTGTGATTTTCAGCGAAAAGTCTGCAGCCAACTCGACCGCAAAGCCGCAAAATGCTTTTATCAGAATGCAGACGGAAGAATAAACGAAATGAGAGCCACGAAGCTTCGTTGCAGGGGATAGAAAGTCCCCTCAAAAAGTCCCCTGACTTCTGCTTCCCTTCTCGTGGGCAGCCAGACACCGCGCGTTTCCTTTCTTCGGCTTGTGCGGCGGAAGGCTTGACGCGTGTTTCAAATTCGATATCCTTCGCAACCCTCGCGCGGTGGAACGCCTTCGCCAAGCTATCGATTTCGAGCGCATGAAATCGAATCCCTTCCGTTACTCCTCCGTGCCGCTGGCGAGCCGGCTTCCGTCCTCGAGCCGGCTTCTGTCCTCCAGTCGGCTTCTGTCCTCGAGCCGGCTTCTGTCCTCGAGCCGGCTTCTGTCCTCTCGCAGGTGCTTCGTTCCTTCTCGAGAAATCACTGCTAGACGACGTGCAAAACGCGACACAACAAGCAGATACGAGCACCCCTTCGAGGCTTATTTCGCAACTTAGCCTGCCTTCCCGAAACAACTTTTCAAAGCGAGGAGATCGCAAACATCGAAACAAACAGCAAATCGAAATTAGTGAAGATTAGGCGAGTTAAATAAGTCGCGATTTATGTGCGCTGAAGCGTCACTGCAAGGCAGGCGAGGAAGTGAATTAAGGAGGAGGAGGAGGAGGAACTCTGACTGAGCGTTCCCGCTGCACACCTGAACCTGCTTCAGGACGAAGCTTCCTTCGAGCCGCACAACGTGTTCGCACATCCTGCTTCACCTTCGTTTCCGTGAAATACTTTTTCTCCTAAATTACAAACGCTTCCTGTTGCAAGGATACACTCGCGCCACCACCATCCTTGACACACCGACTGTGTTGTGACGCCGCCGTACGTCAGGACGAGCTTCGGTGTTTGGGGTGCCGAGGCGTTGTTGTTGTTGTTCCTCCGGCATGCCTGCCATTTAAATGTAAGACACGAACGAGGAAGCTGTAGTTGAAGAAGCATCCTTCAGCTACTTGGAACGCGTGCTTTCATCGCCGCTTCCTCGCCGTGAAATTGTGTCCCTCACGTCCCTCGAGTCCCACACGTACCTCGCGTCCCTCGCGTCCCTCGCGTTCCTAGCGACCCCTGGCGTCCCCTCGTGTCACCTCGCGTCACCTCGCGTCACCTCGCGTCACCTGGCGTCACCTGGCGTCACCTTGCGACCCCTCGCGTCACCTCGCGACCCCTCGAATCCCCTCGCGTCCTCTAGCGCCCCTCGCGTTCCCACGCGTCCCTCACATCCCTCGAGTCCCACGCGTCCTCTCGCGTCCTCTCGCGTCCCCTCGCGGCCCCTCGCGGCCCCTCGAATCCCCTCGCGTAGTCTAGCGCCTCTCGCGTTCCCACGCGTCCCTCGCGATCCCACGCGTCCCTCGCGATCCCACGCGTCCCTCGCGTTCCCACGCGTCCCACGCGTCCCCTCGCGTCCTCTCGCGTCCCCTCGTGTCCCCTCGCGTCCTCTCGCGTCCCCTCGCGTCTCCTCGCGGCCCTCGCGAACCCTCGAATCCCCTCGCGTCGTCTAGCGCCCCTCGCGTTCCCACGCGTCCCTCGCGATCCCACGCGTCCCTCGCGATCCCACGCGTCCCTCGCGTTCCCACGCGTCCCTCGCGTTCCCACGCGTCCCCTCGCGTCACCTGGTGTCACCTAGCGTCACCTCGCGTCACCTAACGAACCCTCGCGTCCCCTCGAATTCCCTCGCGTCCTCTAGCGCCCCTCGCGTTCCCACGCGTCCCTCGCGTTCCCACGCGTCCCTCGCGTTCCCACGCGTCCCTCGCATCCCTCGAGTCCCCTCGCGTCACCTCGCGTCACCTAGCGAACCCTCGCGTCCCCTCGAATCCCCTCGCGTCCTCTAGCGCCCTCGCGCTCCCACGCGTCCCACGCGTCCCTCGCATCCCTCGCATCCCTCGCATCCCTCGCGTCCTTCGCGGCCCTCGCGTCCCTCGCCCAACAGTGGTGACTGAGTTTTATGGGGCCCATTTAACGCTACGAGGAGAGCAACTTCAACTTCTTCTTCTTCTTCTTCTTCTTCTTCCTCATTAACTATTCTCTTGCTAACACAGGAATTGCCATCCCATTGCCGTTCTTCTCTCTTTATTCCCTCCGTAATGCTCGGCTGTTATTTGTATCCGTTCTTTAATTTTGAACACCCCATGAAGGGTCAGCGGGGCAGAGGGCCGACTTCTCCTCTCGCTTCCTCCGTCCCTGTAGTTGGAGCTTCGAACTACACGCTGCTCGCGTTCTACTCGTAATGCAGAATTTTCATTTCTGCACTCTGAATTGACAGACGACGGCACAATTAAAATTGTTCTTCCGTTGACGACTTCTTCTTCTTCTCGTTCTCCGTGTCCTTCGCCACCAGCGCGTCCACCCCCCCGCGCAACCCTCCCGAACGGCCTTCCGCGCGACCCTCCCGCGCGACCCTCCAGCGCGTCCCCCAGCACGTCCCCCCGCGCATCCCTCCCGCGTGTCCCTCCTGCGCGACCCTCCCTCGAGATTCCTTTCTCGATTCCTTTCTCCAGCGCGTTTTCCCCCCGTTTTTCGCTCCGCTTGGCTTCGAAGTGGAGGCATTCCACGTGTCACTCGCGTATTTACGACTGCGTGACACAGAAGCCACGTGTGCAGCCAGTCTTGCCAACCAGCGGTTGTTAATTAGCTGCATATTGTACGGAATCCTTGGCGGTTCGCTGGAGAGCGCAGGACAAGACAATTGTGTGTGTGTGTGTGTATGTGTGTGTGTGTGTGTTTCAAATGCTTGTTATGGCGTTTTAAAACTGGAAAACAAATCCACAGATGAATTAGTAATTTTTGTGAAGTCATATCATTAGAATTCACAGCAACCGAGTGTGCGGCGGCGTGACCCACTTTGATTTTAGATGGAAACCGATGGCCACGCGTTCAGTGGAGACCGAGAAATGAGTAGCGACACGAATGCCAATCGTGTGCAGTATGTCACTCCCAATTCGAGGAGAGTTTTTTGGTTGGGAAGCAAAATTAATGCTGTGATTCGTCGCGTTACTCACGCTTTCGTTGTGAAGAAGGTGAAGATCCCTCATTTATTTCCCCACATTATAATGTATAAAAAAAGTTATTGTTACACTTTCATTCACAACAAAAAAATTTCAAAATTCTATAATCTTTCATTCGAAAGACTTTACGATCCTTCTACGATCTAAAGGAGTCTAAAATAATGCGGGTTGGAATCCCGCCTGCGCATGGATGTTAATTGTAATATTGTAATAACTAAAAAATAGTTATACAAAAAAAAAAAAAAAAAATAAATAAATAAAAAAGCCACTTTCCACTCCCTTCCCTCTATCAGTAGCTCGTGCTATGAGCACAAAAAGCTTAGCAGCTCCTGAATTCTGATAAAAAAAAAAAAAAAAAAAAAAAAAAAAAAAAAAAAAAAAAAAACATAAATCAGTCTGCTCAACAATCTATCCGCCAATCGGATACTTTTAACCCTACGAACTCGGAAACACTCTGAAAAACTCCACGTTAATTCACAATAATATAAAAATCGGGCGATATTTCAGTCTCGTCGTTGCCACCTTTTGCTTCAAGTTAAGAAAGTGCAGTGCTGCAGCGCTTTTAAAATACTGCACGGGCGTCTGTCCGCCTCGAACTCGGACAGATTGGGTCCACTGTGACGCGCGATACCCACCACCCACCCCCGCCAAGCAGGGACGCAAGTCGGCGATGAACAAGTTTTCGGTTATTTCTGCAATTCGCTATAATATCTCAATTCTGAAGGATATTCTGATATTCTTGATGTCCTCCCAACTCAAAACCCCTCCTTTTTTTTCCTTGAAACGCCTATTTAATGCTCTGCCATAAAATGCAAGAAAGTTCATTTCGTTTACGCGAAAGTTGATGCGAGAAGCAAATCCTTCATCTTCATTTAGTCCCAACAAAGGACTCAGACAATCATGTCCTTGACCTCATATTCTATAATTTAGCTTTGTTGCGTCTCTTTACTGTGTTGACACTCGTAAAATGCATTCGCAATTACATTTAATGAAATCCTTTTATGTGTTCAACGACAAAATGAAGAAAAATCGTGTTGTCCTCACTCACATTACTTGCAATGATCCTTGTGAAAGGACGCAAAATGCAATTTTGTTGCAATAAGCAGCTTTTATAAACTAATTTTAAGCAAACTTGTGGTTGAGTTGTGTTCACCTGTTGCTGGTGAATGGAAGGGATTAAATTAAATAGTTTGAATTTTTTTTTGTTTTTTTTTTTTTTTTTTTTTGAACACACGTTTTATATTTTGTAAGTCAAAATCGTCAAAAAGCAATCTAAACCTCTAAATTTCAAAAAGTATGCATTTAATTTAATTTTCAAAAGCAATGCCAAAATAATCAGGATAATTTTACGGATTACTTTTTGATTACTTTGAACAATATTTCAATTCAAGTAATAAAATTATCAATTTTAATTTCATTACTTCCACAAATCCAAGCTGTGGTCAGAAATTAGAATAATTAAATTCAGATTACTTTTGGATTACTTTCAATAAAATGTATGGTTCAAATTACAGTTGTAATCACAACTCAAATCGGATCTGTTTGAAAGTAATCCATATTTCTGTAACCATCGATCAGAATAATTGCATTCAGATTACTTTTCTGTGTTTGTAATCACTAAAATAACCAAAAAATACTCAAAACCGTTTACATTTTGAATTATAAAGTACGCAGTTCAAGTTTCTACATTCTAGATTATCGATTACTCTGTAATCCTACTTAAAAAGTAATCGTAGTCGAAAACAAAATCAAGCTAAAACATTGAGTAATCAAAATTAACCTTTAGTTAGATTACTTTCCTCTGTTTGTAATCGTATTACAAGAAATTAGACGACAATTACTTGATAATTGTAATCAAAATGTGTAATTGCAAGTCTTATAAGATAATTTTACACTCTACTTTGAAAAAAAGGAAAGTTTTAGTTAAAAAATAAGTTAATTAATAAGTTAATAATTTCTCAATGTCCGACTTACCTTGAGATCCTTAAAAAAAACTGATGTTTCAAATGATCAACTCAATTTGCAGCTGTCAAAAGTTTGCGCAAAGTTTTCGTCTCTTCGTTATTTCATCCAAAAATGAAATTTATATCGAAAGCATTCACAAACGCAACTACGAACAACAACACAAGCATCTCACGTAACTTTACGGGAAGGAAAATCAATATTTTCAAGTTTCGGTTAGAGTTTTTTGTACGATTGTTTTGCCAATAAAGCTACCAAAAAAAAAAATAAAAAAAATTTTGCCAATTTTCCAAGGACCGAATGAGCTTTTATTTCTCAATTAATTGAATTTAATTTGAATTAAAGTAATTGAAACAGCAATCGAGTGTGTTTAGCATGCACAAAACACACACACACACACACGCACACACACACACGCACACACACACGCACGCACACACATACAGAACGTAAATATTCTCGTGTTTATAAATGTTCGAGCGGGAGAGAAGAAAATAATGAGGACGCCGCCGGAAGTTTTTCTAGCCGAGCGTTACTGGATTAACTGTTACAGGAGAATGCAGACATGTTTCTGTTGTTGTTGTTTTTGTAGTAACTTAGCAACTGCCAAGTGTAACGAAGTGAAAAAAAAACAAACGAACGAACGAACGAACGAACCAAAACGAATTGAACGAGTTTACACAACCAGACGAAACGAACTAATTTTCACACAAACACAAACACACACACACAGCTAAAATCGTGAAATGAAATCTTCTCACTTCTGAAGCGATTTGCGAGAGTTCGACACATTTTGTGGAGCGAGGAGCGGAACTTGCTGGCGTTTGTTGTTGTTGTTGTTGTTGCTGTTGCGCTTTTTATTTTTCCAACAGTTATTCGGTTTCCGTAATTCGTTATTCGTTATTCGTTATTCGGTTTTGCTGTTCATATTTGCGTTCCAGGAGGTGGCAAGGAAGCGGTCGCGCTTCGATTAGAATCTCGCGTGAGTTCGCGTCTTGCTTTGCATTTCCACTGAAAACTGGATTTCCGTCCACTGAATGGCTTTCGGTTTCCTTCTCTAATGATTGCTGATTGTTGTTGTTTCTATTGATTTCGAGGTTTCTGCTTTTATTTCGTGGTTTTCGTAGTGAAGAGAAGAACAGAAAAACAGAAAAACAGAAAAGAGGAAGCGTATTTTTGTGCGTAAGAGAGTTGTGTGTGTGTGTGTGTGTGTGTGTGTAAATCAGAATGTTTGTGCTAAAAAATTAGGGTAAATTTCACAATTTCACGTCCGCAAGGAGGAAATCGAAAATACCAACTACTGCACTCACACCACATCATCGTCGCAACACGCACAAACGCACTTTGAGTACAACAATAAAAGAAAAAAAAAATTCTAAAACTCACGAGCGACCAAACGACCGACCAAACGACCAACCGAATGACCAACCAACCGACAAACCGACCGACCGACCAACCAACCGACCAAACGACCAACCAACCGATCAACCGACCAACCAACCGACCAACCAACCGACCAACCGGCCGACCAACCGACCGACCAACCGACCGACCGACCGTCCGACCGTTCGACCCACCGACCCAGCGACTGCAATTCAACGAACTCGATGACGAAGTTTTTCCCCGATTTCAACTACGCAATCAACCAACCAACACAAGCACCTCCTTGAAAACTCCAGTGTTGTTGTTGTTGTAACACCGACTCGAGGAGTTGAGGAGCTTTTTGCGAGAGTTTCTGTAAAAAGTTTCCAACTTTCAACTTTCAACGGATAATCAAATTGTTATTTTGTTCTTGTTTTCAGCGAATTTTAGTGATTTTTGAATTGTAGTTTTCCTCCTCCAAAAATGTCACCCACACACACACACACACACACACACTTTGACTGTTTGACTGTTCGGTGCTGATGGATTTGAAAACTGCGCGCGCACACTCCGCGTGCGTGTTATGAACTCCAGAGCAATCGACGAAGGACTAAAACCTGCACTGGTCGCCCGCGAAGGATGTGCACGGCGGCCACACAGTTCGCCACTCGCTCGACAAGAGAGCGAAGAGCGAAGAGCGACGAGCGAAGAGCGAAGGTTGCGCTGCGCTGATTGTGCGCTCTACTCACTGCTGAACTCCGCTCTCGACGGAGCGAAAGCTTCGCTTCCCTCACGCTTGACGTTCGCGGCCGACTCGCGCTGACGGTGCGCTGACGGTGCGCTGCGGGGCTGGAAACGCATGACGTAAATGCGAAAACCTCACTCGTCAAAAGCAGTTTGGAATTTCATTTCGATCAGCAGCGAGATTGCTTTCGATTGCAAAAATTGAGATGCTTTTTCGATAAACAAATTTGATTTCTTAGTCGGTGTCATAATTTGTTGTAACCTGATGTCGTCGCCGTCTCTCCAATGCGGTCTCGCTGAGTTTTGTTTAAACATTTCTAAACCATTTTTTCAGCAACTTTTACTTTGTTTACACTTTTACAAAACAGCCAGCCAAAATTTTGCACTTTCATGCGCGACAAAATCGCGACCGAACCGCACGGAACACTCGATCCGCTGCGCACGGCCGTCGTGCGAAAACTGCTCGTCGTGGTGTCGCGGCGCTTCAGTACGCTATTTCGCGTGCTTCTTCTTCGCGAGGGTGGTTCTCACATATTCTCTGCGGTTTCATCAATTCTCTGGTTGGAAGCGCGAACGCGTTCCCACCACCCTCGCGACCCTCGCGACCCGCCAGTGGCCACGCATGTTGTTGCTGCGCCAGAACAACCCTTAAAAGCGCGAAGGGTGACTGCTTCTCAGAAGTTGTTCACTGCGCGCAACACGTTTTACCGACGATTTCAGCAGGATTTGAAATAAGCTTCGCTTGCAGAAACGCTTTGGCGACATCTGGCGACAGCTTTTTCACACTTGTAGCGAAACTAACGGCGCCGCTATCGAAATTCAGCGGGACTTCGTAAGCGAAATGAGAACCGCAACCTGTTAAGGTCTTCAAAGCATTTTTTTAGTCGTGACTTGGCCTCTCAACTCGAACTCAGAGAAGCCTGGACAAGAATCCGCGTTGGAAGTGCCAAACCAAAATCGATACGTGACGACCAAAATCGATACACGCGAGACGCTTGAGACCGAAATAATCGCCCGAAATAATCGCCCGAAATAATCATGAAATACAATAATTAAATCGTCTTCCGTGCTGCTGGTAATAATTTCTCAGAATTATTCCCCGAAACCACATTTCAGCTCAGACTTTCTAGTGAAAGCTTTTTGCAACCACGAACTTCTATATCGACGAACAGGGCCGCTCAGAGTATTAAAAGTTTGAAGATTTCATTTCATTAGCCGATGACCAGTTTGAAAGACGAACTCGAAGGACTTCAACTGCATTCTGTCATTTAAATAAACTTTATTTATCGACGACATTGACACGACAATCGAAATCGAGAAAAGCTTTCTATGCGAAATGAGAACCGAAACTTTTATTAGTCCTGACCGAAACCGTTTTCAGTGGAGGCGTTTATAGAGAATCCGTTTCAGTCGGATGGAAATGGAGGTCGAGGTAGTCGTTCGAGATTACGTCTCGACTGGAAAGGGTGGTCTCGATCTCGATTAACGCCTTCAATCTGAGACGAGAAGGAGACTGCATCGTCTCGACTAAAATCAGCTGCCTCGATTCGTCTCGACTGAAAAAGGCTGCCTCAGTCCCGATTCTCGTCTCGAAATTCTCGCCGATTCTCGTTTCGAAATTCTCGCCGATTCTCGTCTCGAAATTCTCGCCGATTCTCGTCTCGAGCTTCTCGCCGATTCTCGTCTCGAAATTCTCGCCGATTCTCGTTTCGAGCTTCTCGCCGATTCTCGTCTCGAAATTCTCGCCGATTCTCGTCTCGAGCTTCTCGCCGATTCTCGTCTCGAGCTTCTCGCCGATTCTCGTCTCGAAATTCTCGCCGATTCTCGTTTCGAGCTTCTCGCCGATTCTCGTCTCGAGCTTCTCGCCGATTCTCGTCTCGAAATTCTCGCCGATTCTCGTTTCGAAATTCTCGCCGATTCTCGAGCTTTTTGCCGATTCTCGTCTCGAGCTTCTCGCCAATTCTCGTCTTGAAAAATCTCGTCGAAATCTCGAAATTTCTCATCTCGAAATTTTCTAAATAAAAATCGAGTCTAAATAAAAATCGAGGTCGTGGTCAGACTTTTTCGGGACGGATATCGGGACGGATATCGAGAAAGACTTCCACGATATCAGTTTCGATTGCCACTGAAAATCGACCAATCAATCAAAATCGAAAAGCAAAATCGAGAGAGGGTTTTCACTCGAAATTTTGAGATTCTCAAAATCGATGATTTTTTTCATTCCAGTCCAAAAAACAAAAACCGTTTCAATCTGAGTTACGAAACGCGTGTCCCAGACGCGCACTGAATCTACTACTTTCGTAAGAGAATCTACTACTTTTGAAGGAAAAAGGACAAAATTGTACTAGACGGAAAATGGAGAAAATTGTAGTAGACGGAAAATGATTTCCGAACAAGAGCGGAAAAGCAACAACGAGAACTTGCAATCCTCTTTCGCATCATCTTCGCTCGAATCCTCTGCTCCGCGGAGTAGAAAAGAAAAACCGAAACCACCCTCGAGCGATGACATCCACCCAGCAAAGCGAGCCGCGGAAGGATAAAACCACCCACTGAACGAGTACACACACACACACACACACACACATATACACACCCATACCAATACACACCCACACACACACAGCCACACACAAGCTCCCCGTAATTCATACGGCAACGCGGCTCTCTCACTGCACACATTTAGTGAATTTCTGCTCTCGCTTGCAAATACAGGCTCAATAACACACTCTCACGCTCACACTCACACTTATACTCACACTCACACTCGCACTCACACTGATGCCAGTGGCAAGCACAACAAACCGTAAAGCATCCTGCGCGAGAGGACGCGGCAGCGGCCGTCCATAAACTGAACTTCGATTTATGACCAACACATGGAAAGCCGAGCCGTGCAAACACAACAACCACACGCACGCACGCACGCACGAAGCGCCACGGAGCGCCACGGAGCGCGAGAGCGCGAGAGCACTCGAGGTGTCGGCAGAAGGATGCGCGCAGCGCGCAGGACGCAGGGTGCGCTGCCGCCCACCGCGGGTGGAAGTAAACCGCCGCACTGACAGCAACTTTCAGCCAACATAAATAAAAAAATTCCATTCCGACGACTTTGGCAGCGAGTGACACGAAATACCGAAGCAACGTCCGCGGCTGCGAGTGAAAATCGAACGTCGGCTGGTGAAAAACGGTGCACCGTCACTGGGAAAAGCGGAAAAAGGCGAAAAATTTGCGGTGTAAAATTTGCAGAAGTCGGTGATGACGTGTTTTTCGATGCCGCATTGAAGGAAATCGCGAAAAGTTCGCTTGGAAAAGAAAATCGCGGAGACGCCAATCCAACAACTCGGCCGAGTTGGAATTGAAAATTTTCTCGACCACCACCTCCCCCTCCCCCTCCCCTCCACCACCGCGGGTAGTGCAAGTCGCTGAAACAACGCGTACAGACTGCGAAAATGCAGCCAGACGATGGCAGGCGACTGCGAAAATCCATCCTGAAGCAGCACAGGAATTCGTAGAACTGCAGCCAGCCAGGACACTCAGATACAGAGATCCAGCGGATTCGCGCGTACTTCCGGCTCCGCATCTGGGCGTTGGACAGGCCAGAGCAGCCTTGAGCGCCACCGAGTACAACTCTGCAGTCTGCAGGCGCCCCACCGCGCGTCGCTTCTGGCTGAGGGGCGCCCACTTCGTCGGTATCCGCCAGTTGCACGCCAGCGGGATCCAGTTGCACGCCAGCGGCAGGCTCGGCGAGCGCCTTCGCGGAACGCGATCGTGAGGAAGTCAAGTCGTGCCGTTTTTCCAGGGCGGCCTCCCGGAAAACTTCGCCGACGTCCGTCGCGCGCCGCGGATCGAAACGTCGCGGGTGTAGAGAGACGACGAAAGGCGAGAAAAACACGGCGAGAGGATAGAAAAAAACACACACAAATTCGAATCCCCACATGAGGATTGTGCGTGTGTGCGCGCCCGCCCGTGCGTGCGTGTAAGTGTGTGTGTGTGTTTGTGTGTGCGCGCGCTTGACGAAGCCAAGTGAGGCGAGAGTAAAAAGTTTCGGCAGGGGGGGGTGCAGCGAACAGCTTCCGGGGAAGAAAAGCGAAGTGAGAAAACGCCGATAAAATTCGAGAAGCAAAACAGTGAAAAACCTCGGAATTCGCAGCGAAAGCATGACAGCGCAGCGAAGTGAAAGCGGATAACGGAGAGGATAAGCGAAAATCGAAGCAACAACGCGCAGCAGAGAGGCAACGCGGAGCGGAGTTCGGTTGACGGGCGACGAGTCCACACCAGCGACGAGCCAGCGACGCAGCGGAGTCCCACGCGGCGGAGCGGCCGAGATGTCCAAGCCGAACGCGGACTTCAGTGCCTTCGACTTCAATGACAGCTCCGACAACAGCCTGCCGCCGCGCCCCGCCTTCCTGAGCCGCGGCTCGGCGGGCGCCGCCTCCACCCGATCCAGGTCCAGCGACAACAACCTCCCGCCCGACGGCGACACCCACACGCGCACCCACGGCGGCAGCCTCAACGGCGACGCAGACGGCGGCGACGCAGACGGCGACGACGACGACGACGAGGACGAGGCGGCGGAGGACGACGCACGAGGGATCATGGAAGGCACGGCCGCCGCCGCCGAAGCCGCTGCACTGGCCATCGCAACCAGCAGCGGCAACATGGCGGCGACCGGCCACCCGACAAACATGCTGGTCAACAGCTTCCATCTGAGCGGAGGCGGGCCGAGCGGCAGCATGGAGCACTTGGGAGCCGCGACGGACGACCTTCTCATGGGCGGGAGCGCAGCACACATGGGAGGCTCCGTCGACGGTAGAGGTAGTTGTTGCGGCGGTGGTGGTGGTGGCGGTGGTGCCGGCGGTGGCGATGATGGCGGTGGTGCAGCTGAAGATGACTGTGTTGGCAGTGGAGGCGACTTGCCGTGTCCTGCTGGCGCTCCTCACGCGAATACCAACTACGCGGCCGCCACTTTAGATGGACCACTCGGCCACAACACCAACAACAACCACAACAACCACCACAACCACAACCACAACAACAATAACCACAACAACATGACAAACCATTGCAACGAGTTAGCACGCAGCAGCAGTGCCAGTCTGAGTAACAACAGCGCATCCACCACGCTGGGGATGAGCGTGAGCGCGAGCGTGAGCGCGAGCGTGAGCGTGAGTGGTGCTGGTTCGAGTGCGCCGCCCGGTGGCGGTGGTGGCGCTGGCGGCGGCGCTGGCTGTGGCAGCACCACCCCGACGAGTGACCGCCGCAAGTACCGCCACCAGAGCTACAGCAAGAACATCTACATCGGCACCAAGAACGCGGAGAAGTGGGAACTCACTCGCACGCGCCTGCAGTTCAAGAACGACGTCGAGTTCGTCGCTTATCTGCTCAATCTCGCCGATAATGACACGGAGCGCCTGGCCAAGTAAGTACGGGTTGCGGGGTCGTGGGTGGGAGGGGTGGGGGTTGGGGGTTGGTGGGCGACCGAGGCAGTGGCGACCGAGGCAGTGGTGACCGAGCGCAGAGGTGACCGAGCGCAGAGGTGACCGAGCGCAGAAGGGGAGCGAGTTCAGGTTCCACTTGTTGAGGCAGACGGGTCGGCAACGAGTTTGTTGTCTCTGCGAAGATGATGTTGTCTCTGCGAAGATGATGTTGTCTCTCCGAAGATGACGATGACGTTTACTTCGTCGTGGAGAGAGTGGACGTTGTGATGCTACTCGAGAAAGTCTCTTCTTCGCGGGGGTTTCTTTCGAATCCCCCGGCATTTCCACAGTCCTCTGCGGAACTCATGCATTCGCAAGGGATTCGCTTGCGAATTCGTGCGTCTTTGCAGAGCCTTTGTCGTGTCTAACAAAACAAAAGCAACAAGAATGCAGTTCCAGTGCCCACCGCACAGGGGGCGGCTGCAGTTGCTCGCGGTTGCCTCGCCACGCATCGCTGTTGCCGCTGCCGCTCCCTGCAATTTCAGCGGAAGCGGAAATACAAATACCAACGGGATTCAGCGGGGCGCACCGCGGCACCGTTTGGCTGCTCGCTTCTGCTTGACTGCTGGCGGCTGTCGGCGAGCGGCTGCCGAGTTTCGTTTGCTGTCGACGGCAATTTCGTACTCACATCCTGCTCACTGCGCCAGAGTGGAGAGGAGCTCGCATTTTCTGCGTCGTCAATTTTAACGGGTCGATTTTCAATGCATGCGACGCAAACGAAGCCGCGCTGGCGGCTTCAGCAATCCAGGGAATCGTGAAATTCATCACTGCAATGCAAACACCAGCAGCAGCAGCAGCAGCAACAACAGCAACAGCAACAGCAACAACAACAACAACGGCAACAAACGGACGGGCGAACGAACAACAACAGCAAACAATCACAACAAACACGCAGGCAAACAAAAGCCATTCGCGTGCCCTCCGTGACTCCCACGTGAGCCGCGGACGACGTTAGCAACGCATGAAATGGCATGAGTGGCCTCGGAGCCTCTTTGTTCCAGTGGCGTAGACGAAAAGTGCCATCCAGGGATGTGCACGCCGTCACTTCAACTGCAAGCGCGATGCGCCGCACAGCCAACGGGACCCCCTGCAACTCTCTCCGCCAGCGACTCTGCCGTCGACGCACGACGAACGCCGAATGCGTTCACGATGTGAAGAGCGAAATTGCAGCGTTGCTGTTGTTGTTGTTGTTCTTGTTACGTGCGAATCCGCTGGCGATGCTGCGCTTATCGATGGCGTGACGTGGCTCGTGCTTGCGACGGATGACGTTGCTGTTGCTGTTGCTGTTGCTGTTGCCGTTGCCGTTGTCGTTGCCGTTGCCGTTGAAGCGCCTCAGCAGCAACAACAACTGCAGCCGCTCCGGAACGCGGAGAAAATCAATTAAATGCTCGTGTTTGCATTTATTCTTGCAACAAAAGCAGAAGCGGGAAGAGTTGAGTTCGACGATTTCATCTGGACTTTTCACGGGTTCCGTTGAATGGATTTTCAGGACGAGTGTTCTCGTCGAGCGTTCGCTTTCTTATTCACTTGTTTCCTCGTCCATTTCGGTGTACATGGCGTCCATATCTTGTGTGGACGGTGGGATTTCGAATGAAAAGAGGCGCTCCATCATCGCACTGATCTGCCCGCTGCTCTTCCATCGCTCATCTCAATTCACGAGTAATCGGAGTCTCATCACTCTCTCTCTTCTACTTTCAGCTTGCCTCCCCTCTCCGCCCCCTCCACTCCCACGAAAGGCTTCGCGGGAAACTTCAAGCTGGAGCCCAACCTGAGTGCCAAAGAGTTCAGCCAGCAGCCGGGCGAGATCGGCGGCGACGCCCCGCCCGCCCGCAAGAAATCCAAGAAGCGAGTGCAGTTCAGCGACACCCTCAACGGACTCTCCAAGCTGAAGAACTTCTCGAGCTTCGCCACGAAGGCCAAGAAGCACGAGCAGAAGACGAAGGCCGCCACGAACAGCAGCGACCAGCTGCCCGAAGTCCTGGACTGTCGCATCGCGGAGAAGATCAAGAGCGAGCTGGAGGAGAAGACGGCCTCCGGGGAGTCGCTGGTCAACGCGATCTGCTTGAAGAAGAGCGACGGCTTCCCCACGCTGCTCGCGGCTCGCAGCGACGAGGACGACGACGGCGACGGCGACGGCGACGCGGGACACGCCAGCCACGGCGGCACTGCGGCGGACGACGGCCTCGGACCGCAGAAGAAGAAACGTGGAGCGGGAGGCAGAAACAAGAAGAAGCAGAAGGAAGCCATGATACCGCCGCTGCCGCTCAACAACAGCTTCCCTGCTCTGAGCAGCACCGCTGCTGCCGCCGCCGCCGCCGCCGACGAAGACGACGACGAAGTTGATGGAAGTGATGGCGGTGACGGCGGCGCTGGCGACGACGACGATGACGAGGAGATGGACGAGGAGGCTCTGGCGCGTGAGTTGAAGAAGGAGCAGAACTTCGTGGAGGAGGAGGACGAGCACGACATCGCCTTCCGCTCGCAGCAGTCCTGCCGCGACTGCTCGATCACCCACGACTACAAATCCTGCCCGCTCTACAACGCGGTCGGCATCATCACCGACGCCGTGGACTTGGCCGAGTGGATCGAGCGCAAGAACCTGGAGGCGCTGGCGAAAATGAAGTCGGACGTGCAGCGGCAGGCGCAGCACGAGCACGACGACGAGGACATGGACGAGAGCTCGCAGATGTCGGAGCTGGAGACCAAGCCACTCATCACCTTCGCGGAGGCATCGGTGCCGGCTGAGTTCGAGTTGCACAACGTGGAGCCGAACGTGACGGGCGTATTCGCGCGCACCGAGGTCCGCGCTTTCACCAAACTGGGCCCGCTGATCGGCCAGCGCGTGGACACCGTCGAAGTGCGCGACGCCGGCGACATGAAGTGGATCTTCGAGACGTGCGAGGCGGGTGAGGAGAAGTCGCACCTGCTGGCCTGCGACAACCCGAACACGTCGAACTGGCTGCGCTACATACGGCCGGCGCCGACGTATGAGGAGCGCAACGTGAATCTGGTCTCGATAGAGCGGCAGGCGTTCTTCGTGACGTGCCGCGACGTGAAGAACGGCATGGAGCTGCTGTACTGGAGCGACGAGTGCAACACCATGTGGCGCAAGAAGCACACCGAGAAGACGAGTGAGTAAATGGGAGAGGTTTCTTCTTCTTCTTCTCTCCCCCATCCCTTTGCCGCCACCATTCATCAGCCTCTCGTTTCTTTGCAGACTGCGGCGGCTGCAACTTGAAGTTCGACCACCCGCTCTACTACCGCACCCACTGCTCCGTGTTCCACGACCCCTCCATGAGCCTGACGATCCGCAAGTACCACTGCAAGGTGTGCGGCGAGGCGGTGCTGGGCAAGGACAACATCACGAAGCACGCGGCCGAGGTGCACGACGGCAAGGGCGCGTACCAGTGCCAGTTCTGCAGCAAGTTCTTCCTGCGCCTCAACTATCTGGAAATGCACCGCACGTACGGCTGCGCCGCCAACCCGAACCGGGCGCGACCCCTGTGCGACTTCTGCGGTCGCAAATTCTGCCAGCCTCAGAAGCTGAAGGCTCACATCAAACGCATGCACAGCGGTAAGGGGAGCGGGCAAGCGTTTGCTATGTACATCTCCCGAGCTGAACGGGGTCGTGAAGTACTTTTCGGTCGGTGAAATCGGTTGAAATCTTCGAATTCCCTTGACGTTTTTGAAGTCATTTGAAATCACCAGAAGTCGCTCAAAGTCACTCGAATATAAAAGTCATAAAAGTCAGTTTAATCCTCTTCAATAGCTTTAGATCTCGGTAATCCTTGGAAGTCTTAGAAATCGTTTGAAGTTATCTGCAATCATTTAAAATCATAGAAGTCGTTTTTAGAACTCATGGTAGTTATAATTATCTCAATTATAATCGGTAGAAGTTCTCTGAGAATATTAGAAGTCACTAAAATAACTTGAACTCACTTAAAGTTAGTTAAAATTTGAAGCTACTGAAGTCACCTGATTCACTATGAGATCTTTGCAATCACCTGAAGTCCTTTCAAGTACCACGAAGTCGCTTGCAGTCGTATGAAGTCGTTTGAAGCCATATAAAGTTCAACAAGACTTCTGCGTGTTGAAATAGCGTTGAAATAGCGTAGAAACAGCGTTGAAGTCGCGTTGAAGTCACTAAAGGACGTCTATGTCGCTTAAAGTCGTTTAAAGGCTGGTGAAATCATTGAAGTCAGTTATATTCGCAAAATGGGTTTTTCTATAATTTTCTTCTGAGCTTCATATAAGGAAATTAATTGCTTAATTATAATCCACAATGATATTCCTGCTATTTTCCCGCTTTATAACTTTCTTTCCAAATGTTATATTTTAAAATTGATCGATATATTCTGAAGTCCTTTAAGAAACCAACGCATAGATTAGACATGGTGGGAGATTAGACAAGGGAGATGTGCATATGCTAAATGAAGTGCAATACGTAACCTTTTTATTTATACTAATTTAGAAACAAAGTATTGATGCCTGATTGAAGTCCAATTAGCAATCATCAGCATGACTTTATGATTTTCCCAATATGTTCGCTACATAAGTTTGCTTTGATGATTGGAATGACATTGTTACGATTTTGATTTCTCATCAGTTTACAATCATGCAAGATATAGCAGTCAAAAAGTAACGATTCGAGGACATCATGATGAATTCCATGAAACTATAAATGCAGGATTGACTAGAAAGTTGAACGTAAGAGAGAAGAAAAAAGATCAAGAAAATTCGGATGACGAAAATTCGTAGACGGGACTCTATAGAAAAAATTTCTAACAAGATTAGACGGTGGTAGAATATCATTAGATTGAAGCTATTGTAGGCGCTTCCCCCTCAACAGTTGGTCGCATGATCTTCAAATTACTCCATTTCTAGAATATTTAATATTTCTTTCATGAGTTTGTTCAACTCTAACTCTTTCCTTAGAGCAGATTTTCGCTCCATCTAATATTTCGCTATATATATTGGCTTAGGACTGCTTTCCCCATTCAGTGATTATCCCGAAATTCCGAAATTCCAAGTTGTACAGCAGGGTTAGGAGTTTCCTCAGTTGATTTTCATCGATTTCCTTACAACTCTTTGGTTCATCAGTTCTTAACTCGCCACAACCCAAAATTTCATTATCTTCATAAATTTCATTTTAGATATGGCAGATGTTTTACGAGATTTTCAGTGTAAATTATGTTCCAAACTTCTAGGATCGCGCGCAGCCTTGCAGCGACACTCAAAGGAGGTGCACAGTCGCAACTCGACCGTAGTGAGCTGTCCGCGGTGCCAGAAGCTCTTCCAGAATCGCAGCAACCTAAAGATTCACATGCTCACGCATTCGGGCGTCAGACCGTTCAAGTAAGAGGGACGTGGACCACACGTCCACGTCTTATATTATATGGGTATTTCTCCGTTGAAATACTGCAGTTTTCAATGAGAAATCACTTTCTTTACTCGCGAAATACACTCAGCTACACCTTGCGTCCAGTTCGCTCTAACGATGTCCTTTCAGGTGTGCCGAACCCGAATGCAATGCCGCCTTTACGACCAAGCAGTGTCTCCAGTTCCACTACAAGAAGGTGCACAACTACACGCAGGAGCAGATGCCTAAAATCGAGCGCAGTGTCGCCTACACCTTCGACGCCTACTCGGGCGGCATGAAGGTGGACTTCCTAGGTGAGTTGCCGCCATTTCCCACTCGAAGTACCCACCTCAATCGCATCCATTCCAGAGCAAGCTCCGCGACGTCGTCGCAAGAGCCTGGAGGACCAGAACTCCATGCTCAGTTCCAGCATGCTGGACAGCAAGAGCGACACCGAATTCTCGGACGACAACATCTTCGAGGCCATCAAAAAGTCCGGCAAGTCCATCAAAGATTTGTGTCGCAACGAGCCCAATCTCTCGTTGCTGTCCTCGAAAATTTCGAGCATATTCGGCGAGAAGGTGATCGGCAATCGCAAGCGCAAGAAAAAGAATTTCCGCCCCGACGAGCCCAAAGACCAACCACCACCAGCGGCCATGATGGGCGACGAGGACGACGAGGATGAGCGGATGGAGCACATGCGGCGCAAGCAGAACGCACAGCTCAGTCTGGTGGAGTCCTTCCTCTCGACAACCGCCCACCGCTTGACCGCACAGCAGCAGGTGCAGCAGGTTGTGGCCGCGGCTGCAGCCGTGTCCGCCATGGCCAGCGGAGGCGCCGAGGTGGAGGCCAACAAGATGCACATGATGCCGCCTGTGATGAATCCCCATCCGCACCAGATGAACATGCCGCACAGAACTGGCCTGGAAAACGACGACGACGATGAGGACGAAGACGACGACGATGACGAGCAGGACCTGCCGCCGCCGCCGCCGCCGCCGGTTCAGCACCACCAGGGCGACAACGCAGGCTACCGGCACCACGCGGGCATCTTGTCTCCCATGCACAAGGACGGCCTGGGCGGCGCGGGCAACGGCATGAATGCCCTGGGCCAGAACTTGGTTGTGAGCAAAGGAAGCAAGAAGTGGATCAGCGATGACGACCGACACCTGCAGAGGGACTGCACCTCGGTTGAGCGCTGCTCCTTGGGAAACGGCAACGAGGTGCCGGGCGGCAATCTGGTGGGTGCGCAGTCAACTTGCGGCATCCAAGCTCCAGGAACGCCCGGCGACATGGGCATGCAAGGGTTCGCGGTGCCCCCCAGCGCAGTGGACGACCCCAGCAAACTCATAGGCCAAAACCGCGACTTCCTAGCTAGACTCATGAACTCGAGCGGGGCGAGCCACCCGCACCACAATCCGGCGAACCACGAGGAGGACGAGAACTCGTCGTTCCTGGATGTGGTGGAGTCCAACAACGCCAACGCGGTGGCGCAAATGGGCCAGTACCACCACAACGGCAACGGAGGGCCACCCAGCAGCGCGGGCACCGCCTCCAGTGGCAGTGGCGGAAGTGGCATCGGCAGCTCCGCCGCCGGCGCCGCCGCCGACCACAACGAAGGCCCGCAACTACAGATGAACTCCCTCACGCACTCGCAGTCCTTCATGAGCTCATTTTACAACCAGGCGAACTCGCGACTGAGCGGCGCCGGCTCCGCCGCATCCACGTCGGCCAGCATGCTGGTGGAAGCCGCGCTAAATTCAGTCGGAAACATGATGGACAACGAGAGCAACGACTTGAAGGTGCCCACCGACGCCAACATCAACCACGGCAGCCCGATGAACGCCCACAGCGATGCCGAACCGAATCGATTCGCCAGCAACACTAACAACTCCATCGGCGGCATGGACAACCTGGAGAACGAGCTGAAGATGATGAAGAACCTCAACAGCTTCCCCATGCAGATCAATCCGCTGCCCATGTTCCCGAATTCGGGCAGCAACATGAACCCGTGCAACATATCGCCCGTCGGATCCACGCCCGCGAACCCGCAAAACAGCCAGAACACCAACGAGGTGGACGTGGACGCGGGCTCCACGCCACGCGGCCAGCATATGGGTGCCGGAGCTGACTCGGACGGCTTCTCCGCGGCTCACCACCGCACACCACCGTCGCCGCAGCCCATTTCGCCGGGACGCGACTATGGCATGTACGGCACGAACGGCACAGCTGCGGCCGCAGGCGGTGCCGGCCCGGGAACGGCGAGTAGCGCCAGCAGTGGCAACAGCATGGGTGGCAACAACAACATATCAGCGTCCTCACCGCTGCCCGTCATCCAAACGCAGCGCAGGAACGCCCCGAGTGTCGGCAGCACGTACCCCGAGCACGAACTCATCTCGCCGGCCTCGTCGCCCTCGATACCGCGCTACAACTTCAACGGCGAGATGATGCGACACAAGCGCCCGGAGCAGGAGCAGGAGCGGCGCCACGACATCGCGGGGCACAACCAGCTCTCCAGTGACGAGGAGAACAGCATCATGCCGCAGAACAGGTAAGCACTGGAAACGAACCCCCACCCCCTCCAACCCGATTAGCACCCATCTCACCACGAAATACTTCACAGCTCTGGACAGGACATGCGCCTCAAATTCACGCAGTCGCAAATGGATCTCATGTACTCGAAGTACGAGGGCATAGCTGGCGCCGGCAGCCACAAGTACAGCAACCACGAGCTGGAGGCCTCGGAGTTCCGCGGCGGCAGCAACGCCACGACGAACGACATATCCGACCTCCAAGGACTGGACATGTCGTCACGTTCCGGTGTCGGGGCCTCGAACTACCATCACAACTTCCAGTTGCCCAGCAGTGCCAGCTCGAACATACCCGGCATCGGACGCTACCATCACCACATCTACGACATCCTGTCCGAGCGTGAGCAGAACCAACAGCACCAGTCGTCGCAGCAGCAGCACCACCCCCCACCGGCCCAGCAACACCAGCAGGAGCATTCTAGCCAACTGCAAGCCATGCAACAGCAGCAGCATCAGTCGATGCACAACATGTTGCCGGACCAGCTGAACGACCCCGACCACGACCAGGCCACGTCGGTCGACTTGAGCCGCACCGCCAACTACGTAGTGCCCTCGCCGCCCCAGCTGCCCTACAACCATCCGCACCACGACATGCTGCGCATGGCTTCGTTGGATCTTACACCCAACACCAACATGTCCGTGGCCAACAACCGTTCCTTCCTGTCCTCCCAGATGCAGCACCAGAGCCGCGAGAGTCTCGAGCACCACCGGCTGCTCTCGACCGTGGAGCAACATCGCATTCTGGCTGCTTCCAACGCTGCCGCCGCCGACCAACACCGCCTGCTGGTCGACCCCACGGCGCACCTGCTCATGGAGCAGAACAATCGCCTGTTGGGGCCCGATCAGTCACGCCTGCTGGGAGACACGGCGCAGAACCGTCACATGGCGCGTAGTTTCGGTGCGTATCATCAGGTGGCCTCTGGCAACTACCACCCGGGCGTAAGACCCCCACCAGTACTGCCATCTCCAAACCACCACGCCTCCAATCCGTCGAACTATCATCCCTTCCCGGCGTACTACTAGAATCCGATCTGGTATCGATCACCGGTTCAAAGTGACGCAAGTGGGAGAAGGGGAGACCGCAGATTTTGAGTTTTCTAGGGGACTTAGAGATTTAGAGGGAACTCCAGAGAGATAGTAACAGGTTTCAGATCTTCTTCTTCGGAAACGATCTGCTGAATTCATAGAACTTCGCATAGCAAGGTG
This sequence comes from Sicus ferrugineus, assembly GCA_922984085.1. Taxonomy (NCBI): domain Eukaryota; kingdom Metazoa; phylum Arthropoda; class Insecta; order Diptera; family Conopidae; genus Sicus; species Sicus ferrugineus. The sequence goes on from OV277351.1 coordinate 23,376,448, forward strand.
AGGGTTTTCGTATCAAAGTGTGAGGAGACTTTTATGAGTGGAACTACAATAAACTTCGGGCAAATGGGACTAAAATGGAAATAGCGGAAAGCCAAAGTTCCCTATTAGGCAAGAGATATAAAATCAATCACAATACCTTCGTTTCTCTCTACATTTCACCGTGAAAATTCTTAATATCGTCCGGATTTCGAGATGAACGTCATACCGAACCATCTTTTCAATACACGCGGGAACTGAGGTTGAGATTAGCAAAATTCTCCAATAGTCTCAATCCTTTCACATCCCATTTGGTAGGACTATTTCACTGTCGGTCTCCTTCTTTCCGGATATAAAGTCGATTGTACAAAAACCTTTCGAGAAACTCACACAGAAGTGAAACATTCGTTTCGCTGTTACCACCGGGATTTCAGAGATGTCTTCCCTTCTGCGTGAGAAAAATATATAGAAAAGGCCAGACGTTTCTAGCCAAGGAGTGGATTGAACAATATTTTTTCAGTTAAGTCGCAGATTTTGCGACTAATAAAAGTCGAAATAGATTTTAAAAGGTCAATCAAATGATTTAAATGAGGTATTTAGAACTTTATATGAACAATGAAATATTTTACACCTTATTTACCCCAGGCCGTCATTTAATCGCATGATGATGAATTGCTACCGAAGAGCCCCGCCCCCTCCCTCCCTCCCTCCCTCGCTCCAATACAGACCCCCTAGTTGTAGGAAAAACTGAGATTATCTTAAATTACGTAATAGTTTTCTCGAACGTTGACACTCGAAATAATTAAAGTATCTAAATAGTTCAATAGCGATTTATAATTATGTGCGTATCACTTATAAATATTCGTATAACGTCGTACTGGATGTGTTCGAACCCAATTCATGCAGCATAAGTCATTCCTCACTCTAGTTTCGCATCCTTAACCCAGTCTGTACATTAGTTCCTTCTTGAGTGGGCATGTAAGCACCACTCCACGCAACTTATATCGTGTCCCAGACCTAATTACAGTTACAATTACAGTTACAGAATAGCAGTAAGGACGCGTGTATAGATATTAGATAAAAATGTGCCAATGAATTCACTGTAAGAAAGTAGCAAAAACAAAAAAAAAAAAAAAAAAACAAAAAAAAAACAAAAAGTTTTAAGTGTCTGTTGTAGCTGCACACTGGGTCGCGACTTCGGTCAAAGGCTACCCAACGAAGTTGTACGACGATGAAGTGAAGGAAAATGTGCCACCGTCGTACACGAAGTTATCTCCCACCCGCAAACACACGATATTAACTGACGCAGCTAATGCTCCCAAATCCCAACCAATCTTACGCAAACCTTAAAATATTCTCTTACCCAGAAAATCATTTCCAATGCGAGTGCAATAAAGGCTTCTGTTTCTCCTCATCAGAAGTCACTTGTATTTCGTGCTAAAAAGCAAGAATTCAAAAGTGGTGCATGAGGAAGAAGAATGTTATGTTGAGATCGTTTGCTCTACTGCGTCTCGAAGTTGTGGTTATTGTAAGTGTTTTCAGTTGAATTCAGTTTCAACTTCTCTTGTATATCGACATACTGTGTAAAATAAAATATTTGTAACTGATTTCAATTCAAAATTAGCCAGATTTTAGTTCGCTGTATAGAGACAAACACGTCTTCATTCCATTAGCCGATAAATATGTATGTATTCCGTAAGGTAGGAAAAGTAAGGGCATGACAAGCTAAATAAGAGCTAAAATGTTGTAAAAATAGCAGCAATTACATCAGGAAAGTAAAATCTAATCAAGTATGAACTTGATGTCAAGCAGGATTCTGTTCCGCAACAGAGACGAGAGCGAAAAGCAGCTGAACATTAAAATATACTTAACGATAATTTTGTATTGAGGTACATCTACATGAAATAACTGACAACCTACGACAGAAAAGTGAATTTTGAATAGCATTGCATGTAAATTATATATATTAACATTTAATACATTATATACAACAATGACATTAATATATATATACATACACATACATATGAATAATAAAGATATTGTTTAATAAACTGAGTTATTTATTGAAGTTTACATAGTTGACGTTTAAACTTCTTTTGTTTGGTTTTACTTAATTTCCTTTAAAATGTATGAATGAAAACCGCTTTGAAACACCAAACTCTACTAAGAATTGAATTGGTTTACATTACGCTAGTTGCGAACTAGTTACAGAGTTTATAACAGGGTTGCCAACAAAGAGATTTGTAAGACTCCAAACAAACGTTCTCCTCTACTCACTGTTGGCAGTGATGTGTTTTTATTTCCTTTTGATTAAACGTGGTTAAAATGCAGAGATAATAATAATACAGGTTGTTAAGTTACTGACTACACTTTTTAATACTAATCAGATGCTTAGTGTGCGCTGTCAATATTTTCTGCTTACAAGTCAATTACAATTTGGTTTTTCTGCCCGGCTTTACGAAAGCTAATAAAAGCCGGTTACTGCTGCATTTCCCACGGGTTATTCACCACAATTTTAGCTAAAATTAATTCAGTTATATCCATTTCTATTTCTAAGATAGGTAAAAACGCAAAGTTGCCGAGATCACAAGAGAAGCTTCTCCCAAATCGCAAATCTTTTATTAGAACCCTAATTTGTGTAATTGTGTGGGAACCTGCAGAAGGTGAAGGCGTGAGGCGGTCCGCTCACACTGTGCTGATAAGAAGAGAGGAGCGCCTTAAAACTCGGGCTGGCCATCGACATCTGATTGATAACGAGAAACGGCTCTCAGTCTGAAGGCGTTCGTCGTGAGAGGAACTTCCAAAGGGTGGTATTACGCCTATATTTTGGCAAAACTAGATACAGTATTAGATAGAAGTCGTATTGGTGTGAGCATGAGAGGCGGAGGTGACGTAAAAGATGAAAACAAATTGAAGCAAAGTTTGATTGACTTCACAGCAGGATCGTTGGGTGAGTAGCAGAGTAACGAAGAGAGAAGGCGAATGAGTAGTGCGTTTTCTGAGAAAACTAATAGATCGCAGTCGTACGTGGACTTTCCTTTCCACTGGAATTTTATAAGATTCACGTGTTGCGAACTGAAGTAAACAAACCCACGAGATAAGAAATCCTACGAAACGTGACTGCGAACGAAGCTTTTTCGTGTTATGTGTTCGATGAAAGCAAACATTCCTTGCGGCGAACCTCCAAAAACAGCACCTATTTCTAGAGCAACAAAGGTTTTGTTTATATTCACAGCACCAATTTTACACGCACGCCTCTAAAAATAGCGTCCGCCAGTGATTAAAGCTGGTGAATGACCAACCTTGATTCCTGGCTGTATTCGAATAGCATCAAACCAAAATTATCACAATGCTCCCCAAAAAATGTAGATCATACGACCAGAAAACAAACTGGTCATCATTTCTATACCTCAGCGCACTATCGCTCAACTTCCAAGCTGTGTTCGGATTTTGTAGGGAACTGAACTGTAGAGATAAGAGGTTAAATGCCGCCCTTCCGGGAAGTAGATTCTGCCAGTGAGAAGAAACACAATCAGTGCATTGGGATTTCTTCAAAGAAAGCACTGAAGGCTTTTGCAATAAACTTGCAATAAACTTGTAAAGGTCCAGTAGATGCGTATTCAATTCTAAACTTGCTTTGAGTTGGTTAACTGATTTGAATAGATCGGTTGAAGAATTGCTCGCTTGTAAATTTCGGTTGGCCATTTATGAAGTGTTCTTCACTCCCTGTAAATAAGATTGAATTTTAGAATCGACAAGAATCTCTCTCTCTGTCATCAACTCACTCACTTTTCATCACTCCTTCGATAGCTGGCGCGGCCCAGGTGTACGTTTCGCAGCCAATGGATACGGTTAAAGTGAAGCAACAAGCTTTTCCCCACCTGTACAGAAACATGTTCCACTGCTGCGCGGAGACGTATCGGAAGGACGGCATCGTGCGCGGATTGTACGCCGGTACCCTGCCGGCGGTGGTGGCCAACATCGCCGAAAACTCCGTGCTGTTTGCAGCCTACGGCGGTTGCCAGAGGGCTGTAGCGTACGCAGTGGGCGTGGAGCATACCAGGGACCTGTCGACATTAGGAAATGCCTTTGCTGGATTCTTCGCCGCGTTCTTTTCCACATTCACACTCTGCCCCACAGAATTGGTGAAGTGCAAACTGCAAGCGCTGAGAGAGGTTAGTTACATCAAGTCGATAAAATTACTTTTCCGAATTCAAAACGTTGAAAATCTACAAGGCAGGACATGTTTGTGGACCCACAAAAGTAGATTACATCTCGCCTTTTAAGCTATGTGAACAAATTTATGGGAAAGAAGGTACGTGTGTTCGTTTTTCGAGGGTTCAGCAGAGAACCCACTTGATTTTCATCTTAAATACGCTACAAAATGACCTACTAACCAAAATTTATGCAAAATTACAATTTTAAACATTGAAATATGCACGTCATTTTGCACTTTCTAGGTATTCCCGGCTTTTTTCGAGGACTCAGTTCGACTTTCGTACGCGAGATGCCCGGTTATTTCTTCTTCTTTGGCAGCTACGAATGCACAAGGGAGTTTTTCAGAAAGTAACTTACCAATTACGTTTATGAGAAGCTATTTTACGCAAGCTATTTTTACTTTCTCGCAGACCGGGACAAACCAAAGATGATATTGGCCCCTTGAAGACCATGATTGCCGGTGGAGTTGGCGGGATCATGCTGTGGACATCGATTTTCCCTGCCGATGTGATTAAAAGTCGAATTCAAGTAAACAGCTTGAAGCGCGGAATGATGTCTCTAGGTGTGGAAATCTTTAGAAACGAGGGTCTGCTTGCATTATACAACGGCTTACTGCCCTCAGTCATTAGGACCATTCCTGCTAGCGCAACCCTTTTCCTAGTCTACGAGTATACAAAACAAATATTGAACGCTTCACTTTGACAAATGCATTTCGAAAGTAATATATTTATAATCTATTTTATTAACAAAGATTGTAGTTCTCCCCTACTTATAGTTACAATACTCGTCAAACTAATTAATTTAAAACTACAAATCAGAAGCACAGAAGGTATCCTTGTTACAAATGGGTTACAGTTGACAGTTTGCGTTTGATGAAGAGTTCACGATCTTTAGGTGTCTCTAGGTTACGCCAGTCTTCCCAATGTATCTGCAAGATAGAATAATATGCTTATTATTTGGAGGAAAAGCAGAGAACTTTGGTGTTGTGGAACTTTTTCAAATCCAAAACCAAATTTCCAATTTAAATTTCTAATTGTGCAATAAAAACTCAAGTTCACGCATTATTTGTAATAACAAAGAAGGATGTAAGAAGTTGTAGGAGTTCATGTTTTCCAGCACTTCTTTTGTCGCAAGTACATGGAAAGAATCTTCCCAAACTGGTTTCAAAATTAAATAAAATAAAATTTAATTAAATTTCTGAAACCGAACTGATATTTTTGCAAATACTGTAAAAAATGTGCATGCTTATAGTTTAACCTCACCACAACATATTTGTGACCCAGTAGTTTCAATTGGTTCAGCTTCAAGTCGAAAAGGCCAGTAAAGCGATCTGTTTCCCGTACGACGTTGTTCCATCCGGCGATCACGAGAACTATGGTGTCAATATCTTCGCAGTCCTTGTCACCAAGAAGTTCCTTGCGTGTCAGTATGATACCTGCAAAGGACAATTTCGCTCATTGACACAGCTTAGAAATGAAGGAAATGTAATCTGGAACTAACCGCTGTAGTTCGCTGGACAATTCGGCGACAAATCGATCGCCTTTCGCTCCTTCCGGTCGTAGCACACTACAATGTCTGGTCGTTCAAAGTGAGGCAAAACATGCTTAAATTGCCAGGTGCGAAATATGTTATCCGCATTTGCCTTGATTTCCAAAAGCAACCGATCGGTGTGGCTTAACTTGTACTTGGAATTCCGCTCCGGTATGTATTGCGTAAGTAACTTGCCCATCGTCCTTCGGATATTGTCATTCAAACTGTTGCCCGTATAGTTTGCATCTTTCAAATTAATTTTCACAAACGAGTCCAGATGGAAGATTTCTCTGCCACAACCCAGACTTTTGCCGTAAGCATGGCGCAGGAAGTTACTTTCAAGCGCACTGCTAATGAGTTCCTTGTCGTAGAAGCCTTTTATGCTGAGGAAGTGCAGGCATCTAGGGAAGCAGGTCGGGTGCTTCATAATCTCGTCGACTTTTTGTTGCAACTGCTTAAGGATGTCTGCGCTTACGACTCTTTCAACACCACTTGGGCTGCTGTAATTAAAAACACTCAAAACCAGACTCATTCGTTCCAAGTCCTTTAGACGAGCCTGTTCCAGTTCTCGCTGGAACCGCTGCAATATAAGCTCCAGACAGCGCTCGTGGCACACTTGAACGTCGCTACCTAAAAGTGCAATGTGCAGACAACTCAGTAGCGACAGACGCTCGATCTGTGGACACAGTTTCTCGAGGAGTTCCATCATGACGTCCACCTGTACGAGTTTCGAGCTGTACCGCAGCACTTTCATCAGGCTGACCAATGTCATGTCCCCCACATCGTCGACCTCCTTAATCAGACGGTAGTATATTTTCGTCACCAAATCCTGGTTTCGTATAGATGTTTGGGTTTTGAAGAAGCCCATTGCCATCACGCCGATTTCCTGCAGAGTCATGCTATCGATACTGGAATCGAAATTCAATTCAAAGTCGAACATTTCGGAAACCGGCTGTCGCACCACGTTGCAAAAGAACATCGTATGCACCAGTTGTGCCGGCTGCATGCGTCTGATTTTGCGACCGAGTTTGCGCAAGGCTTCCCAGGTAAAATCGCAAATGCGTCCCAAATTCAGGGTGTACCAAGCGTCGCAGTACATCAGCAGCTCGTTTGTGTTCCACTTGGTAATGCGGCTCGCACAGACCACATCCAACGTATTCCAGATCTCGACGTAATTCGGAGCCTTAACAGTGTCGGGCGGCGGAAGGAGCGCAAGGTGGCTCAGCGCTCCCAGCAGCTGTTCATCGCTTAGTTTTTCCGAGACCCGGCAAAATAATTTCGTGAAAGGTTTAAAACGGTCTTCAGAAATAAAAACTTGAGGATTTTCCGCCGCACACATGTGCACCAGTGCACAGAAGCTTTTGTACACATCGTCGACAACAGGGGATTCCTCACAAGTAGGATCAAGCACTAAGGCCGGGATCTGATCAGGCGGCGGTTCCTTGCATCCAACTTGAAAGATCTGATATCTTTTTAGTGAGTATTCCAAGACTTCATGCGCATACGTGTTCTCCGTGTCACGGAAAATTTTAGCCGACTTAGCCGGTGAGGTAAATACGTTTCGGCCACAAACTTTCTGAGATTGCGGCTGCACCAGCTTTTGAAGCTTCGGTGCTTGATTCCTCTCGGAGCAAAAGAGTCTTAGTAGGAGCCTCCGAGAAAACATTTTAGCAGATCTAAACCTTTAACTAACAATATCTAATTTATATTTTTGTAATGAAACAATTTAAAAGAACTATTAGCAGAAACCTGCGCCGAAAAACGCCAAATATGTTTGCCACGGCTTTTGTCGGCCGAATACTATGTAGAAGTCGTTCTACAGCGACAATACGAGGCGTCTCAAGCCGATTTCAGCGACGATATTCTGACGGCTTGCTAAAATAAACAGTTTAATATGAAGTACTCAGTTTATCTGCTATATAGTATATAAAAATTTTTTATCATACCGAAAAATACAAATAAATCGAAGTAGTCTATTTTTTCATAAACCAAAAATACGTGGCTCCAAAGATAGAAGGTATGAACAATAATAATAGTATGACTATTCCGGCCGTTCAATTCACAGGCCTTGGAAATGTACCAGCGGCAACACAAACATCTTCAATGGTTTGCTTTGTGTGGTTTCTTCTCTCTAGTTGTTCATTCCTTTATAAGCGAAGTGACGGAAATACCATCTCGGTAGGCGGGAATTATTTTAGTCTACATTTACTTGAAACTTGTAGAAAATTAAAGCACTTGTAAGTTAAAACATGTGGAAGTATAAAAAATCTTAGAGAAGCTGTACATAGACACGAAGATATTATCGATATTTCGCTCTTCGGCATCCTGGAATTAACACGAACTATTCTTTAGGTACTTTTTAACTACTCGATTTATTTCAGTAACGTGGCGAGATATTTCTGTTCTCCAATTAGCTAGAGAATTGGAATCACAAATGGCCCTACCGGGCTGTATTTTTTGAAGCTTTAGCTACGTAATGACCAGTAAACTTGCTATATCAATATATTAGAATGTCGACAATATGCAAAGATGCAATAAGCATCTCACTGACTTTAATTCTCTCCGCCGAAATATTTCTATACGTTGGCAGACGGATACACGGCGTTTTAAAGGTTTCCAAAATTTCGTTTAACTTCCGTGTCACTGCGCCGTTTTTTCTTGGTACTCAGCTTCTCTGTAAGCGGTGGGTGAATTCGTAAAAGAAATATCCTCCTTGGGAATTTACATACGATTCAGTAAGAAATGAGGCCTTATCTCCCAACATTTGGTATTAGTGTACAGACGAAATCGTTGCCATTCATTCCATCTCTTTTGCTCATTTATGATTAATGATAAAGTAATCGGTTAATAAAGCAAAAAATCTAATTTTTTTTATTTATAATTATATATCATTGCACAATTTACTGCTTTGGCAACTCCAAAAACCTTGCATCCCTCTCTTGCTGTATTGACATCTCCGAATGTCACCACATTGTGGTGAATATTTATTTCTCCATCTCCAGTAAGAGAAGCCGAAAATTTTATCTATAAATATAAAAACGGAATATATTAATTTAAACAAAATTTTGCGTTTATTTAATTAAATTGAGTCAAATTGATAAATGTTTATCGTTTAGATAAATCCATACTGCAAGTTTAAAGCATTCATATTTTTTGAAGTCTTCTTTAAGTACAATTCCTAAGAACAAGAAGAAGCATAAAAATCATGAGAGAATGTTAGGCTTCGTTTTTCACGAATGGGAAAGGGCTTCGGATTTTTCGGATAATTCATAATTTTCATCAGCTTTTAATGTGCTGAGCTGTAAACTCAAGCAGATTTTTTAAGAAAATGGATGGCAATCTCTTTGGTGTATAACATACACACAATCGAAATAACGGAGAGTGAAAATAAACAAAAAAGTTGGCCAGTTTGGCAAACAAATGTTTGCAATGTAGCATGGGCTCTAGCGATTTAACAGCTCTCTATCGTCTTATCTTTGTTCAACATCTACCCCTAGGCCAGTCTTCTACCCAGCAGGAATATCATGACTAGTTTCGTGATCAATTAGTTTCTAAAACATTACTTGTCCATTCCACAAATTTTTGTCGAAATCCCTCCATTCGACATTTGGTTCCATGTTTAAAATCGATCTCGAAGCCTGTTTCTAGATTGGCCGGAGAGAAATATTTTTCCGTCATACCTCCACTTAAAATAAAGATCTTTTTAACAACATTTAAGTACTTTTAACTACTATAGATATTCCTACAGGGGTTTTTAGTTGAGTATGATACCATTTCTCTCTTTGTCACCACTGTTGCTTCTGACCAACAGAACCAACAACAACTTATTTATGTATACACATTTTTGTGTAACTTCATTCTTTAATTTGAGTTCGGGCTGCACGAAAGTACTTCAGTTTGATAGCGGCAAACTTTGCCTGCGATTTCCACGCTTTTGTTGTGTATAAATCAGTGGATGAAATATTAGCATATCTGTGTCGTGACTATTTTCGTAATAAAAAAGAACACATTTTGCAGCTAATGAGTTCAGATGAGGTGAGTAGAAATATCGAGGTGTGCGCCAAAACAGTGTTCAATAATTGAAAACGTATAAAAAAAAATATGATGGCCGTGGAACACGCAAAGAATAGAAAAGTGTGGCAGTGAAGTCTCTCATACGTGGGATTTCGCGGAGTGAGCGAGAAAGTTTTTGTTCTTCAGTTCACATCTCTCATTGATCTCTCTTTCTATCGTATGGGATGGTATTTGGCTTTGCTCTATGGAAGTAGGTGGTTTGTGTCTTGGATGTAATATCAATGGTGGGTCTGCAACTTGTAACGGGGCTTTGATTTTTTTTTGGATCTAACTGAATTTCTCCTGCCCTTGGACACCCGGCGAAATATCCGATCATGTCTAATGTGCGGGGAACAATCATCTTAACCCATAAATAACGAAAGATAAAAATTAGTATTAACTTAGGAAATATTTTCCTTGTGTGGAATCCAGTCTAAATAAGTAAACTTTTGTTTAACCTAAAAGATATCGCATTTTTAAACTTCTAGGATTTACTAAGACAAAATTTCAGCTATGAGGGGGCTTTGAGCACTCAAAACTACCTTCACGGCTTCGTCACTGTATTACTTCATGCTTTTTATATGCTGCCTATACTTTAAAACAACTCCCTCTTACTACATTCTGCTCTCCCGACAAAACTTGTTGGAGCGTCGGCTAAAGGCCGGTCGTGCGGCCAACAACTACAAAGATTACTTTTTCTCGTGTTAGTGGAATCAAGCTTGATTTGTGTGCTTCACAAAAACAAAATGCATGCAATTTTGAGAACATGAAGACTATTTTTGGCAACTTGGGATAATTTATTGAGAGAGATTCTGAACTCTTGATCTTCTACACGGCGCTAACCGGGAAAAATAATTTCGAAAGTAACTAAAGAAGAAGCAGGAAATAGGTTTTCATTACTCATTCTTCTAAAATGCAAATGAAACTTTTTTAAATATGGAGCTGCATTAAATATTTTGCAAGGGAAATAAATATAGTCAGCTGTTCTTATCCACCACACGTGCTTTTGGCCGAAATAGATGCCAACGTACTTTACTGAAAGTCGCAATTAGCGAGATGCCAATTCTCCTTTCTTTGAAGTATTTTATTTAAAATGTGAATATTTATAATGTTTGCTTATAAATTCCTATATACTAATGTAATAAATTCATGTTATACTTTATTCAATACACGGTGAATTTTATGCAGTAATAAATATAAAACACGGTGTGTGTTATAAATAAATATGTGATCTCATACCTCTTTATTAGGTCGGATTTTATATAATAAAGAGGACTATACTTTCAATCTGTTATTTTTAGAAATAAATAATAAATAACAAGTTTTCAACACATCTTTCTTAAGCAGATTAATTGACAGTGAAACATTTTATAAGAAAATATCTAAATGTGGGCTTAAATATCGTTTATATAAAAGATTTAGAAGAATATACGTTAAATGAAAAAACAACAGAAATGCACGTTCTCTAGTTTTCATTTTAATTTGAGGCCAAAGCTACACCCGCTAACTTAAAAAATATACTTTAGAAAACATTTAAGGGCTTTAAAATCCCCTATAACCGTTAAAGTGGACGAGCCACACCCATTTTTGGGAAAATTATGCTAATGTCGGCATAAAATTTCGTCTGAATATAACTGTATAAAAAGTATACTCAATATCTACTCTACCTGTGCGTTTAAAGATAACAATGTGAATATAAACAGTCTCTTCAAAATGTCGGTTATTCCAAGGGGTGTTACACGCCTATTTTATTCATACAAATTACAATCTATAACTGCTCAGATATAAAATTTTCTGTTATTACCATACGATTAAAATTTTTGATTATAAATTCGCCCGTTGACAACTTTTGCATAAGTGGGCAGACCACGTCCATTTCTTCAAATATTTTGGTAGTACCTGTAGATACTCGAGAATAAAATTGCGAAAAGCTTTAACTTTTTTATTTATTCCCAGAATTTAAAAATATACTAAGTGTTTTCTTTTTTGAGTAGAAATTCACCTACTCACAATTTCGCCTCGAAGAATTTCTTGTAAAGACGACGCGGCAATCGTCGTATCGTTGAATAAGTGGTGCCCCTGTAGAGAAAAAGTTAATGGAATGCTTAAAGAGCAAAGCCTTGGTTCGTTTCTATCCTATTTTAAGTAAAACCTTCAATGGGAAGATTTAGTGTTTGAAACTTAAGAAATAATACACCACTCATTGTTATCACTTATCACATCTCATCATATTTCTTTAGCTATCTCTAATAAAATGTTTATATAAACTCTGTTTAAAGCAAATAGGAAGTACTATATTACAGATTGTACAATTACTGAAAAATCGGGCGATTACAAGTTGAAATAGAATAAGAAAAACAATATTGGATCATATTTCAACGTACTCGTATTAAGTAACGTCTTTCTAGGGACGTGGGGATATATTTGTTTAAATAAGGCTGTATTACACTCTGTCATTTCCTTTAATCGAAAATTCTTAACTGGAAGTTATTTCTCTCGTCTCCAAAGAAGTACCTTGTTTACTTTGTACTACTTATGTATTTTTCCTCATATATTTAACATAATTTGTAGGAGTGATTATATCAAAGTTTTTGTAAACTTTTTAAGGTAAAACTTCCGTTTTCAAACAAGATTAAGGTACTTTTCCAAACGGCTGTAGATTTACGGAATAGGTATCCCAGAACTTTGATTAAAAGTTAATAATCAACATATGTATAAATATTTTCCTTAATTATGGCAGTAATAAGTGAAAAATAAAAACAAAAAAACAAATTTCTGTTAGGGTTATCAAAAGTGTTATTTATGAGAAATGGACGATCAAGTCAATCGGCAATATTTTTTGGTTAGCAGTAACATATAAGAAAAATCAGAACTTGTTCTATGTGTAGTTGAAAAAGTCATTTCAAATTAGCTGCTATTCTTGCAGGGTTGCTTTATTGTCTACCAGGAAATTTGTTGTCTCTCTTCTCAGTAGTGATGCTCTGTTGGCACGATAAAAGTGGTGGAAATCTAAAACGTGGTCTACCACTTCCTTTCTTTAGCTTGTCCGGGTTGCTGGAGTTGTTTAGTTGTCGCGGCAAAATAGTGTGATGTGTTGCAGATGTGTGTCTCATTGCAGTTACCTGCTGTTTCGTGCAAAGTAAAATTGTTAGAGTTCTTTATATGTTTATAGAACTAATTTTCGAATTAGCTGAGTATATAATAAGTAGAAAATGAATGGAACAGAGGCAAGTTAATATTTGCAAAAAATTCAAACATTTGCTTTCAGTTGGTGAAGACTGGGAAACTCCCATCCGTGGAGAAACAAGGCAAGAAAGGAAAACGAGAGAGTAAATAGCATAAAACCATGGACTCTCGATCTCCTGTAAAAGAATGCACTCTCCGCAGCTTAAATATTCGTACCTAGAAGGGAGAGAACAAGTAGCTTGTTCTCTGATGTGTTTGTTCGTGTCGTGTAGTGTTTTTTTTTTATTTTTTTTTTTTTTATTTGTTGGTGGATTGCTGACGGCACGCAGTGAGCGTTGCTCGGTGTATCGCACATTTTTGAAAGAGTAAGGGAGACCACATGAAGAGAGCGAGAGAGATGAATTTGATTGCCGTTATGCGAAACTCTAGAACACAAGGGGTAGTGAGGAAATGTCAAACTGCTTTAAATGGGTTTGCTTCAGGAGAAATTCCATTAAAATACGGTTCACCACATCTGTCCACGATGTGGTGAATCTGCAATGTTGCCAGGAAGATAATGTATTCTTACTGACAGGGTATTTAATGAGGGAAGTTCCTTGGGAAAAACATGGGATAAGTTTATTTAAAAAGGTCGATTCTAGTGTGTATAACTTTTATCTTCTTTCGCATTGAATATTGGAAAATTAAAAATAATAAATTTTACTATATTTCACTTGAAGGCATTAGCCACTGCTACTTCTGAGTTCATAAGGAAACGTTTGTCGATATTGCGTTACGATTTGCTTGTATTTCGTCATCAAATTTCTAATTTTTATATTATTAAAAACGGTATTTAATTAAAATGCAGATAAAAAGCGGGACAGTCAAATTTATTTCTCTTCTCTACATATCTGTCACCACTTGAAAACATTTCGAGTATGAATTCCAATTACTCGTAATCAGAATTCCAAAGATTTACTAAAAAGTTTTCTAGCAACATTGGCTTTCACCTTTACACATATTTTCTCATTTATTCCTTCCCCTGCTGCCATAGCAAAACATATTTCTGTCTCATTTACTCCAGTGCACAACGAAAGCAAACTGCGTGGTGAACTCACATACACTATTTGTAAATTCAACAAATCCGAAAAAAAAATTTACATTTAGCCGTAGGGGAAAAGAGTTTCGCATCTCGTTATCTCTGGTCAAAACCTTCGAGGGGCCAGCTGACTATCAGTGTAGTATAAATAAATACTTTTTATACCCTACACCAGGTGGGACAATATTATATTCACATTGTTCTTCCGTTAAGCGTTAAAGGAGGCGTGGTAGATATAGAGGAGTATTGTTCTTATATGAATTATATGAGTTCTTGCTCAAAATCACCTGCTGAGTCGATTTAGCCATGTCAGTCTGCATGGGGAAATCACGGATTACGATGGGATTGAAAGTGGGCGAAATCGGTTAACAACCACGCCTAGTCTCTGTTGCCTAGATGCGTATGAAATCCCTCCCCCCTTCGCCTTGACGAAAAAACTAGTATAAATCAGATTTAAGTGTATGCGTGAAAATACGCTCTCACTCTATTATTTTTTTTTTCTTTCAGTTTCAGGAGTTTTACTCCGTTGTTTTGTTTTTATGAAATCCTTTGGGTTATCAAAACAAAACTCAAAAACAATAGAACTGCAAACTCTGTCCTGCAGTCCGTTTTGGTGTGGTGAAATTATGAAATTGGCGACAAGGTCGGGAATGCCCCAAAAATTCCACAATGGATGGTAACCATGGAAACGTGCAACCATGGGGTGAGCCAGCAACAACACTCAACGCAGTGTTCATGATCAACAACGTTCTTGTTCTTTTCAAACCGGAGGGAGAAATGGCAAAAATTTAGCATCGCAGAGAATTTCTCTTTATTGCATCCTCTATCTCATTTTACTAAATTAGTCTCAATAATTTCACCACAAATACAATGCTGCCACCTAGCATTGCAAAATTGCGGTGGGTCTAGCAGATTTTCTAGAATTTTTCTACAATCAAATTTTTTTCAATTTTGTATAACTGTATTTTTTTCAATTCTGTTCTTGTGCGGTGAACACGATTTAAAAGGATGACTTCGGGTCGACGAAAGTAAACTAATTCTAAAATAAAAGTACGAGGTATTTATTTAATTTCCATATATTTAATGAATATGTAAGATATACATATACTTATTTAATGCTTGTTTCATGCTTCCTACTACGTATTGTTTGTTAAAAAAGGATAATGTACATATAACATTCAATTATACATCAAGTTGAAATAAAATTACGTGGTAGTGTTAAATGGCGTTAAAGAGGGAAATAACATAAAAAGATTGTTGAGAAACATAATTTTCTAAATTTTCATTAAAAGCACAATGTTTTTATTGTTTTGATTTATTTGAACTATCCCAGTCGGAAATAAGGGAGATATTTATAGTATATGTTTCGACGATCGACTGGGCCTCAATTTTTACATACGATTTTCAAAAATTATTATATCCGAATGCTTCTTCTACTTCTAGTAAAGGTACCCAAATACTTCTGTAGGTTATACAGTTGCAGCGAGACACATTTCGGAATATGTTTATACTTAATATTACTTAAGACTATAAATTCTATTAGTTGATATTCAATTGTT
Organism: Sicus ferrugineus; assembly: GCA_922984085.1. Taxonomy (NCBI): domain Eukaryota; kingdom Metazoa; phylum Arthropoda; class Insecta; order Diptera; family Conopidae; genus Sicus; species Sicus ferrugineus. The sequence continues at coordinate 23,392,051 of OV277351.1, forward strand.
TAAATTCTGCGTTTTTAGCCACACTAGAAACAAAATCTGAACTGTCAAACAACTGGAAACCAATCAAGCGCTGACAAATCGAACTACTCTTTTTGTACAAATTCAAACGGTTTTAACACAATCAAATGTATTGTCTTTATAATATAAAGTTTATATTAACTAGAAATCCTTAAATCCTTCATGCTAACCACTTTATATATTCCTACAGGGTTGCTGGTGAAATATAAAGCATTTCCCTCTCTCTTTCTTTCTCTCTCTTTGTCTTGGCTTTTTCTTTTTACTAGCAAAAGCAACAACAAATTATTTCTGTATACACATTTCTGCATAATTCCTAGCTGTAATTTCGTTTGTGGTGCTCGAGATGCGTCAGTTTTATTGCAGACTTGTATGTGGAATAAGTGAGTAAAGTATTTCCATTCCTGTTGACTGAAATTCCGCTGAAATGAGCGTAGCTGAAGTGGATTTTAATTTGTAAAAATATTAAGAGAACTGCATAAAACTATAGCTGGCAAAGATAGAAAACGTATAAAAAGAATTAATGGTTAGTACAACTGGTTAGGAAAGTGAAGAAACAACCTTGGGTGGGAAAATGTTCTTAAATGCGTGGGGAATTTACGGATGAATAAGCGAGAAAGTCATTGCTTTTTCGTCGGCAAGCCTTTCTCTCATTTTCTCTTTCCCTCGTATGTGCTCGTGTGGTATGGTCGTGGTTACGCTATCGAGTATGCTCGGAGGATATTTTTACTTTCATTTTTGTGATCGGAGTACGTGCTTAAATTGTGGTTACGCTTGTACTCGCTCGACCCACGTGTGCATTATTCAAAAATAGGTATTTTTTTTCTCCTTCAACAGCAACCCATCTACTACACATATGAGAAAAGGTATTCTTTGAGCTGTAGTTTTCGACGCGATGGAAGAACAAGCGTCTGGGTTAATGGAAATGTGGTGAACATATGCAAAAGGCGTAATATTTTGGAACGATTACCATGGAAATATAATTAATCAGTCTTATTGAAAATATATCAGCGCAATAAAAGAAAAAGAGATTATGCGGCCTGAAGAAGTGGTGTGCAAAACGAAATAGTGGAGGCTCGTTTTCATTTATACAGAACGAATTAAAGATTTTCGATGTATGAGCATTTAAAAATTATTTAAGAATGAAACGGCATGAATTTTGACAAGAATGACAGACGGCAAAGTTTTTGTTAAGGTTTGTATCTTGTTTTATATAAAAAATTGCAATCTGTGAATAAAATCGAAACATTGTAGAATGGTGGAAAATGGCATAAGAAAGACTGACACTTTATTCGGAAACACAATAACAGCAGACCAACAGCTTGCAAACGCTTTAAGATAACTCGCAACGGGAGAGTCCTACAGAAGTTTATCTTACCAAAGCCGGATTTCACATTCGTATCTTGTTTACTGCATTCCAGCCGTATGCAAAAGTATCTGAAAAAACTTGAAAGGACTCTCTACATGAAGGTGAGTGAATTATATTTTTAATTAAACGCACAAACGTTAAAGTTTTTAGTAAATTCTGTTTTATTGCATAACAGATAGCACATTTCACGTTCATAAAAATAAGGTATCACATTTCATGTTGATAAGAATAAGCAACTCAATAAAAATAGGAACAAAAAATCAAACATCCTTCTCTTAACAAATAAAAACCAAAACAAAACAAATAAGTTCAGAAAAAAAAATAAGTTCACTTAAAAAATAAGTTCAGCAACACCGGTGAACTCGGCGTGCTCCGTGTAGGCTTCATCGAGTTTTCGTGCTTGATGCGAGAGCGTGGTGTAGAGAACGGAAAAAAATCCCATTCTATCTTTTACACACAAAACAACAATAAAAAAGTCCTACTTGTCGAGTATGCTCGATAGCGTAACCACGACCTATCTGCTTTGCGGAATCAAGTGGTTTGTGTCCTAGATATGTAACATCAGTGGTGAATTTTCAACTTCCTAAAGGGGGCCGAAAATTTCCATCACTCCAATTGTATTCCTCCTGACCCTTCAGGCACAAATCGAAATTCCTGATCATAGTTAATATATGCAGAGCAATAAATTTCGTAAAGATTGTATTTTTGAACAATTGGCACACCTTTGTCAATAATGGACTTGGAAGCTGGGTCTGTATCACTGTTGCACTGTTGCATTGCCAGCCATGGGCAATCTGATCTAAATTATGTGGAGATATCACACCTGGAAAACTTCACCGTGAGTTCGAGCTTGGGACTCCGCCGAAAGCCTATAAGTGATCGACAAGGGGATCAAGTGGTCCAGTGATACCACAATGGGCCTTATTTAGCCCAAGTGAGCTGAGTTATCCGGCTGCCGCGCAACCTAAACTACCATAACCTACGTGACACTACCTTCTTAAGCCCGCAATGTGAATTTCAGCTTACCTCGGGGAATTCAGCTTACCTCAGATACAATTTAACAACTCGATTTTAATTATAGTTTAAAATCAACTTTTGTCACAAAGTTCTCAAATCGATTTGAATAAGCCAAAATTTTAAAATAAAATGCGAGCATTATAGTGAAATCGAAAATAACACGGAATTTTCCAAACGCAGCCAGTGTGACCCGAGGACTCAGAAATACACTTTTTCTCCTTTGTAACATTATTATTGCAGGTATAAAAGACCACGTTGATGAAGGAAACTACGCTCTTTATTCACCCGGCAAATGTAAACTTTTAAATCGGGTTGGCTAAGAAGATGAGGCACTTTAATATTTTCTCTTGCCATTTTAATGGGAAGACATTATATTAAGTGTTTAGTTTGTGGAGTGAAGGATGACGAAGTTCAGGGAATAAATTTCTTTATGCTGCCCCACCGAAAGGACAAGTAAGTAATATTGCGAGATTCATTCTGTGCTATTTTCTGTTATGTAGGATTCTATATCTATAATTTCCTTGCAGGAAAAATGAGTGGCTCAAACGCATAAAAAGAAGAGATTTAATTAATATGAAGATATCAAAGGATCTGAGAATTTGTGAAAGGCATTTCTCAACAGAAATGTTTAGTCTTTCAAACTGTCGCTTAAAGTGTCAAGCGCTTTCCTCTCCACATACTGTCAATATAAAGTATTTTTGCTGGTTTTAACAGAAAACAGATCAATTCCAATGTACAGTGTAATTTATTGCAAAAGAAGGTTTCACATGAATTGGAAGAAAACATCTCTAGTAGCGATGATAATAAAATGATAGGTGGTCCGGAGGTATTCGGTAGAGAGGTAAACGAGGAAGAAACAATCAGAATTACCAAATTGAGGGATCCACCGAAGAAATGTTCCTGGGGGGCGATTCCACATTATCATTGAAGTGAGAACTGAGAATCGTCTTCTCCCCGTCCATTGACAGATTTGACTAGGCCTTTTGTATGAATGGTGATTTGTCCAATGGTATGGTTGTCATTATTACATATCTACAAATTCTTCACAAATTTAGGCCACTTATCAACTTAAGATTTTTATTGACTGAAAATGCACCGCTATTGACCATTTCGGATAAAATAAGTAACATTATATAAAACGTTTTAGATAGACTGTTGTATTCATTATAAAATAATAAATAAATAATTAAATTAAAATAAGAAATCTTTTTCTGCGGTCCGCCTGACAGGGGTTTCTCAGCTCTCATAAATTACATGAGGGTTCAATAACCGATGATCTCGTGAGAATGAGAGTTCATTAACTGATGAGCTTTTTGCGCTATAGGTGTTAATATTTGCTATTTGTCAGTTTGACAACTGATAAAGTGAACTGTGACAATGTCCACTTCTCGAATTTAGATTCAAATCCGAATTTAGCTTTAAATCCGGATTCAGCTTGCAATATTAACGCCATATCAGATTGCATTATAATAGAATCGCTGTATATTATTATGTTGTGAACAGTGTTGTGATGACATCACATGAGTAATTTTTTGTCTCAATTTCATCACTTTATGAATTTGCAATTTCAAGTGTGTAGTAACTCGAAAATATTATTTATTTACATATATCCCAATATTTTTAGATTATTATTCCCGACGATATACCCGGAGATTTCATGGAAACTTCGGAAATTAAGGATGAGGAAGAAATCATCGATGAAAAGGAAAAAGTTCAAAAAGAAGAAACTGAGTTCAGAATTAAAAGGCGTCTCATCGAAAGGGTTCGCAGGCGTCGGGTCCTCTATGACTCGAATTACAAACTGTTTTCCAGCGTGGAAGCCAAAGAGGAGGCGTGGCGGCAAATAGGAAAGGAACTGCACAAAGACGGTAAATCTAATTAGACTGACATAGCGGTTAACTACTGGTTACTAATCTTTCTGTACACTTATTAGTGGACACATGTAAAAGTATGTGGATTGACTTACGTTACATGTACCAGCGCCATGTCCGGAGACTTCGCAAGTTTTTCCGCCGTGGTACCAAGCACAAAAAGCGACGGCCTGTCATGGCATACGAACGAGAGCTTTTATTTCTGTGGAGATACATACCGGATAGGTGAGGAATTGGACAGTTGGTACCATAGGGCTCTGATTGAATTAAATTTTATGTTAAAGAATCCGCCTGCCAAAGAAAGCTGTCCCAGCAAAAACGCCGGCACTCAATGACTCCTATGAGGATGACGATGTTGTGATGTTGATTGAAGAACCGCCAATCATAGTGATCGATGCAGATGAAAACGAGACTCCGACTAATTCAATGGAGTATCGCACAACTCCGCTGACACTACAAATCACGCCAGAAATTATCAAATTCATAGAAGCGGTGGAGCCGTACCCCGAATTGTATGACGTGGAGAACCGCTACTACAATGATTACCGCCGCAAAGGCATCATCTGGAACGCTTTGGCCAACGAACTTAAGGAGAAAGGTAATTTTCTCAGAAATTGCTTCGCATCAGGTCATTTAACTAGAGCGCATTTCTTCTGAAGCCACAAAATTAATGAAGCTATGGATCTACCTATGCACGCGCTACGAGTGGCAAGCGAACCAGATAACCACGATTGACACCGAGCTTGAGAAAGTCCTCTCTTTCCTGAGGCCATACGTACTCAAGAAGTAAGTAATACCTTCAGCCAAATGCTGTCTTTGAAATCCTTATATCTGCTCTTAACTCTTATTTGCAGTCACAACACGGTGTACAAGCAAAGTTCGTATGTGAAGTACAGGTGGCAGGAGCCAATCGAACACTTCAAGAACATCTTCCAGCTCTTGGTCGCCATACGGAAGTTTCCCAAAATAGTCAGCTACACCGATGAGGACCTGTTAGCTCCTAGAAAGGAGGAGGAATATCATCTGACATGGATGCAAATAGCTAAAATGAGAGGTAATTTAGATCGTTAAAATAAAAGGACGTTGAACTGCAGTGAAGATCAAGAAAGGCCAAATTGGTCGCAGTTTTTGAGAGTTAAAGAGTACGACCCACGTTTGTTAATTACTCTCCATTATGTCCGCTTAGGAGTCATGGCCGGCCAGTGTGAAGTTACGTGGCTGATAATGCGACAATTCTACTGGGATTTAATGCGCATGCGGAAACACACGTACCAGCTCCAGGACAAGTGGTACTTCGAGAGCATTATTTCCGAGCTGTACGCGAACACAGCTCCACCAAAGAATAAGCAACCAGTTGTGCCCAAGCCTAGCGACCAGGACGTGTACGCCAATTCATACGCAACATTTTCGCCAGTTACCGTAACTGTCGACGACGACAGCGACGACGACGAAAACAAGAACGAGACCCCACACGTCTACAAATCAGGGTATCCTCCGGCGATAATCAACGTATCCAATAATACATTCCAAATCTTGCCTAAAATTACATCGGCTAAAAGCCTCAACGTTTCCAACCACCCGTCCTTCGCTGGCCAAAATAAACAAACAGTGTATACTGCACCCGGTGTTCCTTCTTTACCACCTGTTTTCCCGTATGGAATTTCACTTGTGCCCGCGTCCACGTCTGCGAATGTGCCGATACCACAAAATTCTACTACAGTATCCAAAAGCAGCTGGAACGCACAGAGCAATAATGTCTTACCCATCCAGGGTAATAATATCGTTCCGAGCACAAGTGCTGGTCTCTCGACGAGCAACAACATCGCCGTTCCGAGGAAAAATATTGTCATCGCGAGCAACAATATCGTTGCTTCAAATGATGCGGTAAGTACACACAATAAGAAGGCAAATATTTGGAGTTGTACGACTAAAGGAAACTCAGACGTCTTTCTCTTCAACACCGCAGGTTGCCACAAAGCCTTTGCTGAGACAAATTCTACACCATCCCTCCCAGCAGCGTGCTACCTCTGCCCAACTAGAACTACCTCTGCTTAAAATCAACAGCGCTTCTTCAGTACTTAATCCAAACGAAATAATAATCGAATTGATTGCCACGCCTCAGGGAAATCAGCTCGTAGTCCACGGTCCACCTCTGACTAAAAAGTATTTGATGTCAATGAAGACTACTGCGAATTTTATACGTGAGATCATGGCTATACCGAAACTCCACAACAAGAACTGTCAGTCCAGTAGCATTTATTGGCAATACCTAGCCAGAAAGTTCCGTCTACCAGGTAAGTAATTTAGCATTCTATAGTGTGAACTATGGAATGTCCGCTTTCAGATACAAAATGCTGCCTTGCTTAATAAGTCTGATACCAATGTCGAATGCCAATAGCGATAGTTTACGGTTCACTTTTGTCGTAGGTCACATTTGCAAAGCCTGCTGGAACTTCCTCTCTGAGAACTTCAATCACTTCAATCAAATAGCGCCTATGAACGAGCTTATGAGGCCATTTAAAACCAATCTGAAAGTTTGGGTGCAAAGTACTGCTCTGTTTTCGAAATTTGAAGTTTTAGTTGGTATGCTTTTCTTATATTGTTTTAAGAATACAGTAGTGGTAGAACAGTGGTAATCGCAGTTTTTCAATTTTAGCTAACGAAGGCTGGCTAAAGTACAGAACAGAACTCCCAGATCTGATGGAAAGCATCAGCCAAGTCAAAGACTTGGATTCAATCCTTATCGAGAAGAAACCTTTTCCGCCACAAATCCGTTCACGCTTCTCCCACATCCGTAAGTTTAAAGAGCATCAACAGAAGTGATTTAAGATAACTCTGCACTCTATACTGCAGCTGATCTGCACACCATCTGCACTGCATTCCAAAATGTTTTTCTGGCTTATATGAACGACCTGGAGAATGGCATAGAGAACAGTTGGCCACGTAAGTGGTGGCGGACTCTGTCGAAACTAAAGTTTCTTCTGGATGTGCACTACAAAACCACGGAACCATTCTATTACATCATTCGAAACAAAATTTATGAAGAAATCGCGAATTGTCTGGAAAGGGAATCACAGCCAATTCCACAGGAAGGTAGGCGGTGTATAAATGGCCTTAGCATTTAAAATAATGAATCCCTTTGAAACTCCAGTAGCAGAAACCTGCGACCAGAAGCGGGAACCCTCAGAGCCTTGTTCTCAAGTAACGCTAGAACGAACGCGCTCACTCTCAGTGGTTGAAACCTATAAACTTATGCTGCTCATACGTCGGAAACCAGCGGCCTTTCTGGGACCCAATTATGGGGAAAGAACTGAGGCGTGGAAAGAGGTGGCGAAAAAAATGAATGCGTCAGGTATATTTTAATGATATATAAATAACAAGCAAATAGGAAACAAACTGAGATCTAAGCGTTAAGCAAAAGGAATCACTTTTATTTACTTAGTGGCAGAGTGCCCGTTGTTGCCTTGTTTTTTATTTTTGAAAGAGGCAGTCTGTTCTTATTAATTAAAAAAAAATAAGTGGAAATAATTTTTAATTAAATGCTTATGCTTATTTTTCATTATTATTTTACTGCTATCACAACATATTATTATTGTCTTAATTTATACATTTTACTAATTTTAAATTAATTGTGTAGTTAAGTAATTAATATTTTACCCAATAACCAAGGACCAGTATTGACAGATAATACTGGTGTCCCTGTAAAATATTTTCAATATAATGGCGGAGAGCGCATCAAAATTAGTCGCTTGGTTGCTGAAGTATACATCCTGATACTTCGTTTTGTTTCTACCGAAAGGTGCAAAGTGCCCTTCAGTGGCACATTTTTAAAACGCCATCTAGTCTATGTCATTTTGGGAGAATGTACGATATAGTGCTCGAAAATGCATCAATTTTCGTCATTCCGTTCCTGAGATATGCATCTTGATGCTTAATTTTGCTCCTACAAATATGCGCTGACCCTCTAGCGTCAATTTTTTAAAACCTCATATAGCCTATGTTTCTCTGGATAGAATACCCAACATAATGCCGAACACCGCATTCAAAGTGGTTTCCAAGTTTACCCATGGCATAGATAACAAGATGAAGATAATGACAAAGTGCAATGGCGATAAAGTAGATTTCAATTCAGTATAGATTTTCGGAATCTGAATAAATTATATGATTACTTTATCGATTAGATTTCAGTATTGTTATATCTAAGTATTCTTTCGTTATTTGTAGCTGACGATTGTCGTGTGGCATTTGTACGAGCTGTCAAGCAGTATCATTATTACATACACCGTGATCCCGCCAGCCGCTGCCGACTCAACCACAAGTACTACCTTCCCATCACTGAAATTCAACGCTTCATCAAATCGAGAAAGGTTCTTAACATAAAAACGCCCACGGAGCTTAATATGTCTGTGGCAGGCGGCGAGCAGGAAGTAAACGAGTTAGTTTTCCCGGAACGTTTCATCCTTGACATAAGTATGGAGAACTCCAAGCCATGTTTGGTGGTAAAGAATTGGATCTACGCACTGGGAAACTTGTCGGCTGCTTCCCAGAAGAACATCGAGAGCAAGGTGATCAACTTGCTTAACAAGTATCGCAATCAGAATGCCTAATTTAGTTTTTATTCAGAGTTAATTAATCCGATTCAGAGTTACTATAATTAATCCGATTAAGAGTAAAGTAAGAACTTGACATTTTTTGTCTGCTTTTTTTTAGAAATACAATCCATGTCTGTAATTAGTACAGAAATATATGCCTAATCGCTTTGCGAATCTAATTCATCTTAAAATTAAGCAATTAAATTACGAATTACGGGAACCTTACTAAAAATAGTAGTAGAATTGTAAATAGTTGTTACCGTTTGTAAGATATTTAGACGCTTTTAAGGCGTGATTTGACAAGAGGAGTTAAGCGCTAATTATGCTAATTTGATTTGAGATAGCCAATTGATTTCACTATGCGGTTTGCGGGGAGATCAATGCAAAATTCTCTCCGAAAACAAAAGAAAGAGCAAATGTTTGCCTTTTGTGCTCCGACTGTCGTGTGCGGGTTTTTTAATTAATGCCTTTAATTTTGTAATTTAACTACAAGTTTCACGTGTATGTTTCTTGGTGTTCGATCGTTTTTCCGACAGGGTAGGAAGATGATGTATTTTGGAACGAATTTCCGTCATCCCTTGTCAAATTTGGTCTGTAGACAAAACGGTCTCGGCGTTGTGCCATCTTCAGTGTCGTTTTTCGTTCTCTTTTCGTTGTGGGAAAAGTAACTCGTTTCGTTCTCGTTTCGAGATGGCACAACGCCGAGACCGGTTTGTCTACAGACCAAATTTGACAAAGGATTGACGGAAATTCGTTCCAAAATACATCATCTTCCTACCCTGTCGGAAAAACGATCGAACACCAAGAAACAATGAATTTAATCATAGACGAAGCAGGCTGCACACATTTTAGATGTCAAAAATCAGATAGGTTGCGGCATTTTCGCTGCGCAGTGAAATTTCAATTTGTGACAGCCTGCAGCGTTGCGCTGTATGCAGCATTTGCATGTAATTTGCGTCATAAGAACTAATGTAATGTAAATACGCTACATGCAGAATTTTGCACATGCATTTCAGGCACTAGATTAATAAACATGATGTTTTTTGTTGAATGAAAATGAATTCTTGCATTGTTCAAAAATTCCATCCAATTTCCCGCATTCATTTCATACGCAGGGAGCAAAAGTGTGCAACCTCATTGAGTGGAAGATTAAGTCAAGTCAAGTCGCTCTCTCGCTACTATAATGGAATACACACGATTCCATGAGGTGAATATCGAATTTCTTTCTCAATTCACGTCTCTCTCTGAAGTCAAGTTACTGTCTGAAGTCAAGTTAGCATAATTGGTCGTTAAAACTGTCAGTCTAACTTTTATGTTATTAATTAAAAATCATCATATTTTTTGCAAGCTTAGAAATTAGTTTAGAAAACAGATTTTTGATGTTAAGATTTGTTTTATCTATTTTGTTTATTTCAAACATAAATAAATGCAAAACCAAAGTAAAGTCACTGCCCAAATATTTCCTTCTTACTTCTTTTGATTTTCGTACAGATTGGTAGACCTGCTAAGCAGAACTTACTGGTTACTGGTCTAGATTGGGAAGTTGAAAAACTAACTCAGCGGGTGTTATGCTACCCGTGCCTATTGGTTGTTCGCAGTCAGCGGTCCTCGACTATTTTTACGAGGCCACATAACTTGTTTTGTCTTTTTTCGAGGAATGGCGCGATTATAGTAAGCGCTGTTAAAAATGGTCCTCTAATCTGAAGCGAATTAGCGGTGCGCCACTTCTAGAACCAAACTACCTGATCTATTCTGAGACCTCATGACATACTATAGCCGGATATATCTTTCTTTTTACCAGTTAATATAATAATAATATAATCCCACTCTATTTTGTTCCATTCTTTTCTATGCTAGTCTATTCTATTCCGATCTATTCATTTCTATTCTATAATTGATGTTTACTGTAGGATGAACTAAAATTAAAATGAAAATTGTAAAATTATAAGTTAACCTAGAAAATGTTATTTTATTAGTGATGCAAAAATTTCTATAAAAATTATCTTGTACAATAATTATGATTGCTAAATAAATGCAGTCAGTACATGCAGTCGAAGTCGCCTAAAGTTTATCGAAGATTCATGGGTGTGTGGACTGAAAAGCTGCCTCCGTACACGGCATCCTGTAATGAGTTTAAAGAAGCCGATTACTACGCCCGGGGTCCCTCGCCTACAATTGCGCTCGGACACTTCGCGGTTCTAATTGATCGAGTTCCTTATTTCCCTTCATCCTTGAATGTGCGGGTGAAAAACAGAGAAGTCTGTTGAATTCCATCCCCGCCATCAGAATGATCGTTTACCCTCCTTATCGCGAATATTAACCCACGCTGGTACATTTCTTACCACAATTGCACTGGGATTTCCCGCGAGTTAATTTGCACAGGGCGACCATGCTAAAAAAAGTGCATTCAATTGCATTAAGCGAAGAACATCACCAATCGGTTTGTGTATACAGTTATCTAGAGGTGGGAGAGATTAGCTGAGGAACTCACGTCGGTAAAACAGTTCTCGCGAAAGCCAGTGTTGTTAATCTTCAAGCAGAATATAGACGAGTAACCGACGCTCGAAACGACATTATTTTTCACGCTTTCATACGTTTTGAGAACGCATATTAAATTTTAAAATACAGGGGCTTTCAGAAGGATGCCTCTGACGGATACCCGACCGAAGACACCACTGTGAGGGGACAACTGCAAGCGCTCGACTGCCGCACGGCGTAATTCAGGCAACCATTTGTTAAAAAGAAGATTAGAGTAACTTAGAAAGAGGATTTCCGTCAGGTTGCAACTGCATTTCAACTACCCGAGATTGCCGTTTCTTGTGGAACCGATTTTTTATAGCAGGTTGTGGAGGCCGTTTGAAATGCGTGGCCATTGAGAGAGACCAACAGAAGAAATGAGATTTAATATTTTCTAATAACTGCACACGTAAACATTGACGTGGCCACAATTAGAAAAAAAACTCGCAACAGTTAACATTCGTGTGGAGAAAAATTAAATTTCGGAAGGTCAACTCATAGATTTCGAAATGTGTCGCCATCGCTGATGCGCCCGGCGTGTGGCTCGGCTGGGCCTTCAGTGAGCTCCATTTTGTATCTTTCTCGTTCGCATCCAATCACAGATCGCAGCTGCAGCAATCACAGATCGCCGGCGAGGCGGCTGCTGCGCTGTTGTTGCACTTGCAGCAAATCAGTGCAGCGCACCGAAGTCGTGCGCTTCCATCCATTTTTTCTGTCTTCGTTTCGTTTCTCAGCTGTATCTGTGAGATGCACACGCCTTTCATCTTCTGCGGACGAGCGGTGACGCTGAACTTGTCCAACTGGTTTCTTCGGTGTGGAGGCGTCGCTTGCGCTGTGATTTCGTTCGCTCTGTGTTGTTGTTTGAACTCAAGGGAGTTACTTTAGTGCGTCAAAACTCCGTTGACTGGCATTCAGCTTCTCATTCTGATATGCATCTCGGAGATATGAAGTGTCCACTCCAAGATTCTTCTGCTCCGGGTATCATCGAAGCGCTTGTCCCAGAATTGATCTCGCCTCCAGCAACTCCACGCTGAATTTAAATGAACCGGCGACCGTACCCTACAAAACCGCGTGGGAAAGGGGGGAGGGGGGGATGGGGCCACCGAGGAGAGCGGGCGCTGTTTATCCAGAGGAGGCTTCAAAGAACGATTGGCACTCCATCACAGAGAAATGCTGCTGAATAACAATGCGCGCCCGCGCTATAAAGTCAACCACCATCAGCAGCACCGCCGCCGCCGCCATCGCCGCCGCCACCGCCGCCACCACCACCGCCACCGCCGCCGCTGACGGCATTCATCTTGCAGCCGCAAGCAGCCACTTTCCACCATCTCGTGCTGGCCAACAGCGCGTCTCCGCTGATTATGTATGGAGCGAGCGTCGTCGAAGCAACAAATAACGACGCATTCCCTGCGGCCGCGAAAGACATGAATTGACGAGCCATCCAAGTCGAGAAGAAGAAGAGCTGAGGTTGTGAAGAAAACTGCTGACGCTGGCGGATGATTGCGACCAAACGAGAAAACTTTCCACAGCGGCGGCAGACGAGCCACCCCCCGCTCGCCCGAACCAACCCGCTCGGCCGCGAGGCAGTCGTCTGCACAGCATAATCGTGGTCGCTGCTGGCCATGCGCGAGTGCTGTGGCCTGGTGAGGGGAGGGGGGGGGGACGAGGGCCACTGAATTCCTCAACGCAGTCGCCTGTGCTGGTTGGTACAGAAATGGCGAAGCGCGGACGTCGTCTGCACCGATCGTGATCACTTCTTGCAGCTCCGTCTAATAAACAAATAAAAATACGTTGGCTGCGACGGCCACAGCCAACCATCGCGGCGACGATCGTGCGCAATCACTGCTTGTCCGTCTACCCAGCTGCCTGTCTGTCCGGATGGATGACCATCTTTGATCAGCCAGCAAAGCGGTGGCCACGGATTCCAGTTGTGGCCGATGACGGTGACCGCGACGACCGCGACGACCACGACGACCACGAAGACCACGACGACTGCGACGACCGCGACGACCGCGACGACCACGAAGACCACGACAACCGCGACGACCGCGACAACCGCGATGACCACGACAACCGCGACGACCACGACGACCACGAAGACCACGACGACCACGACGACCACGAAGACCACGAAGACCACGACGACCACGACGACCGCGACGACCAAGGCGACCAAGGCGACCACGACGACCGAGACGACCACGACGACCGCGATGACCACGAAGACTACGAAGACCACGACAACCGCGACGACCACGACGACGACGGTGGTGGTGTTTTTAGCTGCAGCTTTGTTTTTAGTCCACTTCAGCGTTTTGCAGAGATTTATACAATCCGTGCAAACCCCTCCCCTCCCCCTCAGCTCCCTTCCCCCAACGCCCCTCCCCCAACTCCCTTGACCAGCTGCATCCCGTAATGGGTGCAAAAATTGCTTCGTTTCCAGAACTCCAAAAGCGGAGCACGATCGCGACGCGACGCTGCACGACTTCGGTGTACGACTTCTCTCCTCGTGCTTTGCCGTCTGAGCGCGTTGCTGCCTCTTCCTCCTCCTGCTCCTCCTCCTCCTCCTGCTCCTCCTCCTCCTCCTCTTGCGCCTTCTGTAGCGTCTTTGCTTTCTCCCGTCTTGGCCGTTGGTGGGTGCGCGTGCGTCCCATGGGCTTCCCTGCTTCCATGAGTTTCTCGCAGCGGCACGCATGCCGGATGATCGATTCCACGGTGGCGGGGGGAGGGGGGACGCGTGATGTACACTGATTACCTGCTGATGTGTCTACACTGCATGCAAATCAATGAATGGCTCCACTCCACAAGTATTTCCCCTTCCCTTCTTTACTTGTGGAGAGAAATTAATTTTGTCGAAATTATTCATTAAATATTCCGAAATGGAGCAACCAGAATGGAGCTCTGCTCTCCCTCTGCCACTCCCTCTCCCTCTCCCACTCCCTGTCCCCTCTCCCCATCTCCCCCTCTCCCTCCCTCTTTCTCTGCGTCGCTGCGTCTCAAACGCTTTGAATTTAAATTCGCTCGCTACGTCACAGTTTAATTAACGTCTCAATAACTTGTCATTAATGTCAAAAGTTACAGTTAATGGACGCGCTTTACTTAAGGAGCAAATAAAGCAAAAACGCACGGAATTACTTTTCGATGCCACGGAGCTTCCAGCGGTGAGAAATTATGGATTCTCATCATACGTGCAGCCGACGTATTTATTGCGAACGCTGCAATCAAAACAGAAAATTGAAATTGTATCAATTTAAAATGTAGCAACTAGAGAAGTTTTCAATAATTAGATTTGTGAAAGTTTCTCAAATCTTTAGTGAAATAAATAAATCGAATTAGAAGGCGTGAGGAGTGTGTGTGTGTGTGTGTTGATAGTCTCCCTCTCTCTCTCCCTCTCTCCCCCTCTCTCTCTCTCTCTCTTTTGTTGAGGGGACGGTTTTCTAGCCTCTTTAAGTATCTCAGGATGAAGTCAAAGGAATCCACATGCCGGCCAAAAGCTCCCCCAAGAACCGCTCAGCCACGTTATTGCTGTTGGCGCACAGTGAAGTACAGCCGATTCTCCCACACTATAGCCGGCTCGCAGTTGCGGTTGCTGATAACGTGGCCGCTTATCTCGGTTTCGCGGTGGCCCGCATATTGCAGACATGATTTTCCCAAGCTCTTCAAGCTGACTTGAGGCGGCTTAACTTGGACTTCCAGGCTGGGCGTCTCCATTAGCCTGGCGGGGCGAGCTTATCGAGCGAGTTCACCTCACGCGGCTCTGAACACTGAAATTCGTTCGAACCCTCGACGGAGCCGCGACGGACGCCGCAGCTGTTTGGAAGCCGCGTCGAAGCCGCGTCGAAGCCGCCTCGAAGCCGCCTCGAAGCCGCCTTGAAGCCGCCTCGAAGCCGCGTCGAAGCCGTCTCGAAGCCGCCTCGAAGCCGCGTCGAAGCCGCCTTGAAGCCGCCTCGAAGCCGCCTCGTTGCCCTCTCTTCAGGTGTCGGCGAAGAAGGCGCGCGCGCGCAGAGACAATAATTACCTCGTACAAGCTGCCCGAACGAGCGACAGGCGGGCGGACGGACGGACGGACGGACGGACGGGCTTATCGGCGAGACGCACACACACACACACCGCTGATGACCGAGCATAACGATGACATTTGCGAGCGCAGCGGGAACGTGCTGTCGCTCGACGCGGAGCAGCTGACAAAATCTTCGAAGCGTTGCGCTGCCACTCGTGAAGATAACGCGTGAAGGAAAAAAGAATCCGAGGGAAGTCTTATGGCGCGGCGCGCACCTCGAAGTTATCAACGGAAAATTCAATTAGATTGACGAAGGAGGTCAGACTGTGCTGCACACGTGGAAGCGCAGCCTTGCGCGGCGAGCTGCGGGGCGAAGAAGTTGGCAGACGGAGTCCAGCGGCTGCCATTTCTCGCAAGATGTCGTGCCAACGCATGTGTCAATAGAAGAGAGAGAGAGAGAGAGAGAGAGAGAGAGAGAGAGAGAGAGAGAGAGAGAAAAGGAAGAAACGCACGCTTTGTCGACTTGACATCAACCGAAGCACTGAAGCATTGCGAGACCAAAACCAAAAAATGATTCCGGCCAAGGATAATTTGAACTTTTGCTGATACTCAGCCAACTGCGTGATAACTGAAGCGCTGCTAAGAATGCCATCTGTGGCGCTGGCAGAGGCGGACCTGGCAGAGGCGGACCTGGCAGAGGCGCAGCCGGGCGGGGATGCGCCTCTGGAGGTTTGACTCCCCCCCCGAACTTTAACCAACCCGCACTGGAACCACAAATGTATTTGCATTCATCTCGCAGAAGCTGATTTTTCCCGAGAAAACGTTATTTTTTTACGAAAAATTAGTTTGTCCGTGTTGAACTTCACATCTGACTTCCGCGCTAAATGAAGCAACAACAACCACAGCAACAACAACAACAGCAACAACAACAACAACAACAATAAATGCTGATGTGATGGCATCTTCGCGGCTCTCCGTGCGCTGCGCTGAAATTGCTGTGCAGCTCCGATGAATGCGGCAGCGCAATGAACGCGTGTAACGAGCGATTCTTGCCGCTCGTCGGCACAACAACAACATGTGGATGAGTGAGTTCTCAATGCAGTTCGGCGCGGCGGCTTCAGCGATTCGAGTGGCGGCTATCGAAGCGCACGGGCGGCGCAATAGGGGTGCCTCGGTGCGCCACCACCACCAGCATGAACACCAGCAACAACGGCAGCAACAACGGCAGCAACAACAACAACAACAACTCCAACAATAACTGCAGCTAACAACTCATCAAGCGTTACAACAAATTGAAGCCGCCGCATTTCTTCATTCATCCCATCAAGAAGTCAAGCAAGAATAGAGCGGCAAAAAATGGGAAAAAAAGGAGGAAAAACAAGAGCTGACAACAACAACAACAACAACGAGGCCCTGAAATATCGGGCGGCTGCATCAGGTCAGGCAGTCAGGTGACTGCTGCTGCTGCTGCTGCTGTTGCTTCTCCTCGAAGGGAAGTGCAGTGCAGAGGAAATTTAAATGGCGCGCATTCGTGAAGCGCAGCTCCGTGTGCAGCAGCACTCGCCGCACGCCCCTCGCCGCTCGCCGGCTCTTCTCGCTTGAGGAGGCACGTGCCCTCAGCTGCAGCGGCGAAGACACCACATGACATCCTACTTCTTGCTCGGCTGCCGCTTCTTATGCTGGCTTTCTTTTCCCTTCCCATTTCGTTACTCGAATTGCCGGCGAATGTGTTTTCCGAAAGATGTGCAACCGTTTTCGCTGCCACTCGTCATCGGTGTGATGATCGACGATTTGCGGTACACTCGCTCATGTGGCGTACACAAGCTCACAAATATAAATATGTATTGGCAAAGTAGGCTGAATCGTGGTGTGGTGAAAATTCAGAGCGAGAGCGAAGAGGAAGCCTGGCTGCATCACAAGGCGTCAGTTAATAATTTTTTCTTCTTTTTTTTTGGTTTTATGCAGCTAGCACGAGCTGGAATTAGAGTGGAATTAGAGGAGGTTTAAAATTTTGAGGAATTACAGAGACTCCCCGGGAAGCATCATTAATATTAAGCTCTCCGTTCAGATGCCTTGACACTTCCAAGTGGGTGTGGCTCTGGTTTTACAGGATATCCTTGCCCATTTTAGCAAACGCGATTCCTGCTTAAAGCCACCAAAATGACGAAAAACTCCTCAAGGTTACGAACCTCGCTGGTGACACGTGACCCTAAATTGGTCGGTGGCTGCGTTTTGTTTGTCATTCCCAGCCGGGAGGAACAGCAAGACAGAGAAGCCGACACTCCACTCCACTCCACTCCACTCCACTGCACTCCACTCACTCGAGTTCCTGCGTGGAGATCGTTAATTCGACGACGCAACAAAAAGTTGCTTTCCGACGACTGAAGGACCCTCGCGCTGCAGAATCGCTATTGCGGAGTTCATTAAAGTGATCAGGAAATACGGCAGCAGGGGCGGCACAGCAGGTGCACAAAACAACTGCTCGGCATCACAATAAAAATGCTCGACCTGAGCAGCGAGAGACGCAGAAGACACGAAATACATCTCGAGATCTGCCACTGGCAGTGGCACGCGCCGCTGCAACAGCAACATCCCTGCAAGCTGATGCAACGCACCGCACCGCACTGCGTTGATCATGCAGCGAACATCATGCGGCAAAAAGAAGCGCCGAACATCAACGGCAAAGATCGCAATTTACGATCCCCTGGCAGGGGTAACGCGCCACCAAGTCCTTGGCAGGACCGCTTGCCAGCACTTAATTGCCCCCGGCAAGTGCAATCATCAGATCGGCGATCGGACAGCCAGAGATCGGACAGCCAGAGATCGGACAGAGGCAGAGATCGGACGTGCAAGCTGCATTTATCAACGAGGATGATCTCGCGCACGGGCAACAAGGATGTACGCGCGCTCGCTGCATGCAGGCCCCGCCAAGGTGCCGAGGGCAAGGTCCCCAAATTAGTGCGGCCGGCAGCGGGCACGAGGCAAACGGACACGCGATGCACGTCAACAACAAGGCCGCAAAATGCGAAGTGCTGCAGCGTGGCGATGCAGGAATGAAGCTGGATGAACAGGACGGACGGACGTTGGTCGCGTCGGCGAGTTTTGAGCCGACGTCTCTTCCGAGTTTGTCGCAGCTCGATCGCAAAAGTTCAGGCAGTTCGTGGAACACTTCTCGCCCTTCGCATTTAAGCTCCGCACTCTCTTTTTATACACTAAATATTCAGTAGAGATGCGGTTGCAATGCAGCATCTGTCGCTGTAGCTTCTCACAATCTTCAGCTGTGACTGTGTTCGGGTTTGACTGTTCGGCGCATCTGGCCGGCTCGTGGCAAACAGGAACCCGCTACATATTTGGAGCAGTCAATCCTCGGCAATCCTTAATCGATGTCCTCGAACACTTCGAAATGATTCGATAGCTTCGTATCGGAGCGGTTGTCGGCTGCGCAGCAGATGATCGATTCTTTTACGAGCCCTGAACTGCCTCGTTATTGCCTCGTTTCTTCTTCTTTACGACCTTCTGCCGACTCATCGTGGCCAGCGCGGCGGCTGACCGCCGTGGACGCCAACTCGACTCGCATCTGATCGTCTCGCGTCTCGCCTCCCGCGTCCCGCGTCCCACGTCCCGCGTGAGCTCCAGACGTCGACGTGGACCGGTCCGGACGGCCCGATCGGCGGTCAGTGGCATGTGGCGGCGCAACTGTTCTGGCCAGCACGCGCCCCGCTCCTGCCGACCTCTTTTTTAGGGCCGTCTTAATTTGTTTCTGCGGCTGAATCATCCATCCGCCCGATTGCAGCGGTTTTTAACCCTCTGATTTATTGTTGATTATTGATTCGGCACAAAAAAGGTGTGCGCGCGAGGGTTGCCCGGTTTCTCTCCCCCGCCCGTCGTTTGTAGCTTCCAAGGAGTTGCTTGGATACGCGCCGCTCTCTATCTGGTGCCCCGTATCTCTGGTATCCGGCAAGCGGTCGTCGTCGTCGTCGCCGTCGCCGTCGTCGTCGTCGTCGTCGTCCGTCGTTCGCTTGCTCGGACGGACGCAGTTTAACTGTCAGCAGATGTTCGGCCACGAGCAACGCAACGTAGTTTGTTACGTAATTCCTGGCGCGCTCCTTCCGCACCGAGCAGCCTACAAGTGGTATAGTGGTGGGTGTGTCCTTGGCGGTGGTAAAGGTGCGTCCAGCGCAGGGTGCTCGGTGCAGTAATCAGCGTGATTTAAACGCTGTTCGGCGAGCAGATGAAGTTCTGGAAGAGATTCGTGACCGAAGTCGAGGGGACTTCGGACTGCTGCGAGTTCTTCTAGGCAGCTGGTCGTCTGCTAGAGGGCGTTCTTAACGTTCTTCAAATTAATAGCCAATCTGTTCGCCCTCGTGATGTCTTAGCGCTCGTGTCCTTAATGACTGACCTTCTTTCACACTTTAGATGATTGCTATCAGTCAAGTTAGTAGCGTCCTTAGAATTCCTGGCGGGGGTTTTCCATCTCCGACATTGGTGTGACTGATACTTGCTACTGCTCTTCCAACTTGATAGCCTTTCACGTGGATTACAAGGAAGAAACGGCTTTTCGGAACTTCTTTTTATCATGCGCGTGATGGAACATTTTTGTGAAAACGAAAGACTTTCGTGTTGCCTTCCCCAAATTCGGATTTGTCAAAATTTTGGGTAATAGGCCCTCCTCAACCCGAATTCGATGAGACGTATATGGAGGAATTATGAGAATTCAGCGTGGGAATTATGATTACTTGGGTCGAGGCTTTGTCATTGTTATGACATCGTATAACTCGCAAATATTGATCTCGGTTCTGAATGTCTTTGGTGCCATTTTTGGGTCCATTTCAGCCATCGATCTGCCTTTCGGTTGCAATTACGATTGCAGGAAAATGTGCGAGGTTATCGCACTGAAATTCGATAGGAAAAAATGTATGGAGATCACAGGAAATTTCGAAGAGAAACTTTTCATTTCGGTAGACCTTTTTGTATCTCCTGAGCAGTGCAATTTAAGATAATGTTTTCTGAACTCTGGCTTCGTCGTTTACCGACAATATGTTGATGATATAATAAGCCGGAAGTTCATTAACATCCCAACATGCGCAACCATTCAAATTGTACATGCAAGGGTGTGATTCATTTTGACGTAACGCCAACCGACCACCGGAGGGTGGCACTGCCACCCCGTCTCTGCCTTTCGCAGTCCGTCCAAGATGACTTTTCGGCAGCGCCCTCGTAATGAGGTCTGATCTTCGCTGCAGTTAACAGCGGCAACCGGCAATCCGTGCGGGGATTTTAATTCACTCGCGGACGCACCCCTCACTCAACCCAAAAGTAGTCACTGCAAAAGCCGCACCCACCGAATCCAGCACACACACACTCCCCTGTCGTCATCCTCTCCCTCAGCCCCTCCTTCCACTCCCCTCCTGCCCGTCGCCTTCCGCACTTAAAGAGTCAATTTGTACGTCTGTCGTGGGTTTGTTTTTGTTCTCGTCGACCGCTGATGCTGCCTGCGCGCCGCACGACGGATGATAATCGGCCGCAGCGGGTGGAGTTGGTTGTGGCTGGAAATCCACACCGAGGGGTGTGTTCGCTGTGCACTGCGCGGTCCTGCGCGGTCCTGCGCGGTCCTGCGCGGTTCTGCGCCCTCGTGGGGTGCCGTTGGAAGTCATCTTCACAGTTTGTTTGTCGATTATCCTGGTTTTCAAGCTGTTAAGTGGATTGTAATGATGACTTCTGGGATGAGCTGGCGGCGGGTCGCGTTCCGTGTTGGCCTCGCAGATAAGTTGCGTGAAATGAAGTAATTAAATGCCGCAGACTGAAAGGGCATTCAATTAAAATGTTGAAATATGAATTACGCACGCTATGAATTATGGACCAGGAGACGAGGATGGGTTTTCTGATCTCTCGCAATCTAAAGGCGGACCGACGTGATGGTGATATCATGCGATATCATCGAAATTTTCCTCCTCAGTTAGCATATTGTTATTAATTATTTATAATATTATTTTATATTCTTCTTTGTTTAAAGCGACATCCTCGGAATGTTGCTAGTTTTCCAATTATCAAGGGAAACACAATCGTGAGGCTCTTCAATGATCCTCTCAAAAGATCCTTCAGAATTTGCGCTTCTTTCTCGCGTTGTGACGAAACTCTCAACGGAAGTTCGAGGCGAAACTCGAAAATTTCCATTTCAGCAACGATAATATTTGGGTCTGCCATCGATGATGTCTGTTGCTGCATGTTGCACGTTGTTCATCTTCGTGAAAACGACTTCTTCGTGTTGCTATTGTTAACTTCATAGACAACAATTACGCGTACCGCATTCATTACCTTCAGTTTGCTGTTTTTATGAAACGATAAATGCTGAAGTTTTAGCTAAAATTAGCAGATGTTGTTGTTGCTGTTGGTGTTGGTGTTGTTTTGAAAACATTGCGCATGCGCCGCTTAAATGCCTGCATTCGCTGCACAAGTTTGAGCCAACAAATCCATCGTATTCGTCGTAATCTTTCTGCGTTGGCTGCCAACTTTTTCGCTCGCACCGCGTGTATCTTTTTTTTCTTCCCGCATTCATCATCTGCCGGGCCAACCGGCGCAAAGTATCTCCCCTCCTCCTCCTCCTCCTCCTCCTCCTCCTCCTCTTCCTCCTCCCGCCGTGTTGTTGCATTCGTATCCGAGTATCCGAGAAATAATAATTTTTAATTGCACGTAATTAATTACCGAATCGAATTTATGCGCTCGCTTGGCGTAGAGAGTGGAAGTTGTTGCGGCTGCGTCTCGCTGCTTGGATTTCCTAGTTTTCAGTTTCGAATTTCAAATTCGTGAAACTCGTACTTCTTTCCTTCGACTGCCTTCGAACGAGATTTACAGCCGCAGCCGCAGCAGCAACAGCAGCAGCAACACCAGCAGCAGCAGCAGCAACAGACTTTGAGCCAAAATAATTATGAGCCGCTGGCTGGCTGGCTGGCTGTCGGGGTGCCGCGCGATGTGTGATGAGTGATGGACGCTTCGGGTCTGATCATGTTCAGCTTCGTGATCGCTGATTGCAACACGCTTTTGACGCTGCAGCATGTGTTTGTTTTCGATTCGATTGCTGCTGCTGCCGCCGCTGCTGCTGCTGTTGCTGCGGCGCGATTGCAGTCTTCCATCCCATGCGCGAGTCCCACCGAATTCCGTGTTGGCTCACATGTGGGTTGCGATCGCGGCGACGGTGGCGGCAGCGGCGGCGGCAGTTACTGCAATTAGCAGTTTTTCTAAATGCAGCCGAATGAAAACGAAAGTGATTTCATTCCCTGCCCCCACCCCTTCCTCCCCACTTCCTCACCGAATCGTTCCTTGCGATTTTGTACCAGTTTCACGGTTGCACGTTTTTAATTACTCAGCTTGAGTTTTTGATGATTCGCGGATGGCAACTCGCGGATGGCAACTCGCGGATTGGCTCTGGGGCTGCTGAAGATTTCAGTGATTTTGTAATCGGCAGTTCCTTGTTGCGGAACCTGAGCGGCGGAGTACGCAGCACTCGGTCGGTCTTGTCGAGATACAAGGCCGCCTGCATGTAGGAAGCGTTGGTTGCCGATCACGAATCGAAGCGATTTCCTTCCTAATCCAGGTTAGAGGAGCGGCTGATCTTGCTTCCTTGCAACTCTTGCGGAGGCGACATTCAATTGGGTGCAAACACGCCATTGATGTACTTGTGGAGATGCATTGTATGTCAACCTCCGAGCAGGTTGAGTGGAGAGATCGCGTGGGACTCCCGCGCATCGCGGAATAGCAAGGCGTCACTGCCACACCATGCATTTCAGCCATTTCTCGGTGCAACACACGGATGCCAACCGATATCTCGTATAGCTACTCTTGAGAAATAGTTCTTTCCCTACTTTAAGAAAGTAAACAGAATCGCGCGAAACACATTTTCGACTTGCGACACCCTCCGAATCTTCCGCACTTCGTCGCTCATCCTACGAGTGAACACATGCATCTACACATCGTCCCCTCCCCCGCCCCCTTCCCCGAAAGTAAATATTTACTCACGCCACAAGAGCGCGTTACCTGTGTGAGGAGGGCGACAGCCAGGGAACGGAGGAGTGAGTAGAAACAATTATGTCGCAGGACGTAAATCATATGATTCCGCTGCGCTCACCCCAACACGACGACAGGACGACAGGACGACAGGACGACGCAGTGACGACGCAGTGACGCGGCAGTGACGCGGCAGTGACGCGACTACATGCGCGAGTGTTGGGTGCGTGTGGGTGCAATTGCGCCGCATGTCTCGCACCGAGGAGGACGACGAACGCTTCGGATGGATCCCTTCCCCGTGCAGATACATGTTATCTTTGCGTTTTTTCTGCCTGCCAGCGAACTCCGCACACGTACGTGGCATGCAACCGAGCGGCGGAAGCCACAGCAAGTCGCACTCCACGGCAACTTCGTGCCAGATACACCGACAATCGTTTGTCGTGGCTGCTTTTTTCTTTGCTCTTGAATCGCTCGCTCACTCACTCGTTCATCTGGCTCGGACTCAAATATCGATCCAGAGGCCTCCGAAAGTGACACCGAAGCAGAGAGAATCCAGGAGCGACGGAGGCCACACGGATATCAGGATAATACGGTTGCGGCCGAGTGCGGAAGGTAGCGGAGCAAACCAACATCATTCGGAAGGATGTTCCTCAGCAAACCTGTGCAGACGCACCACGCAGCCAAGGGAGTCTTTGGAGGTCCGCTGAGTTGGGAGGGAAATTAATGCCAGAGCTGGTGTGACGATACCAGGTGACGGCGGTCAGCAGTTGTTGCCGAAGCACGCAACCAACGAGATTGAAGTGACGCCGGCAGATTCAGATATAAATATCCGTATCTGTAAAATGGAACTGGAGTGGTGGGCGGAAGTGGGCAGTGGGACGGAGTTGCAGGCTGGGGAAAATCAATACCGCAGCACACGATGATTGCGTCACCAAAGAAGGACACTCGGCTGGCTGGCAGGTACAGAAAACAGATGGCCAGCGAGGATGAAATAGGCAGGCGGGCAAATAGCCCATTCCGGGCCCCACAACGCATATTAAAAACTTCCAGAATTGTATGAAATCCTCGCTCCCAATCTTCGAGCACAAAAACAGATTGTAAATTTGATTACGCTTTTTGTTGTTAGTTAAGAAAATATTAATTTAAGCAGAAGCGCCTGGCGACCCCCGACCCGTCTCTATTCCGAGAATACCACGCGAAGCCATAAAAAATGCAAGCCCTCCTCTCGCAGGACATCCGAAATGCGCTCATAAATCGCATTTAATCTCCTTGCTGCTTTCGGGATTCAAATTGTAATTCGTTTGTTGACCACGGGTAACGTCCTTAACGAAATCATGAAATATGAGTTCACCCGACCTTGGCAGAGGTCCTCGTGGCCCGTCTGGCGTGGCTGCCTCGTACCTTCCCATGGTGTTGGTCAAGCGCGAAATACTTAAGATGTGAGAATCAGAGGACGAGCGTTTAATGGCGCCTCTCAGTTCCTCAGTTTCCGAATGGCTTCGCCGCCAATTTAACGCTCGATAACGAAGTGTCCGTCACGCTGACCATCCCCGGGCCGGGCTGACACAACCCTTAATTACGCGCCTGCCGTCGCCGAGCACTGACCGTGCCGGCCGTAGCTGCCGATCTCGCTGCCAAAGGTCCAGGCTGATCATTGCAATGAGAGCAGCCAAGGGGCTCCCGAGATCAGACGAGATCAACGAGCGCGCTCGCCCGAGAGCGTTCCGCTCGCTCGCTCGCAAGACAACCCCTGGCAGGCGCGCATCAACTGCGTCTTCAACTCCATCTGCAGTGCGAAGATCAAGTCCGTGCAGGCCGCTCCTCGCAGGGATCGCCGCACATAACTTCAGTCTCTTAATGGGACCGGACAACGGTCAAGCGAGATTAAAATTAAAGGCGAATTAATTCAATTCGGTGCAGTCGGCCTCGGCCAGGTCGGCGCGAACTGGTATTCCTCGCCCGGACGCTGCTTGCTCCGCTTCTGATTGTCCTTGCTGGCCTGACCGCCGCGCCGTGGGTCGAGCCGTAATGAAGCTTCGCCTAATTTGCATTCCGTTTATTTATGTGTCCAGTTTGCGAGAGGTTCGCAAACGGGACGAGTGTCCTGGTTGCTGGTGCCGCGACACTCGATCTCCGCCGAAGGCGAACCAGGCCGGCCAGAGCCGCGGTGGGAACTCGTGCAAGCTGTTGCAAGGGTCACGGCTTGTGCGCGGAGATGTTGATTTCCATCTTTTTACATGATCGCCTCGCCTCGCCTCGTTCGTGTCTCCCAGGATGAGCGGCTGCCCGCTGAGCTGCCGCGTTGCGGCTGCTCCAGTTCTTCTGCTTCGTTTTCAATCGTGTGTTTCGGCGATCTTTTCACAAATATGTCTCTCGTTTTATTTCGCACACAATTGGGGTGAAAATACTGGTTTCTGGACAAAAGATGACGGTTTTTGCTTGGCTGAAACTTCTTCTAGTTTTCTGTATATAATGTGGAAATACGTATGTGTAGCGCTACCTAAAGATTTCAAGTTATGACGGTTTTTATTGGTCAAACGAATTCTTACACTCCGAATTGGTTTGAAGAGATTCAACTGGGAAGGGCAGGATGTTCTCCTACTCGAAACGCACTCGTGGGAAGTGGGTAACTACAAATGCCTCTCAAGGTGTTTTCTACAAAGCCAACTTCCCCCCCTCGACCAGGTCGCGCAGCCTTGCTATGGTCCAACCATCTTGCAGGTGGTCCAATGTTCAGATTTCGAAATTGTACCTCCCTTTCGGAAAGTAGAATAAAAGCAGATTTCGTCGTGTGTACGGCGCCACTTTCTGTTCGATTTTCGAAACGGTTCTTGGGAATTATTGAAAAAATATAAATTCCTCCTGTTCACGATTTTTGCACCCCAATACCACCCGAGGATCATCCGCAGCTTCTCTCCTTACTTTCGCTCGCTGCAAGGACCACTGCAATTAGTGGAAGCTGCATGCAGAGTTCCTCCAATTTTTCGCTTCATCTTAAATGATTCCAATAATTCATAACTCTAGAGTTGTCCGGTCGAAGGATACGTATGTGGATGGGGCATGACAACTCTTTCCGGGAATCCCACAGCTGATTCAGGCTCGCCAGGCACCAGACTAAAGATTGCCGAAGATGAGCGAGACGATCGCTCCGCCGATACCTGAGAAGAACAAACCAAGAGGTCATATCATCGAACAAAGAGGTCATATCATCGAAGGGGCGCCAAGGTTGTGCAAGGATATTATTCAGCATACTCACGAATAAAGAAAGAGGCGAACACAAACGCACACACATACGCGACAGGGAAGTAGCGTGTGTGCTGAGCAGGACCTCTTGCGATATTAAAATTAGATCAGAACGACAAGGTTGAGGTTGAATGCGCTTATCCTTCGAGGAAACGTGATTTTCCACGAGTTGCTTTTTAACGGTCAGCAGAGTTTTTTCATTAATTCTACAATGGTCAGCTGCTACGAGTCCTTCGTAGTCCTTCTGTTGAACGTTTGTTCAGAGGTATTGATGTGTAGCAACTGGACAGCGTGTTCCGTACTGCGAGAGCGACAAGGATGGCAAGGATACAGGCGAGATCTAGTTTCAACGCTCGCCAAGATTTACACATCCAGTAACGTCTTTTGGAACTGTTATGTAAATGATGGAATTCTTATTGAGATGCGTCTAGTATTGAAAATTTCAGTGCTACCATTTTTGGCGCCAAAGAATAACTCTTTCGGAAATTTCAGTGTGTCAGAAGTTCAGTCCGCATATTTTGAGTCCGCATCGAAGTACTGGGAATGAAATGTGTTTAAAGTTAATTAAAGTGTCTAGAAGATCGCCATTCCCATAACCTTCCATTTTTCTCCCATTCTAATTGCATGCCGCAGATCCTTCATCGGTTCGAGGTAGTTAATTCCACTCCCCGCATTTAACCCAGCAAATTGAGATCAAAGACACCATTAATCTCACTCTTTCCCAGCAGTTTCTACAACCAAGACGACGAAAAATTGTGAACTTTTCCGCCAATTATAACCTCTCCGGCAGCATTCGACCCTCGAACTCGACAACAACGTTGACCCCCTCAACGATGGACGTGCCACGATAGGTCAGAATACTCGAAAATGACCTCTAAAACGATGTTACTTTTCGTGTAGAAAATTTCTCTTTTCTTAATATTTGGTCAGCCTCTGCATAATTTGGCTCAACAGCTTCCTTCTTCGAGCGCTGCCAGGCTATCTTCAACCCTTCCTCTCATCATTGTGTACCTGAATTGAACTCGGCTGCTTCCCTTCTTCAGAACTCAGAATGGTCTTCTCTCGGCCTCACAGCAACCGGCCAATTTGAGAAGGGGACGCAACCCCTAGAGGAATCTGTGGCTGTGTGGATATTTCCTTGCTGGGTTTCGTAGAGTCCGTTACGAAGACGATCTTGTGTCCTTCCGCGCTGTATTCTGTGTGTTGATTTACGCTCGTTCGAGGAGCGAGCGTTCGGGGGAAAAGTTCTCTTGATCAAGCCACGATGATTGCATTAAAAGTGGACGTATTCGCAGAGAGTGCAACGAACGCGGTGTGGCTACGTTTGGCTGTATCATTCGAGCTGAAAACTAAAGGCACGAGGAGAAGGACCCGCAGTGACCTCGCCAATACCTAGATGGGGCCTCTATGTGAGACCGCATTGTCCCCCGGCTCAGTGGTGTTGCAGAGCAACATCTGACGAACGAAGGCTTGTGCGTGTAAGAAACTGAAGTCTTCGGATGCTGGACGGAAAGTTGGTTGGTTAGCATTGGCAAGGACTATACGCGAGATGAATTCTTGCTGTCTACCATCCAGCGAAACTCTTCCGCTTCACTTTCCTTCACGTAGAAATTGAGGTTCCTTGAATCCCATCCAGTAATGCGTCGAACTGAGTTGAGATTTTGCTTATAATTCGTTATCGAACGACGGTAATTTTCCGCTCCGTTATCGATTACCACACACTGCAATGAGGGTATCCGTGCATTTGGCATTATATAACCACGCGCAGATATCGAAATCCTCAACTTCGGTGGATTTCGAAACAAATCGAGACTCAAATCAAGGCTTCCACAGAAGCCGTCATCATAAAACCTGCGTTGTGTAGGCGTCAGCGCAGCATTTCCTCTGCTTAACGATCAAGACTCCCGCACCAGACTGGAATTTTAATTCCGCATGAGCTTGGTCGCGCGGCCGCGAATCCACGAATCAGCGGCATCCTCAGCGGTGCGCGGCAAACCGGAGAAGAGGTTCGTGTAAATCTCGACATGAGGAGCGATTAAATTTGGTACTCCTCGTCGGCGGATCGGCGACTGAGGCGACTGAGGCGACTGAGGCGACTGTGGCGACTGAGGCGACTGCGGCGGCCTGGAGGAAGAGCGGTCGGCGGCGCGGCCTGCTGGATTTTATGATGCCTCGCCGAAAGCATGTGGCGGCATACTAATGGCTGACATTTCGTCGATAGCCGCTTCGTCAGAGATGCGCACCGCTCGGCCGACGGGATGCCGCTCCATCATCTGCATCGGCCACGGATGTGCGCTGGGCAGCACTCGACTTTGTGTGCCCCGCACTTGCCGTGCCCTGCCGTTCCGTGCCGTGCCGGCGACAACCGCAACGACATCGACCGCAACGACAGCCGTCGCAAAGTACTTGAGGTGAGCATTGAAGCAGCTACCAGCGGCCGCCACTTTTTATGGGCGAAACGTGAGGATGCCGTCCGAGTGGTTCAATTTTTTCGACTGCAGCGAGGCCTCTCCGCCGCCTGCTTCTTCTTCTTCCTCCTCTTCTTGCTCCTCTTCTCGTTGCTCTTCTTCTTTCTCCGCAGCACGATGGATGTGATGCGATGTGACAAGTTTTGTTATTGCTTCGTGGCGGCGAGTAGCTGTGGTTGTTGTTGCTGCTTTATCAGTACTCGCACAACCTGATGCATTGTTATTCCGCTGCGGCGTTCGTGTGCTTGTGATGCAATGACAAGATCGACGCCCCGACGCACCGACGCACCGATCGTCCGCAACCAGCCTGCACTGGCCGCACATCCTGAACGAGGTCAGAGCGCTCATGCTCGTTGCGTTTTCTCATCAGGTGCGATCAGCCGACCTCCGCTCTCCGCTCTCCGCACTCGCTGTGAAACACGAAACCTTCTGTGAATTTCTCTGCTGTGTGGAGCTGCGCGAACGTCGTCGGTTGCCGAGTTTCTCAGCCATCAGAATCCTGTCCGCATCTCTGCCTCCGAGGTGCGCATCCTGGGGAAGTCAGGTGTCTAATTGTTTCCGTTTGCAGCTCATTTTTTCGAGAGCTTCTCGTCGCTCTTGCGGTCAGGTTTTGTCATCCGATCCTCGGAGTAAACGTTCCGGAGAAACGCACTGTTTAGCATGAAATTTAACAATTTCGACGTGAGTTCGAATTGGCTGGACGGAGTTGTGTGAGAAAAGAGTGTTAATAAGAAATTCACATCATGACTCCTCAATTCGGTGGGAGTCGGAGACGTCAAGAGGAGAGAGAGCGAGGGAGAGGGAGAGAGAGAGATGAGATGGTTGGATGGAGATGGTTTCTGAAAAACAAGCGTGTTTCAGTAATCTTCGCCGTTGTGACCGAAAGAAAGTTTCAAAGCGTTTGAGGAAGCAATCAAAGAGAGCAAAACAAATTTACCGCTTCTTTCTCTCCACCTCTCTCTCTCTCTCTCTCTCTCTCTCTCTGCAGATGCGAGTGCTGATTTATTGACTGGGAACATTCATACATGGGAATTCACAAGAAAATAGTGTTGTGCGAATTAAATTCATTTTAGTTGCGTTTATTTTATGAATTCTCTGCTTGAGCGAAATAACGCAATTTCGTTACGAAAACTACGTAAGTACGGCTGTGATTTTATCGCGAAGATTTCGTTTTTGTTGTAAGCCAGTGTTTGTTGCAAACGCAGATGAGGTTACATGTGAAGAATGATGCAACAGCCATCATGACTGAAGTCTCGTGTTGAACAGCTTATTGCATTGCAAGGTTATAATTCTTCCATTTTGGTTGAAAATATTAATTGGTACGCCACTCAGCAGGTGATTCCGTCAGTCCGTCAGTCGTTCAGTCCGTCATTCCGTCGGTCCGTCGCCATTCCGTACGTTCGTCAGTCAATTTAGCAGCTACCTGCTGCACATAAACGCCTTGAAACTCCGTAGCGTTGCGTGTCTGAGGCTCAAAAGCTTCTATCCGATGGCCATAACGTCAAAGAATCAAATCAATTAAGATGTTGTTGTAGTAGCTATTGCTTCTGCCAGCGAACACACGTTCAAATCAATGAAGACAACAGCAATAACAACAACAACAACAACAACAGCAACAAAGGCAACGCGAGTGAAGCGAGTGAAGCGAGAGGAGCGAGTGCAGCGTGAGGAGCGAGAGGAGCGAGAGGAGCGTGAGGAGCGAGAGGAGCGTGTGGAGCAAGAGGAGCGAGAGGAGCGAGTGAAGCGAGTGGAGCGAGAGGAGCGTGAGGAGCGAGAGGAGCGAGTGAAGCGAGAGGAGCGAGTGAAGCGAGAGGAGCGAGAGGAGCGAGAGGAGCGAGAGGAGCGAGAGGAGCGAGTGGAGCGAACCGCTTGCAGCGAGCGCAGCAGAGTTCAGCTGAGTTCTTTCGAAAGGAATCGCGGACTGGAGTGGAAGATGTTGCGATCGAATCACTGTTTGCAATATGAATCAGTTGGTTAAAGCAGCAGCAACAGCACCAGCAGCAGCAACAACAACAACAACGACAACAACGACGGCAACAACAACAACGACAGCAACAAACAACACGAAGCAATCAATGCTGAAATTATTAGACCGCTAAATTAACAGCGGCTGCCAATCGGAGTCATTGCTAAAAAACATCAATGATTACAACAAAAGCGGCAGCAGCAACAACAACAACAACACCACCAATGCTAACACCAACAAATCTCAACAACATGAAAGACAACACCATAGTACAAACAACAACAACAACAACAGCAACAGCAACAACAACAGCAACAGCAACAACAAACTACGATTAATCCCCACACTCAACACTCGAAACTGTTCATCGCTGCGAAGCGTCGCGGTAGCGTGCCTCGGCCGACGTTACGTTGCGACGCCGTTACGGTAGCGCTGCGGAGACGCTAAATAATTACAGCGAAAGAAATGCAAGAGCATTCATTCGGTCGGTCACTTCCTGCGCGCACTCGGAACGCAATACGTCGCACTTGAAGGGCAGTCAAACGGTCGAATGTCCCCAGCGCGTCCCTTCGGATGCATTTGGGAATCACGTCTGCACTCACACAAAAACGCGAACACCCACACCAACATGCGCTCACTCAAATGCACACACACGCATGCACCCGCAGACACACACACACGCACACACGCACACACGCACGCACACTCACATACACGCGAGCGCGCAAACACAATTCCTCGTTTTATCAATTTATGAGATAAAGTGTCCACCACAGAATTTTAATCAAGCGATTGATGTTCCTGGATTCACAAGCCATTTCGAAGTTGTAATTGTCGCCCGTGCGGCGGACCAACATTGAGTAACAGTAACGGATTTCGAAGAGGTGGAAAAAAAGATTGGAAATGCATCCGCAGTCCAGAATACAAATGAATGCGATGGCGAAGCGCTGCCACCATCTTGCGAAAGATGTCTGTGCGTCCAGGAAGTTCAGGCGAGTCCATTCGAGAATGTTGACCTCAATGCGTGGAGCATCCAGTGTTTGGTTAACGAATCGTGCGTCCGCTTCAGAAGCGATCAACGACAACTTTCCGCGTTGTCTTTAAAAGTTTCTCATTCTCATTTCAGCCTAACTTGAGCTGTGATAGAACTTTTTTCTCTCTCTAGATTGCTAGAAGATCCGTGTGGATCTAGAATTTTGGACTTTTCTTTAGTGGTAGCAGCTACTAATTGGTTTTTACTTAGCCAACTAATCAGATATTTCGCGAAGGTCAAGGTTAACCTTCCAAAAAATAAAACCTTCCAAAAAATATCAATTTTCTCATTAACCACATAAATTTCTCTGCCTATAAAACTTGCGGATTTCGACTTACTAAGAGAACTCTATCAACTCCACTTACATTACTATTAACAAGCTCAGGACTATTAAATTGGCCAAGAGGGCTCGCTTACTTGAGATCGAGATCGTGATCGTGATCGTACTGGTCTTCCCGAAGATACTTTCGTTGTTGACGTGTGCGCCACCTTTGACACATTTGGAAAAAGAGGAAAAAGAGGAAAAAGATACTCTACCGATCTCCCCGCAATGCCTTGACGGTGTGCGAGTAAGTGGCGGTACCCGCGCAGGTACTCGAGACGCGATGGCCCTTCAAGTCCGGAAATGATCGCTGCTACTTCTTCTGGAGACGTGATTGCGTGATACGTGACGACAGCGTGTCACGTGGTATGTTTTTTAATGACAACTCTATGGAAATGATATGACTTCCAACTAAAATTGTTGTCATTTAAGTAACCGTTAATCGAACGTTCATGCAACGCGAAACATGCAACGTCTTCACGACACTTTAAGCGTGTTGATATGTTGATATTTTCCGTTTTCCCAAAGATCTCCGATCTGTCTTGATCTCGTCTCTTCTCTCCGATCCGCCGCCGCTTTTCCACCGCCAGTAATTCCCACAAGTCGAAACCGCTGATAAGCGAACGCTAATCAGGCATCACAGACGTCACAGACATCGCTCAAGCTCTCCCCCTCCCCCTCCAACCCGTCGCACCGAAGGCGAGCAAGTACAACATGATCGTTTTGCATCGTTTGTAAGCCAAAACCACTCGAAACTGTCAAAATTCCCACCGCATGTGTCATCGTGAGAGCCGCGCGGCTGCTCGGCTGCTCGGCTGCTCGGCGACTTGTGTGCCGCCTGTTTGTTGATTTAGGCATTTTTTCGTATTCGGTATCCAGGGACATTAGAGACACATATAAGCCAGCAGATCATAAAACAATAAAGCCGAATAAATACGAGGTGCCGTGCAGTGGATACACGTCTGCATGTCCGGGCGCAGATGTGTGATAAGTGGCCGCGACTTCGGTTTATCCCATTACAAGAAACCGCTTTTCGCTGATTCCAGGGATTTTTCGTGCGGCGCGGTGGCGCAGTACGTACATCGCGCGAGATACGCTCGGGGTATCCAGTATCCCGTACTCGGCAAACTCAAGGGTGAGAAAAAGGCGTCGTCATAGCAGAGCAAAAAATCGCACCACGCGAGTCCAAATTTGTTGCCACTGAAATCAGTTCGAGTGACCGCAGACTACATGCGATCGTAAATTCAGAGTGTCAGAGGCTTTACATGGGTATGTGTGTGTGAGTGTGTGTGAGTGTGTGTGTGTGTGTGACATATATTGAGTTATTTAATCTAATGAATGTAAACAGATTTCATATCTACACGAACTCGATTGTCATCTCGGCCGAAACCTTGTTTTTCATCCTCGATGAAATGCCTCGATTTTCACCTCGACTGAAAAAGGTTGTCTCGATAGAGACGGAGAAATTCTGCCTACATCTCGACTACCGTCTCGACTAAAACGGCCGCCTCGATCACGAATACTTCCTCGACTTCAGGGCGAGACTGAGACGATAACAGGAATCCTCTCAACTCGAAAGCATCTCGTCTTTCGTGCACAAAACGAACTAAAGAGAGAGAGAGAGAGAGAGAGAGAGAGAGATAGAGAGAGAGAGAGAGAGAGAGACACTGCAGAGTGTCGGAATTTCAGAAAGTCTGAGACTCCCTGCTGCGCGAAAATTTGAGTCACTGAAGCTCGACTTTTTTCGTGATCAAGAAGTTTCATGTTCGTGGGAACTCGCTAAGCTCGCTCAGTAACAAGATCATCCCGCCGTATCTCGGGTGTAGCGACAGCTGAACCCAGTTGTTCTCGCAGCTCCGCTCTGGCCCACGTCGACTTTTGGCGGCGTGTGTGTTGCGACAACCTGCAGCAGGTCACCTTTCGCTGTAAGCATCGCATCAACGAGACCGGCTCTGGCCATCCGCGTCTGGTGCTGAGCCGTTCCCAGCACCTCTTGACCTCCTCTGCGGCTCCCAAAATCGCCGCGGCTCCCAAAATCGCCGCGGCTCCCAAAGACGCAAAGATGAGCGCGCCAAAAGATCGGAACCAACAACGTCTGAACGTTCACCTCGTGGAACACCATTAAAACGACCAATTTGTACCAGTTCACTGCGAGCGCGAGCGCGATTGCGGATTCGGTGTGCCGGCTCTTCGCGGCGTTGCCAAAGCGTCGTCATTAAAAGCCCCACTTAATGGCCACTAAAGTGATGTGGATGGAGCTGCAGAGCGAGACGCGCGCAAGTGGAACATCTAATGCGTGCGGCTTTTCGGGGCATCTTTTGCGACAGCCGC
Organism: Sicus ferrugineus; assembly: GCA_922984085.1. NCBI lineage: Eukaryota > Metazoa > Arthropoda > Insecta > Diptera > Conopidae > Sicus > Sicus ferrugineus. The sequence continues at coordinate 23,426,796 of OV277351.1, forward strand.
AGCAATACCTGTTTTGCCTTCAGTTGGGTCGAAAATTTCACCACCGCTCAGCGAGATCCAAGAGCTTTCTTCGAGAGTAGGCCAGCCACACTTAACAGGTTTTCACCGATTTCTTTGGCAAACTGAGGCAACGTTATCTCGTTATCTTTCGCAGATGATATAAATTAAATACACGTAGCAATTATTTCTCTCAGTTGTCATTCTAGTCGATTTCACGCCATGGTGCGAAATTATCAATACGAATTATGTTTTCTAATTGAAGGTCATTTGCCAATTTACTGTCAAGCGATGTGAGAGCAACAACGCACTCTCTGTCTCTCCTTATCATCTTCTTCTCTATCTCTGCCTCTCCCTCTCTATCTCTGCCTCTCCCTCTCTATCTCTGCCTCTCCCTCTCGTCACTCTCCCTCTCTTTCCCTCTCCCTTTCTCTCACCGTTTGGAAATCGGATGATTGCTCTACATGATCTTCCTTTTTTTCCCAATTTAGTGATGGCCTCACCTACCTCCCCATTCCCTACTCCTACTCCCACCCCCCACACCCCCCACCCCCGCTAAATGTTTCCTCTGATTAACTGACCCTTTAACTGTCATTTGAGCGTGCGCACAACTTTCACATTTCCAGTTCGGTGACCCCTCCATGTCGCCTTCAATTCATAAACCCGAAAGTAGTGGATCTTCCCTCACGCCCATCAAAAAGCATTTAATTTTTAATAACGCCGTCTTTGACGATAAATTCTTCTGGGTCGATAGTTTCGACGCTTTCCTCATTCCGAGTCGTACCTTCCATATTCGCATAACTTCGAGTACCGCTGCAGACCACTGGCCCCGCTTCCCTCTCTCTCTCGCTCTCCGCCCCCGCGCAACCAGCAGTGATCAGCGCACAGCCGGGTGGAGTCACCGAACCGAACCCATATCGGTCAGCAGCAGCAGCAACGACGGACGCCTCGGCTCCACATCCAATCCAATCTCGAATCAATACTTTTCAGTGCGTTTATGGATTTCTTCTAGCTACCAACTTCCAAAATTCATTAAAGATTCATCGGGTGTCTTCGACGGCGTCGCCGAGCGCGGCGGATGAACACACGCACCGCAACGCATCGCTCGGTGGCCCGTAAATGGCCTCCGCTACGACGACCGGAGCTGCTGTGCGAGCGACCAGCGATGGCTGCTGCCGCCGCCGCCGCCGCAACCGCCGCCGCTCTCTTCCACATGCAGGCCCTGCGCGCTCACGATGGTTTCTCCACGCAGCCACTTTCTTCGCGCAACGTGTCTCCATGCGAGAAGAGAAAAGAAGAGAAGAGAAGAGAAGAGCGAGCGAGTCTGAAGAATGTGGCGCGATCGATGTTGCCCATTGCGAGATTGGGTCGGCCGCGCGGTCCGCTTGTCCTTCTACGGCGATCGGTGGACTTTCTGGTCGGTGCGTCTGCGCGGCCGCCATTGGATGTTGCCGTGTTGGCCTCAAGACGGCGGCCACATTAAAATGCTACACAGCGCGGCGCACGCAACCATCAATTGAGTTGCCGCATACCGCGTACCGCGTACCGCGTACCGCACGAATGTGCTCAGCGGATCTGCACGATCTTCTCCGCGATTATGCGGTGATCATGATGAAACGACCGAATCAAACGTCGTCTTTGAATTCCAAATTCGAAATCAATCGAGGCGAGGTTACGGCTGCGAGTTCGAGTTCGAGCACAAGCACTCACTCACTCGCTCCTCCTCTCCGTCCACACCGCGGGCTCTTCGAATCTCCGGAGTCGTGCGTCGAAAACAGGAAGTCGATTTTATGGTTTCTGACCAAAGAGGAGGTTGGACGCGTCAGATGCCGTTGAATGGCTTTCGGAAATGATTTCAGGAAAGTAGCTGAAAGTTGATGTTATTTCTAGAGTGGCCGCGAGCGAGGAATCGGTCAGTCGTCAATGGCGATTGTATTGGCTTATTGAATTAAATTTGGAATTCACAGTTGGTGAACTCGCTCGCTCCCCCCCCCCCCTCCCACCCCCCAGAGAGTATCGAAGTGATGCACATGAATAAAGCAGAACAAAGCAACATCAGAGAAAGAATGACAGAACTCCCCACATGTATGACTGTACCACGGCCTCGATCATTCATATTTTCACCCTCATATTTTCACCACAGCGGTCGGTGTGTTGCTCCCCTCCTCTCGCTCGAAAACTTGACTCTGCCGTCTGTAAAATAATTGGACCCTCCGAACTACCATCGAATTTCTCTATCCTTCAGTCATCCATTAGCTTCAAATATCTCTCGGGGTGCCATATCGACCCACACACACACACACACACATGCACGAGTGTTTCCACATCTAGACACACTTATGCGTCCGCGTGAGTTTGTTTGTAAGGTGACGATATGCAAATTTCTACTTCTACTTGGAATTAAAATGCAAGCAGCGATTAAAAACGCATCGCCCCGGTTTTAATTGAACTAAATTATGTGACGCTACTCGGTATCAACGAGTTCTACAAGCAAACGCAAACGCAATCCACTCCACCTCACTTTTTATCTTGAAATGCCAACGAAAACAAAAGCAAAAACCCCACAAACCACACAACAGCAACAGCAACAGCAACAGGAACAACAACAACCACACCACCAACAACCACATGAACATGAGCAACAACAGTTATGTTTTTGATAACATAATTAAAATAAAATTAATCTGCGAGTTCCCACGGCCGCGACTTTGAGGGAAAAGCCGCAGCCGAAACAGACAGAACACGAGGAGATGCGAGAATCGTTGAATTCCAACTCTCTCAGATCCCATGGAAGAGAATTTAGGCTGGAAGGGGGATTTTGGGGAGTAGCATATTTAAAACCAAGTTTGACTGGAAATTTCCTCGAATTCAGAATGAGTTCTGTAACTGATTTCCAAACGCTTTATAAAAACATAAGCGAAATTGCTTCCCATACAATTTCAGTGGTAGCCAGTAAAATCTCTAGAAATCTAGCTGAAGAATTCTCCTTCAAATGTAATGCGCTGTATTGAGGTGTTTTTGTGGGATTTTTGGAGAGAACATTACTTCTAAAATAGTATCTTCGGGATGGCTTGTGAGATTCCTGCCAAAACAAAACTGAATTTGGGTCCTCGGCAGTCCTCGACACGCAGTCGAGGTTCACGATAACGAGAACCTTAATGTAGTCCGAGGAATGTGTTGTTATTTTGTCAGCACAAGGTCAGCACAAGGTCAGCACAAGGTCAACCCTGACGAACTTTCCATTTCCGTGTTCAATAAATTTCCCTGTCTGCAGGTAGGCCACCGATTAGAAGAGGATATCCGGTGAGTTTTCGAATGTAATTTAATTCAAATCTTACGCGCTGTAATGATCCTTCCGCTTCTCGCTTGCGATTGCAGCAGGCTGACCGAGCACTGACATCGCCGGGGTCTCCATTCGTCGTGTTCCACTCTTCTTCGCTGTTATCAGTAGTAAATTTTACGCTGGCACATAAAATATCGGTGTTGTGATCGAGCTGATCTAGCGCTCGATGGCACTGGTATGCAAATTTAATGAGCGCGACCGTCAGCAGCTCGAGAGTCATTTGAAAGGGCGCGCATTCAATGAGCTCCCGTGATTCTGATGCACACGAACTCATCCCTGAGAAGCCAAAGCAGTTGAGAAATCCTCAACATTCTGTCATCGAAGTCGCCAGCGCTTGTGTTGATCGTGAATTCTTTTATTTGGATTTTCTTCTCTTGCTCCCCCCTTCACTTTAGAGCCAAATACATTTTCAAGTAAATGATTTCTTCTGTTCAGCTCTTGTTCCTGCATACGCGTGCATATTCTGCTTGCGTATAAATTCTGATATCTCACAGTTTACTCGGGTTAACTCGATTTGCATACATCAGCGAAAGCCGTCAACGCCGGTTCGCTCGTCTTCGATCACACTTACTCGGAGTTGCTTTTATACAATTATTTATAGAGCCATCTTCAGTGAGTTTCGAAATGATTCCATTGGAATTCGGCTTTTGAACCAGCGCACTCGCTCTCGGCGGCGCGGTCAACGCACGGATAGCCGGGGACCGCCGCCAGATCGCTCGATCGATGGCCGTACGAGGCATTTTCACGGCGAGGTACCGGCGGGCGACGCAATTATTACTGAAGCCAGCCGCTTCGAATTGCGCACTAAGGCAAAATGGAAAAATAATTTTAATGTCCCCGATCATCATCAATATTCAACGCGATCGATCGGTAGATCGCAATTCGAAGACCAGCCAATGTCTCAGCAGCTCAGCCGCATCGTATTTATGCTGATTTTGACCTAATTGAACTCACATAAACGCTTTAATAAGACGAAACTGAGACTCGCTTGATGTGGTTGTCCACCAGGTATCACGTCTGCTGAAAGCCACGGAAGGTGGGGCAAGTTGTAGCGAGTCTATCATTGGATAAACTGTTGCGGAGATATTCGCGGATAATGATGAGGTATATTTTGAATCTCGAGACGGAATTAACGAACTGTTGATGATATCATAAAGCCGGCACGACCACCAAAGAACTTTTGCGTTAAATCATTCATTCGCTGCGATGTCAAACATATTTCGGAGAAGGAAGAATAAAGGAGTTCATAATCCCGAGTAGCAAGTTCCATACAGGGACCAATGTTAACAACTCATAAAATCCATAAAGCATCTTAACTCAGATATCACTTCTTCCACCAGATGCCAGATGCCAGATGCCCCACAAACGCTGTCGGAGGTCTCGTCGGCTGCTTTCTTGCATGATCTCGTTTGTTAGGTTTTAATGATCGTTATGATCACAAGTTCCGCTGTCTTCTGTATCTGTGACAAGTTGCACCAACTCTAATACGCGCTTGGCCGAGCCTCATAAAACTTCACTTTCGTTATTTTCTGGTAAACGCTGCGTCTTTTTATGTTTACCAAAAAAACGGACGGGATGACAACATTACCAGTAGCATTATTTGAACGTCTACATCTCTGTTTCTAACAGCGTCTTCTCAGTATCTACAACGATGCCGCATTGTATGAAGGTACGGCGGCACTTGAAAGCCAACCTGGCTTGGAAAGAGTTGTGCGGATGAGAGCAATTAACGCTCGCATAAAATGCGGCTTTATTCTTAAAAAGTTTCGAGTTGTTTACGACCTTAGTTCCGGCAGTTTTGTTGTGGTTTTCCCACTAATTTTCGTTTATCTCAGTTAACGATACGGATACAGACTTCAGACAGACAAAGAGACGTCAGATCACTTGGAAATGGAAAATGAATTGAAGCAAGTGATATATGATCTGTATCACTACCGAGTGCCACATACGAGTGCACCGAATCCAGTTGTCAAATCCAGAGTAGCATCAAAATCTAGCATTTACTTGAAATGTATAGCAGGTCCGTCCGCCAATCCAAATAATCGTCTTTTTGAGATAAAATATCCGATTCTTGTTGGACAGCTGTATTGAACACGTTGATATTAAACGGACTTTATATTACTCGGATCCATTTCTACCGCGACCAGTATTGGAAACCAATTTCTACTTTTCTACAGCCGATTCTGCGATGTTAATTTTTCTTGAAGGCTCTAATCTTCGTGTCAGAGTCATATATGACGTAAAAAGTCGTCCCTGTAAGCCAGTTTTCATTAGCATCGAACAAATTTAGTTGTGCTTCCCTACACTCATATTTTATTTATTAAGATCAAGTTGGTCCAGGTTCTCGATCAGCATCCTCTTCGCAGATTTCCAGACTTCAAGTTTCTTGGCCCGTCTAAGAGCGAATATTCGCACTTTGATCTTGTGTGTGCGCGCTCACCTGGTGTGACATCACTTCGCCAGACCAGACCATTTCTGTTCTCCTGGTCGAATATTTTTTCGTCGCTAACTGCTGTGTGCCACTTTGCAGGGGTTCGTTGATCTCTGATACCAGAGAAATGATCTTGGCCGAATTAAAAGTAATACAAAAAATATACTGTAGGTATCCCGAGTCCCCTCGCCCTTCCTCGCGTGCACAGTAACGGCCGAGTGAGTCGCATAAGACAGGAGGAGAGTCCGAAAGATCTTGTCTTGAACTCGTACGGACTCGTACCTCATGTGGCAGCCTTCCTACCGTCAGAGGATCGGCCGCAACAACCCCCGTTCGCGATCACAATGAGAAGTTACGGAGTCCATCAGACACCTTGATCAGCATTCGAGACACCTGTCGTCCTGCTGTGGATCACCTCTCACCCTTTTCCGCGCCACTGTGGTGAAGAAGAGAAGTAAACAACTCTTAAATGTTCCCGCTGGATACCGACGTGAGCATCCGTGAAGGATCATTGCGGCGTTTCAAATTACATCCCCCCCCTCCTGGATGTGAGTGTATCCTTTCGGCATACGAGCGCCTCAGTTCGGAGATCGCATTTCCCCCTGCAAGTGTCGAGAAATGACGAAAGAAGGACAACGTCCGATCGATGTGGATTGAAGTGCTTAACGAAGTGGAATGTGGACGCGGGGCGCACCAGAGGTTGTCGCTCCTTCTTCTGACATCATGACAAAGTGCCACGGTTTCTATCGAGATACATATGAACACGATAGAGGCTCGCATGCACGAGTATCTACGGCGGCAGGGTGTGCGGTTGAAGTAATTCGAGACCATCATCGGAAGTCGGAAATGGTGACTACACACGGGGAAGTCAGCCACCAAGTAACCGAATACACTCGGGTTGCTCTTTGGTCAGTGACTCGTTCGGTCGGGGCTCTGCAAACAGGATTTCAATTAATAGCTTCGAAGACAAGCCAAGACTTTTCTTGGTAGAGAATTTCGTGCAAAGATGATGTCGGTGGAAGAGATATAAAAAGTAACAGGAATTAAGCGGCAGAGAGGGACTTTATATACCCTTTTCCTGATGAAAAGAGGAATACTAATTCTTTCATTTGGCTTTGGGAGGAGAGAAGGACGTCAGGCACATATAGAAAAGTATATATTCTGGCTCATCATCGTCATCCTTTAAGCTGATTTCGCCATGACACTAACTATTTTCTGTTTTGCACAAATACCGCATGTCTAGAAGAGTATAACTCGGAATCCACACGCGATGTCCACTGCGGAGAAATCGGTACTTTCGTCCCTACTGCCTCGATCTTTATTTTCTCGTTCCGATCGCCTCAGTCTCTATTTTCTTGTCTCCACTGAAAAGGCTATCTTAATCTCGATTGCACGTCAAACTAGAGGCCAGAAGAAGTCTCGGGATCGGATCTCGGTATCTTTTTAAAAATCCATTTGAAGCTTTTAAGTAATTGTTGGTCCAGGATGTCCAAGCTTTGGTCTGGTAGAACAACAGCCCTATTTCTCCTTCAAGTATCGCAATTCCCTTTCGATTTGCATCGAAGGAATTGCAAATCACGCCAAAGGTTAATAAGATCGATGACAAATGAAATATGGATTTCATTTCTAACTCTGAATATGCATAAATGGCTGTTGCTCGGAGAAAGAGATTTGAAATTTTATTGACACCTTTATCAGTATTTGCTTTCGTCTCTGCCTGATGTTAACAAGGTGTGTTCTTTCGATTTCAATGATAAAAAAAGAACGAATTTCTTGTGCTTCTGCGGGGCGAGATATTCGAGCGTCACGAGGATGTGTGCTTAGATTCTGTTGACACACTCGCCGAACATCGCCACGGATAGATAAACTCTCTGGGTTGACATCTATGCTGGATTGGAAAACCCGCGCGCAGCAAAGATTCTACTTTTATTTATTTATTTGTTCAGTGACGATGGCCGAACATCTTGACGTGTACCTACCTAACTATACGGCGCGCGTATGGAAAGAGCAACCGCGAAGATACAGATAATTCTGTATCTGCGCGCTTGCAGTGAGCTGATTAATTCGTTTGTGTGCCGTATTGAACACCTTTACCATTCTGGGCAGCTCCACGACGAATCTATTGGAAGCGAGTATCTGAACGCGTCCCCGAAAGGCGCAAACAAACCGAGATAAGTTTTATTGTGACGATATTATTACTTATTATCGGTGGGTGAGTGATACCGGCTCAGTTACCTTATCTGCGCGCAGTTCGTTGCGCGACGTACTCAAGGGGATGCAGCTGCTCGTGATGGGTTTGTCGAGCGAAGAAAGTACAGTATCGAGATTCAATCTCACCAGATACCTGTGAGTTGGAATGAATATTCTGTTGAAAAGCCCGAGTATTTCGCTGAAAAACCCCCGAGTATTTCACGAAAAGGCTCCCGAGTATTTCACTAAAAAAGCTCCGAGTGTTTCACTAAAAAGGCTCCGAGTGTTTCACTAAAAAGCCTCTCGATCTCGTCTAAGAGAAGTTCTCTCGATCTCGGTTCTCGTTTCGACTGACGAAGCCTTCCTCGAACTCGAATTATCTCCCGACTGAAAAATACTCTCTTGGTCTCGACTATCGCCTTAAATTCGAGAGGAGGAGGAGGCTTTGGCCAACTCCATTCTCATCTTGGCTAAAAAGCAGTCTTGTCTCGACTAGATCTCGATTCTCGCTTAGAATTCAAGGCAATATCGAGACGACGTGCGTAGCAAAAATTCAATAAACTTAAATATAATAAAATTCATAATACGATAAATGTGGCAATTTTATCCGCAAATCCAATCGCTAAAACTCAACTGAACAATATTGTCAGTTATTCGGTATCCGGCTTTCGAATGAATCGATATTCGCCGCGTCTCTAGCAAGCAGATGACTTTGATTTTTCCACGCTGCTTCCAAGCGTCACTGAAACCCTCGAAGCTCTATTTCATCACAGCAATGGATTCCATCAGAAAACATTTGTGCTTCCTCGGGAAACGCGCTGACGACCTCCTTGTTGCCCCCTCTTGCCGCGTCGTGATAAAATCTCAGCACGACGGAACAAGAAAACGCCTTCTGAGGATTGAGACGAGGCGGCTAAGCGTTGCTGGAACGGAACCCCCCACATTATCGATTTTTAATCAATCGTCTCCGGCGCTGCTCTTATGTGTCCACCGTCCCGAGCAGCTCCACGCAGCCACGAGTACGCAACTCACGCCGCCAGCCCCGTGGTAGAAACGGTTGCTAGGGCACCGCCAGCGAAAACAAACAATCGCACGAATCCGCCGCCAGAGCCGCGCGGAGAAGAACGAGCCGCGCCCAGCACTTCATACCGCCCACACCTCCGCCCCACGCCGCCGCCCAACTCGCGAGCTCACCTGGATGAAATCACTCGGCGGGCGGATGCGCAGCGCCAGAGCAATCAATACGAAAGTCGTGTGTATCTGTGGCGGGCGGTGGGGCGGGGGGGGGGGAGGTGAGCGCGGCTAAATGGCGACTGAACTCAATCTGCGGGACCGCGAGCTGCATGCGTTATATACGCGAGTGTGCTGCGCTCATTAGCGCCGCAAATCCTGGCCGCATCTTCGCCATCCACCGAGATCTGTGTGGAGCGCACGGAGCGCCGCGTGTCTAACGCTCGCCTGAGCACAACAAGGAGCACAAATGCGCGCTCGCACGGACCTCGTAGTTCGGCGCCGCTCGCACCGTCACCCATCGGCACCCAAGTCGCCAGCAAAGACCGCGCGGGCTACGCGACGGGACGGGACGGGACATCGGAAAGTTTTCGCATCCAAGCGAACGACCTGGAGGAGGGAAAGAGACAGAGAAACAAGGGATGCATCGCGTGGCGAACGTTCAGCGGGGCCCGAGGTCGGGACTTCTGCGCTCCTGCTGCTGTCGACCCCACGTACCCCGCCCAGAATGAGAGCACATCTCGCTGCACGAGTTCGGAGAAGAATCGGCCGGAGATTCTTCTCCGCTCCGGGTGCGCAGCATGTGGCCGCAGTGGCGCGCAGTGGCCGCAGTGGCGCGCAGCGGGGCAGCGACGGCAGCCTCGTTTATCTGTGCGATTCACCAATTGCCGGGCAGCATTTAATCAGCGGGAATGGGTTCTCATTCGCTGCCTGCGATGCCCGCGCCGGAGAGCGAGTATCTGTGTGGAGTATCTATGTGCGACGCGGCTGTATGTGTGAGAGAGCGTTCGGTTTCTGCGGCAGGCAGATTGAGAGCGACGCGATATTTTGCTCGCAGCTTCGAGTGGAGGAGAGCTTTTTGCTTTTGCTTTTGCTTTTGCTTTTGCGTTTGCTTTTGTTGTCGTTCCTATTGACTGCTGCGGCTATTGTTGTTGTCTTCAATACGTTCGGTTTTTTGTTGTCGCCGGAATATCTGATCCGAGTGTTCGGATTGAAACTCGTTTTTCCCTCGAACTGGGAAGCGGACGGAAATGGAAATGGAGAAGGAATATGGAAAACCGAAAGAAACCGAAGAACGGCGCGGCGCGCCTCGCCGTTGATGTGTCAGCACATGACCAAAATTCGCACGAAACTATCTGGCAGATACTGGTGCTGCTGGCCAAAGTCCTCTCTCTCTCTCTCTCTCTCTCTCTCTCTCAATTCAATTACGAAAGCATCCGCGAGAACGCAAATATCTGAATTCCTTATTTTGCTCGCAGTTCTACTACTGACGCGAGTTCTATATACTCAAAATCGGTATCTCAAGAGCGAAGCGCAGAGAGTGAGCAGGCGAGAGAGGAACTGTTTAAACAATTTTGAGAGAGGGGAAACCTTATGCTCGCCCCACACCGCCCGCGAGAGCACGCGTGGCCGCAACATTCAATATTTTGTGCAATCGATTTTGTTTTCTCACCTGCGAAACTCTGTGCGACCCGCGCTGATGGGGTGCCCCTCTCCCCCCACCCCTCTCCCACTACCCGCGGCAGCTATGAATCGTCGTGTCGTCGCTTGCGTGAGGCTTTCATTATTTTTCTGGCATTTTTACCTCCAATGCTGGTGTTGTATTCGTGCACGTAAAGCGAGCCACGCGTTTCTGTTTTCAGAAGAACTTTTCCAACTCGTCGCTGGAATCGTGCGTCTCTGTGAATAAATTCGTCACCCACCAACGACTCATTTCCTCTCTCCACAACATGACGGCTGAGCCTACGGGGGACCGTGTGGCTCATCTGGTGCACGGGTCAGATACGATTTCTAAATGCAAACGCAGTTAACTCGAAGTCCAATGTGGATGTTTTGGCCACTGAAAGTGTCTCAGTGGCTCAAGAATCTTGCTAGGAAGTGAGGGAGTCGCGCGCACACTGGACTGGACTGGACCAACTGTAAGTGGACCTGGGTGCTGCAGGCTAAAACAGAAAAGTTTCTCCATTTCTCGTCACATAATTCTCAGCTAATCAATCGCATGAGTGCGCGTGCGCGTTCGCAAGTACGTCACAAGGTTCGCTTATCTAATCAATGATGTTTTTCGTCGAGAACTCCCTTCCAAGAAGCTGAAGAGCGAACTTCCTACTTAAATACTCACATTTTTTTATGAGTCGATCTGTGCGAAGAATGAAAGAAATTGAGTGTCCAGAGATTCGGATCCCCTTGCGCCGGCCAAAATTCTAAAACGTTACGAACTCCAATAAAATGTGAAATCAAGCTCGTGAGGGCGGTTTTTTCTACACGAACGTAAGTGCAACTTCAAGATTTAGATATACAGATGTAGTGCGAGTATAATAATAGAGAAACTAAAAAGACGGCGGCTGTCCTTGGCCAGGCCAAAGTCCAGCTACAAACGGAAGAACGAGGGACTCCGCTGAGAGATTCTTGAGGAAAATTGAGCGATTGTTGGGTGTATTTTGCGTATTTTTTTTTTGTAAATCTGAAGTCGTTCGACAATCAGAACGCCGATGCCGATCATAAATCGCACGTAACTCGCAGAACGTTCGGCGACGAGCGCACGAACTTTTATCATAAATTTTTGCAATATCGACGCGTTATTGAAGTTTTCAGTTTGTCGCCATGAATAGCTGGCAGCTGGCGCAGGCGGCCGATGCGGGCGGGCAATCAAAAGCCACCGCAGTGTGGAAGGTCGAGCAGAGAGAGTTAAGGTGTCGCGTGGATTTGTGGGTTTTCATTTCTAAGTATTTGAGATCTTTTCGAACCACTTTCCCCAAATACTTTTTAAATATTTAATAGTTGCCTTCTTCCGAAGTCTCTAGAGTCTGCAGTGCGCTTGTGACGTCACAAGGCGGCTGCTATCTGCAGCAGCTAGCGAAGCGCCACCACCTGTTCGCAGCTGCGTCTGGACGAACGAGTTCACTGAGCTGCAGAGCGGCGATCGCAGACGTACGATCGCCGTCACACTTTTCTCCCCAAGCATCCCCGGCAGCTTTCTGTGGCATCTGCTACTCGACGCGGCACATTGTTGTTGTTGCGGCACATTGTTGTTGTTGCGGCTGGAATGCGGCTCTGTTACAACGGCATTTATCGCTTGTGCGTCGCCACGCAGATGCCAGATGAGGGACGCTACTTCAATTAAAGAGATTAAAGTGCTGCCAAATTTCTAGTTGACTTGACGATGCTTCTCGCACTAACGCTACTTCAATTAAAGAGATTAAAGTGCTGCCAAATTTCTAGTTGACTTGACGATGCTTCGCACTGGAAGTCAGTGTGGTGAGTGCGGATTTTTTGAAAAGAAACCATTTGACCGAAAGCATCGTGAAATGCTCCAAAAATAGGTCTCGTTAGATGCGATTTGCAGCGGTTAGACGGTCGTAAAAGATTTATTAGAGAATCAAGCCTATTTACGTGACGATCTAAACGTGAGATAATCCACTTCACGCTGACGGCAGCATGAAAAAAACTGCTGCGCTCGTAGTAACGATCGTGGGAAGTGAGATAAAAATATTCTCAAATATCTAACACTGAGAAAAGTCGGCCGTCGCAAGAAAACCGAAATTAAAGCGAAATTAAAGCGAAATTAAAGCGAAATTAAAGCGAAATTAAAGTGAAAATAAAGCGAAAATAAAGCGAAATTAAAGCGAAATTAAAGCTTCTTCAATCGATTGTTCGATTCGAAGTCGGTGTTGAAAGACTGTGATTACTGGCTGCTCTCAGCGAACCTCGTCTTCGTTATCGTTATCGATTGGCGTGCAAGGTTTTGGTAAAAAGAAACCTTGACTCGGCTCGTTTCAAACGTCATCCCGGGACGAGCGACCACATTTTTGTGCCCAGCATGGCGCAGCTGATAAATGCCACAAATTGAGCAGCAGCAGCAGCAACTGCGACAATATAATCAAAAAAACAACACACACAACAACAACGATCTCACATATACAGCAAAAGCAGCAGCAGCAGCAGCGGTAGCAGTAACAGTAACATTAACAGTAACAGCAACAGCAACAACCACATGCGATAAAATTAGTGATCTTGTGGTTGCGTTAGCCAACAATTTACTCAGTCTGTCCGTACGTCCGTCCCAGCGTCCGTCCGTCCGTCTGTCTGGATACTAAGTAGACAGATAAATTGCAGGTTTGAGGTTATGTTGAAAGTGCAAAAAACGCTCGAAACCAAAACAATAACAAATCATTCCAAAGATTTCTCGTGAAACCCGTGCGCATGCGCTGAATGCTAAGCGTGTTTTCGACAGCGTTGTGTGTGTGTGTGTTGTTGTTGCTATTGCCGCTGCCGCTGCTGTTGTTGTGCTTCGAGGCTCGCTGAAATTGTTGTAAGTGTGGAGCGCCGTCGCGCATGTGCGCCGATTTTTGGCCAACATTTTATACAACACGGCCAACAACTTCGGCGACAGATTGGTCAACATTTCGCAGCGCGAATTTTAAAGCGCTCCGATCCGAGATGGCTTCGAAAAGCTTTCGACCGAAATCGGAGCTCCTCCGCCAGCGACAGCGACAGCAACGACAACGACAACGACAACGACAACGACAACGACAACGACAACGACAACGACAACAACAACAACAACAACAACAGCGCGAGTACCAATTTTATTGCTGATGCAAAATTTGCTCGCCCCTCCGCTCAAAAATAAAAATGAATCGAACAGAAGCAGATATAACAACAACAACAGCAACAACAAATCTGCACAAATATTTTTAATAACTGCGAATATTTATTCCCGTGTATCGGATGAATTCGCAAAGGCAACAACAGCAAAATCACACCGCATGTCGCGCTGTCCGTCGCTCAGGTGGGTGCGACGGCCGACCGACCGACCGACCGGCTGACTCGCCGCTGCCTGCATCGCCGCGTCCTCTTGCGCGATCATCAGTTTTTTCTGGTGCAGATTTGCAGTCGGTCGCCGCGGGTTGAGTGACTTCTGAATATCCGATCGCAGCACTTGAGCGACGTGGTTGTTCTTGCCCTGCCGCCGCGCCACTCCCCACCCTCTCCTCTCCACCCCTCCCTTGCCAGCCCTCCCCTCCCGCGCTTGTCGTCCCCCATCCGTTGTTCATCGCCATCTGATTTCGACGCGCTTGCAAATTTTTCGCAATCGCCCAAATTTTGATTTCGCGTTTTTAGTTTTCGTTGCTTCATTTCGGCTTTCTTGGGTTGCACTTTTGGTTTCAATTCGAGCGTCTTTCCACCGCCATCACTTCGGTGCGACACTTTGGCTCGATCTTTTGAGCTCAGAAATTGAGCCAGAAAATTTCCGTCGACAAAGAAAAGAAAAGAAAAATACGAACTTAACGAGATCAAGTTTATGCTGATAGATATTTAAAAAGAATTGCATGCCATGTCGTGCATTATTGTCGTCGCTTCGTTGTCTTCTTATAATTGCAATTGCAATTGTGAGTTCGAGAGATGCGTACGCGCTGTTCTATTCGCTCTGAGGTGCCTGACCTCCACTGTGAGGAGTGGAGTTTTTTTTCTACGAGTCCACGCAAGGTGCATCTGTGAGTGCAGCTCGTGTCTGCCGCACATCTCTCGCTGCGCTGCGCTGCGCTGCGCTGCGCTGCGCTGCACTGCGCTGCCCAACAGCCGATCGATCCGCTTAATAGTCGCTGGTCGTCGTTTCTCGTGTTCCTCGCTCTCCTCATTAATCTCGCGGCCGCACGCCAGGGGAGTGCAGCGCGCACTCGTAGCAACGGCGCACCGCGTCGCGCTCAAAACACCTGCCTGCACCTGTCCAGATGCAACGGCAGAGGGTCGGTCTGTCGGCCTGTCGGCTGTTCGCTGTTCTCGCTTCCCGTTTTCATTTCGTGATGAGACCGAATTCAAGTTCGAAATCACGCGCCAGTTCTGCTGTTATGCTGTTATATTTTCGACAGATACGCACATCCAAATATGAAAAGAAAAGTCCAACTAGCTTTTCTCTCTAATTTTCGCCGCGCACGTTACACTGCGCGACGACGTCAGCCTGCCCTCCGGCCACCTCTCGGCCGCGCCGCGCCGCGCCGCCTCGAGTTTGTGTTTCGTGCGCTGTTTACCTCACATTTTCTGGTTTATACGATATTTTAATTGTTTTTCATACCCACCGCCGTTGGACTCGCCCCGCTGTCCGCCGCCGTTGTTGACTCTGTTATTTCAGCCGAAACACGCAAGCGAACGCATTATCGCCGAGAGAGATGCGTTTAATCGATACACCGGAGATGTTTGTGTTTACATTACGATTTTTTCATTATCGAAGGCAACGCTGTCGCCACGTATCCAGTTTCGGGTCGCCTGATAAGCGCAGCTTTTACGGTGGGAACAGCGCGCGGAGATGTCATTCCAGCCGACGCGCCGTAGCTGTTTTGCGCATTGCGGACACTGCATTCGCGCTGGCCGCAACCAGATGCTCTCTGCTGTCACGCGCCCGGCGACCGAACGTTGTTTTCTTACGAATTGGATCCTTCTAAATGCGGATCCAGCGGCCGCTATGTGTTTACTTTGAAAGTCGAGATGTTTCGAGGCGTTTTTTACTGTTTGCCCGGCTCGCACGTCTGTTATTTTGTTCCGCATACCAGGAACTCTTTTCCAGGGGACTAGAATTCCCCTCTCACTCTCTCTCTCTCTCTCTCACTCTCTCTCTCTCTCTCTCTCTCTCTCACTCTCTCTCTCTCTCTGACAGCGTAACCTGCCAAGGACGTCAAATTTGAAGTTTTAGCACTTATAATTTTTAGAGTAAGTTTTCGGTGGTTCCGCGACCCTATTCTGGGACCATTTCACCGCATCCTAAAATTCGTTCCGGCTTCTGCTGCCAGAGACGTAATTACGTGCCAAACTATAAGTTTTTGGGACTCAAAGTTCGGGACACTTTGGTTTTTGGGGATGCTTTTAGAGGCTGTTTTGCGAGGACCATTCGAAAAGAAGTTCGTCGAGTTCAAACGCCTCTCAAATTAGCCGAATTTTCAAAGTTCGTAGACCCCTCGAAGTTGGGGAAATTTTTGTTTTGCGATAGTTGGGGGAGTTTTTGGGAAAACTACTGAGGAAGGCGAATCTCCAAAAACTTTTGTATCCACTGCCACAGAGAATTGCATGCCGAATTTCGCAGTCTCAAGCCCTACGATTTGAGGCCATGGACCTCATAACTGGAGAGATTCGGGTATTTTCGGGAGGCTCATTTGAGGAGGGCATTGCTGGTGTCCTTCTCGATTGATGTCTAATCCCATCAAATATCACATACAATATATAGAAAACTGATAATATTTCAGATATTTTCCCCCTGGAATTGAGGACGGTGAGGATAAGTAAGGTGTTTTCAAAGTGTTTTAGTTTCTAGTCGACTTGGCGTTGTTTCCCTTAGTGTGTACACAAGCTGCCCACTTCATCTTGCCGAAACCTTGGCCAGGCTAACTGATTCCCTTGCAAATACAGTTTACTATACTTCATTCGAGGACTTCCCAACTGTTCCCAAAATTGAATACTACTTGTCGTGAAGTTCTTTAGCGGGGAAGTTGATTTGGATCTCTTTGTTTCCTCCCCGCTGCTGCATGTGTTGCTATCATCCACAACAACAACAACAACAACAACAACACCATCCACTATATCCAACATGCATATGCTATTATATACCGCCATCCATATACGAGTGCGCACATAGTATTTAATAACGAGAGCGACATAAACAACTTGAGGTTGGCATATATTTTGTATCCCTCTTGCGTGGTACGAGTGTGTTAGCCGACTTTCGAGCCGCGTTACAGCAACACAACACACAAATGCAGGAAGCCTGACAAACGTTTCGCTTGACTTCCCTTAACGTCTTTTTCGTCGTCATGGTTCGCCTTCGCCCGTCTCTCTGCATTCCTTTTCTCTCACTTCCTTCACTTCCTTCCCTGATGACTCGACCTTTTCCTTCCTGCACGCGCCCACGTAGAAGATTCGGCGAGACGTCTTCCGAGAGTTCCACCGGTTTTCACAACAACCGCGAGGAACGAGACGATGTCAGAAAATTCTAGGTCTCTGAATTTGGCTTGATCTCAATACTGGCCAACGGATTCAACCAGCCAGGTGCGTTAAAGGTATCCACGTACATGGAATGCAAGCAATTATGGCCGTCACCACGGGGAGAGATGAGAGTGAGCACTGGTCACGCTCCGCTAGAGATGCGCAGAGATGTTGGTTCTTCAGGGAATCCAAGATGGGGCAGGAAGCTTTACATGGTAACATTTTGCAGATGTTTTCCCTGCTTCCGCAGATGGGTTCCCTAGTTGCTAGATAAAATTAATATGCTACTCACATAATCGCCCTCAATTAATCTTGGAAACCCGTCGAGAGGAAACTCTGTGTAGAGATGTACAAGTAGACTAATCAGAAGTTTACAGTACTATATCCACGTATATTCGATGGGACATTCAAAACACTCACCGTATTATTGCCTCGCCTTAGGTTTTTCCACACCCAACGTATTTTTTTTTAAATACTACGGAAACATTTTCGAAACACTTCACACTTCTAGTGCCAAAGAAACCGCATTTGCACTGAGTTTTGTAGCCTTGTCGTCTTCCTAGAGGGGTTCAAATTAACACCGTCTCAGTCGCCAACCTTACACTCCCCCTCGTCCCCACTCACCTCTCACCGCAACCACTACTAAGAGTGATGCGCAGTGATGAAGATTATACCGAAATGCAGAACGAACTCCAAGATGCATTCTTATTATCTTCCTCTTATATCAATGATCACTGAACCGTTTACGGTTTTGAACTGTTTCAAGGTCTGGCCGCATACAAGCACGTCAAGCGGTGGTTCCATTCTTCGGCTCCCCCTGTTTAAAAGCGATTACATGATGTGTGTGCGTGCGTATATTTATTAATGCAAAATACATACGGACTGGTGAGTATATTCGGATGAGAATATAGAATAAATGAGAATATATATATGTATTCGGATGGATGGATGTTGCTAGTTATCGCGGTTGTTGTTCCGTTTTATTGTCGAAAGCATGCTGATCATGGTGCTGATGTTTGGTAATAGTGATGGTGTTGGTGTCGGTGTTGGTGATGGTGTTGGTGATGGTGTTGATGATGGTGTTGGTGATAGTGTTGATGATGGTGTTGGTGATGGTGATGGTGTTGGTGATGGTGTTAATGATGTTGGTGGCGATGGTTATTTTGGTCATGTAGAATAACTCGTTTCTTTATCTCTGTCGTTTTGGCCACTACTTTTGCCAGAGATGATTGGTTTTTGTTGTTCTATCAGTATCATCGCGGATTTCCTACATTTATTTATATTGTTAAATATATATAATGGAAAAATTCTATAAGTTCGTTATCTCGTTATCCCCCGCAGCTTTGGGTTGAGAAATTTGTGGTTTCAAAGAGCCAATTACGTCGCCCGAATTCGAGACGATATGCAGTCTACATCCAAAATGTCGCGATCAGCTCTAGAGTTCTCTCTCAGAAAAATTAATCATTTACTATTATGCATAACTCGCCAATTTTCCGCCGAGTTCTTGAGATCGTTTTGTGCGAAAACCACTTTATGACTTCCACTTCGATCTTGAATATAATATGAAAACTCCAAATATTCCTCCCCAACCATCAACGCAGAAGAGGCAAGTCACGAATAGGCCCACTGTAGTCCGCAGAAAAAGAGCAAATCTTGCAAATGCCAAAGTTTACGGCGAGCTCCTCATGAATTCCATTAGCATATTTTACTCGCCATTGTGTACGGACTCCATCTCGCCGTACACACGCTCCGTCTGCTGGCGCACACACGTTTTCAAGATCAAAGTGGCCATAAAAAGCACATTAAGATCGGAGCAGCAGAGGACGTCTTTGCACTGAAGCACACACACACACACACACACACACACACACACGCCACACCAGCACAGCACCCAAGACTCACAGCGCCCCCAAGCAACTTCTCGGATACAACAATCTGAATTCAAACGTAACGCCAACCATCGCCGAAGATCACCGCGCCGCCAGATCTCCAAGCAAGATGACGAAGAATCAAAGATGGTGGTGGAGCAAGTAAGCCAATAAATAAACAATCCGTTGCACACACACACACGCGCACACACACGCACACACACAGCTACGAATAAATCTGTGCGGGGCTCTGCCAGCTGGTAGGTATCTCATGGGTATCTCAACGATCGCGTAGCCAGCCGCCCCGCATGGATACTCCGATCATTGACTGTTTGCTCCACCTCAAGTTGATCTGCCATCTGAAAAAGATTCGAAGAAGAAAGGCAACAACAACAGCACGATCAATCTCTAGTTGTAGTTGTGTGTGTGTGTGTCTGTGTCTGTGTGTGTGTGTATTTCCAGATTTGCTGTGCGAGACGATCGTGTCTGCATGGCTCAACTCGGAATCCGGACAGAGAGCGAGCGATACTCATGCAGATCATTTATAACTCGTAGATACAGTCAATGGTGGAGACTTTGCTGTGTCTGCTACTGCAGAGATTTTCTCTAATAATAGACTCTCGTCGGCACTGTTGTTGTCGCCGATGTTGCCGATCGGCGATCGTGGCCTCGCTTCATTTTCTGTGATCGCAGCGATTATTGGTCGTTGGCTCATCTGAGCAGAAAGATGATTTGTGGTGGAACTTGTTGGTTGTACAGGGCATTGAAATCTTCTGATCGCTTCCTCACTCATCTCAGCTGGTTTTCTTTGATCGTGCATGGCAAACATGAGTGTGATCTCGCGATCTCCTGCTCCTCCACATCCGCAACATAGCGAACTTTAACTATCCGCACTCTGACTAAACCACCAGTACAGTTCTTTCAAATTCAGAGTCTCATTCCGCTCGCCACCTACCATTCCTGCATACAGTGGCATCACGTTCTGAAGCAGTGTCTGGTATCTCGACGTTTCCGATGTTCTGGCAGATGATGTGGATTCGTCACGATTGGCTGATTTTGATGGACGTTCGCAGCGACTTATGTAGCCGCTGCTGCTGCCGCTGCTGCTGGCGGTTGAAAATATTTTCCAAGAGTTTATTTTCGGTATACATTTTGTGTTGTGGGTCTTAAAAAACCCGTCCAGAAAATGATGATGGTTGCGCAAAAGGAACTCGATTCTCCACTTCTTTTGTTTTATATATTTTTAATGGATTTTGCAGTGCTGGTTCCTGAAGAGGATGTCAGCAATTGTGAGCGGCACCAACGATACACAGACCATCCAGAAGACACGTTTTACATGGGGGAGAGCGGTGTGAATTGTTAATGATGAACGCGAGCGAATATGGAAGAGGAGATTGCAATGTGTTACTCCATGATACTCGTAGTTGGGGTGAAAAACTGACAAGTTAAGCCATTTGAGCCATAAATTCAGAGCCGCTGAATAGCCTTTCTTGCGTGTAGCGGCAGAAAAGTCGTGGAATCGGTGGACTTTAAATCTCCCAAACGTATCGCGATGACTTAACATCCTGCAAGTGGGCTCGCTTCAAGAACTATTTCTGTTTTCCTCTTGAATGAAGACCATCACGCTCGGGGCCACACCCATTTCCGCAATTCCTGATTATATACTACGTACAATAGTTCTTTTTATCCTTCTGGCAGCCTGCAAATACCACGCGTGAATATAATCAGATGCCTCAAAGCTTCCCCCATCCTTCGTCCAACCAACCATCAGTTGTCACCCTCCCAACGGATAAATAATCCCCAAAAACACAGCCATGTGTAGCCGTCCCTCGCCGCGTGTGCGTGATCGTATATAAGCGGGCTCGCTCACTGCCTGCCGGCCACATCACGCGATGGCAGACAGCATTCGGTGAGCGCCTCGCTGGCAGCCAAACAAAATCCAACACCCACTCGAATTCACGCAGAGTTAATCTTGTTTTATTCTCCCAACGTACTGCAGATACATACGTCGTGTATGTGTATGTGTATGTGTATGTGTATGTGTGTGTGCGTGTGTTGTTATGTATTGTGATACATTTGTCTGCTGAGTTGATACGTGCGGCACTTGTCTCCCCTGCCGCGAAACGCGTTAAACTGTAATTATTAGCAGGGACTGAGGCCATCCACGAGTGCTCGTACGAGTGTCCACAGGATTCCTACCTGCTTTATATGTTAATTTTTCGTCGAAACACATTTCCACCCTCATTCGTCGACGGCCACCCCAAGGCACAACATGAGGGCAGCCTTGTGTTTCGCTTTCTCCCCGCGCGCTGCTATACTCGTATCTAGATACATATGTATCTGGATGGGCAGGCAGTTCGCTGGGAATGATTCCTTCTGCTGCAACTTCAGACATCAACTTGACGAATTCTTGGGAGAAGCGGCGAGGGAGGGTGGGGAGGGCAGGGGAGGGGAAGTTTATTACACCTACAAATCATCGGAAGGGTTGTCAGGCTTCTTCGTACACTGGATACATTGTAGATACTTTGAAATTCCTGCCTCATCGGAAATTCAGTACAGTCGCACTGCACTTTCATGACGATGGAAAACGCCATCGAGACGAAATTCGTTATTTGGCTGCAATCCTGGTTACCAGCGAACGAAGAGGGCTTGCGAGGGGGCGTGTCTACTGCTGGGCTGAAAATCACTGCATGTATCGCCGTCACTGCGCTCGTATCAAGATTTGCTTCCGTAGCATGGCGTTTCCGCATGCCAACCCACTGGATGTTGGTCGCAAATGGCCGCGGTGGCTGAATGAGGTCGCAGGACTGTCGCGATGTTACCGCAGCGCGCGCTCTGGTTGCTCAGATTTCCGTCCCCCTACATCGCAGGGGTGCTTCGCTGCCCACCCAGTTGTTGGTTGGAAGTCTACAGCGCAGACACCCCGCATTTTCCGCTTGTGCAACACCGAAGGCCGAAATGGCTACCAGCCAGCGACACTGATGTCCAACGATGTGAATACAGCGGGGTGCGCGAGGGTCGGCGGAGGGTGGACGACGGACGGCGGACGGCGGACGGCTGGTGTCGTTAATGCTCAGCGACAGAGTGCTTTTGTTGCCCGCGTCGAATGCCAGATGAGGGAGGCCCCCGCTTCGGATGCGCATTCGTTGTCGCTCGATTGTGCAAATGTATCTTTGTATCTGCACACACACACACGTGTACACTCCTAGCCGGCCGTGTATCTGCTCGTTCGGATCGGAAAGCACGTTTGCCCTCGTCCGTAAATCTATTTAATCAGCGTTGCCATGGCTACCCAATGAGGACAAACGAACGAGCGAACGCAACCTGCTGTACGAACAACACAAAAACTATCTGCGAGATACACTTACGTGGCATTCCGAGCGCCCTGCACGGAGCCACTTGCGGACTGCATTTCCAAGTGTGTTCGTTCGCTCTCCCTGACCTCGGCCCGCATGCATTCTGCATTTCCTGCCCACTTCAGAGATACGCGAAATTTATTGTTGCAGCAGTGACGAGAAAAAGCACTTCGGAATTCCGAAACGTATCCGTGTCCGCAAATGTCGCGCTCCCTCACACACGCGGCTGCCCAATGCGATTGCATAATCCCTGCAGATAGAGTTTCGTGGATGGTGCTGCGACTTCTTGAAGCGCTGCCAAATCCTTGAGAATTCGAGCTCGTATTTTTCTTCTGTAGCTTTTCTATGCAAATGCGGAGAATGCGATGTGACGAGCTGATGGGCGGACGGGCTGACGGGCTGACCGGCTGACTTGATGGCAATTGCGAAGTCCGAAGCAAGCCAGCGTGTACGCGGTGTAAACGTCTCGGGTCAAAGTGGGTTGGTTGGTTGATCGACTGGGATGCCTAGCCAACACTATCCACTCTCAGATACTCGACGACACAGTGCAGTCATCAGTGGACGGTGAAGTTATTGATTGATTGATTGTAATTGTCAAATGGGGCGACATTTGGATCGTTCGAAATCCTGCGGACAAAAGAGAATCGAGCAGGGAAATGAGTAGACAAAAATACAGTACGACGTAAATAAAAGTTCCTTATTTACATGTATATTACACCACAATTTGAATACCACTTACTGCACAAGAGTGGACTTCTGGGATATTTGTGGGCCTCCCCGAAATGGGCGCCAAAAGCTCTTTCGTAAACCAAAACCTCCCAAATTAAGGGGTTCTGTAACTTGAAATTCGGCAGATAGCTACGTCTTAGATGGCAGATACACAGTGAAGAAGAATTTTCGAACCACAGAAATTCTTTCTGTACCAGGCCTAGGAAAACTATGAGGGGAACAATACCGATTTCTTGATATTTCCCCAAATAGGTCCTTGATATTTCCCCAAATCTTAAAGTAGTTTTCTGAGTACCCGATTGTTTTCTCTTCGACTTCAACCCTAAAGATTTTAACACACCCAAGAAGAAAGTGCCCCCGCCCCTACCTACTCTTCCTCCCCTCCTCACCCACCCTTGAAAGAGCTAAAATTTTTTCTGCTTATCAGATGCGTCATCCTTCTCTCTCTCTCTCTCTCTCTCAGATATTTTCATCCATTTCATTACTTATTTTCTTTCTTACAAGTCTCGTTCGCTGCCTTCGCCTCCCCCGCGGCCTCCGCCCATCCGGCAGGTGATGTATTTCCTCAGGTTTTTCTCTTCTGTACTTCTAATTGGATTTCCCATTTCTAAGAAAAAATCTATGAATTTGTTATGTTCCGTGCTCTCATCATGGTTGCTGTTATTGTTATTGTTGTTGTTGCTTCCACCCTGGTGGTTGTTGTTGTTGTTGTTGTTGTTGTTTTACAGTGCTGTTGTTGCCTTGGCTGATGTTTTCTGTACCCTCGTAAATGACTGCTCTGAATGTTTCTGATGGTTTCCAGATATATTCTCGAGGTATCCTCTATATATGTAGCAAAATAAGTGCTGTTGTTGTTGTTGTCGTTGTTGCTGTTGCTACTGCTGCTGTTGCTGTTGTTGCTCCTGCTCTTGCTGTTGCCGTTGCTGTAGTTGTACTCAGCTGAACGTGATGACGAGAATGTGTGGGTGGTTGGTGAATTCTAGAGTATCCATGCTGAGCAACGCAACCCCCATATATACACACCAAGCAGCCAGCTGTATATACGAACGCTATACATGTGTATGTGTGTGTGTGTGTGTGTATGTACGTGTGCTGCAAGGCAGCACATCAGTCAAATAAATGATTCAGGGAAAAAATCAATACTTTGCGCTCGTAAGATGAAGGCTTTTCGCTCTGATGTTCTGTTAGGTACTTGTGGTAGGCAGTTGTTGTTGTTGTTGCTGTTGCTGTTGTTGTTGTTGCTGCTGCTGTTCTTGCTGTTGTTGTTGTTTGAATATAAGGGTTGATTCATGCAACGCCGACAGCACGTAAGAAGGGCAGCACAGATGATGGTATTGGGCTCAGCGTTCTTCGCAGCTAGTGATTCAGAGAAATGAGTTCACCAATCAGCTCGAATTTCCTAAATCTCTCAGTGTGCTCAGAATGGGATACATAAATAACCCCCCCACCCCCAACAATCACCATTTCGAGGAGTTCGGAGTGCCTCTTCAGTTGTCGGGGGACTCCCCCCACGCCATCTTTCATTCGGTTCAAGACAATTTATTCCCAACTGGGTTTATAGCACAAATACAAGGTTAGGGTGTTACCGAGCTTACTAACAAGACGCTTTGTATTCCGTTCACTTAAACTCTGTAGATAAACTTCTATTGCACGCACTCGAAATACGAGTACATTAATAAATTCCCCATCATATGAGTTCGCTAGATATCGAAAGACCCACAATAAAGTTCCTGAGCTTTCATTGTTTGCGAAAGTATTACGATTCAGACATTAGATTTCGTCAGCCGCTGAACCAAGCGAACCTCTCATCATCCGCGACGTCGTCGCTACAGCCAGCAACCTTAGCATCAGGCAGCACTTGCTGAACCCGTGCGGCGGTGCACCGAGTCAATTGGTGCAGAATGAGGGCGGCACGTGAAACAGGTGAGGCGATGTGGTGCAATTCTACCTTTCGGCCTCCGCGAGACGGCGAACGGAGGGACCCCCGTCCCGCGTGGACAAGTGTGCGTGTCTATTGGCCTTTATATTTGCCTTTGTGTCCCCGAAGACAGGGTGACCGAAGTTTATTCTCTAAACAAGAACGACAAAGTCGAGCTCGCCACGAGGACTTTTTCAATAATTTATTCATGTTGCAAGCACATGTGTAGGCGCTTCCATCTGTGTTTTGTGTGCACTAGTGAGGATGGGACTGACTGTACTGCTCCGCTGGCCATCGTACAAAGCTGGCTGGAGAGCGGGAGGAGGGTATCTAAGGGTACCTTGACTCGGCTGCTTACCCATCTGTCGGTCCGTAAAATTTGAACCACGAGTGATAAGCAGCCAGGCGCTGAGTAAACTCAGTTTACAGTTCGTCTCTTTTTGCAATTGAACATCGCATTTATTTGATTAGCTTTGACTTCGATCGTCTGTGTATATCTTGCAATTGATCGTGAAGAGCTGGCAACTCGACACCATCAATAAAATTTCAATCTTTATTGCAATACGTTCATTTTCGCAATAATAAACTAGCAGCGAGGATAGAGAAGATAGCGAGAATGCCAATCATCGAGTCGATCCAATAGAACCTCAAAAGCGATCATTCATGCTGATGGTGGCGAAGTGGAATGGCGCGGGCAGGCAGCAGACTTCGGTGGAAATGGAAAATCTGAGCTCTGTTTCTTCGACACGATGTACCTTTTTGGTTCAGTGCGCTCCCCTTCGAAGAACCTCCCCCCCTCCCCCCGCCTCTCCGCATCGAATCCCACTCGTGTCGCACACAACTTTGTCACCTGTAAGCGCTGATATTCTCCTTCTCGAAGCCGCAGCAGAGAGGAAGACGTGATCAGGTTTCAGTTTCGGTGTTTTCGGTCGCATGCTCTGCCCAATGCAGCTCCCTACTGCGACGTATTTTCGGCGACAAAATGCAACTCAGTGCAAAATACAAGCACTAAATGCAGATGATAACAATTCAGTGCCCACCGTCGTCGTCGTCGTCGTCGTCGTTGTCGTTGCTGGTACCGGGTTAGGAAGAAGTTCGTAAAATTGGCAATCGGCGCCGCTGAACGAAGCGACACGTGTCTGGTGTGAGAGGTGTGCGGCTCAGGTGCCGAAGATCACACAATCAGACCGAGCGGGACCGCAGTTTGGCAAGGTTTCGAGTTGTCCGGCCGGTGGCGATTGCCGCGATAACCTTGAAGGCACCGCAGCACGAATCGGCACTCGCTATCTGCGAGTGGCGCGCTTTCCGTGAACATTGCCCACCCCCTCTCGGGCAACCCCCACCAGCAGCCCTGTTTGTCCACTCAGCAGTGGAGTTGCGGGACAACTCGAGTTGGCTTCACTCAACCTGGAATCCAGTCAAAGGCGCGTCACTGCATTGCGCTCGCTGCAGCTACAGGATCGCCTGGATCACCTAATTTCATCTATACGAACGCTACTTGCGCCGCGTTAGATTTGCGCATCATTTATTGCAGCCGCTTCGGTTGTCGCCGTAGATACGGAGCGGGGCTTGCAACACGTCTGCCGAGGTGTCGCTAGACAAGAGCAGCAACGCGCTTATCAGCCGGTACGTGTCGCCGTGCTCGAGTGTTTAATAGCTCGACGACGGGGTGCAAGCAGGCAGAATGCGATCCCAGCGCATGTTTGTTTTGCCGTTGCGAGCAACACGCCCGTTGCACTACTGAAACCGTAACTCCGAAATAGTTCCAGCTGTAATACACGCTGCGAAATACTAGTTTGCAATATTATAATCGCACTAAGATAATATTATTCCGCTATTAATTCGAGCACAACTGCCAGCCTTGATATCGCTTCTGTGTTGCGCACACACAGCGGTGAAACTCAAGATGCACGGAAATCCAATCTAAGCTAAGAAAACATTTTCACAATCGGAAAATGATTCTCCCTTTCAAATAGCGCCAGTGAATTACCAGCTGAATGTCCTCTTTCTGTGCCCGCTTCGATCGCCGCGATGTCGCCCAGCCGACACCGGGCACGAACGGCACGAGGTGCACAACCTCCCCGCAATAACCTTGAGCGAAAGCAGCTTATTGCACCGGGGAGAGGCGGCCTCGTTGCACACCCCCTCAGCAGCCACACATTTAAATGAATTATCTCGAAGTGACTTCGAAATCACCTGCACCTAATCTGCAATTCATCATTGCCACCATCTGATCGATAAACGAGCTCAAAACAGCGAAGTCGACAATATCGTAGGAACCGGCTGGCTGAATACCTTTTGCCAAAACCCACCTTAATGCGCGCTATGAAATCTGATTACTGCCTTCCATTTGGTAACGCATTGGGAAAGCTTACGACAAAGAGTTGGATTTCCGCCACTCTAACAGCTAAAAAGGCGCGATATTATTGCGATGAGGGTCGCCAGTTGCCCTCGCGGCCATCTCATGCGCAGCGAGACCGCCTCACATCCGAGAATGTCTCCCCCATTCAGACTTCTAGTTGTCTTTATCTTATCTGAAATGATTTTTCTCGCCTCTTTTTCTCCGCGTGCGAGTTGAAGTTTCACCTTAAAGCGTTCGATTTCGTTCTTGGCTGTCGACACACAAATCAATTAATAATATTTATTAATCTCATTATTTGAGAAGCTTTCGCTTATCACACCCCCGGCTGCTGCTGCCGCCGCCGCAGCTCTTGTTTTCCGATCCTCGGTGATGAGGCTCTTATCATTCTAAGCCCTGAGATACGCGCGCACCTTGATGTCGATAACTTGTCTGCGCTGAAAAGACCTCTTTTGGCCACTGCTGCCCGTGCTTGGCTTTTGCGCATTCAGAGGGCGGCGTTTTTCTAGCTTTAGCTATTAATCACCGGCACCCGAAAACATCGCAGCATGGCCTACGCAACCATATCGGCTGCGTCAGTGCGGCGGTGCGGCAGTGCGGCGGTGCGGCGTCTTGGTGTCGCCATCTGACGGTGCTCAGATGATTGATAAGTAGTGTTGGCTGCTACCGGAGGAAACGAAATCTATCGCGATTCGGCGATATCACCTGACTTGATAGTGATAATATTTCGAAGACAGAAATCAGTTCATGTGAATTCGACTCAGTAGAGTTCGGTTATCGCAGAACCAAAGCTTCGGCGTGTTGCGTAAGCACGATGAATCCTGTGTCCAGTGTAATATCTGTGTCTATCCGTAGTTCCGTGACATTGCGGCTGACCTTAGTCACCCTTATCTCCTCACGTTGCTCATCGATATAGCAGTTATCTGGGTGGCGATGGTTTATTAGGATTTTAATGCCTTTAGATATCGAGAGCGGCAAGCCCTGGAAGTATTCGACTTTACGATGAGCGACTTCTCAAATAAGACTCTTCACGACTTCGTCATTTCCGCAAGAGAAGCCAACGCGCGCTCTTCTCCGCAAGTGAGCGATGCCAGCCGGTTATCGCCACAGCGAGCAGTAGCTATTGGCAAATAAACTCTGGGCGATGTAATGCCCCGTGAGCACGAATACTCAAGACTTTCCATATAACTCTTTCAAAGTCTGAGATAAGATACCGGGCGTGATGAGGAATGTTAAATGCGAGAGATCGGTGCGAAAACAAGTCTCCTCTCTAGTGTCAGGTTTCGCGAGAAGTGGACTTTGATGATTCTCATGCCGAAGGTCAAACATTGCACCACAAATTATGATATATTGACACTTTTATTGTCATATTGATTTTCTTTAGCCGAAACGGCCTCCAGAATCGTACAATATCGCCCTGTTGTCCTATTTCTTCCTGATGGCATTTCTTCTACGAATGGTATTTCGAAGGTATATTTATTTCAACATTTTAGGAGCAGCCATCATGATGATCTCAATACAAATCTCTGAGGAGACCGAAGGAACTCCTTCGAGGATATCCTCCACTTCAAGAAATCGTACAAAGTACAGCTCTTTCCCCACACTCTTCCCAACACGCATCCCACAATGCCGTCCTATTTACACCGAGACCTGTGCAAACAAACATCGATCATTTGTCGCCGATAGGGGGCATCGACGGAGAGCTGTTCGAGCGGATGGACGACCTCACAAATAGGCCGCCGAAAGGATGCAACTGACGCAAGACGCTGCAATCAATGTTCGCAAATATTCTTATCAGTTCATTTGGCCTCCAAACAAAGCGGTTCGTAATAATTACTGCCGCCTTCGTGCGGATGCAAGATGTTGCCGCTCGATCGATAAAAAAGCCACAGCCGAGAAGATACTGCCCTCCATCTCTTCTTCGCATGTTTGCTCAAGTGCAGACTGAGGTTGAGGTACTCGACTTCCGACATCGAAAGATACTTAAAGTACTCCGCGGATGCTCTGAATAAATATCCGCTCAGAGCCAGCCAGCCGATTTGACGCGTGAAGCACACAATGTGTCTACGAGTTACACATGAAGAGCGCTAAATTGACATCATCATCATCATCATCGACATCGACATCGTCATCGTCATCGTCATCGTCATCGTCATCGTCATCGTCATCGCCATCAGCGCGATCACCGCCATCACCGGCACGGTTATCATCCTCATTATTAGCAACGTGATGATCAAAACGTGATTTCGTCCGTACGAAACGCTTTCTCGCATTTGTCAACTCCAGCCAGCCAAGCCGGCCGAGCGCGCGCTGTATCTGGTATCCGAGGAGATACACGTCGACTTAATTAAGCATTAAGCTGACAAGATCTGGCGAAAACGCCGTGCCGCTGGAGTTATAAAGTTGATGACATTTTATAGCGTACTAATTACACTTGAGTAAACATAAACAAATTTGTGTATTTAAATTTCCACTCGCGGCGTTCGCAGCTTGTCGCATCCGTAATGATGCCGCGATCTTGTGATAAATCTTCGAATTGAAAGCTCTGACGGCGCGATCACTGCGGCGCGTCGCAGCAATTAGTTCAGGCAAGCAGTTTGCGGTGAAAGGTCTAGCGGCGAAATCGGTCGGGAGGGAAGTGATTTTCGGATCGGCGAAAATTAGACAAACTCAAGCAAACCTCAAGTGTGAACAATCCGTGAAGTGAAGTGCGGAAACAGTGAGGATGATGGAGTGACGACAGTTCAAGTTGTGATGATCAAAACCGTGTTTCTGGATTCTTATTCGTCATCTATTGAAACGATAACTGGATTCAGGCGACTGAATGAGAAGATCAAGATTCGTGCTTTTTCTGGCGAAGTAACAAGACTAAGCATGCAAGGAACAAAATCGAAAGGAGTTTGACATCGAAAATCTCGAAAGCTGGACGTGTTACGAAAACTGTCCGCTCTTAACGAACTCTTCGGTACGCAGATGATTTCATCTGTCCGGTAACAAGACAGATGAAACTGATGTTATTGTTTCTAGATAGAAAAATCACACAATGACAGTGTGAAATAGTCCTTGAGAGTCAAGAAAATTATACTGTGTTCAGAGTGAGTCGAAGTGATGTAATTTCGTGAGGGGATTTCGTTGAGATCCGTGAAATTGGGTTAATTGGGCTCAAATTGCCCTCGAAGATTTTCGAAAAGTCAAAAGTATTTTCTGTACTGTGGCTTTGTTTGAAATCCGATTACCGATTACACTGCTATTGAAACCTTCGGCCCCGCCATAAACTTTCCCCAAAAATCCATCTTATATTTGTTCTGATGACACAAAATATTGTTTGCGAAAAATTATTCGGTATTTCAGAAACAGAAAATACTACAGATAACTAAACGAGCTTAAAAATTATAAAAACAAAAGCGTCAGCGCAACGTTTTATGGCTTTAGCACATTTCAGAGATACGAGCTGCTCACTTCTCGACACACACCTCTGTTTGTTGACGTTTTGTGCGGTTCGGCGTCTTTCCGCCAAGTGAGGCAAGTGAACGCCGAGCAACCATGAGGCGGGAAATTACATTGGCAAAGCGGTGGGTGTCGCGCGGCCGTAGCAACACATCTGCTCCGCCGAACGGATGAGTAATGCGGCCGCTGGTATTTTCGACTAATTTCAGCTCAGTTTATCTTAACGGGGTTTTTAAGCATCTCAAGATAGCATTTTATTGGCGGCGACTTTTCGCTGGGTACGAAAAATGTTGCATTTCGCCACTTCAAGGCTACGCATCTGAAACAGTAGAAAAATTTTTAAAAGGGGGTGGGGGGGAAACATTTGGGCCACAAGTTTCCAACTAACCAACTAACCCTTTCCCCCGCTCCCTTCCCCCAGCCCCTCCCAGCAACTGTCCCTTCCCGTCAAGTGCCGAAAGACTGCAATGGCAGGACTATTCGAGGTCCAGATTTCGAAAGGAATTCTGAAAACCCCATCAAAATCGCACTTGCCGCTCTAAAAATACGATGGAAGTAATTATTTCCAAGTGTCGACAGCTCCCTCTTTCTTTCTTTTTTCAAAGCTCTATTGTAATTACTGTGTTAAATTGAAGTCTGTTAAACTTTTCTGCCAAATTACATCCAAATCGTAGCGACCGTTCTCGAGTTATAAATTATCAAACACAGAAACATTCAAACGCATTTTCTCACGCCTTACTATTCGCAGATACTTAACACGGTCGAAATTATTATATAGAATAAACAAATTCGTTTGAATCATTAGGAATTTACGCGGATATTGGCTGCTACACCGAAAAAGCTGCACTGATCAAACAACAAAATCCCATCTAAATCACATCGAAACCCAAATAATCAACAAAAACACTTTACACAGAACAGAAATCTGATAAAAGTGATTTTAAATACAGAACTACGAGTAGTAAAACTAGAGAGCGAAATACCTTCGAATTCTTGCGTCATTCCCTAGTTATGCAATGAAATTGTATAGATTTTCGTTATTATGCGCAGAGAATTACTTGAGAGATAGAAAAAAATGAGAAATTCTTTACTTATCAGCGGAAAACCCAGTGGTAATGTTGCAGACGGAGGTCAAGGTATCGGCGGAGCAGATGCATCGAAGTGCATATGAATGCCGCCAACTGTCTTATCAGGCGCACGCATGAGAGTTCCTCCAGGCGCATCCGTATATGTCGGCGCACAGGTTCAAGCCAATCAGCGTCACCACTCAATCGCGTCCCTTCCAATCGTCCAATCTCTCCGGTCAGTGTAAATTCTGTGTTTACAATTACGTAGTCGTGTCAACAATTACTGCAATCGCCCGTCTGACCGCAGCTTGCTGGACTGATGTACCTGAAATGTGGCTACAAATCTTCCTTCCTTCCATCTTCATAAATTAGAGACGAAGACGAGCCGTAAATCGCTCAGGGTTACGCGACTTGTAGTTTACACGAAATGAATTCCGCATCGACGAAATCGTACGCACAGTCGGTCGCAATTACGGCTGGAATGCGTGCGCTAAAGTGCGGTTGGGAAGAAACTGTCTTTGCTTCCTTTCTTCCGTCCTTCCCTCCTTCCTTCCCTCCTTCCTTCCCTCCTTCCTTCCCTCCTTCCGTACTCGATTAGCTCTTGAGTAGCATTAAAGGAATGCGAAAACTCTTGCTGTCAGACTCCGAATAGACATGCCAACGAGAAAACTATTAACAGGTCTACCTGAGATCTTCACTTTCTCCCTGCATCTGAGTTGAGGAGAGCGACGACGATCTGCAGCTAATGCGGCGAACAATGGCACCCACTTAACTTCTGTCAGCGACTTGTCAATGTCGCTGGTCCTTCAATGATTGTCGCTGCTCTAATGATCCCTGAGGGAGTCAAGAACGGCTTAATGCGACGATGCAGTTGTCGTCTGCAGTCTCTCTGCGCGATGATGATGATCTGAGGATCGCGGTGAAATGCATACTTGGCGAACATGTTGGGTGTTTTATTTTAATTTGTTTCGAAAAAGGGATGAAATACCGGCCTCACCATGTGTGATTCTGTCATGTTAAGGACTCTGATGAGACACACGATTCTCTCGTTCTCGTCTCGCATTCAGTCGGCGATCGAGATCGCGATAGCTGTTTTCCATACGAGACGAGAACGGCGGACAGCCAGACAGTCGTTTTCAGACAAAATGAGAGAACCGAGTGCCTGTTTCACTGCAAGTGAAGAGGATGCAAGTTGACGTTTGAAAGTTCGACAAAACGCTGATTCGAACTTTGAGTGACATGACACAATGACGAAGTTATTCAACTCAAACTCCTTGCTTCGAGAGTATTTTCCGTAATGTAAAAAACGTTTTGCAAAATATGACATCAATGCATCATTTTAACGTGCAAAAACGCAGGAGGAAATGAAAAGTGAGGAAAAACGAAAACTAATCGCACCACGCGCAAGAAAAGAAAAGCTAATGAATTTATTCTCACGCTCATTTGCTCGTTTTACACTCTGCTAAATGTGCGAGCTAAGCTTGAGCTTGCCAGCCATTCATCGTTTTTCGTTTTGCGTTTTACGTTTCATCAAGATTGTCTTCATCTTGCAGCGCTGGAGCCGTCATTTCGGCGCGGGGGTGCGGAACAGACAGGCAGACAGACAGACAGACAGGCAGGCAGGCAGTTCATGAAAGCACCTCACTGCGTCTCCACTCCCCCTCCCCTCCACCCACGACCCGCCGACAACCCATGATCTCGGGTTACCTGCGTTACCCGAACTAAACTATGCAGCAGACCGCGACCCCACAAGTTTAATACAAGTTATTAAATTAATTAACAGAAGCTTCGCCAGCAAAGAGATTCGCCGGCAAGCATGCCAGCGACCGACAGAAGATCTCAAGCAGCCAGTGGCGTTATCAAAAATTCGCTTGAACTAAAAACGTTCGAACTAAAAAGGTTTAAAAACGTGAATTTGGAATTCCATAATTTGGAAAGGGAAATGGAAGTTTTTCTGATAAATTTGTTCAAAGCTTTTCGAAATATGAAATACAGTGTATAATTCAATTGAAGTAAACAGGGGAAACAAACTGAAAAATCGGTAGACGCCACTGTTGCACTGTGTTTGTATTTCACTTTTCATCATCGCCTCACTTTTGTTTGTAATGAAGGAAAACTATGTAGAAAATGTTTGGCTGTGAGCTTCGCACCAGATTCAAATTATAACCACGAGTGAGTGCGGCTTTAAATACCGCTAAACGTGTGCGATTATTTTCACTTTTCGCTTTTCCTCCTTTCGTTTTCCGTTTATCGTCCGCCAACTCTTCGCGAAATGCATTGCGACGCGATTACTCAGAATCGATTATTTCCATGTATCGTATTTGAATCTATCGTTTGTGAAATGTGTGAAATATTGTGTGCCCACTATTTCTCTCTCCTCTCCCTCTCCCTCTCCCTCTCCCTCTCCCTCTCTCTCTCTCTCTCTCTCTTTGTTGGACTCTGCGGAGATTCCGCTAGAACTTGACTACGAACGCTTTTTCGTAACATCCTCTCCTCACATCCTTTCCCGTTACCAAGAGTGACCACACGTGACATTTTCCCTCGTCACGAACTTCATTACAGAGTGTGGGCGTGACCCTCCCACTGCCACATTAGCCGCTCGATGGTGAAGTTTTCCAAAATACCTGGCGAGGATCGAGGATCTGTACTTTTCACTCACATCTGCGAATCAGTAGCTTTTCTCGATCGAATATTGTCACGGAACGCAATTCCAAAAGTTCGCAACACCAACTCGGCTTCTGGCGAGATAAGAAGCCGAAACTCAAAGCCAAAGCAAGAGGAATGCGACGCTTGGCGAGAGAAGTCGATTAGTCGACTATCGATTTCTGCATCCCATCAGTCTGCACGACGATTACTCGGACGAGAGTGACGTTCTGGCGTTGTTTTTGTGCTGGCTAAGCGAATTAAGTAGGCGCTTCGGAGGCGCGACGGGAATGCATTTGCCTAAACGTCCCTTGGCGGGGTCTGGATGCTATTTTGACGGCTATTTCGACGGCTATTTCGACGGCATTCGGTCGCCGCGACCAGACTCCCGAAGCCGCTCGCCGTGGACGACCTGCTGCTGTTCGTTGCCTCGCGTCGTCGTCGTCGCTCAGGTAAAACGCGAGGGCAGGAGTGTGCACGCATCCGAGAATGTTTCACCACTTGTTATTTCGCGGGTATCCAAGGGATACGCGGTCTCCGCTCGCAGTTGTATCTGGCCAAATCAGTGCTGCGGTGTCCTCGAGGGGGGTGCTGAAATCGTGGAAGTCCTTCGCCTTCTCTTTCTACCGCGCAGATTGCAGCCACTCTCATCTCCTCCATCTGCGTGCCGCGTATCTGGCGCGACTCCCAGTGCCCGAGTATCTGTGTATTTGCCACCCGTATTTGCGGCTGGCACACGCAAGAGTCATGCGTACGTGCGCGCCTTTCGCCTCGCATCTGCCTGCCTGCCAGCCGCCCCGCGCCCCGTGCCCCGTGCCCCGTGCCCCTCGTCCCTCGTCCACGCCCGCGTCGCCCGCCGACAGGCCGTTTTTTAGATGGAGTTCTTGAAGGCGCGCAC
Source organism: Sicus ferrugineus (assembly GCA_922984085.1). Classification (NCBI taxonomy): domain Eukaryota; kingdom Metazoa; phylum Arthropoda; class Insecta; order Diptera; family Conopidae; genus Sicus; species Sicus ferrugineus. The sequence continues at coordinate 23,462,243 of OV277351.1, forward strand.
ACACACACTCTCCAGCTACAGGCAGCCGTCGTCAGCCGTTGTTGGTGCAGCAGAAGATACTCGGAGCGCGCGGCTCTCCGCGCGACCACATCGCCGCGGAGAGCGGGAGAGCGGCTGCACTGGTGTGCGTGTATATAATAAGCTGGGTTTTCCTCTGCCCTCGTTTCGGTGTCCCATTATCTGCGGAGCATTTATCTGTATCTGCTGGTTGCGGCAGCTCATTCGCTCGAAAGTATCTGCCAGAGACTGTGTGCCACTGTGTGCGTTCTGCTCGTCTCTCCGTCACTCTCTCGCTGCTGCTCTCTCTCGCGCCATCTCGCGCCGTGCTTATCAACGGACGCCGCTGGCGACTCTGCTCTGCGGCTGCGATGCGATTGGATTGGATGGCCGTCGTCTGGCGAAATACTTTAAATAGAAGTCGGTGGCTGGCTGCTCAAATCAGTCGAGTTTCATCCGGCCAGCCGTCGAGGATAAGCGGATGCGCGGCGAGCGAACGACGCGCCGAGAGCCAAACAGACGCGTACGTCCGAGAGATACATTCGGGAAGAAGGAAGACCACGTCAGGCGCAATCATCCACTTCAGCGTTCGGAAGATCAACGGCACGCAGAGACGAGTACGTGAAACGGATACGAAACCTCTGGCGAACTCTTGTGGATTTGTGTCGTCCCGTCCCGTCCCGTCCCGTTCCGTTCCGTTCGGTGCGGCTGTCTGCGCTCCGCTCACAGCGTCAGCGAATCATTTCGGTTCTGCTTGCGTTCGAGGATACCAGGAGCTGCGCGTGTCGCCAGCATCGCTCGGATGTTCTTCACATAAGTGATTCAGTGATTCTCCAGTGGTTAAGAATTTTGTGACGCGCGACGGTGTTTGTGCAATACTATAAAAAAAATACTATAAAATCGCAAATACTATTGATTGCCATACAACAACAAAAAAAAAAAAAAAAAAAAAAACAAAAACAAAAACCAAACAAAAATTGAAAAGCTAAAAAATCTGCAAAACTGTGACAAAAACCGAAAACTGTGATCTGTCATGAAAACGTTAGAAATGCGAGACAATTGAAAGCAGCAAGCGAAAATCCACATTCGCTCTCCACACGGCTATAGAAAGGTAAAACTTTTTGTATTTAAATGTCTTAGATGCACAAAAAGATCTGCAATTACCTGTGAAATTAAGTGACTTCAAGACCCTCTGCGAACACAGAAAATCGCACAGCGAATCAGTCAGATCAGTCATTGAATGCGACCAAAACATTTTCGAAACTAAAGATCTGCATTCCAGCATCTCGGAATCTACTTGGATTATCAGAAGTTGTGATTCCATTCGAGAACAGACCTCGGAGTTACAATCTGCACTAGGAGTTCCCGCAAATTTCAGCCATCCGAAATTTCGATGAAGGTCCGGAAACGTTTGAAAATGTCATAAAAATTGTCATTTGAAGATGGCGTTTTCCAGTCCCTCCAACGAACTTTTTTAGCGCTCGAAAGATAAAAGTTTCCATAATGATACATCGCTGCCGAGATTCTGCCCTCTTTTCCCATGGAGCTGCTCGTGGCCTTCGAAACGCCCAAGATATCAGCTTCGCAAAAATAGCCCCCGTCTAAAGTCCAGCAGTAATCCGTCCCACTATTTGTGATGTTTTTCTTGTTCAGTCCACTACTATTTTGTTGCGAAAGTTGGAGGTTAGTTGCGATTAATTGTGGTTTCGGCATTATGAGAAATATTATAAAAACCAAAATAAGAACATTTTTTATATGGAACTCACGATAACGCTTGGACTTCTGTCGCAGAAAGACGGTGACGACCATTATGTTGTCACACATAGTTTTTATAACCACTTTTTATTTTCTGATCAGCTGAACTTAACGATAGCTTTTCTGTTTGTGGAATCGGAATACGATAATGAAAGAATTAAATTTTCTTCGATTAAAGTTAAAACTAAAAAAAAAAACAAGATTCGGTAGTGAGAAATACTACTTTTGTGGTACTCGAGAATGAGCCAAAATGCACGAACGTACGATATTTCTTAATTCGTTGATGCTCCTACAACGGATAAATTCTTTGTAAGTACGAAAACTTCGTTGGCACAAAGAATATATTCATTATTCATTCATTAGCTCAATGGAAAGTTCTTTGGATCGAAATTAACGAACTGAAAATGAAATTAACCGATGTTATTGTGTGGTAGCAATTTTGGTTGAGTGTACTTGGCTGATACGAATATTTTGTCTCTTATTTTCAACTGGATATTAACCGCAATAATTGAAGAAACTCCTGATAATAAGAGTCAAGTTTCCAAACTTCAAACAATTGACTCACATTATTATGTCGAGTCCGCAGAAATATATTTGAGCTCACAAATATACAATGAAATAAGAATTCGCACAAACGACAGTCAGCAGTTCGCATACAAATTGTCCTTTTCCATTCTAGGAGTTCTAAACAAGGCGATAACCTTTCATTATAAGGGTAACAAACTGCAGCCACCTTTCGTTCCATCTGCGAGGCTCTTCTGTAGTTCTGTATTTTCAGTTCGCTTTAGCCATTTCGGCATTATAAAGTCACTAAACCTAAAAATCCTCTCACTTTTTATATAATTTTCATATTTACATTTGCGATCCCATTTGCGATCCCATTTACGATTCCATTTACGATTCCATTTACGATTCCATTTACGTTGCCATTTGCGATTCCCTTTACGATTTCATATACATGTACGCGATTTTACATCGCGTATTGACAACGAATATCTGTGCCTGGCGAAGACTTTCCGATGTCAATTCGTTCGTGTTTCTAAATGTCCATCCATTAGAAAACAGAAAAAAAATGGGCTTCAAATTTTCGCTATAAATGAATTTGTGTTGCAAAAGAATTTCAAAGCGGAAAGTTCTCACATAGCTAACGAAGGAATAGAAGAACCAATTTATACAATATATAAATAATACGTTAGCAATTCAGGTCGTGACTCATGGAGAAAGCAATCAAATCTTATCTAAAACGCAGTAAAATGCGCAACTAGATGACAAAAGCATCCAGATTATTTTAGAAAAGCAGTAAAACTAATCTTCGCTTTGGAAAATTGACTTTGAACTCAAAGACATTTCAAAGAACTCAAGCAAATTGATATTTCAACATGTATCGGCGTAGCAAGTCGCCTGCACAGTATGGCGACTGTTGCTCCTCGAATATCCGAGTATTCTTGAATAGTTCGACTCCAACTCGACACCCCTCGAAATCCAATCGGAACCGCAGGCATGGAGCGCCGCCTGAGCGGACCAGCCTGCTGCCTGTGGGCAGGAAACCGCGTTGTGTCAACATCTCAGGCAATTCGAATCCGTCATAAACAATTGTATCTGCTGTTTCTGCACGCGTGTTTGCATCTCCGTTTATTGGCAGAGTGTTCGCCAGCCAGCAACGAATATCGAAACGTTTCTATGCAAAGCAGGAGATACACAGGCCGTCTCTGGCCTCAGTGAGGCTCACGGGACTCACAGCCTAAGGACCTTCTATACTTTCAATGCTTTCACTTCAAAAACTTCCAAAACTTCCTATTAATTAAAATTATTATATTTCGGCGATTTCAAGTCGTTTTGACGCTCGCAGCGCCCTTAAATTTCTTCCGTAACTTTAAATGACTTCAAGGCTAGAAAATTACTTCGGTAAACTAAAATCAACTCAAAAAGATTCCATATTACTTCAAAGACTTCAATTGACTTCAGATACTTCAGGTTAATTTAATGATCCCGAGATCGCTGACGACCTCTAAACAACTCCGATGATTAGCAGTGACTTCAATAACTGAAAATTAGTTAAAATTTATTCAGCGACATCTATATGATTTCAAGTAACTCCACTGACTTCGGATGATTTCAGCGAGATTAAAAAACTTTTAATGATTTCAGTAGTCAAAAACCTCAAAGAACTTAAAATGACTTCGAATGAAATCAATTGCTTCGTCCTCTTCGAATACCATCAGTGAAAATTACTTTGAAAAGCTTTAGTGACTTCAGCAAGCTCACATGACTTCAGTGACTTCAATGGCTTCAAAGACTTTAATTACATCAAAGGACTGCAGTGATTTCAAATCACTTCAAAGGATCTCAAATGACTGCAATAAATTTAGGCAACTTCAGTGACTCGGAGTAACCGAACATCATTTCAGTGATTTCAACGACTTCAACTGGCTTTCAACTTCAAATATCTTTCAAGACCCCAAATGAACACATATGACATTAAAGACTTCAACTGACTTCAACTGACTTCAACTGACTTCAATGCTTCAACGACCTCAAATAACTTGAATGTATTCGGCGACTTTGATGAATCAGCTGTTTCAACGACTTCAGATGAATTCAGACCAACAGACTTCAATATTCATTCAAGTCGCGTGAATTCAGCGATTTCGAGCAAAATACACTCTTGCGACTTTTCTTTTAAATTTCTTCTTCTAAATTTAGTTGTCCTCTTCGCAAACCCAAAATCTTTCAACTCGTCTCATTTCAATTGCAGATTTCCTTCGTAAATCCTCACATCGATCTCAAAACTCGACCCAGCGTCGCAGAAGCCGATCGCAATGATCACCGCAGCCGAGCAACAACAACACACGGAGAGCAGCCACCCGCTGCAGCCCATCAAAATGGAGCGACGCACGTCCAACACGTCGGAGTCCTCCTTGGAACACCTGGATCTGGGCCGCACTCCGAAGAAGCTCAACACACTCTCCTCCGCCACGTCCACGCCGCACTGCGGCCACAGCGGCAGCAGCGACGCCACGGGCAACTCTGCTGTCGCTGCGGCTGCTGCTGCTGCTGCTGCCGCAGCGGCTGTCAGCGCAGAGCACGCCAGCCAAACAGCTGCCGAAACCGGCTTGAAGCCAGCGACTCAACAGCGCGGCTATTCGCGGCACCACGACTCGGACGAGACGAACGACTACGACGACGACGACGACTCGGCCGACGAGAAGCACAGCTCAGCGCGCTCCCATCGCCAGCACCACCACAAGCGCCGCAGCAGCGGTCGCTCGGACAAACGCAGCGTTCAGCTGGAGCTCAACGCCGAGAACCCGAATTCGCTGCGCAAGAAGTTTCGCTTCAGTCGCAGTGTGGCCGACATCAACTCGCTCACCAACAACGAGTCGGGCTTCGTCGACGCCAGCACGAGCGGCAGTCAGCTGCTGAATGCCTCCGCGGCCTCCGCGGCCTCCGCAGCCTCTGCAGCGGCGGCGGCAACGCACGCACAACAGCGGCGACACTCGCCCGAAGCCTCCGCAGCCGGCTCTCACAGCTCGTCGTCGGCGTCGTCGTCGCCGCACGGCACCGGTCCTGCCGCGTCGAGCCCCGAGTCGGGCATCGGCGAGCGCGACGACATGAAGTTCGTGTGTCCCATCTGCGAAGTGGTGTCGGCCACGCCGCACGAGTTCACCAACCACATACGGTGCCACAACTACTCGTACGGCGAGACGGAGGACTTCACCTGCCGCATCTGCTCGAAGGTAAGTGGGGACAGAGCGAACAGTCTCCCCCGAAGATCGCTCTCTGTGTAGGACGTCGCCTCACTGCTCTCTCTCTCTCTCTCGCTTCTCTCGTCCGCTCTTAGGTTCTCTCGTCCGCTTCGTCTCTGGACCGCCACGTCCTGGTCCACACCGGCGAGCGACCCTTCAACTGCAAGTACTGCCACCTGACCTTCACCACCAACGGCAACATGCACCGGCACATGCGCACCCACAAGCAGCACCAACACAACCACCACCATCGCCGCAACTCGAACGGACCGGCCGCGGCAGCAAAGCATGCCAGCAGCAGCAGCAGCAGCAGCAACAACAGAAGCAACGCAACACACACAACAGCGGGCGCCAGCGTTCAGTTGACGAATGGCAACAGCAGCAGCGAAGCTAATAAAGCCGCAGCAGCGGCAGCAACAACAGCAACCACAACAACGAAGCCTCTGAACTCCGCCATGGCGGCGGCGGCGGCAGTCAACGGGTTGAGCGCAGGCGGCAGACAGCTAAATGGAGGCGCCGTTGAAGGCTACGACAGCGAAGGCGGCACAGATTCGTCGAGTGCGGGCAGCCAGAATTCGGCCAATCATAACAACAACAACAACAACAACAATAACAATAATAACACGAAGACTAACAACTACAACATTTACCACGCGCCCAACAATTGCAAGCGCAAGAGCGTCGATGCGTTTGATGCCGCCGATATAATCTCGCTGAAGCGTCGCTTGAAAACCACCATCAACAACAACAACAACATCATTAGAGCCGTCGACGACAGCAATGGCATCGAAGCGACAGAACGGGGCGCAGCGGATGCTCACCAGCCAGCTGCGATGCGCCTGCAAGCCCCTCTCTTCGCCTGCCCCGTCTGCAACGCCAGCGACTTCGAGTCGCTGCTGGCACTCAGCGTACACATGGACGGCGACCACTGCGACATCCCCGCCAAGTGTCGCCACTGCGACGTCGTCTTCCACACGCACCGGCAGCTGAATGTGCATCCCTGCGCGGGCAGGCCGTTCGGGCCCACGGCCGGATCGAAGGAGCCCGCGACCGCTGCCGCGTCCCCCGACGACTTTGCACTGATGGGCGCGTCAGCAGCGGGCCACAGGTACGAGTGCCCCAAGTGCAGCTGCACTCTCCCCAACGCCAACGAGATGCACCGCCATGCGCAGGAATGCCGCCGCCAGGAGTCGCTTGGCCGGCCCTTCAAATTCGACCCCGAAACGGAGCCGCCGCGAGACGTGTTCAAAGAGCGGAGTCTGAGCGAGAGTTCCGCCGGCATCGAAGAAACTGCCGCGCAGCAAGAGAAGGAGGAAGAGGACGAGGAGGAGCGCGAGGAGCGCGAGGAGCGAGAGGAGCGGGAGGAGCGGGAGCAGCAAGATCACCGCGACGAGTTCCTCAAGCGTTTGTATATGAATAACAGGGGCGACGCACGCGCGCCCAGCATGAACTCGCTGCTGTCGCCGCAGCACTCTGTGGACGAGCCGTCGGACGACATCAAATTCGAGGCGGACTGTGAGCGGCTGGCGCACCAGACGCACGACTCCAAGGACCTGGCCGACATCCAGTCCATCCTCAACATGACGTCCTCGTCGTCCACCTCCAACTTCCTCAGGAACTTCGAGCACACGGTGAACACGCCGTCCAGCAACTACGGCCTGGACAAGGACGAGGAGGAGGCCCAGGACGCCTTCACGTCCGAGTTCCGCAAGATGAAGCTGCGCGGCGAGTTCCCGTGCAAGCTGTGCACGGCCGTCTTTCCCAATCTACGCGCACTCAAGGGCCACAACCGCATTCACCTGAGCGCCGTCGGTCCCTCGGGACCGTTCCGCTGCAACATGTGTCCCTACGCCATCTGCGACAAGGCCGCGCTGGTACGCCACATGCGCACGCACAATGGCGACCGGCCGTACGAATGCGCCGTCTGCAACTACGCGTTCACCACGAAGGCCAACTGCGAGCGGCACCTGCGCAACCGCCACGCCAAGATCACGCGCGACGACGTGAAGCGCGCCATTATCTACCATCCCTCGGAGGACTCCTCTTGCGACGACCCGGCCAAGAAGCTGCACATGTTCTCGTCGCCTGAGATGGACGACGACATGGAGCTGCAGTACCCGCAGCACCAGCCGAAGGACCGCTCCACGCCGGTCTCGCACCTGAAGGAGATGCTCACCGGCGACGACAGCCGCTCTAACCAGGCGGTCAAAATCCAGGTGAAGAGTCTCGAGCAATTACTGGACAAAACAGCGGCCTCGGCCGGCTACAATGACGAGGCCTTCGATGAGGACGAGCGCGCGTCACAATATGCCGCGCCACAGCCACCAGAGCCAAACCACTCGCCGATCGACTTGAGCATGGACGTCTTGGACTTGAGCAAGAAGAGCGCGAAGCCTGCAGTCCCGAAGGAACAGCCGGCGTGCGTGGCAGTACCGCTCGCCACGACCGCGCCACAACCTACGGCCGCCGCAACGCGCCCCGCAGCCATCGAGGATCCGAAGTTCGACATCTCCGTACTGGAGAAGAACCAGCAGTATCTGCTGGCCCAGCAACAACTCATTAACGAGGCCTTGCCGAAGATCGTCGACCCCGCCCATTACTTCCAGCAGCTGTACCGCAACCTGGTGTTCCCGCCCATGAACCCCATCAACCCGTTTTTCCTGCACAACTCCTTCCTGCCCAACAGCCTGGGCGACCTGCAGAAGTACGCGCCGCTAATGGGTCGCATGTTTGGCTCCCCTCCGAATGCCGCCCCGCTGCCAGCCGATGCGCCAAAGGCCAAGCCGCCCACCCCGATTCAGCCGCCGCCGTCGACCATGATGCCGCAGCCCAGCCCTCTGATGTCCGACAAGTCGAATATCTCGCCCTTGAACTCGTCCTCCCCGATCCACGCCACCACGTTGCTCCCCAAGCCCATGGCCTCGCCGACACCCGCACAAGCCATCGGCCTCCCTCGGCACCCAAGCATGCAGTCCACCACATTGGCCGGCGGCCCTGTGAAGATGGTGATCAAGAACGGCGTGTTGATGCCGAAGCAGAAGCAGAGGCGCTACCGCACCGAGCGGCCGTTTGCCTGCGAACACTGCTCCGCACGATTCACGCTGCGCTCCAACATGGAGCGCCACGTCAAGCAGCAGCACCCGCAGTATTACGCGCAGCGCCAGCGCAGTGGCCACCACGTAATGCGAGGGCGTGGCGCGAGCAGCGCGGCAGCCATAAACAGCATCACGCATTTGCAGGCGGCCATGGCGGCCCACAACGGCAGCGGTGGGCATGTCCGGCCCGCCTCAATTTCAGAGCAGGTGAAATACGCCATCCTAGCTCAGCAGCTGAAAGCGCGCAAGGACTCCGACCTACTGCACCAGGCTCTGGCGCGCGGCTCGAGCAGTGTAGCGCCCAGTCATCTGAGCATGGGACCTGGACCATCCGGCTTGGCTCCGGCGGGCAACGAGCTGCAACTCGGTCCGAGCCACCTGAACAGCTCCAGTGCTAACGGCTCGCTGGAGGAAGAAGACGACCCGAAGCTCATCATCGACGAAGACGACGACGAGATCGAAGAAATTCTGGATGACAACGAGGAGGACCTGGAGGAGGAAGAGGAGGGGGAGGAGGACGTCCTGAACGAGACCTCCGTTGAGGAGCAACAGCAACAGCAGCAGCAGCAACCGCAGCCGGTCGTCCTGCCCAAGAGGGAGGTGGAGTCCGCCGAGAAGCCTCCGCCAATCGAAGCCGCTAAGAAAGTCGCCGAAACCATCCTCGAGCAAGCGATCAAAGCCGGCGGCACCTCCAGCTACAATTCTAAAGTGAAGCCCAGCGCCTCCACTCAGCCGGCCTCGACCATGAAGGCCATGATTGCGCAGGCCGAGTCGGTCGGCAAGTTCCTGAAGGAGGTGGCCAGCTCGCCGTTCAAGGACGAGTCGCAGGACCTGGTGCCGGTGGCCAAGCTGGTCGACAACGCCACCTCCAACGCGGTGTCCTTCAACAACTACTTCCGGCCCAGCGACGTCGTGAACCACATGGAGCAGAGCGACGAGGAGGGTCTGGTGGCCTCCGGCAGCGCCTCCGAGAGCAACAACTCGGGCACAGAGGACGTGGCCACCTCGGCCGAGCCGAAGAAGAAGTCGGCCTACAGTCTGGCGCCGAACCGCGTGTCCTGTCCGTACTGCCAGCGCATGTTTCCCTGGTCGAGCTCGCTGCGGCGCCACATACTGACCCACACGGGCCAGAAGCCGTTCAAGTGCTCGCACTGCCCGCTGCTCTTCACTACCAAGAGCAACTGCGACCGGCACCTGCTGCGCAAGCACGGCAACGTCGAGTCCGCCGTCTCCGTGTACGTGCCGACGGAGGACGTGAACGAACCGATACCGGTCCCCAAGTCCGTGGAGGAGATCGAGCAGCAGCAGCGCCAGCGCGAGGAAGAGGAACGGCGGCGGAAGGCTGAGGAGGAAGCGCGCGCGGAGAAAGAGCGCAGAGAGAAAGAGTTGCGCGCGCTGAAAGATCAGGAGCTGCAACAGCAACAACAACAGCTGCTAAAACAACTCGCTGTCGCTCAGATCAACCACTCGATCGCCCAAGCATCGGCATCTGCGTCGATACCTGCATCAGCATCTCCGAGCAGCAGCTCGAAAGCAGAGCCGAACTCTGCCGCGGCCTGCTCGGAGTTGCCCTTCAAGTGCCACCTGTGCGACAACTCGTTCGGAGAGCGCTTCCACTGTCTGGACCACATCAAGATGCAGCACGCGCAGGAGTTCTCGTTGCTCCTGGCTAAGGGCGCCATCGAAACCGACCCGGAGCCCAACCGGGAGCTGCACTCCGTGGAAGAGGACGAGTGCCGACGGGCCGCTGAGGATGGCGGCAGCCGCAGTGGCAGGTATCCCGATTACAGCAACCGCAAGGTGATCTGCGCCTTCTGCGTGAGGCGCTTCTGGTCGACCGAAGACCTGCGCCGACACATGCGCACCCACTCCGGCGAGCGTCCCTTCCAGTGCGACATCTGCCTGCGCAAGTTCACGCTCAAGCACAGCATGCTGCGGCACATGAAGAAGCACAATGGACGCCACCACAACAGCACGAGCGCAGGCGAGCACTCGAATGCCACCAACAGCGGCTCCGACCTGTCCGACGACGAGCAGATGCCACCCAGCATGCCGACGAACGCAATGCTGATGGCCAACACGCTGGCGTTGCGCACGCAGAAGATCCAGGAGCTGCTGAGCAAGGCGAGCGAGTGGCGCACGGGCCGCATGTCACTGGGCGAGCACAAGGAAAACATAGCCGAGGAGCACAACGCGCAAACGGACCTGATCGGCAATCTGCTCGGCATCAGCGATCAGGGCATCCTAAACAAGCTGCTGTCATCGGCAGATGAGGCGGCCAAATTCTTAGGCGTGGAAAAGTAGAAGGCTGAAGGAAAAGCTATACCTCTCTCCATGCCTCTCTCTAGTCAATTCTAAGTCACACAATGGCTTCGCAATGAATGCAGACATCCGAAGCGCGTGACAGGACGAGATTTCACTTTTTCAAATCGCAGAGTTTTCACTTGCAGTGAGTTGGCAGGAATGACTGTAAATAAGGCGCACATCCCCATCCCTCGGTTCACCACCCGCCCTCCTTGCTCCCAGCACTGATATTTTATAAGAACTTTTAGAAAGGGGAAGACTTCGGCAATGCACGAACCACGCCCATCATAAGGGCCATAAAAACATGAACGTATTGGTTAAGCAAAGAGACGGAATATACTAAACCAAAGGGCGAAATACTTAGCAATTAAGTGATTAGAAAACCGTATCTATCTTTCTTCTGAAATACGAACTTAAAGTCCATTTTAAATACTTTAAAGGCTTTTTAAAAAATTTTCAAAGTCTCTTCAAAATCTCCTTAAAGTCTTTTCAAAGTCTTTTCCATCTTCTGAAACACTTGCCCCCCTCCTCGCCGAAATCTCTACAAAGTCATTTCGAATTCTTTTTCTACTATTCAAATACTTGTTCCCTTTCTCTCTGAAATCTTTTTAAGCCTTTTCAAAGTCTTTTCCTTCTTTTCAAACACATGCCTCCCTTCTCTATCTGAAATCTTTTCACAGTCTTTTCCTATTTAAATTTTTTTTTATAAATACGATAGCATTCCCCTTCTTAATTCTTATTTTTAAGTAAGAATTAAAAAATGGGAATGCATTTTTTCATTTTCAGGTTATTCTTGTTTTCGAAAGGATTCCCTAGCTTTCAAATGAGCTGTGTGTTCGAATAAGTCTTTTTGACATTTTAAAAGTAAATGTCAAGAAGACTTAAATTCAACAAATTAAAAAACACATAATGAAACCTTATTAAGTAGTTCTAAAGACTTTGAAAGACTTCATTAACTACGTTTATTAAATGAATTATTTGAAAAATTCAGTGAAACATTTAGTAGAAAACTTTGAAGACTTTGTGAATTCAGGAGTTTTTCCCATAATTTTTGAAACTATTAGAAGGGCTTTAGTTAAAAACGGCTTGGAAAAAATCAATACTTAATATTTAATTCAATATGATCAACTTTAACCAACTCGCATAGAAGCGCATTTTACCGCGTAATTTATAATTATTAGTTGGATCCTATAGTATGTATGAACTCAACGGTACAACCGCAGTCATGTCACCAATCACCAATCTGTAGAATCAAAATTAGCTGTAGACCACAACGCAAGTATTTAATAAGAAACAAAACACTTTAAATTTTAAGAGGAATACTATACTTCATGACTTAAGTAACTGAAAATGTATGTAACTTTCATTGGAAAAACCCTACTGAAAACAAAAAGACTTAATTTAATATCTAAATCTGAATGCCTTTTCAAAGAGGACGCGAGAGGTGACGAAAGCTTCTGCGCCATAAATTGTACATTACTGAGGCCTTGGAACCGAAGCGTGGCTTATATTAGAAGAAACCCATCCTTAGAAGTCTAAAATACTTAATAGAACTCCTTATATTTAGTAGTGTGTAGTGATGGCTTCGTAATTTCAGCGAAATGTTACTGTCGAAACCTTTGGAAGTCGATGATACAAATGTAATACGATGCCTAATTTAACTAAGTATATTTAGTATGTACTCGTGAACAATTAAAACTATTATACAGCAATAACCAAAGCATTTTTGAGTGGGATATATCGAAATTTTAACAAAAATATACCTATGCTAAGAACACAGTTTATCCTTCAAATGTATGTAGAAGCATTAATTTATGTATGAATGTAAAGCTATAATAAAATGAACTTAAGAAGAATTGTAACCTGCAGTTTGCCTCTTTAATGCTCCAAAACTTACTTGAATTTATATCCCGCTGACTTTTTCAGATTTAGGCACCAATTGAGGTGCCGTTTGAAAGTTCCATCAAAAAACATTTTCCCCCCCCCCCCCCTCACAACTATATTTTTAAGAAACTCGCTCACGAGAGTGGGCGCTGCCAGAAATTGCATCAAATCCAAGTAAAAATACTGAATTGAAAATCTGGCTTCCTTTCTTTGCACAGATTTTAACAAAATCGTAGCTTCGAAGCAAAAGTTCGAAATAGAGGTCCACAACAGGCCTATAATTTTTAACTAAATATTCCATTCTGATTTGTAAATTTCCCATGTAGTAATTCATCTGACTTATTAGAAATTAAAGTCTAAGCTGCGATTTTTTTATATAATATATTAGTAAGATATTCAATATGTAACAACAATGGCAAAAAAGTGACGTGACGTTTTGAATTACCGAATTATCAAGAATTATTTCAATTACAATTACTCTGTGCAAAGTAGAATTTATAATATATTTAATGTAAATTGTTTATGTGTTTAGTCGTCGAGTTCATACGTAATTAGGAAGTTGGCAGCGAGTTCTTCGTCCCTTTCACATGCGAAGTATGCCTCTAGAACAGTTTCTTCCGGGAACCCAAGATTTCTGAGCCTTTCTATAGCCTCGCGATCCTCAGCTGATATTTGCATAATGTTAGCGTTGGCGAAATCTCGATTTTCCCTAGAAGTAGGAGCGGTAGGTGCCGGAGGTATGTTTCGTGGCGAAGTTTGTATATCGTTGGCATTGGGAACATCGCCGCCGCCAGCTTCACGGTCGACAGCATCTGCTACAGCGGCTATCAAAGCTGCGACAGCTTCGGCAGCTGCTGCTCTGTCTCTCATAAAAGCAATTGCAATAGCTCGTCTCTCTGCGGCACGGTTAAATTCAGGTTGTGGCAAGTCAGGTGGGACAGTGTCATCGCCCGCGTCACCACTTTCACCCGATTGACCGCCAAATGTGCGACCGTCACCACCGGCCCCTGGAGCTGTGTCAGGGGAGCGGATGTGCAATCCATCGCCCGCGGCCGTTGCAAGTGCAGCTTCTACTATCTGAGCTCGCCGACCATGTGTCATAAGGCGAGGATCCTCCGGAACAATTTCTTGATTCTCCTCAATGGGCTCATTCAGCATATTCAGGAACTCGTCTTGATTCTCAGAGATAAATTGCAACAGTGACGGATTTGTTTGCCCAATGTGATGTAAGACTACGTGCAGGAATCCGGGATTCTGATGAACCATGCTCCTCATCTCCAAGAACTGTGGCTGGTTCCGCAAAGATTCAAAGGGATCAGCCTCGGCTGGATTAAGATCTTCGCCTACTACTGCAGCTTCATCTAAATTTGGAACAATGTCCTCTTGCTCCTCTTGCACCTCTTGTACCTCTTGTACCTCTTGCACCTCGTCTGGTTCTGCGTTATCAGGTTCTTCATCTGTGTCGATCATATCATTGATAAGATATTCTATTGCCCGTTCGGCGTTATTAAAATTAGCCGCCATGGCGCGCTGTACCAAATCACGGTCATACCCCATCTCAACCATGGCTTCAACGGAATGGCCGTAGTCCTCCCCAATCTGCAGACTGGAGTTTAGTGATATATTTGAGAAGACTCCAGCCAAATCACTGCTAGAACATGAGCTGCCGCTGGTCTCAGAGCCGAAGGAATCAGCGCTGCCGCTGGAAAGCAATGAGATGCCAGATATATTGGACTGAATGCTTGTATTGCTGCCCACTGGTCCAATAACGGCACCGTCATCACTGCCAGTAGATCCCGTCTCCTCGTCCGACCCATTTTCATTAGCCAAGTTTTCACCGCCTTGGTCTTCTGTGTTCCCATTGCCTTGGTCTTTTGTGTTCCCATCGTGGTCTTCTGTGTTGCCATCACCTTGGTTTTCTGTGTTCTCATCGCCTTCGTGTTCTGTGGTGGAGTCGGCGCCTTCGCTCTGCTCTTCAACGGAGTCACCACCGGCCGCATTTTCCGCCAACGCACTTGAACCAATTGATATATCTGATTGTGATGAAATTGCACCTACCTCATCGGGACTCTGACTGACATTTACGAAACTCCTCAAGACGATAACTATAAATTTTCTTTCAAGTACATTGTATGAGGCAACGGTGCGATGATCTTCGAGTATCACGCCCGTGTAAATTAATATCTGTTTTGCGACCACATATTCCGAACCACGTTCCTTGAAAATCTTTTCTTTGAGCTGAAGGACTTTCCTCTCAGCATCAAATTCGACTATAAACTGCTGTTGCTGTAAATTTTTAATCGTTATTATCATGTTTTTTTCTTATTTTAGTTTTCAATTGTCCATAAGCTTCCTATTAAGTTTAAAAGATCCAATCCGAAATAATATCTATTTTCGCACGTAATGTACTTTTTTCAGGTTTCTCAGAAAACAAAATAATTTTTTTGAAAGATATTTAAAAGCATAGAAAGCATTCGATAGCAAGCAAGTAGTTCTTGCAATACAATGCTTTGTTCCCTCCAGCAGCTAATGGCAGAGATTATCTCTTGCAAATGGAAACTACGAAAAAACCTTTTGATTTAAGTTAACCGTCAACTGAAATTTTCACCAAAGTAATTTTGATTTTCGCAAACTCTTGTATTGTTCCTAAAAGCAGTGTTGCCATATGTTGTAACTTTAAAGCCAGGTCTTAAGCGTCGTGCACACCATCAAGGTTACGATCCCGGTTCCAGCCGCGTTTAAGCGTTTCGTGCGAGAAATTTTAAAGGAGATTAATAATTTGTGCAGATTTTTATTTCGAGCGCTATTAATTATTGCGTTTCGAAAAGTTTAACACTCTTTGAGCAGCGCTAAATTTATCATAAGAAAGGAAATTTGAAATATTTTTGATTTCATTAGAGGACTAATCGAAAATTGAACTTAGAAACTTAGAGACATAATACTAATCCTAAAAGTACTCTTAGTTTACTAGTCAGTATTTCAGTATTTTATAGGAAACCTAAATTTTGAAGTACATATAATAATAAATTAAAGCGCTTAAATTGATAATTTCGATGTCCTCGAATATTTTAAAGTTATATTCATTATTTCTTATCAAAGTCAATTTTATTCTATGGCATTAAATAAAAATAAAAAATCATGCTTTAAAATACTGATTAGTTGGAAAAAGTTAATTTGCATACGCAAACTTGAGAAGTTTTAAAAATGAATTCTCTTTGTCTGATTAGCGAGTGGGCATCTCCAAAATGACAGATGTTTTTCGCAGAGGTTTTATTGGCTTGATTTACTTTAGACCAGAGATAATCTTGGATTACTCTGAAAAAAGTATTGACTGTCCCAAGCTTTTTTAATGTTGAGAAGTGTTTTGAAGTTGGAACAGAATTGCCTTAAATTTTCTTGCGGACACCACACGATGGCAAGAGGAAGAACGTTGGAAAGCGTGCTCGAGCAGCTGGAGAAGTTTGCACCAAGCAATACCGCAGAAAGTTGGGACAACGTTGGACTTCTTATAGAACCCTACAAGCCAAAGTAAGAACCTATAAACATGTGTTCATATCGACTTTAAAGACGCGTGGTTTCAGGTTAATTAAAAACATTATTTTAACAAACGACTTAACGGAAACTGTAGCCAGTGAAGCCATCGCCAGGGAGGCTGACCTTATTATTTCCTATCATCCACCAATCTTCGCACCTCTTAAACATTTCAGACAGAGGTCAGCATCGCAAGCTTTTCTATCACTAATTGCTATTTTCAAAGTTCTTCATCCAACAGTAATTGGAAAGAGCGGATTGTGACGATGTGCATTGCGGAATCCATTTCTGTCTACTCGCCGCACACTGCCTGGGATGCAGCCCCAAATGGAGTAAACGATTGGTTGGCATCTGCGTTACCAATAGCAGAATCAAAGCCCATTTACGTGAGTTAAAAATTCAATTAATTAATTCATCAAAGCAAGAAACGCATAACTTTTTCCCAATGAGTCATATTACGAAACCAAATAACTTCCATAAGCTTCGGAACTATCTGTTACTTTTATGTATCATTAAAGATAATTATAAGTATTTTATAAACAATATTTTAAAAAATAACAAATCGGTAAAAAAATCAAAGTAAAATTATTATAAATAATTTATTTTAAATTCTTAAAATTATTGTACTGAGTAAAGTTTTTTAATTAAGGTACTGAAGCAACCTATCGAATGTTTTTTACTTTCTACTTCGCCTCTGTTTCCTCAATACCTGTACGACAGAAACATTTGCGAACTAAATATATCGCTAGTAAAGGTAGCGGAGCGATCATCGAGCTTGTTACAGACACTGCGCTAGTCATGTCTGCTTGCGGCTGAGGCAGTGTGAAGTTCAGCATGAATATTGCAATGCCAGTATTCTGTATGCCAGTCTCAATGGCGATGGTTAAAGCATCCTTTGCCGATTGCCGCAGTGACACAGCCATAATCCAGCCAGCAATGTAGCCCATCCAGGGTAGAGCACTGCTCGCAATTAATATCTAAAAGTAAAATATTAAGCAAGTGAAATAAATTTTTTAGAAGGTATAGAAAAGGAATGGTAAGGATTGTAAGTAACGCGGGAAAAAACTTAAAGCACCCTAACTTTAATTTTTCAGTTAGCATATTGGATCACTTATTCGACTGCGAGTAGATGTGATGAAATACCTACCCGGTACTCCACCAAATCTAGACTCTGTCTCGACATTTTGATTTACTTACCTTCCATGAGAGCAAGTTGAACATATAAGAATTTACACTAAAACCAAATACAATAATGAACACGGTGAGAAGCAAAGAAAGCGGCTTAAGTAGTTTCGACACTTTTAAGGCACAGAGTGGAGCATATTTTTGCATTGCTATTCCAGCACTCAGTGGCAAGACCAACGAAAAAGAGAGCATGGCAATTGTACCGTAAGGTATTGCAAAGTTACCATCGCGATAGATCAGAGCTCCGAGTGTAAATATCCACATGGGCATCGTACCGAATGCAGCCAGATTGCTAAGCGCCGTCATTGTAATTGATAGATTTAGATTACCGCTCAGTAGAACGGTAAATATGTTTGAAAGACCTCCTCCCGGGGTGGTTCCGGTAAAAAAGAGACCCAATCGCATCTCAAACATGTCCAGGAACAAGATATACCCGATCAGAAAACTCAGCGTGGGCATAATTACAAACTGCCCTATAAAGCCGATAGCAGGTCCGATGGGTCGTAGCACAATGCTTTTGAGCTCATCCAAGTCCAGCACTGCGCCGAAATTAATGTAGAGGATCATGACGAAACCGCCAGCACACAGTTTGAATACGGTGTCCAAAGCGCTCGCTTTTCGTAATATTATCACGTTTAACACCTGATTCGAGTGCTCTGGCACCAGGTTTCGTCTGTACAGGCCAACAAACACGCTAGTGCGCCCCAATAAGAGGCCCTCAATAGAAAAGTTTCCACTCCAACTGCCAGCATCCTTAGGAATCTCCTTGGCTGTTATGATTTTGTGGACGGTAACTAATTTCGGGTGCGCTGCCGAAATGCGGAATTCAAAATCATCACCCCGGTCAAGGTCCAAGTTGGTAATCGTTAAATTCACAGTTACGCTGTGTTCCATGGTCACGTTAAGCGAGTGGAGTGTTGAGCATCCAAAAATCACTTTCCACGTGGGCGGATTCGAGGGGTGCTTATGTGTGAAATCAAGATAGGATGTACGATCCTTTGAATGTACTGTTGACAACGGCAACAGTGTAGTTGACACGACTGGAAGTACCAATATGTAATTAAAAAAGAGTCTGAATTCCATCGTGCTTTGCTTTCAAATCGTTCAGTGAAAGCAGCTTATGTTGGATCTCACGCTAGATGTTTACCGGGAGCTCATTCGCAATAGACTAGAGAACAGAAAACGCTAAATGCAAAGTTACGTAGCCGACGGGATTAATTGCCGAATCATATTCTAATACAAACTCAATCTGTTCTGTGATGTTCCAAGCGAATTTATAAATTGCTATTAATTAGTTTCTGCTTTTTTTTTTGCCGACCGCTTTAATCAAGCCGACTCATCGGGCTACGTTTGATCTTCATGGACTAGAGTTCCCTGCAGCCGGCACGTAACGAATTTTCCAAATTCTGCATGGATGATGACTTTTCGAGCTTGGATTTTACATTTGGAACAATCCAATGGAAAATTATGTTTCTTAATTCTATATGTTTAGGATTATTTACAATTTATTTCAAATTTAGACCAACTCACATTGGGAAAGGATTTTCGTAATTAGCGCTCGCAAGAGAAGCAAGTTAACAAAATCCTCTGAGATAGGGTCTCACTGAAGCTTAGAAAGATGACCGATTTGCTTGTCATTGTTTGTAAAAAATAATTAACACTGATTTCTTCAACCAGCACTTATTAAGACCTGTCTTCGTTATATTGATGAAGCATTTTTCATGCAATCTGTAATTTTATGATGTTTTCTGACAAAGCAAACCTTTGACCATATATGGACAGGCTGTAATGACGGTATATGGAAATGAATTTTACATATAAGAAATATTGGCTTTCACCACAATTATGTGAATTATGTATATAATCAAAAAAAGCTCTGCCTTGGTCTTTGCAAAAACAACCTAAGGATACTGACGGGGTTCCTCACTGGTCACTCTAAAATGGATCGCAGGACAAATGAAAGGGGCACAAGAGATCTTATGGTCGTAATGCCCCATTACGCAATACAATGCAATTATGTTTTAATAAGAGGAAAATATCGAATATATATACCAATATTTAAAGCAAATATACAACTATCTTCTTTAAGAAATATAATAATTTTAAGACGTAAATAATTCCGTACACTTAGTACATTTGTACTTCTACTCTATTCGCTCCTACAAAGGATTCGTAGGAACCAATTTCACTGTTTCGAATTTGCTATAAGTTATATCTATCTCAATTCAAGAGACGATATAGTTATCTCTATTGTATTAAACATATATACAGCGAAAAAAACAATCAACCCCATTCTGAATAAATTCCCTCCGGGGGTTCTAAACTGAAGAAGTCCATTTAAAGAGTTCGCCCACTTTAACGGTTGTAAAGGGTTTCGGAGCCTTTAAGTAATTTCTAATCCTTTTAAACTTTAAGGGTGTATAGTATTTAGTCTTTGGATTTTTAAAGACTTGGTATTAATAGGATTAAATATAATTTTTCTCCACTCTCGTCCATTTCAGCCTAATCCAATTATGACGAATGGTGGAGGTTCCGGTCGAATTTGCAAACTTAGTATAGAGCTTAGTCTGGGCCAGGCCATAGCCGCAGTACAAAAGCATATTGGTTTACACGTTCATGTGGCAGTTGGTGTTTCCCATAACATGGCGACACTGATAAAAACTGCTGCCGTGTGTGCCGGTTCCGGTGCGACAGTGCTGAAGCAAGCACCGGCCGACTTGTATATTACTGGCGAGATGCCGCACCATGAGGTGCTGGATGCTAACCATCGGAACGTTTCAGTCATACTCTGCAACCACAGCAATTCGGAACGTGGATTTCTGAAAGTGTTTAAAACTATACTGCACGAGATGCTTGATGGCGATTGTCAAGTCTTGGTTTCAGACACGGACGCAGATCCCTTAAATACTTTCGTGTATATCAAAGAATAAGGGGAAAAGCAAAGGGTGGCATTTAGAATTTTTTTAGTGATCGACCAATCAGTAGTAACAAAAAAAGAAACAAATATTTATGAGCTTAAATTTATGCTTCAGGGTCCGTGAAAGTAAAACTGTCTTAATACTTAATTCTTTGATATAAAAGTAGAATTAATATTATCTACCTTGTACTTAGTTCTGCCGAAGGCTGATTGAAGATAATAAAAAAACTTTTCCTAGAAAAATATTGAGTTATTTATTGAAGTGTTACGTTTCATAAAAATTAAAATACTACTGAGGAAATACTTTAATCCTATAAAATTATATCAGGTAATTAATATTTAAAACCAGGCCTGATTTGGAGGGTAGGAGAGGAAAGTTGGAATAACTAACATTTGAATAATTTCTTCAATGCTAATCCTACTCTCGGCTAAAATTAATTTACACAGTTTCCATAAAAAATAGAGTAAATGCATTGTATTAAACACCAACTTTTAACTTTACACTTGCAATTAAAAAAAAAATGGTATATCAGTAAATTCAATTAAAAAAATAAATTCTTGCACAAAATCAGCTCGAATATAAAATCAATGGACCAAAAGGTAGTGGCTACGTTTTAACAAGAAATCTTGGAAGATTTTTAGCAAACGGGAGGCATATTTTAACGTATGTACTTCTCTTGCTTTCTCTAAATGTCATTTGGCACCGTTTGCAAGATGCAGCGATACCGCACTAAGGCTTCATCCACAGCACTAAGGGCTTCATCCATTACTGCGCTCCCTTCGTCAACTTCTGTAAGACTTTGAGACCCTGCTCTTGATATTCTTGCTTGGACATCCAGAATGCGTCGCGATCTTTAGTCACTTCCGCTAAAACAGCACCGCCGATGAAAACCATATCCTTTC
Organism: Sicus ferrugineus; assembly: GCA_922984085.1. NCBI lineage: Eukaryota > Metazoa > Arthropoda > Insecta > Diptera > Conopidae > Sicus > Sicus ferrugineus. The sequence continues at coordinate 23,483,560 of OV277351.1, forward strand.
TTCTCGGTGGATCTTCAATGCGTATTTTGAATTTCTAAAATCAAAGCATATAATTAAAAAAGCTGCATGCGAGCAAATACTTTTAATTTCCATACTTACCGCTAACTTGTCAATATCATTCTTCAGAACGCGCTCCAGATACAACTGCTTAATTTCGCGTTCCAATCGACTAGGAAGGCCGGGGTACATGGTTGAGCCGCCAGAGAGGACGATATGCTTGTATAGTTCTGGCCTCATGTCGATATCGGCTGCCTGAATCGTATTGAACACCAGCTCAGCGATTCCTTGGCCCTCAACATTGATTAGGTGAGGTTGGAAGAGTGCTTCCGGAGCTTCAAAGCGTTCACCTCCCACTTTAATCACGCGACCGTCAGGTAACTATTTCGGATCAGAGTTGAAGGAGTTAAAGAGGAGTTTCGTATCTCTTACCATACCCCAACTCACCGTATATGATTCCACTAAAACGGTGGTTTCTAAAGCTAGTCTTTGTTCCATTTCGATGTCGTATCCGATGTAACATAACTTCTCCTTCATCATGCGAACGGTTTCGAAATCGGCGGAATGATTGAATGCGTAGCCACGCAGCAGCAACAACTGTTTGTTATTGGCAGAGGCATGTGTAGTGAATTAAAATAAGTCCATTTACATAGTATTTATATTAAAAAAATTACCTTTATCAAATATCTGGTTATATCACGTCCAGCGATATCCAAGCGCCTTGTCAGATGTGGCAAAGCGAATTCTTCGTAAACAGGACAAATATGTGTGACACCGTCACCGGAATCGATGACCACTCCTGATATCAAGCCTTGAGCGTATAGAGTGAGTACAGCTTGAATAGCAATATACGTGGAATCGAATTCATATTTCTCAAACATAACCTAAAAATAATAAAATAAAAGCAATTATAGAATACTATCTGCAAATTAGGATTGTGTTCTCGCAATCGTAATACAATATATAAAGCGATTAGTGGTTTGTAAGAGTTATTCTCAGTAGGCAAAAACATCAATAAACAAATAAATAATCGTGAACAAAATGTAAACTCAAATATATCGAAAGGTATCAAATGGCTAGATATTTTTCTTGTTTTTGAAGAACAAGAGAAGATCTGTTGTCTTTGAATCAAATCAAATCGTATACATACTTCGATCATTTTTTCGCGATTTTTCGTCGGATTCATTGGTGGTTCCGTGAGCAGAATTTTTGTATTCGTTGGATCGATATTCATCTTTTTTGGCCCGAACGTGTAGTCCCACACGTGACACATGTCCTCCCAATTTCTCACCACGCCGTTCTCCATGGGATAGGAGACCTCGAGAAGTGAGCGCAGCTGTGAAGCTTCATCGCCTACCATTAGATCCTGTAAGAATCAGTTAGTAACTACTTGTAAAATTCTGGCTTGGTATTTACACAATAAATTATATGTTAATATTAATGAGATTTAACCAAATTTTTAAATTACCGAACGTTTATTAAATTTTTCTGGTAACGAGACAGCAATAAACATTACATTCATAAAAAAACAATAGCAAGAATAAATTTAGAAAAAGCGAATTGGAAAACATTAAGTATTGAATTGAATTGAAATTTTATTGAGCCTTTTTTTCAACAACATTATAAGTTTACAAAAATTCAAATTACAATTGTGGATAAAAATTAAAGACTATAATGTATTATCTAAAAAACATATATGTACAGCAGTATCAAACTTATTAATAAGAAGAGAACATTGAAGAAAACAATAACATGAACATTAAACGCTCTTGCTCCCGGAGCTGACATGGATTGAGATATATAGATCACTTAACCTAGATTAGATCTTAATGCTAACTTAATGCTAACTTAGTGCTCTAAGAAAAGAAAAATAAAGAAAAAAAAAATAATAAAAAATTAATACAAAACCAAAAAAGAGAAAACAAACCTTTTAGACACATTTGAGTGCTAACCTCTATGAGAATCAGGAACTGTATTTTTATAAAAATTGTGACAAAGTGACACATTTAAATCAAAATTAGCGGGAGCTTCGTTAGCGAAGCCAATGGGTGATAAATACCTTAAATTTGACCAGCTAAAAACTCTTTGTTGGTTGAAGATATCAAGAATGCAATCGTTAACATGGCAAGAAATTCTATTGATAAATCTATGTAGAATATCTGACACGTAAAGGCCAATTGGGCAAACTTTAGCTTCCGAATAAACGAAACGATTCGAGAAACGTTTTGTAGGCGATTGGAAATACTTTCCAATGCAATGACGTAAGACCTTGCGTTCTAGAATTTCAAATTCTCTAATGACAGTTGGAGAAACGTTAAACCAAATAGGAAATCCATACAAGATAACAGGTCTAATACAGGTTTTATACAACAAAAGTTTTGTCCTCTTTGGTAAGTTTCTGTTCCAAAAAATACTTGAAAAAGTGCCCAAAATTCTGTAAGCTTTTTTCAGTACAATTCTTGCATGTTTGTTAAATTTCAGAAGACTGTAAAAATTAATGCCAAGATATTTAATGGAATCCTTGAAAGGAATCTCAGACCCATTCAGAGCGAATTGTAAAGTTTTGCTTTCAGGCACAACAAACGACTTACATTTCCCTGAAGCATTCCTGATGCAAATGGCTTCACTTTTAGATGCATTAACTTTAATACCCCATTTCTCGTAGAAACGTCGTACAATTTGCAGATGTTGCAAAGTCTGATCTAACGCCAACTTAGGGGACTCATGGTGAGAGTACAGAAGGGAGTCGTCAGCATACAAAAGACCCGTCGAATTAGGCCCAAAGTGTGGGAAATCGTACATTAAAATATTGAAAAGATGAGGAGCTAAGATGGAACCCTGAGGGACTCCACAACTTATGTCACCAATATCCGAAAGCAATCCATTAAAAAGAACGCAAAACTTTCTGTTTGCAAAGAAACTCTTGAATAATTTAATAATTGAGGGAGCGAAACCAATTTGAAACATTTTAAAAAGAATTCCGTTATGATATGCGCGATCAAAAGCCTTATCAATGTCTAAAGAAATTGCAACGGTGCAACGACGATTACGCAAGTTAGAAACTATATCATTTTGAAATTTCAATAAAGCATCAACTGTTGAGTGACCTTTTTTAAAACCAAACTGCAAATTTGGAATATAAGATGGATCCAGCCCGACGTCCATAATTCTGCGAATAACGTTTTCAAAAAGCTTTCCTAGATTAGACAACAAAGAAATTGGTCTCAGATTATTTACCTCAAAGTTGTTTGACTTTTTTTGAATAGGAATAATCTTAGAGACTTTCCACGCGTCAGGAAAATATGAATTATTTAAACAATTATTAAAAACAATTGCAATATATTCAAAAGCTTTCATAGGAAGTCTTTTAATTAAGAAATTAGAGACGTTATCTAGACCAGAAGACCTTTTGCTATTCAGTTTAACAGCACAAGAGAAAACTTCGTCCAAATAAGTCAACCTAGGAAGGTGGCATTCATTGAGTGCACTTAAAACATTACTAAAAATATGGATGCTTTGTGGAGATTGAGCAAAAATATTTGTTAGCGAATTTTCTATATAAGAAATGTCCCTGCCAGGAGGAGACCCCTTGTAAATATTGGAAAAATGAGCTAGCAGATGTTGCAGTTTTTCATCGTTATTTTCAATATCGACGCCGTTAACTGAAAGGTTTTTTGCTAATGATTTTTTTTTAGCTCCTATTAAACTATAGATTTGTTTATGAGCCCTTGGGCCTGGCACAATTTTGCTCAGTTTAACGCTAAAAATTTTGGACTGTTCAATTTCTACTTGTTTTTTAATAATAATGCTCAACAGTTGAATTTGCTTAGACAGGAGTAAGTAACTTGGACTTGAACGGTTGAAATTACAATGATAAATACGCTTCAAATCCCTCTGCCAACGATGCTTGATTTTAAACAAATATTTTATATTGTCAGAAATAATAATTTTTTTATTTTCTCTAACAATTCTTTCAGAATGAAGTGTAACCAATGAATTTAAAGAATTAGAAAACAGTGATATGAAAGCATCAATTTCGTGATTACTTAAATTTCTACAAGACGGAGGAAAATGATTTATTATTTCATTAACGAAATCATTTCTAAACGTATCCCAATTGGTTCTTCTGAAGGAGGTGAAAAAATGGGGGGAATGGAGAAGAAACTCAAAATCCGTGAATTTAATATGCAATTTAAGAGGGTAATGATCAGAAAAAGTAGGAAGACTGGAAATTTTAAAATTTGGATTTGTGGAGTTTAAAAGATTTGAGCTGATTAGGAAGTGGTCAAGAAAAGACGAACCGTTAGGATAAGAAGGTGTTGAGTCCGATAACCTTGTGAAGCTGAGAATATTGTGCTGTAACCAACTGAAGAGTGCATTACCATTGGTATTATTAATGGAATCACCCCAGTCAACGTTTTTTGCATTGAAGTCTCCTCCAACAATGGTTCCATCAAAATTTTGAGACAAGCGCGCTAAGATTGATAGCCCATCATAGACTAAAGAATGTGGAGAGTTACATGGAATATAAAACGACCCAAATAAATATTTCTTGGTGACACCATTAACTAGAGTGTCAATTGATATAAATAAATTAGGAAAACTTATTCCAACACCGTTAATTTTCGAAAATTTCAAAGACTTCCTTAATACTATGCCAACCCCAAGCTGACTATTATCACGAAGAAATGTAAAATCCTCCAGGTAAACTTTTTGATTAGCCCTCAAGTGAGTTTCCTGAACAAACGCAACGTCAATGTTATTTAAATTTAACAACTGTAGTAAATCTAGTCTTCGGCTCACTTCAATTAGTGACCTAACATTAAATGAAAGAACGTTAAGAAAATCACGGACCATAGGCATCGTTAACTTCTTGTAAAAGAGACATGCAACGTTTCTTAGCTTCCACTTTTGACAGTGATTTGTAATCTGATAAAAATAACACAATTTTGTCTTCTAAAGAAAGCTCCACAGGTTGACACAGTGAGTTTGCAATCTCTAAAAATTCCTTAATTAAAGCAGGCCTTGCGGATTTTTTCGGAACAGAATCTTTAAAAAGACTGGCAAAAGACCTGTTAGGAGATATGAAGTTAGAATTGTTAATTGAAGTGCGCACATTAGCTGAAGCCAACATTTTTCTATCAATAGATTCTTTTTTACGATTATTTTTGCCTTCAACGAATTTCTTGAACACTGGGCAACCTCTAAAACTTGACGGATGGCCAGACTGTTGGCAATTCACACAATAAGGCAAATTGTTCGCATTCGAAACAAACTTACAAGCCCCTGGTAGATGCTTTTGATCACACTTAACGCAACAGAAGGGTCTGTTGCAATTATTGGACATATGACCCCATTTCTGGCATCTCCAACACTGTACCTCCTTCTTAGAATTTCTGGGTGATTCCCAAGTGATCCTTTGGTTAAGAAGGAACCTTAGAGCTGTTACCTCATTTGCTGACTTTCCCAAATTCAACGTAATAAGAAATAAACCTGTGTCAATGTTGTTTTTTTTCGAATAAATGGTTGAAAACTTTGAAACGTTCGACACTATGTTTGGAACTAAGAAATCGATTGCACTCTTGATCTCGTCAGTTTCAGTATTATGATACAGTCCCCGTAAAACCAACTTAGTATGTTTTAGCTGTTTGGGAGTGTAGGAGTACGACTCCACATTTTTATCATTTAAGAGTTGCATCATTTCGGAATGAGCTGATGCACTTTTAAGATAAAGTTTACTCTTATTTTTGTTTTTGTTTACAATTTTAAAAAAAAAACATTAAGCTGGTAGCAATATATACAGATAAAAATAATGGGTACGTGAGAATTTGTGATGGGCAGCTAAGATTGGATTACGTATCCCAATATCAGAAGCACTTCGATATTGAGATACGTAATCTCAATTCGAGATTATAACTCGAGACAACTTCGTTACACGAAGTGCTCTCGAATCTCGATATTCAAAACCATTTTAGCATTTGTTTTTGGCACAGTGCAATGAGCCCACGATTCTCAGGCAGATTTAATTCATTGTATCGTGGTACGTGTGTGTTTTTAACTCACAACTAAGCATCCATGCCGATGCGGCATTCGAACCCACAACCTGTGGAGTACTAGTCAATGCTTCTTCTAGTCGGCACTATTTCACAAACTTACTAAAAATACTAAATTTTTAAAAAGTAACTGGTTCTGAAAAACTTACTAAAACAACTAAATTTGAACACAAATAACTAATTTCCGAACTTACTAAAAGAACTAAATAAGAAATGTTCGTAGCTGATAAACTCATGCGTTTTAACTTCTCAACAAACACGGCGTGAATAGAAATTCTTTAAAATAGTCTGAAACAAACAACCAAATAGCAATAAAGTTATAGTGCATGCTGCAAATGTTAATTAAGTAATCAATACCAAAAGCTGTTTAAATTCTGTGTGCTGCAACAGGATATGCGCAAATATTGTACTTTTGTGGTCAAGCATTCGAAGTGTTTTCTAAGTGGAACTAAGCTTGTATTTCAAATTAAGCTTAACTAAAATCAAAGGATTGATTACATCTTAATTTTAAGACTTGAGACTTACATCGACATGTAAATCCTGAAAAAATATATTTAAAATAAAAAAGAACAGAAAAGAGTATAAGAATTTATAGAATTATAAGATATGCATAAATATTAGATATAACGATATATACTGTTTATTTTATTGCTCTTGAATGCCTTCGTAAGGAAGCAACCGCAATACTTTCTACTCATCTTTGTACATGAAAGTATTGCAGTTGATTGTAAAATTCAAGTCTACATTTTCAATAATATAAGCGTGATTTTACCTTCACTTCGATGTCACCGATTTTGTTCACAGCACGTATGATTGGCCTGCCAACCATAGAGGGAAAAATATGTGCTGGAAAATTACTGCCTGCATATCCACACTTTACAAACTGAAAATAAAGAAAAGCGGAGACTAAAAAACAAATGAATTTTTTACAAAAAGCCTTAAAAAATTTAGATATTTAATTTCAATAAACGTCTAGCGCTTAATAAATACGCCGAAACTACAAATACTCATAATTCTCAAAAGCTTTGTGAACATGAAAAGATAAGAGCGACTATATTCTTTATAAGCGACAAACGTACTAAAGGTGAGGCTTAAAATTGAGCTATGAAGCGATATATTTGTTCGCTGGGTTGATTAATCGCACCATGACCAACTGAAAACAGAAAAATAGTTTGGCAGAATAACGTTGACCTTATCTACAGGAAAGTTATTTTTCGTTAACCAAATTTACTTTTAGAAATACGAATCAAGGTGCAGAGATTCATGACGGACAGGCGCGACGGCGGCTAATCAGTTAGTCAATGTTTTTTGCTTCGTCAGACGCCGCCGTCCCTTTTTCCTAACCGGTGGCAAACTTTTAAGCCAAGTGTGTGCTGAGAGCGATGCCATTTTGGATCGCTAAGGGTTTGGGAATTCATCTACTGAACACCTGAAGACAAACATGACTGGCTTTATTATATATATGAAGTGGTTTTGAAGAACATTCCTCCTACGAAAACAAAAAATAAAAACATTAAGTTAGTGGGCGAAAAATTATTTGAAAAAATTATCAGTGATCGGAGTCGTTTGGACTGAAATCGCTCACTTGATCACTGTGAGCGTAAGGGGTCCAGTGATTCAACTTCAGCACTTCAGTCCATTTGTAGAAACGGAGTAAAAGATCTTTTAGGTCACTCGCCTAGAAGCAGCCAGTCGTTTGTGATATTCGCACAGATTATCAATTTTCCCCATGAGAAACTAGGGAATTCAACTGGTAAGGTAGTCAAAATTCAGTTATACATACGCCGGTTCCATTATCACAAACTATAACATTGCGTCCTTTGCTGTCCATGCTCTCAATGTTGCACTTGCACTCCTTTCTGGGTAAACTACTTTTCTTCCTTCCTTTCTTTTTAATTTATTTTCTGGTGAATAATTTTAATTAAATCAGCTTATTTAATAGGAAAACACCTACTACCCAACTGTTTCAGTGATGACTAACGAATGTCAAAAAAACAGGGTGGATGTCAATGGATATTTTTCGTTCAGTTGGACCGCGCACCAGGGATGGAAGATTACGATATTCGTTCAAAAGAAGTGTTTACATTCATAAGGAAACAATGCACTTAGGCTAAATTTTCGAGAGAGCAAGTTTTAATCGTTTGGGTTAGTGTATACGATATTTTTGGAAATTCTCCGGCGCTTTTAATTCTCACTTTTGCTGTTTGCTCACAACGAATCGAATTTAAAAAATGCAGTGATTAGAATTCTACTCCATATTATCTTACTTTCAAGCCGAACTTTTAGCCAGGAAAAAGCCTATTATCATTGCATTTTACTAGTATTAGTATTTGCTATAGTTCTTATAAAAAACTAGTTGGTTTGCTTTCTGTCTCTTAGAAGATTCGCAAACTCAACGAATTCATTTTCCACAAAGACTTCATTCTGGGAAAGCTAACTGAACTCAACTGAATTTTGCTCTAGTTCAATTTTTCCTGAATGAAATTGAAAATTATGGAAAACAGAAATAAGGTTGTTCAACATGCATTAGTTTCTGCGGAACTATGAAATCATATCTAGGACAGCGAACGCAGCTACATAGATGGCCTTCTATTCCATTGCTACCTCATATCTGCTATATTGTGCCGATAACATATTTTTCCTGAATGGTTTAAAGTTTTCTATGCAAAAGAAAGCTAAGCCTGAAATGAAGAAGGAGGCAGTAATTTTTTTTAGTCGATTTAACTTAAATTGGTTTCACTTAAATCACTTTAAAGCACCCGATAAACGTAGTATTTACCTCGTTCAAAAGGGGAACCCTTAAACCCATTAAAATGCCACCAGTATTAATGCAAAACTATTCTACACTACGAAAACTGTGAAGGGCTGCTTCCCAGCTCATTTCATCAAACAACGGTCTAATTTAATCTATTTTCTACTAAAAATGAAAGAACATAAAAGAAATTAAGAACAATTCTGAGTTGTCGTCAACTTATCTTTGTTTTAAACCAATACTAATTACAGATTAATTATGCTAATTACATATATTGTATTAATTATTAATGTAAATCTTAAGTCAGAGAACAAATTACAACCCTCCAAGCTACACATATGAGCCCCAGAAGCGCTTCAGAAATAAAATAGGCCTTTTAAGTTTTTATTTAATATCATATTGATTAGTTTATTTGTATATTATTAAATTCATAAAATTGTTTAAGTTAAAATATAGATGTATAAGTAAAAAATGTGTTCCACATAGCATTTTAGTTTAGTAGAAATGTTGCTAAATTTTCTTTGTATATATTTGTTATATTTAGGTATTAATCTTGTCGTAATAAATATTAAGTTATATTACGGATTTAGTGTAAAGTGTTGTAAAGCCCCTTGGAAATAAATTTGCATATCGAAAAATTCAACATTAGAACTGGCTCAGATCTGAATATTGAAGTAAAAAGTAGCCAACTGCGCCGCAAATACTTCTTTAATTAGGTTTGTTCCAATTACGATTACTTAACATGATTAACAACTTTACTAAATACATGGAGATGCCTTTAAATTATTAGTTACATTTTTGTGAATGCTTCTTATGCGGGTAAGGGTTGCCCTCTATAAATACATTTTTAGAATTGCTTTGATAGGCTGCGTCGTTTCCAGTCAAACAAAATTCAAACTATTAAAAACAGGAAAGGGTGTTGTGGTATCTTTATGGGGCTGAAGTGATGATTGGTGGACAAATCTGAGCAACTTGAGTGGACTCGGAAGCGCACATGAAACAGTTCTCAGAGTTTAGTACGATGTAAAAGCGAGTGAAGAGTTAAGATCGTAGCGAGAGAGAGAGAGAGAGAAACGATTCTGAGAATTAGATGAACTTCTGTTCCTATATAAGATCAGTTGCGAAGTAAATTTAACTGGCTTAGTTAGTTATCTCGATATCTATTATGATTATGACACCCACTGAACGTAGTTATTCTGCTTAATTATCTTTAAGTATGTCATGCATAAAGTTTGTAGTGTGGATAATGCATTAACAATTTACAAGTTATTTCATACATATATAAATTTAGCTAGTTTTTATTCCTCCTCGATTTTCATATTGCGTTTTCAATTCGAATAACATTCGCTTTCCCATACAGCAGCTTTTGCGTCTGCATATTGGGACTTGTAATGCTGATTATTCGCGATGGTTTCAACCACCTTAACAATGTTTGCATAATATAAATATTAAGAAGCTTCATATGAATTGTGTTAGTTTTGAATTTTAAAACTTGATTTCATTAAATACTTTTTGCTTGAGTTATAATTACAATTTCTTTTCAAAGTGCATTTATTAAATAGCGATATTCAAAACGGTTTATGGATCTTAAATTTCAAAACAGGCCTCCTCACTGTTCACGTGATTCCCCTGATTTTTATGTTATTAAAATTTGTGAAAAGTCTTTGAAATCCAAATATTCAATTTTCGATAAAATTAGTGGCGATTAATTTTGTGTGAGGAGAACCAAGTTAGTTATGTATTTCTTTGGTAAAGAATTCCATCCAAAAGCTGGAGGACACAAATGACGTAAGTATTTCTGGATGCAAATTAAATTAACAGACACATTTTACATCATCCGCTTACTGAACCACGTAAGGTTATTTAGTGCTTCACTGCCTTATTACAGAGCTGTAAAGTACTGATTGCCTTTAGTATTTAAATATCTGGTACTTACAATTACCAAGTATTTAAAATTAAGTATCAAATACAAAGAAACTTTATTTGATACTTAAATACAATTGATAATTAAGATCATATAAAAATGCAATTGAAGGTTATTTGTACTTAAGCAGGCCTATTGCAGATACCTTCATACACCATTTTTCACAAATACTTCAAATACTGAAATACATTCCAGTATTTCAAATCCGAATACCAAAAACCTTCATGTACTTCAAATACCCAGAGTGCTTTGAAAAGATACATAGAATATTTTTGCTTTGATAAATAGGTGTAGCTATTTATCTCTCACTCACTTTTTTCTAAACCTAAGAACTCCTTTCGCAGTCACAACTCAATATTAAAACTATAATCGACATTATTTCCGATCAAATCCAAAAGTATGTGAAAGATATACAAAAACTGTTTCACAAAATTATCGTTTAACTAAAACTATGTGAAAGTCCTTCAGCTTCATCGTTACTTAAATGTAATGGTCATCTAAATTATATTCGATTTGGTATTTATGAAAAATATTTGGTATCTGAAAGTAGTTGTAATCAACATGTGTGAACAAAAAAAATAAATACTGGGTATTCGTATCTGGTTTTTACTTTGAAATTACTTGGTATTCGCACATGTAATTGAATCTTGGAGTTCTCCTTCATTCGCCGTTTTTCGGTATTAGCCTAGATAACTTTTTAAGCCTTAGAAAAGCAACCGAAAGTTAACGTTTTTTATCGGTTTTCTTTCAAGATTGCAATCTAAAATTATATGTTTTTAAATTATAACATATGCATATGAACAAAAGGGTAATTCATACAGCGAATTCTCTGGGTCGCACGTGTAATCACTACTTCCAGAATTCAATTAAAAACTTGGTAAGACGAATATCAACGATTTTAAATCTTACAGCTATGGTTAGAATAACATTTGAAATCAGCATCTTTAAACTATATACATACGTACATACATATATAGATTGCTTACGGGCATCACTTCTTTCGCGTCTTGAGTTTCTTCTCATAACCCTTACTTATGTTTCTCTTTAATTAAGGCAATTAAATGTTATACTGAGATTGCAAGATAAACTGCTTCGGCTAGAAACGAATATAGACTTATATAGCTGCTCTGGCAGACATTTCGTGCCAAACGAGCTTCAACATCTCTCTTAACTACAGTTACTATACTAAAGACATCTTTGCGTTTCAAATGTAAGATTCCTCTTTGCAGACAACAAAAACCAATGTGCTGAGGGTTGTAGTTGTAATAATCTAACGATACTATTAAGTGTTTTTTGCTTTTGATTTTTAAACATGCTGGAAATTCTTGAAGGTATATGTATTGTTTGATAAGTTTTATTTGCAAATACATTTATGTATTTTGATTTTAAAGAACTGCCTTGTGTATTTTTAATTCGAATTGTTTGTTTCTAGGCTGCCGCACTAAAAACAATCCTCTCCTTGCATGGCAACTGGTGCTTGGTTAAAAGATAATTGTATTTCCTTTGCAAATGAAATAGCTTGCTGTGTTGTTTTTATTCTTATGATAATGCCTTAAAACTCTATTAAAATTAGTTTTGATTTGATTATTCATTTTACACCATATACAAATTATACTAGATTTCATTAAGTTACTTAAAGCGATATTAACAACAATCTTAGAAGTAACTCATTAAATAGCACACCACTGGGAAGGAAACGGGAAATAATAAGGAACATTAATAAGGAGCTGTTATAGAAGTTTACCATGTACGAAATAAAACTATTACACATTCACTTAGAAATAGTATAACATAAGAAACATTAGGATCCAAAAATTTGAAATATTAAGTTATTAAGGTATTTTACTTTCCTATACACCGAACGAAAATAGTTAAACTGAAATTAAAATCGAAAAGTATTTGGTAGATTTATAAAAGGGCAAACATAAATTCGATCGAATATATTATGCCAGCGAATAATATATTAACAATTAATAAGTTAAGAGGATTTAAAGAAAAGCTTTTGTAATTTTTACTGATATACAGAGCTGCAAAGTAATCATCGTTTTTATAATCATCAACACGGAACTGCGAGTACAAAGAATTTAAAAATTATAAAATAACTGTTCTTGATTAACTCTTTATTAACATATACATAAAAACAGACAGTTGCTGATTAACGAAGAAAACGAATATATTTTATGTAAACTGCTAAAAAAGTAGTATACATAAAATTACGTGTTTTCACTATTTGCAGATTAATTTTTTTTTGTTGTTGAAACAATCTTTAAACATATATACCAAATACCGAGACTACTTTTTCATTGTTTGTAACGATTGAAACCTTGCTAATGAACGATTTAAGCCGGCTCAAATAACCAAAACAGATGCGTACTTAACAGTTGCAAAATAAACGGGAATAACGTAATCGTAATAGACAAATAAATTATCATAATCTCATAATCTCAATTAAAATGCTATTGTAATCTCAATTTCACAGCTCTGTTATGATAAGTGAAAGAAGCAAGTGAACACAGGTAATTGCAGGCTATTTATACTTTTAGGGAAGAATATAATACATTTGTAGCACGCTAAAATTGTATATTAACTAGGAAATATCTAAAATTCCTCACTGATCGTAGTTTTCATTATTTTCAAACACAACAAAATTTTCTACTGAACATAAATAGCTCACAAATACCTGCATTTGCCTTAAATTTAACTTGTACATTCTAAGCAAGGTCGCTAAAATAAGTTATAGCCACAAAGGATCACTACACTAATTTTTATTTGGCTTTTTCATTGTTTTAATAGTAAGAAATTTAATTTCAAGTTTTGTACGAATTGTTCCGAAACAGAATAAGTTAGAAAACCAGTAATAATTGGAATAGAACGTTACACCACTCTATATTATTTCAGATAACAGTAAAATATAGATATTCTTAACAAACGTTAAATTTATATTAACCTAAATTTTAAAGACCTTTCCTTAGACTTTTTATGATATAACGTATGTGCAGAGAAAGTTAAAGTTTTTCACAACAATTATTATTTCTGTTACTATTATTAAAGAAATTTAGTGCTTATTTAATTTAATTTAATTTAGCTCCCTCTGTCTCCATAATCTAGATTCAAATGCAAGATTTAATTATGTTTTTTATAAATATTTCAATTCTGCCTTAATTTTAATTTAAAAATTTTTAACCTCTATACGTTTACACTTTCAAAACCTTACCCTTTATGCGAAGCCTGATTAGTCTGTTGTGGTTCTTCGCTAGGCGTTGGCGGCTGATCTCTTCGCGGTGGCATGCGCTCATTAACAGCATCAAGTCCTTTGGCCTCAGCAAAGGAGGTGATTTTGTGATTAGGCGAGAATCCTTGCATGGCGTTTTTAAGAGACTGTTTGCCACCAGAGAGAGCGCCCAAAGGAAGGGCTCCAGTCGGTGTCAAACCCTTCAGTTGCAGAACAGACTCCGACTCTTCGCGTAACACGGAGAAGACGCGGGCCATCTTTCCAATAGCGCGAATCTTATTACGGATGACTTCTTTGCGTAGAGCAGCTTCATCATCCGAAAGCGGCTCCTCGCTTTCTTCGGTCATCAACTCGTCGTCGGAGCAAATGTTCAACACGTTCACCAGCATCTCAGTTACCTTCTCGCCCACAAACGGAAGCGACCACGTGAAAACATCCATGAAGTTCGGCAGCCAATACGGGTGCGGCGAGCAGTTGAACTGTCTGATATTCATGACGTTGTTCTCGTACTTCAGTACGGCGGCCTTGTTGTTGTACACGTCCAGGTAGTTGGGCGCTGAGAAGATGGTGATCAGCGACGGAAAGCCGGTGGTCTGACTCTTGCGGTACATGCGGTATCCGGCGTCCTGCGCCTCGTGGGCCCGTATGATCGACAACAAGTTGTTGTTCTGCAGAAAGTCACAACAGGCTGCATAGCTGTAGAAGTATGAACAGCCACGGACAGAGTTGTGCGTGTAGAAGTCCGAGTTCTTCTCGTTGCCGAAGTCTTCCAGTGGGTCAGACCAAAGCAAGTCGCACATGGGGCCAAATGCTGGTGGCTCTTTAAACCGATCCAGACGTCGTATATCCTCGAGTTCATGAATTTCTGGCGACAGACCACCGTGAACGCAGAGGAACTGCTGATTCATAAGTGCAGCCAGAGGCAGACAGTCGAATGCCTCCATACATGCGTCGTACACTCGCTCGGAGTACTTGATCTTGCACTCCTGCTTAAACGTAAAGTACTCAGTCAGATGACGACACTCGTGGTTTCCACGAAGCAAGAAGAGTGTGTTTGGGAAGGTGATCTTCAAGGACCACAAGTAGAGAACGCACTCGATGCTGAAGTAGCCCCTGTCTACATAGTCACCCAGGAAGAGATACTTCGTGGAGGTGGGTGAGCCACCCACCTCGAAGAGCTTCATCAAGTCATAAAACTGACCGTGGATATCGCCGCATACCGTTACCGGTGCCTCTATATCGATCATGGTTTTTTCTTGACGTAACAAAGCAGCTCCTTCTTGGATTATTCGCAAGGCCGGAGCCTCCTCTATGCGTCCCTCCAAAATGAAATGCTGCTTCAGGACATCATAGTTCGGTTTGCCGGTACGTGGGTCGAAGACCTCAGACATGGTGAGCTTGTGGCTTGGAGGGAAAGGAACGCTCTCTATGACGCGATCCTTTGTGGACGAAACCAAGGCCTTCCGGGTTGGACTCTGCTGCGTGTTCGCCGCATTGGAAGAGGGACTCTGCTGCTCAGCAGCGTTGCTTAATCCACCTGAAGCGCCCCTCTGGGGATTCTGGGCAGCTGAGCCTACTGCAGCCTGACTGTTCGCCTGGTTGGTGCTCGATTGATTATTCGACATTTCGTGTATGTATTTGGATTTCTGAGCTGGCAATCAAGTTTTTCACTCTTTTCCTACACCTGAAAAAGTAAATCTTGGGATTATTGCAAGTTCAGATCCTCTGGTTTTCCACTTCAAAAATGTCTACACGTACTTCGGGATATAAAAATTGAATTTACCCACTTTCTGAAAACTCGTCGAAAATATCGCACTTATTTTCCTCCTTCCGTTTTGAGTTGGCTTTCACCGATCTGATATTTATTTGGCCTTCTTTTGCTTCAAACTTACTTAAATCATATTGAAATAACACGTTTCGCATTTATTCTAATAATTATTCACTTTTTATGCAAATAAATGGGAATTCCGATTGAGAAAATTCTTTACTCTGATGGTCGACTGTCAAAAACTACACCATCTCCATTTGACATAAGGTGCACTTGTATGTTTAACGAATCTGCTGGCTAGGCCCAGGCCACACTAAATGACGTTTTGTTTGCACTAGCCTTTTTGCTGTGTAATAGGTTCCTTGGTTACTTTTCGCTCATATCTGTCGAATCTTTCCTGTTCCTTAAATGATGCATATACTGATTGCGTTTACAATCACTGAGGGCAGCCTAATAATGCCCATACACTATATAACGTCGTCGTACAAGAAAGTGATATAACAATGTTTCCTAGCATACATACATGTCGAATTTTCAATACAACTTTTAACCCAACATAATTTTCTTCGAAAAATTTCGCAAAAATATATTTTTTTATGAAGATATGTACGTTGCAGTATGATATGTACGTTGCCTATGATATGTACGTTACAGTATTACATTGTTAAATAAATAAAATTTTAAAAATAATGGTGAAATTCTGTCTATATCTTATTTGAAAATATATAGTAAATAACTAATAAACCGTTAATTTATTATCCCACATTCGTAGTCTTAAATTGGTTACTTAATTCTTGCAGACAGTATTCATAGTTGATAATCGATTATTTTAGAAGCTCATTGGCCTTCCTGTATTCCTTATATTTTAGTTTTATATTTTTTTAAATTTTCCTTATACATTTTTCGTTTTCTCGCATCTTAATAACAAATATCACCTCAAAAAAATTTTAACTGGGAATGTGAATCGAACAAAGGTCAAAAATTGTTTGTGGTAAAGGCTTGTTTACACTTGTGCGAAATTCCCGTTTTGTGGTTGTTTTTCAACAAATTTTTTCGAACTCCCAAAAATTTAGCTTGAAAAACAACAACAAGGAAGTTAGTCTTCCGCCTTATGTGATCAGGAAAAATTATAGCTAAAAAAACTTACTACGATTTTTCTTCTCATACTACGAGAAGCAACAAACAAGTTAACGCACGGAGAATTTTTTATTCAGACTTCCATTAACAGTCTCAATTTAGTTTTTTATATTCACACTAAAGGTACTTCTGGCTCTATAAAAATTAACGCTCGTCGAATTTCTTGAGCAAAAAATATACACACTAGAGAGACTCTAAGTCAAGATTCATTTCCATGTTCTTTTCACAAAAATACAAACATATTACTCTCGTTTTCCCGTAAAAGGAACGACACTATGACTGTCATTTGACTGATAATGTTATACAAGCTTTATACTAATTTAATACCAAATGTAAATACGGCCATGTAGATCCTGTGATTGCAGGTGCCTTATTATTTTTAAAACAATGTAGCATTGTTTTGAAAATAATTGCTTCATTTCACAAAACGAAACATACAAGCGAGCGCGACATTTTATGCAAATTTCGTTGTATAGTTTTAGGCGATGTCAGTAGCAAGGAAAGTATAAAAAAATTAGTGTTTAATATTTTCGGTGATTTTAAAAACACCGATTCTAACGGTCCGGAGTACGTCTCGCTCACTCTTGCATTTCGTTGCTCGTTGCTTTTCTTTTTATAGAACGAAGCTATAAATAAAATATAAAACATTATAGGTATTCGCAGGTGTTGGTATATCAAAGTAATTGCAGTCGGAGGGTTCTTATATCCGTAAAATTCTATTAATGAAAACTATATTAAAAATTCTAAAATTCCACAAAATTCTAATAATAAAAACTCTATTAAAAAATTCTAAAATTCCACAAAATTCTATTAGAAAATTTTATAATTTTTTATAAATCTTATAAAATTTTAATCGTATTAGAAAATTTTATATATAGGAAAGCGATTATCTTTTATTCCTTATTATTCTCCTAATCAATAAGAATGTTAGAGCAGAAACACTTACCACGTAATGGTTTTATTTTACCCTAATGTATTCATACCAAAAATATTCTGATTTCAGTCGAATCAGCTTAAAAATGTCATTATGGCCAAAATGGTAGCACACTGATATTACGACCTTCTACCGGACGAGGAAATAAGTTTTTATTACCAGCTATAGATTGAAATTCAAATTCTAAAACCGAACTGCGAATGTGACTGCTGTGATGTAACAACGCATTCAGTATGGATATTCGAATGCATAACCGGAATTTTTATTGCCGCATAAATTAAAAACTGAGTTTACATTCACTATCAGTGATTTTAATTAAGTTTTAAGTAATTGTAACTGTAACCTTACTGTAATTTCACACGTTTAAGTATAAGTAAATATTTAAGAAGATTCAGTAAATTCCAGGTTCTTAATTAGCTTAGAGAGAATGGTAAACAATAATAAAGATTTAACGTTAACATTGTGTTTCGTAAATAGTGTAAATATTCTTGCAGTTACAAAATTGACAGAAAATAAAATCTAGGATTCGAAGGTATCAATGAAGTGGTAAACACGTTCTTGCACTTTGGCTGCTACTGCTGTTGAGATTCTTATCACGGCTTAGATACAATTAAAGTACTTGATTCTTGCATAACGGCTTGACTCAAAGTTGCGTAGATGGCACATTATACAGTATACTTGATGTCCGGGCGAGGCCCGAAGGACTAGCTCACTACTCGAGAGAAATACGGGGTGTGGCAAGAGAGATATGACATTATTGCGCAACCGCTCGTCCTTTCCCATGCACAGTTCGACCGAAGCTTGCAATTAAATTGGATTTCTAGTGATGCGAGTGTCAAGAGAAGGAAATGAGGCAGTTGTAACTGGCCAGTTTTCAGAACAGAGGAAGAAATCGGCATATCTATTTCCAGATTTATCCATTGATTGCATTCGCATTTGCTGCAGCGGCGGCTGCTACCGAAAGGCTCTTTTGGCCCTCCTCTGCAGGTGAGGGTGTAGCATCGCGCCGCGGTGGCATGCGCTCATTCACAGCATCAAGTCCTTTCGCCTCGGCGAAGGAGTTGATTTTGTGATTCGGCGAGAATCCTTGCATGGCGTTCTTAAGAGATTGTTTGCCACCAGAGAGAGCGCCCAAAGGAAGGGCTCCAGTCGGTGTCAAACCCTTCAGTTGCAGAACAGACTCCGACTCTTCGCGTAACACGGAGAAGACGCGGGCCATCTTTCCAATAGCGCGAATCTTATTACGGATGACTTCTTTGCGTAGAGCAGCTTCATCATCCGAAAGCGGCTCCTCGCTTTCTTCGGTCATCAACTCGTCGTCGGAGCAAATGTTCAACACGTTCACCAGCATCTCAGTGACCTTCTCGCCCACAAACGGAAGCGACCACGTGAAAACATCCATGAAGTTCGGCAGCCAGTACGGGTGCGGCGAGCAGTTGAACTGTCTGATATTCATGACGTTGTTCTCGTACTTCAGTACGGCGGCCTTGTTGTTGTACACGTCCAGGTAGTTGGGCGCTGAAAAGATGGTGATCAGCGACGGAAAGCCGGTGGTCTGACTCTTGCGGTACATGCGGTATCCGGCGTCCTGCGCCTCGTGGGCCCGTATGATCGACAACAAGTTGTTGTTCTGCAGAAAGTCACAACAGGCTGCGTAGCTGTAGAAGTATGAACAGCCACGGACAGAGTTGTGCGTGTAGAAGTCCGAGTTCTTCTCGTTGCCGAAGTCTTCCAGTGGGTCAGACCAAAGCAAGTCGCACATGGGGCCAAATGCTGGTGGCTCTTTAAACCGATCCAGACGTCGTATATCCTCGAGTTCATGAATTTCTGGCGACAGACCACCGTGAACGCAGAGGAACTGCTGATTCATAAGTGCAGCCAAAGGCAGACAGTCGAATGCCTCCATACATGCGTCGTACACTCGCTCGGAGTACTTGATCTTGCACTCCTGTTTAAACGTAAAGTACTCAGTCAGATGACGACACTCGTGGTTTCCACGAAGCAAGAAGAGTGTGTTTGGGAAGGTGATCTTCAAGGACCACAAGTAAAGGACGCACTCGATGCTGAAGTAGCCCCTGTCCACATAGTCACCCAGGAAGAGATACTTTGTGGAGGCGGGGGAGCCGCCGATTTCAAAGAGCTTCATCAGGTCATAAAACTGGCCATGAACATCTCCACAAACTGTAACCGGAGCTTCGATGTCGATCATGGTTTTCTCCTGTCGTAGGAGCGCAGCTCCTTCCTGAATGATTTTTAGGGCGGCCACCTCCTCAATGCGTCCCTCTTGTATGAAATGCTGTTTCAGTACTTCGTAGTGCGGCTTTCCCGTGCGTGCATCGAACACATCACTAAGTGTCAACTTTCTACTTGGAGGGAAGGGAACGCTGTCTACGACGCGATCTTTTGTTGACAGCGGCGCCTTCTTGGCCTGATCAGAATTGGCATTCACCGTTCCTGTATGTGCTGATTTTTCTTGCGCATTGGTACCATTGGGATGTTGGGACTTTTGATTGTGTTGTGATGTTGACTGGTGCACTTGACTGGGGCCTTGATTTTGGCTCGCTTGTATAGCGGACATTTTCATGCAGTTTAAGCTATTATTACCAAACTATTTTGCCAAGCTGAAGTCGGTCTAAAGAATAAGAAAATAAATGTCAATTAATGAATTTGTTTGTCGCAACTAATAAAGGTCTACAGCCCTCCCTTCAATAGGTCATGATTTAGTTTAAAGTATTAATAGTATCCGAAATTTTTTGACAAAATCTAAAAGGCAGCTGTTACAATATTATAGGCAATATTATAACTGTTTTATTTTCTTTGGTTTTTACTTGTTTGTTCTTTAATTAGTTTTATTTGCTTTTTGAATTCTTCTTTTCATGATTCGTTTTCATAATTGTTAATCCTTTTGTGCAATTACTACAGGCGGTACGATACTTTGATCGATAAAAAGTATTCAAAGCTTAATTTGCTCAAAACAAGTTTGCTTACTCGGAAAACAAATTAGCAAACAACAGAAACCCAAACAAGTAATAATTAGTTTTCGCAGGTGTCTGTAAAACAAACATGCTGGATACATTTCAGCATATGGGCGATATAATGTCCTTTATTTTTTAAAAATTACTGGACTAACTAATATCAATATCATTTAATATCATAAAGCGTTAACAATTTAGTGGTTTGACTAGGAAGTCATCTGAATTCTGAAAGACAACATTTATTAATTTTTTTTATTTTGGAATTCAGAAATGATGGTTTCTTTATTATTTTCCAGTTCAATGTGGATGTTAATTATGTGGTGTTAATTTTAATTGTTTGTTTTTTAACAGCAGAAGTTAGTTTTTCTGAAAATTTTGATGGTTTAAGGACAAAATTGTTCATGAACAAGGATTAGTCAATAATTAAACTCTCAATATGTGTGTTCGATGCAGTTACAATGTAGTATTTTGATGTGGGGAATTCACGTATCGCGCAGTTGCTTGTATAAAATCGAGGATAGAATAAAGAAAAACCTCCTCAATAAAAGGAGGTTTACTGTATAAAAATGAATTCGTTAAATTAATTTAAGATTTACTCCTATGTATTTGGCAACAAAGGATTTTACGCAACTAGTATTCCATTTAAGGGTGATCAATATTAACCTGCATTCAAAGTTTACGTATCAAATATATGAGAAGTGTTCAAATTTAGGTTTCCAATGTGTCCTTATTAGAGTGACAGCGCTTTGTGGTGGTCACGGCGTATGCGCAATATGAAATACTTCGACACTCGCCTCAGTAACTCAAACGAAGAAATGCCAGTGCGGAGTTGAAATAGTTCTAAGTTTGAAACTGATGTAAAGCCTAAATATGTTGGCATATGATTTTATCAATCCACCGATAAAACAACACATCAAAAAAAGTTTAAATATTTCAGCACTCTTTTGATCGTCTACCCTTTGATTGTAGCTGTTGCCTGTTTATTTCGTCACTTGCCTTGGTCTTACTACCCAATTGATTTCGATTGTCACCAACCAGTCTCCTCCGTTCCAATTCACCGCTTCTGCCGATGTTCCCTCTGCTGAGATTATTGCTATTTATATGTAGGTCACTGTTCTCCGCTGCGCTGCGTTCTGTAACTTCTTGGCTAGGTTCACCACTTGTCCACTGACTGCTCCTCTAGTGGGCTGACTTTTACTTATTTTGAAAACAAAGCTGCTATTATTAGCGCAGAAGAGCTGTGTGAATTCGAGAAGCGAGTAATTGTTGCTTCGTTCTGTGCTTCGAATTACTGCTTGCCTAGTTGTCCATCCCGTGCTCCCCAACTACTTGACGAATATAAAGTGTAATTAAAATTCTGCTCACTTTGCAGTGTAGTCCGTCCGCGGCGCACTCGCAGCAGCAGGTACAATTTTTCTGATCCACTTTTTTATGCTTCTGGCCACCACAACATTATGCTCGAACTTTGTTTTTTAGTTTTGAATCAATAGAAGTCGTTTCTCTATTTTCGATTATATTTAAATTAATATTATTATTCTTATTTAATTTTGGTTAAATTTTTTAAATGTTGTATTTGAGAAAACCTAAAAATTAATTTACTCAGACCCCATATTCTCAGCGGAGATGACTAATATACAAAAAAACACTGGCCAAGGCTGCCAGATGAAATTCCTATACACTCATAAAGATGTTCATTTTTCCCCAACACAATCGGTTGGGTGCTGGTTTGCTACCAATTATTTTCGGGGTCTTTTACTTTTTTGTTATTTACGGTATAAAAGAGATTACTGAATTTTTTCTCTGGCTCATTTTATCTTTCAGCACCTATAATTTTTGCACAGACTTTTTGCAGGTAACACCAAGTATTCAGGGTTGCTATTGCGGTCTCTTCCTGAATTTGTTATAGTTGATAAGCGTGCATCGATCACAAAAATAAGTACTTTTTGAATAGGCACTAAAAAGGGACTAAATAGAAAATAGAGTCCGCCGAACAAAATCAGTACCATAACATTCGGTATCATTAAGGAATATCCACAGCTATTTAAAATTCATAAATAACTTTATATGTAGTAAAAGTTCTCATCTACAAATTTAAAGGGTTAATTGAAATGAGAACTACATGTTTGTCTTTTTAGTTTATGAGAAAAATGCACTCCTACACCTGTTTTACTTCTCGAACAAATATTTCACATCCCTAAGAGAAAAAAGCCTGTGAAACCAATGAAAAAATTATTCGAGACAATCGTTCGACAGTGGTTAAAGACTTCCATGCATATTTAATTAATTTAAAATTCCCTCATGATATATTTCCCACAGGATCGGCAACTTTGCAATTGAGAGATAAATTGACTACAGTGCTTGTTAAAGTTATGGAGTTACTTATATCAGCGAGTTTATATAACTCGTTAAGTTTTAAAAAAGCAATTGAAATATTGAAAGGCCTTGGAGATTGTATTGATTTTTCAACTTTTTTCAGAACTTGTAGGTTACGAAAAAATGTTTTTGACACGACTAATTGAAGCAATAAATTACTTCGATAGCTGCTTAGTATTTCGAAATCCTGGCAAAGAGTGACTCCATGTTTTGTGAATGAATAAGGAATTTAATGTTAGGAGTCAAGTGTTTTTTCTTATTTCAACTTTTGCTGAGAATTTTTCAGGTGTTCCCTCTATCATAAAAGCCCTGGTGGCTGTTATTTTCGAAGAAGTATTTACAGGTGTTTTTTCCCTCTAAAGGCGAACATTTGAATTGAACTATAGCTTATCCTTGGTTTTTACTTTGAGACACTAACAATTTACACAATTTTACAGCAGAAAAAAATTTCCGAAGTAATTTCGAAGGCCAATAAACACACTTTCAAAGGGCGAATTTCCTTTCGCCTTTTAAATATTACGAAGTCCATAATATGGGGCGATATCCCACGTTCTGGTAACACTGCTTTGCGTCAGTTTGAGATAAATTGTGCCATTTATCAGGGATTCGTGCGGTTGGTGTGGCGACGCAAGTTACTACCGCTGTTGGTTGGTGCGCTATACTTTTGTTTTGATATGATTTAAATAATTAAAATAGAAGTGTGAACAATTTTATCAGTGGTACATGAAGAGCGACAGTACGTTAGTGATAAAAACTGAAATAGAAATATAAATCACGGGCGATTAAGAAGAGATAATCAATACTTTCTCCATGGGAGAATCCATCCGGAGAAGAACAGATTCAAGCAACATCTGAAGACATTTCCAAAAGGCAGTAAATTGATTTGAATTCTCCAATTGGTACTGCCTTGGTGTCTGTTGCTTTTGAAAGGACTTAGTCGATGTCGCTATCATGCGCAGATCCGCGCTCAATCGTAATCACTACTTTGTCATCGGTATCTTTGTGGGCCTGGTGCTTAGTTTCTACATTCCACAGGACATCTGGGAGCTGGTGCAGCAGGAGGAGTGCCCCCAGCAAGTGGCAGAACACAATCTTATCGAGAAGTTCGGTCAAGATTTTCAGCCACACTTGAATCTTATTAACAAGCCGCTGGCGGCAAAAAAGCCGGTAAGTTTTCGGAGGAGCTCTAATTATTCGATCACGATTTCTTGCTACGCTTGAAAGAATTTCTCGTGTTTAAAAGTTCGGTTTGTTGGCATTGCAATGTATGTTCCGACTTTGATCGAGTTACTAAGTTGATTCAGCCGTTATTTAATTCTGCCCATCATCCTAAATATCTGCGTTTCTTATTTCGCCTCTAGATTTTCCTTACTTAATGTTAAGATCATGTCTCGCACTTCACCCTTACGAATGAAGGAACGAATACAAATTTGAGGACGCAGAGTTGCGGAGAAAATGGTCAAAATCAACCGGAAACCTCAACTGTTTGGGTCGTGTGTCTTTGTAAAGCTTTTTTGCACATGAATGAATGCTAGCTTGTGGTTTATAAGAGAGGAGCAGAGTTTTCCCTAGCAAGAAATGTTTGAAAATAAATTAATTTACATAAACCACTTTTAAAAACAGACCTACTTTTAAACAACGTTTATAGAAAAAGTAAACATTTAGATTATGTCCTCCTTTGTCTCTGGATGTGAGTCAGTAAAAAGCATGCTGCAAACAAATATCCATACGTATAAAGCACTCCGTGTCAATACCACAATACAACAGCAGTTAATTCCTTAAAAATTTTATAATATACTCTAGCTAGTTTGTGTTTTTAAAGCGAAATACTTCGTATGCCGTTTTATGAGAGTTTGCGAAAAAAGTTTTTCACGATCATGTGATGCTGAATTAAAGCTGCGCGAGTTTTGATCTTTTGCTTTTATGCTATTTTTACCACTGCACAGAAATGTGGAAAGGCTTCTTTATCTTTGTTGACATATCAGATCTGTACATATACTAAATCTTCTGAATCTGTATAAAAAACATAAACTTAATGCAATAAAACCTGAGAGCATCGTAATATTCAAACCATTTCTTTAAATATTCTTCCAAATATAGACTTTTAAGATGCATATGTAGTATACATCGCATTTGCTCATACGATATAACTACTTCAATATCCATTTAATATAAAAGTAAATGTATAAATATTAGTCTTGTCTATATCAAACTGAAGAAGTTGAAACAATACTTGCGTAGGTTTTTATTTGCTAATTTCTCGTGATCTTATTTTCTTGTTTTAACCTTGGATTTCAAAATCTCCTCATCAACACCTTGCAGTATAAGTAAACTATGCATGTACTGAGAAGCAGTTGGAAATACACATAAACTAAAATAAATAATTTATTGATGATAATGCCCTTTGCAGGTTCAAGTTTGCTCAACAACATGGTTCGAAAAGCGGTAACGAATTCATGCTGTTATTTTTTCAAGCGCAATATTATATTTCTCAAGTTTATCCCCAGAGCTTTGCTTTACAAAAGTCAGCAAAAGAGAAAATTTTTCGGCACGCAAAATAAACAAAAATTAATTTTTTTTCTTGGTTTGCTATTTCACTCTTTATCGCTGACATTTTATCATTATTGCTACTTGGTTATGATATTTGTTGCGAAATGCCTAAATTTTTAATTTACTTCCATTATGATTATACTGGGAATTGTATATAAGTATTGTGACAACTTTTATGCAACTATAGCTCTATTTATGGTTTTGAAATAGTAGAATCCAATCCAATCCAAAACTTTTTTGCTATCCCATTATTTGCTATTATCAGATCCAAATCAACGATCTCTTGCTATAAAGTTCACACACAGAGCGCTGGTCCAGTGATGTAAGCTCGAGTGTAGTTTGGGTTAATTAAATGGAGTGTTATTTAATCTCCGGTCTCTGATTTCCACAACTCATACGACTTTCGTATACAAAGTTTGCCTTGCTTCACTTCGTTGTAACGCAACTACATTCGAATTTATTTACTTAAGTGAATAAGTGTTCACATTTCATACTTATTACTTCAAAACTCGTTTGCTTATAGAAAACTGAAACCATCATCTCGGTACTAATAATGTATTTATAATTTAATTATACGCTTCAAAATAGAATTTAAGCGTAAATTTAAAATTTACAGTGCGTTCGAGAACATAGTCGGGTTCACAAAAATATTTTAAAAAGTTCGCTTTTTCGCAATTTGCAGTTAAAATTCTTTTTGTGGTTGCCTTTAAAAAATGCTTCATTCTCCGGCGCGCGTGCGTGGAAGAGGGGAAAGACGCTCCCTAGAAAAAATTTTACGTTCGCTCTTCTTTCATTTATAAAACTTTTCCGCTACAGTAGGAGTGAAAAAGGTTTCATTTAAAGAATGTTATTAACAATTCAACCGTAATAAAATTTGAAATGCAACTCGAATACTGATAATTACAGTATGATTACAGAAATGATAATTATAGTATGTAATTATCATTATCGTAATAATCTCGAATGCGGAATAATTTCTCTAACTGCTATTGTTTACTATCATTAAGAAACTTCCTTTGCTTTGATAGCTATACATTTTTTATTGACTTCTGATCTTGATTGAAGTTGAACCGCAAACGTAAATACAAAATAAATCTCTTCTAATATGCAGGCATTTTTATTCTCGGCCTTAATACGGAAAGCATTTACACTTTCAATTTATTTGCCTTAATCCGTCACAGAAAACAAACAGACGTAAAAAGCGTTTGCCATATTCACCCAACATTCGTTGCACGTGCTTAATTAAGCTCTTGAAAAAAGAATAACGAGAAAAAGTTCTATTGAAATTTGCATACAATCTTAAAAAGCTTGAATCGTTTAAAAGATATTTACCTATATCGCAAAATGTATTTCGCTGATAGATCATGAACTGTAGTACATTTCCTTTCCTTAAGATTTGAATAAATAATCTGAAATGATACATTAAATTTGGTTTAACATCTCAGGTGGTTGAGTTTAAAAGTTGAAAAGTATCATATGCAATAGATCCAATCTTATCGAGAATTCGGTATTGCCCTTTTTCAGCCTTGATCAGACACACTTTCGAATACACTTACTTGATCATTGTATAGCGTAATTAATGGGACTAACCGATATTTCAGGTTAATCATCATCCAAAATCTCCATCACTGGAAAACAGAGTATTTTCCGTTCCGTTTTATTTCGTCTTAAATATTGAGCATCGGCATAAATCCTCCATATTTACATCTAAAGTAATTCTTATACCGATTTCTGTTCTTACCGGGGCTCTCTTCTCAGAATTTATGCATTCCTAGCATGCATATTAGAATCTTTAGATCAAGTTGCGCCTTGTTTTTCTTAATTTGTCTAAATATTTACTGATGACTAAAGTTCACACTAAAATAAAATTACCTCGTAGTGTTTAAGTTGCGCTATATATATAGCGAAGTGCAGAGATACCTAAATACGAATCCATTTTCATATTAAATTTATTTAGTAGAGAAAACAATAGCTTTTATTCATTTAATTCTTAGGTAAAAAATGTAATACGTCCTCGTTACTATTCATCCGAGTTGGGAATTCGGGAGAAGATTTTCGTCGGAGTGCTGACATCACAGGACAATATCAACACCCTAGCCACTGCAGTAAATAGGACGACAGCTCACCTAGTCAACAAGATCAAGTTCTTCATCAACGCAGATAACATGAAGACCAACTACAAGCTAAAGAACATAGTGGGCTTCACGGATACACGTGAGAATCTGCGACCCTTCCATGTGATCAAATACATAGCTGACAATTATCTCGATGACTACGATTACTTCCTGATCATGCCCGATACAGTTTATGTAGATACTAAGAAACTGAAAGCCGTTCTTTATCACATCAGCATTACATTCGACATTTATATGGGCGCGCGAATGAAGAGTTCCGTGTCGGGTAACGAGGCGAATGAAGGCTACGATGTGATCAACGATGATTACCATATTCAGCGTGATCGTGATTACTGCAGCTTTGACGCTGGCATCGTGCTAAGTAGCAGTGTCATTAGGAAGATGCGCAACAATCTGGATTGGTGCGTCCGGAATGGTATAACAAACGCACACAGCGTCAACATTGGGCGTTGTGTGAAGTATTCAAGCAACTTGGTGGGATGCCAACAAAGCTTTCAGGTAAAACTTTATTGAGTTGTTTTTTTTAATAAGTAATTTTAAAAAGCAAATAGTTATCATATGAACAGTTCATGTGTATGCCTAATTGTAATAAAAAATTTTAAAGAAATAAAACAGGTTTTCGGAAATTTGATTTTTTTTATAGATACATTTAGATTTATATATTAGATTATGAATACTATTTGTTTTTCGATATACTGATTCAGAATTATATAGTTGAAAATTATAATCAAATAGAAATTAATAGTCATAACACTTCGCCAAAAATAGGGTGTGCGGCATACAACATTCGCTTTGCAGTCTTCTGTAAGGCTTTTTAAGGATTTAAATAGTCTATCAAAAGACAACAACTTTCGAAATGCAACAACTGTGTATCCGTTATGGATTCCCGATGATTTTCTTCGCTTACATGCATATTTTTCTAAGGTTGGTTTCCTTAATAGCTGTTCATGGTTGTTCATGGTTATTCATGTTTTGAAACTAAAAATTTTAGAATCACTTAGAAGAAATCCATCAACGTAGCTATGAACTCGAGCAAAAGTCCCTTCGCATTGCCAACGGCACCATATCGAACAACATTTTAGAAATACGTTGGCCACTCGGCGTTCCTTTAAGCAGTTCTCCAGAAACTCGACACGATATCATCACGTGGCACCTGCTCAATCGTACGCATATCTTCTTGCCGAATTCTGAAAATAATGTGCAGCCGCTGAGTCGCATAGACTCGTTGGATTTAGATAAAGTTCTGGAAGTCTTGCTGCAATACGCCAAACACAAATTTCCTCACCTTCAGTTCTCCGATCTCCACACTCTGTACAGAAGATTTGATCCAACGCGTGGTATGGACTACCAGGCACATTTAAAATTTCACGACACTAAGCGTTCAGAAGGTGTTTATATAAAAAGTTTTAAAGTGGTTAAGCCACTGGGCCGAGTCGAGGTGGTGCCGTCGCCATATGTAACAGAGAGCACGCGGATTGCGATTTTGGTGCCGGTGTTCGAGCATCAGATAAACGACGGCATTGACTTCATCGAGCGTTATGAAGGCACCTGCATGAAAAATCAAGACAACACATTTCTGCTAATGGCATGTAAATTAAAGCATACGGTTTTACACAGTTTTAGTAAATACTCTTTATTCTTTCAGATTTTCCTCTATCGCTACGATTCTTCCAGCAAAAGCGACACGGATCCCTTTCGAAGTTTGAAGTCGCTTGCCCTTGATCTCTCCACGAAGTACAAAAATGATGGCTCCCGTATAGCCTGGGTCTCGATACGTTTGCCGTCTGCGATGAGCGACGTCGTACTGCCTGACGACATAATGCTAAGCTCCGCGTACGCTCGATATGAAATATTGGGTATTGCGGTGGCCGATTTGGCTCTTCCAAAAATTGGACTCGAGAGTTTGGTCCTTGTGGCGTCAACTTCCATCAGTTTCAAAGCCGACTTCCTCAACAGAGTAAGTAACGCCTTATTCCGTCAAGTGCTGTTGTTCGAGGCGAATAAACACCAATATTTTAGGTTCGCATGAACACTCTACAAGGCTTTCAGATCTACTCACCAATTGGTTTCATGATGTATCCTTGTAGGTTTGCGCACTTCTGCAAAGAGTGCGAAACTTGCGATGTAAGTCAGAGTACGGGTTATTTTGACAAGTGGAATTACGACGTTATATCATTTTACAGCCGGGATTATGTCCAAGGTATGAGAGGAACTCTTTACTTCTCTTACGTAAATTATAAACTGAATTTCTTATCTCAACTTAAATTAACATTTTTCGCTCACATTTAAAATACATTTTTCTTCCACATTTAGCTCGAAAACTGATTGAACATTCGTTGTCAATTATACGCAATGATAATGATATCGAACAACTGCTTGCTCGTTCGGATAAATCAGTTAACTCCATTCTTGACATGTTTGTCGCCTCACAATTGCCAGTGCACATCCTACGTGGTGTCGAGCCTAATCTTCGATACGGCAACGCTATAAAACGTTTTCTACAAACAACCAGCGATATACCCATATGTCCAGCAAATGCCACCAGTCCTGCCAACGCTAAGCAAGAGAAAAGCAACAACGATTATTCCAATGAATCTCCCGTCAAATATAACGTTCAGGAGGATGCCTCTGTCGCACAAGGTTATAGGTGCCTGCATTTAGCGTCTAGGAAACAAATCGGTGACGCCATCATCCGCTTCGAAGATAAGAGTATTTTAACTAAATAAGCCAAAATTGCGCACATCCTTTAATAGTTTAGTTAGGAAAATAGCTGTGCTCGACTTCTAGACGACTAAAAATATGTTTACCTAATCTAATGCTCAAATATTTTAGATAAATTTGATAAATTGTTAACATCACAACAAATTTTAGGTTAATTTAAATTTAATATATTTATATATATAACTATATATATATATACATATGTATACGCACGGTTTTACACATTCGAGTATGTAATACCAGACAACCAAATTTCGGGATATATAGTGTACTAAATGTTGCTTTGATCAGTAATGGTTTGGTTATAAGTTATCAATAACGATTATAAGTGAGGTCTAAAGAAATAGATAGATATACTTCTCTACGTCCCGAAACATTTCGGTGTTATATTACTACGAAAACCCGTTAAAGAATGGGGCAATAATTGATTTTGAAAAAGGCTAGATTTTGGTCCTATTTTGTCCTGTTTTTGGTTGGTTTTTAATTGACAACCATTTCGTCATATTATTTATTTATTCGTTTAGGTTTTTTGATTAAAATATGTTAAACTTTTAAAAGTATCAAGAATCTAAGTTTATTTCTATTTTTCCTAACAGAATGAGCGCTTGGCATTAAAAATCTGGCTGTATTATAACGTTACTTGTAGTGACCTACTTCACATTTCTCTTGTCGTATAAAAATGTCATATTAAAGATTATTGTCATCTTTGTATTGGTTCTGGAAGTGCTTCAGCTAGCATAAGGTTTTAAATTTAGTGTAGGGCTGTTGATTTAGCGTCTTTGTATATTTGCCGAGATTCCTCTTTTGAAACTATTTATTCAAAGGTCTAGTTTAAAGTCTAAGCTTCCTATACGATTTTAATTTGTACTTTAAGCTATTTTAATTAGTCAATACTGTTCATAGAACTACCTCTGCTCAATTCTTCATTTTACACTTTGATGTAAAGAGTGCCAAACGTATTTTTATAAATTAAAATGTTTTACACTTGCCAACGACTTTGCCTTAATTTTGCCTTCATGAAATTGTGAAATTAAACCAAATATACAAAATTATAATCTAAAATACGTGTATATATTTTGCAGACCACATCACATTAGAAATAGATTTATGCAATTAGAAGACTATATTTTGATTTGTACCGTAATTTCAAATAATTTAAATTTTTTTCACAACTGTATAACTAACTATAAAATCCTTGTTAGACACATTGAAACAAACAGTTAACTATGTAACGGAATTTATTATGCAAAAATAAACTTCTTTTATAACAACGAAGATCGGAGGAACTCTAAAGTTTCAGCAAGAAGCTCAGATCCGAATTCGGTGCCAACTCAATGGGGTCCTGTTCGCTAAAATAGAAGAGAATAATAATTAATCCAGGAAGCATTCTGGAAGTGTTTCATTTATTTTAGCTTACTATCTGAAAAGCTTCGCACTGTGATCACCCAACAGCACGGCCTTGTCGCCTTGAACAAGGAGACTGCTTCCTTCTCTAAGGCCCAGCACAGGCAGCTTGTAATACTCAAGGAACTCCAAAATACGCTCATCCCTCGTTTCACCCTTGTGTTTTGCTCCGTGATCGGTTTCCAAGTAATGCGGATTTATGTTGAAGGGCACCAAATTCAAAGCTTCCAGTGTGGGTGGCAGAGCCATCGGCATGTCGTTGGTCGTGTGAATGGAACGAGTGGCCACATTTGTGCCTGCACTGCTTCCAATGTAGGGCGTTCCTTGCTGAGCTACCTGCTCCCACATCACTTCAGTCAGATTTTTCTCGTACAAAGCCTTCAGGAGTACAAAAGTGTTCCCACCGCCCACGAAAATCGCTTCAGCACTCCGGATGGCCCTTACAGGATCGGCAAAGGTGTGCAGGCCCAAGACGTTGTATCCCCATGGTTCCAATGTTGATTTAACGAGTTGTGTGTACTTATCATGGTCCTTCAACGCATAGGGAACAAAGAGTACCGTTTTTACATTTCTTCTAAAGAAAGACAGGCAAAGTATTTTATTAAATGGAGAATTAATTTGTGCATCCAGTTTATACTTTTCCAGGAGATTGATAATTTGTTTCTTGTCGTGTTCCAAGTAATCATATCCATACACTCGCGAGGATGACAACAATAACAACAGTTTTTTGGACATTTCCTGAGTGCCGTTATAGGATATCTAGTGGTCGAGTACGTGGAAGCGAAAACAGTGTGAAGCTTATAAAATTTCAAAATTTGGCAGTCATATAAGAAAAATCTGAGCAAAGAACAGGAAATACGAATTACCAAATTGGCTGTTATCTTTTAACATCTGCGATGCCAATTCCAAGAATTCTCCTTAAGAAAATCCCACAAAATTTCTGTTCTGATAGCTGTTTCAAAATCCAATTAGAATTTACCACACGTTAAGTTATTCTTAATTAATCGCCTATATTTTTAGATGAATTACCTAATTTCATAATACAAAACGTATTCGGGGCCAGATGTAATTCCTTTCAGAGATCATTTTACTTCTTGAGAGTATTACCTTTTCTTCGAAGGACTTGGGTTTGAAATAAAACAATTGAGGAAACAGGACAGGCGTCGGAGACTGTCTGGACAATTGTGTGGTGCAAATGAGAGGTATTTAAACATTGTCAGTGACCCGGTGGCATTTCAAAAATAGAGAGGAGATTCCGCATAAAATCTTTTGTTGCTATAAACAGAGCCTTAGGTTGTAACAAAGGGAATTTTAGCAAATTTTTTTTGTTACCATTGATATAGGTTGTTTCAAAGGGTATTTTAAACATGGTTCGAAGGAATTGGATTCATTCTAGGTATAGTCCGGATAATGGAGTACACAAATGATTCATAGAAAAAATTTCGGGAAAATTTTTATACGTGCCGATTTTTATTCTAAATTTCTTGTATTGTATAACTACGTGTTACGAGAAAAGCAAAAGCAGTGTGAATTTTAAGTGAAATATCTCTTCTGTAGGGAAAAGAGAAACTCTCTATGGGTAAATAGGTTGCCACTATAAAAGCTACTGCATATGAAGCAACGGATGCACAGAAAGACTGTAACATGGTTTTTAGCAGGTATTTTTTGTCGGTGCGGATGAAACAGAGGTTAATCCAAAATAATTGAATTCAAATCGCAACCCATATTGTAATGAAAATTATCAAAATTAACACAGTCCATTTTATTACTTCCTAAAAGTATTTTCGACGTAGTTATTCGCATTAATGCAAATTTGGATTTTAGTGAGTAATAATTTAGTCCGAAAAGTTTAATCCTCTAAGGACCAACTTACATTTGAGTCAAAATAAAGTTTAAAAATGGTAGTCACTTTGCAATTGTTTTTGCTTTAAGAAGAACAACGGGTAAATGAGTATTATGCCAGGCTTTTACAAGCCGATCTAATTCGTTGGGGTAAGGAGTTGAATGAGTATTATGTTACAAAACTTCTGTGTTCTTCTTTAATTCGGCCGATTTAGAAATATGCTTCACCAGTATGGCGTCCACGTTATAATGCTACATTTCCGAAACTTAATCGGTTCAGAAGTAGTTTTTACTTTCTTGTCTTCGAAATATTTGCTGGGATTCATCCTGGAACTTACCTTTATACGAGAGCCAATTCCGGCTTATAAATCTGCTACCTCTAATAAATCGGCGAATTATGCTAAACTCTATTCTTATTCTGAAATTACTATACGGTCACATTGATAGCTCATACCTGTTAAGTAATATTCATCTTAATGGATATTCGCGCGACATACCTTCAGCACGAATCACTTAGGAGCTTCTGCAGATTTAATTTAGTTTTCCCTGTAATAATTAATTTAGATTCTGTTTTTTTTATATTAAGTACAATCTTCAAAGCATGTTATGTTTAGTTTAAATAAATAAAAAAAAGAGAAAATGTGTTTTTGTTTTAAATTTTCTGGTGACTAGAAATTCAGCGTGCAAATATAGTTTTCCATTATTGTTCTACGTAAAATAGCATTGAAATTTAGTAACAACACGCGTAGTATTATTTTAAGTATGAAGTATCTACTAATAGTAGATTTCAATTATGCACTCTCATTGTTTTAAAACAAACACCACCGTTGCGTCTCAGAGTCAGCTTTCTAATCCCCCTTTCGGTCTTCTGACTTCTGCTTAAAACTCTGTTTCTTTCCACCGTTCCAATATCGAATCGGAACGCAGCCGTGTACCCGGACTGTCTACTGATATTGTTTACGCCAAACTGCTGTCCGCCGCAGTTAGCAACGGCAACCCTCGCCTCTCCCAACCTCTTTGGCATGCGGTGAGATCTGCCGCCGCTTTCTCTCGCTCTGAGTGAAAGCGACTCTTCTGCATCTCAGCAGAAGGGCAAGCAGCTCATCATTGGTTTCCGGAAGCGGCGGATTTCTTTCCATTCTAAGAAGCGGACACACGAGCACGCGTCTCGACAAACCCCCACTTTCTATCGTGAGCAGTGTAAGCAAGCACCCGTCTTGCGATCGTGAGTAGTGAATAGAAAAGCCCAAACGCAGTTCCACGCGTACTCTGCACAATCCTCATCCGGATCACCCTTTATCATCATCATCATCCAGACGGCGCCGTCCATCATCCACTCAGCAGACCACGCGTACATTTCATCCAACTCATCCACATTGTAAGAAGCATTCATCTGGTAAGTCTCCTTCATTATTATTATAAATCACGCACTCCCGCGTGAGCATATTTTGGTCCTCCGAGCCGAATCTCGCCCGCACTCGGAGACCACCCCAACAGATACGTAATCCCATTCTCATTGATAAATCGATCTATCACTGTTGTTCTTTCCTGATTTTCAGGCGACGTTAGCTTAGAATAGAAACCGTTACTCCTACTATCAGAGATAATTGTTGGTACCAATAGTGGATTGTAGTATGTGACAATAACAAAACTAATATAATCCGAAATTTGGCTGTTAATGCTATGTTGGCGAATAGAGAGACCACTTTCATTATGGACTTCCGAGTAGATAACTATGGATGGGCATATGAGACTGCAAAAAAAATCTTAATAATTGGTTTCTAACTTTTCTTTCTTTCTCTTTCAATTAACCGGGTGTCTGGAGCCCTAATCGATATTTAAATGTTTTTACAATTCGTTTTATATTCCTGTTTATTTTCAGTCATCACCCGCAACATTTTTTAAACCTTTTTTGAAAAAGTTACTGTTTTTGTACGGTGGAGGCTTATTTGATGTATTAAGCGAAAATTCTTGTGTATATTTTCTTTAAAATAATAAAGCGGAAATTGGTTAAACGTGGCCTTCAACTGCATGTCCTTTGAGAAGTCCGACTCAAAGATTGACGTTCGAAATTGAGAAATTAAGCGACAATTGAAATGGTCAACATCATTTGAAATTACTTCGCCGACAAATAGAATTTAATTAAGTTTTATTTAATAGAATGTAAAGCTCATTACTTTCAAATTGTAATTGAAATAATAATAATTTTTAGTTATTTGCAATCATACAGAATAAGTCTATTCTTGATTAGTGTTTATTTGAAAATAGTCAATAAGTAAATAAGGCCTTCGTTATTTTGATTATTTAAAAGTAATTTTTATAATTTTCAGTAATTGAAAACAATTAGAAAATTGACTAAAATAATCTAAATAATTATGTTTCGATAAGTTTCCATAGTCAGGCTTTTAGTCAAGCTGATAATTTCAATGTATATCACAACTAAATTAAAAACATGGTTGAATACATATTGTATCGTAAAATCTCGATAAAGATAGAAAGCCTGCAGACCTATTACGAAATTCGCAGCGAGTTGATATTTTTCTTCAAATTTATACTTTGAGAGTATGAATTTGGCGCTTGCTTTTTGCGCATTCTTGGAGATGACGATTTTATATTGGTCGATTTAATAACTAATTTCCAAATAACTACAAAATTACTTCCGGGGGTTGCATATGCATACATATTACATTAAAAGTTACATTTTACTGCAACATATATTACTGCTTCTTTAAGAGGCAACGCTAAATTGACCGAATATCTACCGTAATACATTTGCAAGCAACTTGCGTAAAAAAGTACACGGAATTTAAGCAAAATACTTTTACAATTTTTTGCCGTAATTCCATTTCTTCCCAAGGGTTGTGAAAAATTTACTTAATGCAGTGTTTTATCCATACTATTGTCGAATATGAATGAGCCCAACTCCTTGTCGCATCGCTCTATTTGTGTTATGTAATCCGCTATTTGCTTCATGGCATCAACTTGCTCCTGAAGGAAATGCATCTCAAGAAAGTCGCACATCTGAGGGTCATTGTTTTCGGACGCAACTGCATGGGCAGCCAGCAATGCCTGGAATCAAGTGCGCAGCTCTTTCATTTTCAATGGTTTCAATATCTTACTATCTCATACCTCATTAACCTCTTTTTCCAGCCGCATCGCTTCTTGCATGGCTTCCAAAGTTGACT
Organism: Sicus ferrugineus; assembly: GCA_922984085.1. NCBI lineage: Eukaryota > Metazoa > Arthropoda > Insecta > Diptera > Conopidae > Sicus > Sicus ferrugineus. Next base: position 23,520,542 of record OV277351.1, read on the forward strand.
TAAAGCAACTCTGAGGAGCAGCCAGAGGCTCCAGTAAGATCTGGCCGCCACGTTTGTTCATGTACTGCAGCAGGAGCCCAGCATGCGTGTGTTCTTCTTCACCGGCCTTCTTGAAAAATCTATACACGCCAGGCAGAGCCACATCACTTCTGTCGAAATAGTATGCCTGACAAATGAAGCGAAATTAAGACAGGAGTGGACGGAATTAACTTAAGCTCGAGCAGACTTACCATGGCCAGATACTCATAGCTTGCTGACAGCTCCAAGTTGATTTGCTTGTTTATAACTCTTTCACATTCAGGTGAGAAGTTTTGACGCACCAGTAAACACATTAAGCGGCGCACCGGAAAACGGCCCGCAAAGTTCATCTTGTCGCCAGATAAATGCTTGTTTTCGATTTACTGTTGTATTTGAAGAGAATATGCACACACATGCATATGTACATTAACTTCAGCCCTTTTAAATTATTATTTGACAAATATTTTGCCCAGTTACTTTTTACGTATCGCTCTTACTGTCAGCGAGGAAGGGTTTTTTTTTCAGTCATTGACACACTTGGATTGAGCGAAATGCACACAAATATGCTCTTCATGCCAGAAAAATTCTGTACTAAACAATGTCAGTAAAATTCTATGTGCTTCGATGAGGTTGAACACATATTTATATACATAATAGGGTTGCATGCCTTCTCCCTTATTTAAAATCAAATGCGGCCCAACTCACTACCTCAAACAAACAAACTTGTACGTATTTGGCTCTGTGCAATTCCTTGTGCACAATAAGGCAGCTCACAATATTATTTACGCAAAATTATGCTATTGAGAATATTTGCCATCAATTGTGAACTACCTTTTTTGGTTTACTCTGCAACACACGTCTGATTTGTAAAAGAAAGTAAAAAATCAGTCTGTGAGCTGTAATTTTTGTGCATTTGTTTAACCTGTGTATTTGTTAAGCTGAAATAATTCAAAATTATGATTTCCTCTCCAAAATTTTCCAAATTTAATCTCTTTACAAATTGTTTGCATGGTCTCACAGCTGAACGAAACTGCGCTGATTTTAAGATCAAGTTTAGACAATATAAAGCCTTCTGATTAAAGTGTGTCCTTCACTTTTTTGTTAGCCTCTTACAAGTTTTAGTAATTAAATATACACTAATATTAATAAAATTATCCTGCATTTCTATTAACGTCGTCAAAAAACAACTTTAGTTTTATGACTGTTTTATGTTTAAACGACAGAAAATGGCCTTTAATTTTATTTCTTTGTGTATCTCCTCGGTGTTTCGTTACACATTTTACGCAACACGTACAATTTCGAAATTTAAATGGACAACTTCTAACATTTTACAACTTAAAACAATATTAATGTATGGGGTTAGTTATAGTTAACAACGCATATATATTTGTTTCCTATTTTACTTCAGGCATATCTGGCAGGTCGAGAATTTTCGAAACGAATTCCGATATATCCGTGTTTTGATGATTATGGTACGAGATAAATGCATGCTGTAAAAGTTGATCGTAATTCGGGCGTAAGGTATATTCCTTCTGCAAGCATCGTATAATAAAATCTTCGAATTCTGCAGAAAAGCTTCCACTCTCCAGTCTAGGCGGATCATCTTTGACCACCTATTCGTAGAGTCGAAATTTTTATTTTTCTTTTAAACAAGTACTCTTACTTATAGCAAGCACTTACCTGACGCAACTGTTCAAATGGCGTCTTCCAGGACTGATATGGAAATTTGCCAGTGGCCATTTCGATCATGCTTATTCCCAAGGACCACACATCAGACCTGATATCATACTGCGCAGGATTTCCGGACGGATCTATTCGCTCCGGCGCCATGTAGGGCTTGCAACCGGCATCTATAGTTTTTGCTACAGAATCCACCAAATAACCTAGAAATTTTTAAACCAGCTTTAAGGCTTCACTCTTGAAATCTATTGTGAATTACAATCGAACCTGATATGCCGAAATCACACATCTTGACTTCACCGCTACGATTTATTAAAATATTTGATGGCTTTACATCTCGGTGTATAACTTTGAGTTTAGCATGTAAGTAATGAAGAGCATTCACAGCTGACATAGCAATCTGGAAAATAATTTTTTTTCAATTCTGTATTCTGGTCTTGATGTGAATGGAAATAGATTCTCATAAGGAAAATTATAGAGAAAACACACTAATGAGAATCGATAATATTAACATCACACAGATTTATGGTATATAAATCCCTTTTTAATTTTTAAATTTCTGTGTTGATGAATAAAGCTACTTTATCGTTACCTTTCCCAAGACACTCTCCGGCATTTTTAAGTTATTTTTGAAAACCTTTGGATAAAACTTGTCCAAGCTGGTATCCATTACTTCCATACAGATCCATACGTCGCCTTCTCTGAACAGAGCACCATAAAAATGGACAGTGTACACGCAATCGCTGGATCGCATCGAAATATCCAAATCCATTAGAAGGCGTTTCTGCTCCTTTCGATTCACGGTAGCGGTAATGCGTTTCACAGCCATCACCGTGCCCGTCTGTTCATGCCTCATTTTTTCGACGATGCCGTAGGCACCCCGGCCAAGGTCACATATTTTCTCTAAGCTGTCTGCATCAACCTGAAACGTAGATTCGCCAATTTGAATTGTTGTGGTGGAGTCCAGGTTCCTTGGCGGTACTCTGAAAAGTGCAACCAACACAACTTTACTTACATATACGCATGAATAAATACGGAAGTATATATAATTAGCATAAGGACTAACAATTCTGGCTCCGGTTCTTTTTGGATGTGCATTTTCAGGTTAGGTCGTCTGGCCGACATTTTGAAATCCCTATAAGCGCTTCCGAAGCCCAAAGGGAGCCAATTGGCAACCTTATATTTCAAATTCTGTTTATACCCGCACCGGTAATTATTGCTTTGTGGAAAGTATGCAATAATCTGTTTTCAATACACCACCAAAAATGGAATTCTGTGGCAATGTTTGAGTGGGACGAAGACATCCAGCCGATACGCACTTTCGAACGGTTCCACTTACGCACAAGCGCCTTTTGGACGGCTTTTTTAATATTTAACGCCTCTAAATAATTAACCTTCACTAAGTTTTAAATAATATTCCTTCTAGGGAATAAAATCCCAATAAATCCTGACCACAGCTATTGTTCCGGCGAACGCAGAATAGAACACTGTGCCGACAACTTTGCAGCCGACACTAGGCTGCCGTCAATAAGTTACGGGCTCATACCGACTAAAATTCAGCCGCGAAAATATCCAGTGAATATATACCAAATAGCGTAATAGTTCTAAAAAGCTTCACTCGCCTAATAAAAGCATGTTATATGGTACGGCAATATCAGAATTCGGTTTTACTTTACAGCCGGCATATAGACGCCGCAAAATATAAATCGTCGCCTACTGTCGCCGAAAAAAAATTTTGGACACCGGGTTCAGCCCTGCAGCGGCTATTGGTGTCGGCAGCTTTCTACAGGTTAGTCCACAGGCTCGCTCAAAGTCAAGCCCAACTAGCGCGCGTGTTTGTATTGAGTATCCAAAATTGTAACTCGTTAGTTTTGGAGAAGATTTTCGGGTATTTTTTTTTGCAGGGCGACTGCCCTGCACATTCTACAGAGCTTCACAGAACTCCAATATTTTGTATGAGGTGCTGCTTGGTTAAAATGTTGGCCGGTTTCGTAACAGACGATTCGCGAAGAAATGTACACGAAAATCTTGCTCTGAGACTAATGATTGTGCCTATTCGTACTAACTTTGGATACTCTCAAAATAATTGTTCTCTGGTTTTGGGGACTCTGATTTGTGTCAAAGAGCGATTCTTTTATTTTTTTGTTAATTTAGTTCACTAATTTGCGGCTGATCAGCAACGGCGAACCGAACTATTGATGTGGAACGAGAGAGCTGGAAATAAAAACTTATGCTTTCGAACATCGATCAGCTGGTAGTGTTTTAATAAAATAATCAGATTTATTTTGACAACCTATATATAAGTTCACCAACAGTTAAAACTAAACTTCGTATTGTTTGTTCGTTTTGACAGAATGTTTTTGTATACAAAGTTTTACTCTTTCTACACTAGTTGATTTAAGTATTTCGAACTTCGAACCAGCGTTGCGTACACGTAAATCACGATTTCATATTGGATTTATGCTAAATCCCCAACAACAATTTCAATACAATAAATTTGGATATATGGATGGATTTAGATTCTAAATCCGCATTTGGCATAAATCCAAATACGTTTTACGTAAATACTATATTGCGTTAAATCGGCTCTAATAAGCTGTATATTAAACGTCATGCTGAGCAAACGAATATAAAACAAATGTTACGGTCGACAATACCGTTTCGATTCTGGTTTCTCTTAAGAATTTCGCCACTACGGCGCATATTCGGCTTTCAACTCTACAACTGTACTAAAACTGAACAAAAACCAAACAGTTCAAAAAGAGTTAAGAAAATTAATGAACTACTTAACTAAAAGAACGATTGAAGTGAAAAACCATAAATAGTTCATATACATCACTTTTTTCTTTTGGGGAATTGTTTATTGAACTAGTTCTTTCAAGAACTACATATCTCTGCTAATAACGACATACACATATTTATATCAGGTTTTATGATAAGGTCTTTTTTAGGTCTTTTATTAGCAGATAAGTAATCGTAGTCTTCCTGTAAGCACTTTTTAAAGTGTTTACCCGTTTTGAACTTGGAATCTTATCCCTAGAGGCGTATGGCAAGCATGTGGGCTGTACTGCGTACCGGGAAACAAGCGGCGCGTAACATCATCGCCAAGACTGTGCGTGGTATTGGGTCGTCTTAGGCCGACGTCTAATTGTTATCTTTTTTCTCTCCACAGACTACAAACAGGCAAAGCGTTCGGAACCTCAATCTTCTTGAATACCAGAGCAAAGACCTACTTCAACAGTATGGCGTGGCCATACAGGAGTTCCGGGTGCTGGACAACACGGCAGATGGAAAGACCATCGAAAAATTCGGTAACTAGCATTGCGGTCCTAAATTTCAATAAAATAATTACATGCCTATTGCTAGAGTGCCCTGAGTACGTGGTGAAGGCACAAATATTGGCTGGCGGTCGTGGCAAAGGAATCTTTGACGACGGCTTCAAAGGCGGCGTGCACATAACAACCAAGTAAAGCCTTACATTCGGAGAAGCTGATGTTACTAATCTTTGCTGTATATTAGGAAGAATGAAGTGCTGGAGCTCGCTGGAAAAATGATTGGTCGCAGGCTTATAACTAAGCAGACGCCCAAGTCTGGCATTATGGTACGGAAGGTTATGGTAGCGCGGAGTGTTAATATCGTGCGTGAGACCTACGTCTGCATACTTTTGGACCGAGAACATAACGGCCCTGTCCTGATTGCCTCTCCAGCCGGAGGAGTGGATATCGAGGCCGTAGCCGAGCACACTCCGGAGAAAATAAAAACGGTGCCGTTGTCTTTAGATAAGCCAATTCCACAGGAGACACTGATTGACATCGCCAAATTTCTGGAGTTCAAGGGTGATGTTGTCAAACGCTGCGCTCAGGAAATACAGAAGCTATTCGATTTATTTAAAGCAGTTGACGCAGTTCAAATCGAAATCAATCCACTGGCCGAGACTGATTGCGGCGAGGTAATATCAGTCGATGCTAAGCTGAACTTTGACGACAACGCGCAATTCCGACAAAAAAATATCTTTGCATTGGACACTTCCGAAGAGGAATCAGATCCTCGGGAGGTTGACGCGGCGAAGCACCATCTGAATTATGTCGCCATGGATGGCAGTATTGGCTGCCTGGTGAACGGAGCCGGTTTGGCAATGGCCACCATGGATATCATCAAGCTTAACGGTGGCGAGCCAGCAAACTTCCTCGATGTTGGTGGCGGTGTTAGGGAAGACCAAGTGCTTAAGGCTTTCCAGATACTCACCTCAGATCCGAAAGTGAAGGCAATCATGGTGAATGTCTTCGGCGGTATCGTAAATTGTGCCACGATTGCCAACGGGATCGTTGCTGCTTCGAAAACTCTAAACTTGCGCGTCCCCTTAGTGGTTCGTCTAGAGGGAACTAACGTGGAGGAGGCACGCCGGATACTTAAGAATTCTGGACTTCCTATTCAGAGCGCTTCTAATTTGGACGATGCCGCTCAAAAGGCAGTTGCTTCTCTAACCTAGGTTAACATATGGACTGGGTCGAGTTCTCCGTTTGCATCATGCATATTAAGTGGGCTCGAGTTGCATTTGTTGTTTTGTTTTTAAATTTTACCTAATTAAGATAAACTAAATTGATATAGCAATTACTAAATACGTACTGTGTTTAAATATAAGCGAGTTTATACTGTATATTTAAACAGGCGAAATAATATACTGCTTCGAGTATAAAAGAAGAAATTGGATACTTTTTAAACACCTAAAATCCTTTTAGAACTGTTTGGAGTGTGTTGTGTTAAAACGTTTTATGTTGGGATTAAAATGGTTCGAATATAAAATGAGAATGTGGATACTGTTGTAATCACCTAAAGTCCTTTTAGTCCTCGTTGGAGTGTGTTGTGTTAACTCATTTTATGTTGGGAGTAAAATGGTTGGAATATAAAAAGGTAATTTGGATTCTGTTGTAGTCACCAAAAGTCTCTTTAGTCCTGGAATGTGTTGTGTTAAATTTTTTTATGGGAGTAAAAAGGTTCGAATACAAAATGAAAATGTGGATACTGTTATAGTTACCTAAATTCCCTTTAGTCCTCGTTGGAGTGTGTTGTGTTAAATCGATTTAAGTTGTGAGTAAAATGGTTCGAATATAAAATGAGAATGTGGACACTGTTGTAGTCACCAAAAGTCCCTTTAGTCCTTATTGGAATGTGTTGTGATAAATATTTTTATGGGAGCAAAATGGTTCGAACACAAAATGAAAAATTGTAGATAGTTTTAGTAACTTTATAGCACATTTAATTATCTCTGCTTTATAGTTATTTTGGTCCTGTGTGAAGTGCGTTGATATGAGCTTTTTATTTGTCTCGAATAAAATGGTTAGAGCACAAAATTAAAAATTTAGATTCTATTATAGTAAATACTTAAAATCCCTTTTGTCCTGCCTGAAATGTTTTGTCACGAAAGTTTTTAAGTTAATTAGCTGTTACATCTGGTAACAGAAATGTTAAGTGGAGACATGGATTCAGGTCTGTAAAGTAATGTTTTAGCGACATCTATTGGGTAAATTTAGGAACTTAAAACTGGGATATTTATAACAGTAAGTACTAAATTTACAGCTCTTTACTAACATTGACCTGTTGTTGTAAAGACAATACAGCACTCTTGTATTTTTAAAAATGAGAAGGGATTTTCTGTTGGGATGCCGTTTTATTTATATATTTTTATTTATCCTCTCATGTGCCATAGGAACTTTTGCGTTTCTTCCCCGATTATCCACTGAACATTTTAGGACAATCATATCTAAACATGACAATAACTGAATAATTCTGGAAGGTCTTGGTCTTACTTGCTAGGGTACCGGTGAAATACTAATTTTCACGAAAATACTGGGCGTGTCCCTAGAAAGAACATAATAACGAGTCTCTCTCTCGTTTATTATTTTTTCTCTATTTCACAAGCAATAAATGTAACTGAAATCGCAAAACTAACATTACTAACATTTTCATTTGTTTTTAAGTCATTAAGTTATTTAAGGACAATTTATTAAATTAATTTGGAATCAACTAAATAAGATTGCTTTTCATCGTTTTCAAAGATTCGTAAGGCGATTACATTTAGAATAATCTTACTACTCGTTTGTGTTGGTAGTCGTAAGCTAAGATTTGAATTTACGACCGATTAAGATTGCGATTACCATTCATCGGAAAGCAATTTATAGTGAAGCAATTCATTGCAACGAAACGCTGCGTATGAAATAAATACTCGTTTCTCTTTTACTTGGTTTTTATAAGCGTCTCTCTGTCTCTTTATAAGAGCAAAACTCTTCGTCAGTTTTGCTGAATTTGAACAGCTCTCGCTCTTAAACGCGATTTTATCACAACATTGGTTTCTCTTAATTTCTTACGCATGCTTGATACCGTTACACGCAAAGTTTGTCGAAAATCAAACAGCTGATTTACGCTGTGAGCTTCCTGGCTACGAAACCAAAACATTTACCATCTCGCGAAGCGAAGTGAAGGGCGGCGCGCACAGTGGTTCGATTGGCAAACATGTTGAACGGAAAAATTTATCCCATTGCCTTCAATTACTCCTATAGTTTTGTTTAACACAAATTATCGCTCTAATGACGTATAATTTGTTTTGTACGTAAAAATCGATCCGTTTACGAGCTTAATAATGCCTATTTTATTATCAGCGATTACAGGTTTCAATTGCGAATGTCGTAAATATGTAAACAAAGGCTTACTTAAACACTTGATGATACGAGTAATTAGAATAATACGAGTAGTTAGAATAATGATGATACGAGTAGCGTGCATACTTCTTCATTGAACTGTTTTTTTATGGTAATATTAATGCCTTGATTCAGTTCTTGTGGGAATGAGAAACTTTGAACGACCAAAGGCTTATATTTTGCCACTCTGAGTGTTGTCTTTGCAGAGCAGAAACACTGCTGAGCCCGACATTTTTCTTGGGCAAAATGCGCTCTCACGGGGACACTTCAACGTCTCTCCTGAGAAATTTCATATTTCAGGGAATAACAAAAACTGGGGAAAAAGCTTCCCCCGAACACGATGCCCAATGTAACCGATGCCTAATGGATTTTAATGGCACATCGCGTAAGAATCGACTCCTCCAATCAGAAGTTTTTATTAATATAGTCAGCGAATTTCTATTATTTTATCCCTATTATAATATTTGACAGACTAAACCGCCCGTAATCCTTGTTTCGGGCTTTGGGAGCTGATTTGAAATGAGTTTAAAATCCCATCTTGATTTTTTCCGCTTAAGTAGCCCAAACGAACCACCGTGCGGATGGAAGCTGGCATCTGCAACAATGACGCGCCCAGGCCGAGTCCAGACGACTTCGGCAACAGCTCGTGTTGTTGCTGTGATTTTGATGACGCTGTGAGCCCTTCGGATTGCAACGATGTTCTTGCTGCTGCTGTTGTCTGTGCTGCCGCTCAAGGATGTGATGATGCGTTGCAGATTAAAGAGGATGCGAAGTCGGATTCCGGCGGGTTTGGCAGGCCGTTATTTATTTTCTAAAGTTGTTTTCCAAAGTTGTTATTACATTTGTTAAGTGTTAGTTTTTGGCAATAATTAAAGCGATACTAAAGCGATTACTGAACTTTATTTAAGTTTTGTTTCATCCTGTTTCGGGATGTGTGCTGCAGGATCCCCCACGGGTTTCTCTATAATGCATTTACAATGTGCGACACAGCAGGTGTTGTGCTTGAGGTGGCATTTCGAATCCCACTCCAGCTGAAATGCATGTCAGCGCAGCAAGTGCGAAAACTGCACTTAAAAGTTTCGGCTTACCTCAGGCGAACAGCGCGTGCGAACAACGCTGAAGCAGGTTTCCGAGTACAACTGCTGTTTAGTGATTTATTGCCTCCAGCGCATCGCATCCATTATAGAAGACTCTTCTCGTTTTCTCGCAAATTATAGCAGTTGTTCTTCTTTCAATTTTCGTTCCTTGTTACAAATGCTTCTCTCATAACTTCATCGGTTTCTGACGTTAGCTTTTTAAATTTGCCCAGCGCGATTGGTGGGATTTCTCCGCATCTTCAAAACTTGTCTTTTATAGTAAGTTTAATCACTGCATTTGTCAGCCAATTATAAAAGTGGTGAGCGCTGCACGGCGCTCCCAGTGAACCTGGAAACCCTCATTTTCTTGCCGCAGAATGACGAAGTAATGCTGTTTTTTCATGCTTTCCAAAGACACTGTAACAATAAATGATTGTTGCATGACGGCAGGAAGAGAAAAGAAAAGAAAAACAGAGTTCAATGAATAAATTGCATGCAGAATTTGTACCAGACGAACAATTAAAATGCCATCAGTGACTTCGCTCCTGCAGCCGGCGCATTGCATTCAGGTGCTTGAATGGGAATCGAACTGAGTGCACGCCGCATCTCCCGTCGAGCTGCAGAGTGATGAGCAGGAAATTGCCGAAGCCTCCATCAGCCGCGCTCAACATGTGGCGCAGCGTTGCCATCGATCAGCCGCGCACGAGTGGGGTCGGCTTCAATTTCGAGGCGATGAATAACGAAGCGTTTTTTGTGCGCTGTCAGTAGCTCGGCTACACTCGAGGACATCGTGGACGGGAGCACAAAGACGAAAAATGCACAGCTCACTCCATGGCTGCTGCATCCGTCGACAGCGGGCGCGGCACGCGACCCAGATTTAGAGGCACCAGCATCACGGGCGCCCACAAAGTCAGGCAGGATGACCAAAATTGAAATGCCTCCCCGTTTCCTTCTTCGGTGCAATTACTGCATTCTGCTGAGTTCGGGCTTGGCAAAGCAACGTACGGCCGACCTTCGGTGTTCAAGCAGGCATTTTGAGCCAAGTAGTACGTGACCAAGGAAGGATTTTGGAATAAATTGAAAAGTTTCCAGCAGCAACATGCTGCAAAAAAAGAACGACGTGTCATCCGCTCAAACCCCCTCAAACCCATCGAGGTCGCTAGACGTTTGAATTAACGTTAACTTTTCATCCAACTCGTGATTCAGGTTCTTATCACCGTCAGCTTCTCGCTGCAAGGTTTAGCTTATTTAGCAGCGTTCGCCGCCCGCCCTTTATTTTCTACATTTTGATGATATCAAATTAATAATCTACGGAGGAACTCCAAGCTGATGCGGTCCACAATTTTGGAAGGCTTACACGCAAAGCAGCTCTGCAAACCCTGAGAACGCAAAACGCGCAGGAAGCTTCCACTCATTAATCACAGCTACATTCATGCCATCTACAGGCTGCGGTATTGCTGAGATTTTCCGCCGCACTTCCGCTTCCGCTCTGTCTTCGCTCAATTCTGCTGTGCTCAGAACAGGACATGTGATGTCAGTGTTTGTTGCCCGGTTAATCATTTACAATAACGTGTGTGTGTGTGTGTGTGTGTGACTACAACGTTAGGCTTTGCAAAGTTTAGGCGAGTTTAAGTGAACAGATTTTGTGTTCGCATCGCAGAAAATCACTAAAGAAACTACAAGCGTTCATTTTCCTAGGCATTCATGACAAAAACTCAAAACCTTATAAAAAAAACTTGACCTTAAAAAAACAAAACGTATTTAAAAGGTAAATTTCAATTTAAAAGTTCCATTTTGAAACCAAGCGATGTTGAGAAATTCTCGCTTATCTGCCATGTAATATTATTAACTTTTATTATACTGCGCATCCTTGTAGAAATTTCTGCTGTCCTTTGCGTATCCATGCTCATGTCTTCCTCTCTTCACAAAGGCATCGACTTAAAAATTGTAATCGCAAACGAACCCGTAGTCAAAATCCACTCAATGTCATGTGAAACATGGATTTTATGCGAATTCAATAAAGCTACACGCTGTGAATACTGAGTGCAGTTTTGTTTCATTGGCAATGTGAAAAAAAACGATTATCCTTTGAAACGCTATTTGCTAGCGCAAGTAAACGCACTGCACGGTGGAGCAGAATGCTTAAAACTCAAGCGAAAACTGAGTTTGAAATACACATGCAATTTATTCCAGGCATGATATTGAATAAAACAGTTTTCTATAAATCTATTCAACTTTTTACAAATTAAATTGAGATTCTTACAAATCAATTCTACTTTTTATAAATTGAATTAATTTTTTTTATAAACATTTCTAAAATGCAACATCAAACTCATCTTTTTATAGGATAAATTCAGTTTTTTACGAACTAATTCAACATTTTCCAAATCAAACTCAGACTATTATAAATCAAATTATTTTTTTTAAATATTCCACCCTCAGCAGATCGAATTCAAGTTGTTAGAAGGAAATTTAACATTTTGCCATCTAAATTAAATTTTTTACTAATAAATTAAACTTTTTATAAATCAAAGTCAATTTTTTTCAAATTAATTCAACTTTCTACAGAAAAATTCAAATTTTTTCAAGCAATTCCAATATTTTACGAATCAAATGTAACTTTTTACAAATTAAATTCAATTTTTTACAAGCGTACTCAATTTTTTTACAAACAAATATAATATTTGATAAACCAAACTAAGCCTTTCACGAAAAGAAATACATTTCTTACAAATCAAATTCAACATTTTACAATCAAATTCAATATTTCATAAATCTTTAATATTATACAAATAAAATTTACCCAGAAGAAGTTACATATTTAGTTAAAAGTATTGAGGACAGTATTAATTTATCAATTTGTATTCGAATACTACACTTTCTCCCACTGTACGTGGTACGCTTCCTGTGGAATGGTTCGTTTGAATATTTTTCCTCTTAATCATAAAAAGCGTTCACTACTTCTCGGCCCTTCAATGGTGACTCACAAGCGAGCGTAATTTTGAGAAGCTGCAAAAAATATCGAATGGCAAAAGTATTCAAGGCATCGCCAGAAAAGCCAACAGAAGGACAAAAAGATTGATTATGTTCTGGGTATTTTTTTTTTTGTTTGAGTAATTTAGTTATTTCGTTTGAAATAGTTTTATGTAGATTATTCATTGTAATCACAAAGTAATCAAAAATTTGTTCGTTGTAACTTTTAGGTTGGAAAAAAATTAAGAAATACAGCCAGAAATTAATCGCGATAAGGTAATTTATAGTACATTTATTTTTCAATATTTCTACAGAAACTTCAATCAAGAAATAGTTTCATCTTAACTAGTTTAAATTTTGCTCGCACCTCCTAGCGTGGGTTTTCAAGGACACACAGTGAGATGCTCTTGCCCGCCATGAAGATTGTGGCCAACTAAACTAAGCTTTTTGTAAAAATGTCAAAGCTGCTGAAGGATATCGTGTTGTTGAACTGCGTTCGCAATCACGCCCCGTTGTTACGGCATGACATGTCGTTGTGTACGAGTATATCTAGATTTGCTCTCGACCATAGTCGACAAATTGAAGTTTGCAGCAGAAGCAAACGAATGATCATGAAATATGCAAATGCGAAGTTATATTCTCTGGTGATTGTGTGGCGTTACAAATTCGAAACTGTTCGTACACGTAGTTTAAAATGCGGTGTCAATCGAGAGCTGTGAAAGCAAGACGTACAAACGTGTAGCTCTCAAGAGTTATACTAATTTATAAAAGTAATAATTTATAATGATTCGAATTATAAGAGTTTTGCTGAAATCACTATAGTTCTATTAAAAAAAATAAACACTTCAGTAGCGTGAGTATGTTACTCTGTATTAATCGTGAGTTAATGAAAACGTCTTCGCGCTGGTGGTTGGTCTGCTGCCACGCCCACTTCCCCATAGATTCCATATCTCGCTTCTTACTAAAGCTATTATGACAACAATTTCAACTGCGGTTATTTTGCCCAACGCAAGAATAGGACAAAACGCAATAAAATTATTTTACTTTCATTTTCTTCTATATTTCTAGGCAATTCAATGCAATTTAAAAGAAAATAAAATGCAAAAATAGTAGCATTTATAAAGAAATTTTAGAGAGAAAAGTACCAAAATAATCGAATATTAAATTTAAGTTTCCGAAAGCTTTAAGGAAAACGTTTCTAGTGCACGTGTAGTACATGTAATTCAAAGCTGTTATTGCAAATGTACATTAAAGTAAACTCGATAGTCTCTAATCCGTTACTAAACAACGTCTATTGCTACGCCACCCCGTATTTCGGTGGCGCGGCGGGCGATGCCATTTAATTGAGATGCCATTGAGTAGCAACGCTTGCTGGCATGCTGAGTGCGACGCAGGAAATGCATTATATGTAGTTACGTTTGTTCCCAGTTGGAATGGCTTGGACACTTTGGACTACACGCGCTTCGTAATAAGAATTCCTGCTTAGGATTCGGGAATTTAAAGAATTCTTATTCAATGCTTCTCAAAGGCGTATGAAAATTATTTGCACACACACCGACACAGACTCTACGAACACATTTCTACTCCGCGTAAGTGTATACTTAAATATTTGCTTGAATGAATTTCTTTTCGTATCACTCAAATGTACAGAACATTAAATTTAATCACATGAGGGATTAAATTTGCAACAAACTGGCGTGCATGCACATGCATACATATGTACATACATATGCATGAAGTGTTGAAGCCTTTATGCATGAATATATGTATGTGGTGTATGCACGTATGTGCAGCGCCTTAAGCCACCGTTTCATGCCATTAAACCACAAACGCCTGCCACCCGACGGCTGTATGTTGCATCCACATCCCTTAATTACAACTTTCAGACCTCCCCTACCCACTGCATGTCTTCGACGAGTATCATGCGTCCACATAACACCTAAATTGCACATTTGAATTCTCGCAGTGGTGGTCTCGACTCGTGGTTGTTCGCAAAGATCACACATCCAGCTACTCATGCCTAGGCAACCACATAACACCGCCAACCGCAAGGCCTGTAATCCTTTGTGCATTTAAACAGCTGTTTGTCCTCTACGCTGAAGTGTTTCTGCATACAAAGATTTGGTTCAGTTTGCGGTGGTTTTCATTACATCTAAGGCACCGCAATAGGATTTCTAATAATTAAAAGTTCAAGACTTACGCTTAATTTGAATGGATTAAATTCTTGTTTTGTTTTGTATTTCTATCTTCTCTATTAAGTTTTAAGTTATAAATACACTAACAAATTGTTACCTTGTAATACTTTTTATTGGCCAAAGTTATTTTATTACATTTCTTGAGTATAGAATAAAGTATAAAGAACAAAAGTACAGATTTGGCGTAACAATGTAATTCAAATTGCACTGTTTCGTATTATATCTGTTTTAGCAAAATTTTAATACTATTGTAATCGGACAACTATTTTCCTATACTTTCACAAGATTTCTCTTTTACTTCCGGTATTTTATCCTTCAGCACAAGGTCCCTCAGGCAAGTATATCGGTCTGCTAAATCTTCCAGACGTATCTTTAATATAAAATTTCACATAAGTAATTATTTTCTAGTAAATATTTGTTGAAATACATACGTGTACTACTTCGTAGCCCAGGGATGTAAGCAAGCTCTGTCTTAGTTTCAAGATGGCAACGGGCTCCTGGCTAAACTTGAGCACCTGCTCTTGGTCCAGTAGTTCCACGAAAATTTTCTGATCACTTTCCACGAACTGAGCTAGTATTCCTGCTATATTAATGCCATTTATGGGACAAACTAACTTCACTGCAGCAACATCTTTTTCCGCACTTAGTCTTTCAACATAGTTTGTCAAATAGTCGCGTCCCTTTACCAAGTATGTTGGCGCAGGACAATCTTCTTCAAAGCCTTTGACGGATGACTGCCACAAGGGGTATTCAATTGCAGCAGCTGATTGCAGGATGGTGAAGCGGTTGTCAATTTTGGAGTGATCCCGTCGTTGTTTTTTTGACAACATGTTTCTCTCCTTCAGTACCGAGGCTTCATCCAGTATAGATCGCGACTTCAGGCCGAGAATCCATAGGTTAAGACCACAGTCCACCAAAGAGTCCGCGAAGTTTGCGAACTCTCCCGTATGCACTTTATGCAGTACCTCAGCCTCCAAAGAATTCAGGTTCAGTGTGGAAATTTTAACATTCAGCTGTGCACAGCACCACAGAAACGTCGCCAAGTCTTTGGCTCGTATGACCGATGTGCCGAACTCAGACTTCGGGCTCATTTTAATGCGTATCATAAACTCGTTGACTATATTTTGGATGTATTTAGCATCCCACCTGTTTTCCGCGAAATAAGCGAATATGTGGATTAGACCACTAGGCAGAAGAGCCCGCAAAGCTGTGGGTTCGCAATATTCCTTCAAGCGTTCGCACACTTTATCCGACTTGACACGCTGCAGTCGTAAGCATTTTATAAATGTGACCAGCAGCGCGTCATCCATTGAAGAGGAAAGCAATTCTTGCTGTAGACGCTGCAAGAATGAATCACTACTAATACGAGTTGATGTCTTGTAAATTGCACTAGCCACAATTGCCAGGTCCATTTGTGACAGATGTGCAGTGTACGCCTCCAGATGTTGCTCCAAAAACTTGTTTAGCAGATCTGAGATCTCGTCTGAGTTGCCCCTAACCAATCCCGAATAGAAGCACACCTGCACGAATTTCTCTTTGGGAAAGTCACTCGCGAATTCCTTCACCAAGCGACAGACTGCGCGATGGTAGAAGTCGGTGCGTGTGATCTTGTCGGGGATCAGAAACAGCAGTGAGTACAGCGTACGCAGCAGTGTGTTGTTGTCCATCTCTGGGATCCTTCTCAGGCACATGCCGTCGAGCTCATTGAGTATCTGGGCAAACTTGTTGGGGTCTCCGTTGGAGCGGTAAGTGAAGGCGAAGACAATGAGTGCAGGTAATTGATCGGTCGGCACCTTGTTTAGTTCTTCTTTGAAGAATCGTAAATCCTGCGGTGGAAAGTAGTCAGAGTAACGTATGGTTCTGCGTACCAAGGCGTCGAACGCGTAGCTCTCTACGGCAATGTGTTTCGCGAAGCGTGTCAGCAACGTCCCACTCTGGCTTGGGGTTTCGTAAAGTATATCCTTGATAGTGAAAGAAGCAAAACACTGAAGCCGCTGATTGAAGCAAGAAGGCAGGGCGCTACGATGACACCAATTCCATGTCGAGCGTATGATCGAATTCATCATTCTGTAGAAATTAACAACTTTATTAAATTAATCCAGGCGGAATAACTTCTTTGAAATTGAAAGAAAAACACCGCACGTCCAGCTTTCGGCACATGTAACCTAGTGGTGTGAACTATCATTATAGCATTATACATTTTGAATGTTTAATATTCGTTCATTCTACAAATCGTTCATTCAGTTCAATTGACCAGCAAATTGCACCAATTTATATGTATCATTATTTTCGAAAATAAAAGAGAAAGTTCTATTCGTTCCGGAACAGCAAATAAGATTTTCTTTTTCATTTATTCAGTAAGCAAACATTATGCTTGCATTTTACAAGATTTTTTAATAGTAAAGGCATATTTGAATTATTTTAAATGTAGATATTTGAATTATAATTCAATTAACAAAATAAAATAAAGAATTAAATTGAATTAAAAAATTTAAAGTTAGAACATACAAATCAAAATCAATTAAAAATTCACAAGAGAAATCGATCGTAATAAAGTGATTATACTTCAAAAAGAAAAGATAAAAAATCTACAAATATTGATTTTGTTTTACGTTTAGAAAATTTGTTCCGGAACATTATGAAAAAACACAGCTAATGACGCAAAAGAACAAATCTCGGTTTGACTACTGCTTTTGATAAACAAATGAAAGAATTGAACTTACGTATCAAGCGATTGCAAAAATTTATTTCATCCCATCACTAACGCAGGCAAAACATAAGGAGAATCCGTGTTGCCAACCTTTACAATAACCTCTAGAGTGGAGCCTAATAAGAATTGAATTTTTTTACATCTTTATTAGAAATATGAGCGTGGTCCGCTCACCCATTCAAAAGTTATCACTGGTGACATAATTAAATATTTTATTCTTAATGTACTCGCATACATACATCTACATTTCGAAGGGAATACTCTCATTGTTATTCAAAAATAGGTGCGACTCTTCCACTTTAACTATTATAAAAGATTTTAGAGCTTTTAAGAGCTTTTTAAGATCTTGGCCGCGACAAACACTTCTTCTTCTTACTACCTTTCATTTAATGTATGCGTAGAAACGGATTCAACGGGGCATATCACACGATGACGCTTAATGCATGCGTCAAATGTATTTGTTGTTGTTCTGTGAATTTCTGAGCGAATTCGTCGTAATCGGAGGTAAAAATTACGCCTGTTCAGAGCTCGCTTCACATGTGTCAAATTAATCGCGTAACATGAAACTACATTGAAAATAGTAGTGTGCATGGAACCATGTTTCCAATTAAAAGCACACAAATATCAGAAAAAGAAACGTAATTTTGAACATCAACCCAAAAGGAGTTCACGCATACGAAAAAAGTATGACAGTACGTTATTTTGGTGCGTTAGCCACTAAAAATAAACGGCAATGCGCCCAGCAACAAATCCATTGCAGTTGATTAATTGAAGAATCTTTGTATAATCACGAGAGAGAGCGCGTTCTATGTGTGTGCGGCTTAATTGTTCGTTTTTTTACATATGACGCTAAGGGAATTAGTTATTAAAGCCATATTGGAATCAGTTCGAGTATTATAATTGTATTAGAAAATAGGGACCAACAGCAATGTCGAAGCGCGCAGCTGGTCTCGTAATATTCCGACGGCTCTGTGGAGAGATTCAGTACCTTTTGCTGAAGGCTTCTTACGGCGACTTTCACTGGAGCTCGCCCAAGGGTCATGTAGATCCTGGGGAAGATGACCTTACGACTGCATTGCGTGAGACAAAAGAAGAAGCAGGGTAGGTGAAAAGTGCAGATATTAATTAAGCGTAACATGTACTCCCTCCACAGTTTCTCTGAAGATGATTTAGTCATTTACAAGGACAATCCAATCACTCTGAACTACGTTGTGAAGAGAAAACCAAAGATAGTCATTTACTGGCTGGCGGAGCTCAAGGATCCACAAAAGGAGGTCAAACTTTCAGACGAACACACAGAGATGAAATGGCTAAATAAGGAAGATGCCAAAGCCACCGTTGGGTACAAGGACAACCAAGAAATGATTGAAGCATTCCACAAGTTTATAATATCAGTGTAGTGAGTTGGCGAATTATACTAATGAAGCTGCAATTACCACGAATTGCTATTTTTGATGTAATATTTAAATTGGATAAAATGAAACAGTTGAGCGTAAAACGCTCATTTTGCTAAATGAATTTGAAATTTTATACGTACGGAAGTACGTTGGAAATAAATGTTTGCAACGATTATATTCACGTGTCTTAAATAAACCAGTCGAGCTATATGGAACTGATTTTTGGTACAATTGTTCCCGTGTTTAACGCTTCAATCAACTTTGCTGTTTTCATTCTTATAAATTGTTCACCTTTCTGGAGCGTAGAGAGGCTACTCTCGAAATAAACAATCTCATCAGTAACACAATCAGCATATCTGTACACCACACTTGCGTATATTTCAACTCCAGGATTTTGTAAAATAGTTCTTTAAAACTTTTCCGCGGAGTACTTTTCGGCTAGAATTATTAAACACATTCGTATTGTAAAATTCAACACTTTAATAGGACACAATTATAATTTTCACTTCATTACTGGCATGGTGTTCCTTTATCTTAAAAATTACAACAATATCCAGTAGTAAAAATTATAGGCGCACAAATTTACAAACGGCGACCACGACGACCACCCTTTCTACGAGTGGAGTCCGATGGAATGGGCGTAACGTCTTCAATGCGTCCAATCTTCATCGAAGAACGCGCCAGGGCGCGCAAAGCTGACTGCGCACCAGGTCCTGGAGTTTTTGTCTTATTTCCACCAGTAGCGCGCAATTTGATGTGCAGTGCAGTAATACCAAGGGTTTTACACTTCTCAGCAACGTCCTGCAAGAAGTTTTAAAGTCTAGAATCCCATCAATACCTTTATTTTGATTTACATACTTGAGCCGCCAACATGGCAGCGTAGGGAGAAGCTTCATCGCGATCAGCCTTCACCTTCATGCCTCCGGTGACGCGAGCAATGGTTTCTCTGCCAGACAAGTCGGTGACATGGACGAAAGTGTCATTGAAGCTGGCGTAAATGTGGGCAACGCCAAACACGTATTCGCCATCGCGAACCTGAGGGCCCAGCGAGACCTGCACCTCCTCTTTCTGAGTTTTAGCCTTTCTGGGAGCCATTGATCAAATTTAGCTGCAGAGAACATAAATATCACATAAGTATTAAGACATCACTGAAACCAAACATAATAATCTTTCTCATTCTTTTGCATCAGCAATTACATGCTATTAAACCGAAGTAATTTCACTATACTTGGTGGCAAATTTCTTTTGTTTTTATTTCACGGTATTATTTTATTACAAAGAGCAATAAGTCGCTGATATATTGTAAAATTCGCAAAGACCTTTGAAAAAATTCAGCCAAGACCGTGGGACCGGATATCGCAAAAGAAAGTCCAGCAGTTCTGTACTGTCAAAACTGCAATAACGTTGAAACATTTCAGAACAGTGCTGCCACATAATTCAAACGAGTCAATTTTTAAACAAGGAAACGCTTAAGCCTTACTTATATCAGAGTCCAATTTATTTATAATAAACCTACACATTTCTTAATCTATTTCATCTTTGGCACTTACTTTCCTAATCTTTTGGCTTTGAAGTATTTGCTACTTTTTCACTTAATTAGGTTGCACTTATGTTTTAGTAAAACTCTCATTGTTATTTTTTGGTGTGATACAAGCGATGTTCTAAAAGAAAATGCAACTACATGACAGAAAAGTCCCAAACATAGAGAAATTATGTCGGATTTAAAAGTTGTTTTCAGCACCACTAGGACAGAAGTGGTGGTAGTAGTGGATCTCTGGTTAAGAAACGAAGCTAATGCACGAGGAAAATAAAATTTTAACTTAATCGTATCAAGGAAATAAATTTGTAAACAATGCTATTACTATTAAACTTACGCCGTTTTATAAAACCCTGATACTTGTGGCATATCGATTCTCCATTTAGATCCCATGAGCATCTGGGTGGTGTTTACCACCCAGAATAAAGCCTTAAACTTTATTTTGTTGAACTTTAAAAATCACAAAAATTTTAAAAATCACAAAAGATTTTTAAATCTATTATATATTATCTAAGAATAACTTGTAAGGTTTCATGAATAAAATATCTAAAATATGCATAGAAATTAGAAATTAAACTCAATTAGAAAATAAAACGAAGGAATATTTTATTAAAGATTTCAGGCTTTCATTAATCGTACGTGGACTCACTGCACATGATTCCGCCCTAATTGCTATGACATTTGGCTCGTACATTTTTCAATCGTATTGTGGGAACTTGTCCGTATCATACTAAAATGAAACAAGCAAAGTATTACTAAAACACAGCAGCAACTCGGTGTTACACACAGCACGTTCAGTAGAAATTAGCAAGTGCTAATTTTTAGCAAAGGCAAAAGAACCGGCGGTATAAATAACAAAAATAAATTTGATTAAAAGATGGAAAACTTACGTTATAATATATATAATAAATACATGGACTTCCATGTCAATTAAGGCCATAATATAAACAGGGACTTGTAAAAGAACAAGTTGGCAGATATGAATTAAAACAATTTTATTACGTTTCTTTAAGAAGAAATTATTTAAAACAAACTTTTTGAGATGCAATTTTCAAAACAAGTAAAATCCTCTGGTAATATCATTCCCTACGGTCAAAATTCAAGTATGTTGGAAATTTGCCACGAAACTGACAGAAACGAATTTTTAATTTATTAAAGTGGAATTTCATATTTCCTGCTTGACTTTCTTTCAGAGTATACTAAGCCAATTAAAAATAGCAAAATCTTTTAATCGAGGCCATACTGAAACTTCTTTGAAAAGGAAATGATTTAGGTATGCATTTACTCTGGAATGTTTAATTTTAAATTATATTTTTTTCCAATTAAGTAAATCCTTTTAAACCTTTTAAACCAAATACAAAATTTTAAAGCATAAAATATTAACGTTTAAAATAAAATATCTTTGATTTATTTATATTTAAATGAATGTTTTGTTAAATGAATAAATAAAATTGAAAAAGAGATTGATGAGTTAAAAAGTTAAATTGTAATATCGATACAGGAGATATATAATTTTTTTAATTCAGTTGCCAGAATTTTAACTGGTAGCTCTAACTGTAACTGCAACCGTGTAATATTCGCCTAAGCAGGAACGCAA
Organism: Sicus ferrugineus; assembly: GCA_922984085.1. Lineage (NCBI taxonomy): Eukaryota > Metazoa > Arthropoda > Insecta > Diptera > Conopidae > Sicus > Sicus ferrugineus. The sequence goes on from OV277351.1 coordinate 23,542,420, forward strand.
TGTTTCAGTTTCAAAACAGCAGAATTCTCACTCTTTTATCCACTCTTGCTGTCGGGGTTACCAATTATTAAATTATCATGTTTTGTCGGGAAAAGTTTATCTAAATTAACGTAACTCTCATCACAAATACTCACACCGCGACTAAAAAATGTATTACAAAGAATATAACCAAAATACCCTGGAATATTTAAAAAACTAGTAAAAATATAACGAAAATGTCATTTCTATTGCTATTAAAAAAGCACATATTGAAAAAAGTTTTCAAAAGCTTTACGAAGAACTTTTGTAAATTTGTATTTGGTTTGCAATCGTTTGGTCTTCAATCAAATCCAAGCTGATTAGATATTTTGTGATGGTTGAACGCGCGAGGGATTATTTTTTTTTCTTCAAGAGAGGATTTTTGGCATAAAAAAATATAAAAACGGAGAAAAAAAGAACTGATTTAAGCAAAACGATGTCGGGTTGATATAGCAACGTGAATTTATACTAGGATAAAGATGAACCAAGCGTTAGGTAGCAGATGGTACACAGCAATTAACTGAACGGAAGCCAATGTGTGAATAAGAAGACTTTTTCGAATTATCTGACTATTGCCCGTTCAGTGGCACAGTAAATGTTTTCCTATCGTGATAAAAGAGCAGGTAGTTCTACGCTAAAAGTACATGAATTCCTCACGAATATAAAAGTTCCAATTTCCGAATATAAAAGTTCTAAAGTTCCAATTTACCAAGCCAATTATACAGTTTCTTATGTAACGGTTTTTGTAAAAAACGTTGTTGAAGTACACAGAATTTTCTTTTTTACGCAGTGTTAAATAATGAAACAAAAGCACAAGAAAACTCGTTCACTTTTCATAGAATATTAATTGTTTTTTGCATAGTGTTTTTGTAACTGAAATTTCTTTGCATCGTGTTTTTGGTAACTCTGTCGAGTAACGATTGATATGATTTTAAATGGGCGGATGAATATCAAGCGTTTTTTATTCGGTACTTGGGTATCATACGAATTTTATCGATAATATAGTACATGTGAAATCTCATTCATCAATAGCGACGTCAAATACCATGTAATACGAATGCTACGAAAGTTATAAAAACAATGTAATTATTTCATAGACGTTAAAAACGTCCTCTGCGCGATAGCAGCTGAAATAACTAGAAAGGGGAAATCCTATATATATGGCAACAATGCCTGTGGTGGTATACGTGTGTACGCTTGTTTTCTCCGTGGAAAATCGACATTTTCGGGATAGAATTTTTCAGCTCCAGTGACGATAGAGAAAGAAAGAAAATTTTCCAAATTTTGTGCTTTAAAAACAGTTGGGAAACGTGGGGGAGTGCTTATAGAAAGTGTATGCAATATTATTGAATCGAGATTGAAAAGAGCTGAAAAATATGCTTCTTATTGATGGAACCAAGAATCGATCTTGAACTTTGTTGGTGACCAATTTGGAATGAAGAAGATAATTTGTCCGTGTGCGCAGAAAGTAGGCATGAAGAAGCTCACAAGAAACATTGTTTTTTTACTTATATAAACTTGAATTTTGTTTTTTTATTAATAAAAACTTTTTTATTGTTACGAAAAATTTTTAAATCAGAAGAAACATGCAGCAGCAGCAAATGGGACCGAGTGGAATGTAGAACATAAGCAGAATCAACAATAATATAAATAGTTAGGAACGGCCAGAAAAGGAACAAGCTGGTAGTCAGACAACAAAGGGCAGCAGCAGCCTAACCGAAGCAGCTACGCAAGCATACACAGCGCAGCAGATGATACTTTGGCCCTCGCCAGGCTGCTGATTGCTCCCAGTGCAGTGCATTCACTTGTGTTTAAGTCTCGGACGTCGCGTACGACGAAATCTCTTCGAATTTATCTACGTTCGATTTCCACACAAAACGTTCTGTGGACGCAGTTGGTGTTTCGTCGGTCAATGATTGCTGTTGTTGTTGTGACCGTGGGGGGTGCGTACGTGCATGCATTGCTTCATTGAAGATCGGCAGACATTCATGGTGAACAATATAATAAGTTGAATTAATTTCTGTTCAAACACATTCGATCAATAAAAGACCATACTAAATTTTACCTCCTCGAATCTCTGAAATATCCCTTCTCTTTATTACGAAAAATCCGTTAATAAACTCGTCAACCTGGCGAGCAGAAACGGTAATAATTCTGGAGCTGGAGACGCTGCAGCAGCAGGTGCCGTTGGTGCCGCAGCTGATGGTGCTCGGCGTAATGCGAACACGGCAGCTGCAGCTGCTAACGGCGGCGTTCAGGCTGCTGAATGGAATCCCGAAGAAATCGATCGCTTCAGCTTCGACGACTCTGACCGCTTCGAAGAGGACTCTATCTGCAGTTGGAGTTCGGAACCGGAGAGCCTATGCAACAATTGGCGCGGTTGGAAGAAACCCTCGAATGGAAACAATAGTTCGAGCAGCGGAATAGCAGCTGTGAGCCTAAGTAGTGGGTTAGGATCGAGCAATGGTGGCGCTTCTGAACGTTCAATACGAAAATCGGGCGAAGACGGTGAGTCCAGGAGTCCAACTTTTTCGTAAAAAATTCTTTTTGTGGGATTTGCTAATAGCCATTGGGAGATAACTATTTGTATTCCGTTTTTCTTTCAAATTTTGTTTTTCCCAACTTGTAAAAACAAGTCACAAACACACAACTTAATGACAAGGCTCTTGTATAAGAAAAACAGTAAATATATATGGAATTACTATTTTTTTGCATATGCGATCAGCTTGGATCAAAGAACTAAACCCTAATGTCAGCTGTAAATTTTAGCTTTTATTTTGAATTACCTTCGTCCAATCTCCTGGATTTATTAATTAAAGTGCGACCTCACTAATTTTGTATGCTACTAGAGCAATTGGTATTTAACCCTAGTTATCCCCATTCCAATACAACATTCAGTTGACATCACTACCAACTGAATATGCATATATACAGAACTTCTAATATGTGTGACTCTAGCAACTGGAGTTTAGTTGAACACGAGCAACTTAGTAAAACAAAAATAAAACAACTTAGTAAAAAAAGGTCAGGAATATGTTTAGTATATTTTCTAAGGAGTTTTAACTTGATTTATTAATATGAAATAGAAATTTTAAAATCAGATTTTTGTAAGAACTGTTAATCATATCGAAACTTTGTAGCAAATTTACTTTACGAACCTTTGACCGATGTTGGTTTTTTTTTTTTTTTTTTTTTTTTGACGAACAGCCCTTGACCCCAGAAGAACGAAAATAAAAAAATTAAGTGTCGCTGTCGATTAGTTTAGGAGTTATAGGCCTTCCAAATTATTTAAATTAAAAAATTTTAGGTCTATATCTCAAACCATACGAGTTATTTGGTCAATTTTGGTGTCCTTCAAAAAGATTTTTCGTTGCCTTTAATTCTTAATATATAAAATTTTTCCGCAAAATGAACACTTTTCGAGATATGATTCTCTGTTCTTTTTTTATAAAATTTTGACAAACAACTGAATTTTAAAAAAAAAAATGCATAATTAGTGTATACAGCTACCATCATCCATAGATAGCCTGATTAGCTTTAATTAGATATATATAACACATAATACCTTAACATGGTAGACGTCCTTAAACGTTATTTAATGCTACGCAGTAAGCAATAATTTTTTTGGTTAATTTCCGCACGAGCGGCCTTCGGCCGCACTTGGCGATTACACCCCTTAGTAAGTCCAACACTGGCTTCGCGACAAACAGTATTTTTACCGTTTGTATTTGAGTATACGGCAGTTATTACAAATAAGGTTGTCAGCGGCAGCCAACATTTTTCCAGTATTTAATATATTTAATTTTTAATACTTTGGGTAGGCGACTGAAGTATGCATTGTTACATACCAAACGAAAGCTAAATGATCTGGCTTTCTATTAATTTAAACAATTCCTTACATTAATAATGTATTTTTTGGAGGTAAAATCGTTTAATTATTGAAATATTTAAAAAAAATGTAAATGTCATTATATCTCGAAAACTATTGAGTTTTCTGGAAGCTATTATATGTAATAAATAAAAGATAATTAAATAACCTTTTAGATGACACCAATATTGACATAATACGCCCTACGGCTTAGGAGATATCGACCAAAAATTTTCAATTTTTAAATGCCTGTAACTCCTAAACTAAACGAGAGCATTTTATTTTATTATCATTGGAATTAGGGGATAAAGTTTTATAAAATGAGGCTTAAATTTAGCCTCAGGCCTTAGGCCGAAACTTTTAATTGGGAAATTTCCATCCCAACTATGGTGGATGCCATGAGATGCATTTAATACTAATTTTCTATCCCTTAAACGCATCTTACGTGCATTTCAATATGGTGAGACGTTTTACTTGCCCTGGAATACTTGTCGAGTGGAATCTGCTTGTAGGGATTTTCAATGAGTTATGTGGGGGGAAAAGGGATTTTTAACTTGATAGGTGGAAATTGAGTTGGCAACCTAATGGTAACAAACATTTTCAATTCAAGTGTCCACAGAATTCAAGGTTTTCCTCAACATTTTCATTGGAAATTCCGTCGATTTGTATTGTAAAACATATTTTAAATTTCAGAGAAGATTGGACCGGATTGTTGGCAAAGCTAGTAAAAATTCGAGCTTATGTCGAATTTTCATGAACTAGCTAGGGAGTTGAGCCCAATATGATATCAAATTTGATGCACAACTACTGAAAATCAAAATGGCGGATCCATTGTGGTGCCTTTAAAAATACCCATATACAAATAAATAAAAACAGTTTTTGGGGATAGCTCATTATGGCGTTTTATTAAAATGATGATTCAAGTATGATTCAAGTCGAAATCGGATCCAACATGGCAATCTGAATTTTCCAAAGATCTACAGGCATGGGGTTTCTCGCAAATAGTTTTAGAGTGGGACAATAAAGAATAATTTTCACATCATATAAAATTAATTATTGTATTAGAAATTTCTTTGCCAATTGTGGTATTCCACAGGTATTTAAAAAATCCACCATATGATAAATTCTCCAAAATTAGTGAAAATTAGTTATAAGTTAGTTATAACTTCATAAATCCAGAGCTGTAGATGTAATCACCATATTACAATCATTACCTTCGACTTACGAAAATGTTCTTATTTTGTGTGGTCAACATGGTCTTTTGCTTCTTCGTATTTTTCGAGTGTATCAATCATGTAGACTGATATAGTATGGGGAGAAGTTCAGCCGTAGGCTGATGAGCCTTGGTTGTGACATTTCAAATAATGTTTTCAGCGTTTTTTTTAATTGTAAAATTGTGATTACAAAACTGAAACCACGCGTTTGTCCTAAAATCAGCTCTTCGGACCAAATGTCACATCAGTCAAATTAATTGTTAGGCTACGTTTTTCCAGCAGACGAAAACTTTTGAGTTGGACCAGACACTTTTAAGTTAGACGAGAGTCTTTTGTGATATTGGGCGATTAACACCTGATTTTGAGCAGAACAAAAGAAGTAAGAAGTTGATGACAAAATAACACCTTAAAAACACTGAATTCTTATTTATTTTTTAACTGTTTGAAATTTCCTCTTTTTTAGTTCTCTTTAATGTTTTTCCATTTGTTTTAATACCATGAAAGATCTAAAATTTGCATTGCTCGGTGTTCAGGAAATTATCAGGATACCGAAATTTTTTCGGTTACTTTGTTGATGAGGATTATTTGTTCACATTACTTAGTAATCGCAATAAAAATATAATGAACTTATGAAAATTAATTAGTTTTTTGTCCGCAGTTAACGCCAAGTTCATGCAATTAGTTCATATTTCAAAACTTTTTTTTCAAAAAAACATTACATTTTGACGATGTGAAGTCGACCAATAAAGTTTTTCTATTTGCATTGGAGAATTTATCCCTTTATAGCCTCGAAGCTGTTCTTTATGCTATATACTCTTACTCGTATATAGGTCCATTCAACTAATTTATGTCAATTAAATTAAATTGGTCACCAGCAACATATGGATATCGTTGAACTTTAAACTTGCCCTCGAACGGTGATGAATTTATACGAATAAATTCCTCAAGTATTTTGATAGAATCTACCCAGCTCGTCTTCAAAAGGGTTTCGTGTGTAACTTTAAAAGCAAAAAAAGATCCTTTACATCAAAACTTTGTCTGCTTTAAACTGGTCTCTAGTGCTTCATTCCTCAAGCTGTCCTTTGTTTCAACACGAATCCAGGACCCTCTTCTCCACTCCGCCAGTACTGCTCGTTTATTATTCTTTTATTACTTCGCAAAGTAAAACTAACTTGAAACAGAAACAGCAGAAACAAAAAAAAAAACACAAGAACATGCCATTGTTTGTACATCGCCTTGTATACGTCGTTTAAGATCGTGAGCATTTTTGTCGGAGTATCAATTGTTGCTGCTTCGGTCTGGCGGTGGTGTGTTTACGTTGCTGTTTTGTACTCCACATCCTTCGCTTGTAGCATGTTGGCTTCCTTTTCGTATTAAGTGTTCATTGCCTTCGATGAAATCGTGGCTGGAATTGCGTTTCGACGACGCTGTCTCGCTATTCTGTTTGTCTGACCGCCTGAGTTTACATTCTAATTTTTGGTTTTTGTTGCTTTAGTTGAGTGTTCACTTGTTTATTTTTAGTACTGCTTCTAGTTTAGTTGTCCATACATCTTCCATGCTGTTGCCCTTCTTTTCGACCAGCTTTTAAAGTCAAGGAACTATTCAAGGATTCGTTTATTAGCTATATTAAATCCACACTGAACGATTTCCATGCTTCGTCCGAATTCGGAGTTAGCAGAATCTTGCAATTGTTTATGATGCTTGGTACAATTCTGAAATAAGCAAACAAAATTAAACAAACATTCCAATTCCCATACCAAAAAAACTCGAGAATTCTGGAATCTGTAAAAAGCCGGAAATTTAAAACCTCTTCTGCGAAATTAGGGACAACAATCCAAATTAAGAACAAACCCTGAGAATATGCAACTCATGCGTTGACAGATGGCAGAGAACCATGGTACTTTTTTGTCAAACTGTATTAAAATGAAAACTTTCAGGGAGAAAGACAAGTGGCGGTTGAAAGTTGTAATGAGTTAGTAGTATGAGAATAACGATAGTAATCGATGGCTAAAAGTAAGTTGGAGAATAAATTTTTGCTCTATAGACTACTTGGAATCGGAAAGAGCCCTAATATAAAAGTAATGGACACAAATATCCTTCGATAATCCTCGACCAGAAAAAGCTAAAGCAGTTAACAGAAATTACGAAAAAATAATTACGATTATTTTAAGCCTCTAGGGTAGAGATATTCAGTATCTGTAAGTGTTGCAGTCGATAATGAAACGAATGCTGGATATTAGTTAATAAGTTTTTGAGACTGCATACTGTACTGGGGACAATAAAAAGATACTGAATGTCGCTTACGTGCTATGCTTACATCGGTATTCATACCGAATAATGGATGGTGGCATACTTGATACGGATCATTGTATGTTGTACACAGAATAAGAAAAGAGAAATGGATACTGAATACTAATAGTCAATCTTCCACCTATTGTCTGTCATTATAATTTTACAAACTCAGTCCCTGTGTTCGTTTTTACTTCTAATTATGTTTGCATAAATTATATAAGATTGTGTTTTTCATTTTCGGTTTCTCAACAAAACTTTTCTTGGCTGCAGTGATATTTAAATATATTTTTATAATTAATGAAAATGCTGAACTAAGAAAAACCTGAATTGATAACAAATTACTTAGCTGTTCATATTTAACTTCGTCAGCAATGCATGTGAATCAATGCAATGACATGACCTCATTTTTGTTGTAGGTTGCTTCTTGCAACCTACAATTTAAATTGAGGTCCCATACTTTAAATAAAGAAAATGTATTGCAAAAACAACATACCGAAAACCACTGCGTTGAACGTTTAATCTTCAAGTTATTAATTATAAAAAATGTCCAAATCGGATTCAGAATAATAATGAAAAATTGGTTAAACATTTGGAAAACATTTCTTTGGGTTTGTAACTATGAATAACTACAAACAGAGAACAAAAAGGAAAACCAAAGTGGAAAGAAAAAATAACTGCAGTAAAAACATTCACAGTTGAAGTCAAGCATAAAAGTTCATTTAAAACTACTTCGCTGATGCCAATGAAGCAACAGCATTTGAAAGTCAGAGTGTGGGGTGAAATTAAAGCGAAGTGGTGGTGTGAACAGAAACACTCTTGGCGACGCGACTGTGCTGGCGATGATTAAAAGTGGTGGTGCCTCAACGTCTGGACATGCGGCATGAATACAGCTTTTATGTCGTTTTTACGAGTTTTGTGTGCTTTTAAACGTTTGTGGGCAGAAAGGAATTGGAATTTACTTTGGTTAATTTGCTTCACTTGTCATTAAGTATTTTCACCATTCTATTATACAAAATACTGTACACTGAACTCTGTATTCAAAGCTCCCTGTTAAATCACCAGATATTAAATCGCCCAAATAATGCGATCATCAGAAAATTTTTTCTTAAATTTTTACTAAACTTTAGGATCTTGTAATGTCAAATCGATCAGAAGTACTTGGGAAAGTATTTCATAAAGGTTTGGTCAAATCTTCATAATGGTAGATCGTTCACAAATGTAATTGGGCTACTTAGCTATAAGTCGTAAATCGGCATCTAAGTCGTGTTCTGTCTATACCCTGCACCCGAAGGGAGAGCGTATATTCGCTTTGTTCTTCTGTTTGCTACGCAGAAAAGGAGACAAGATAGATATCGAAAAGTATATATTGGGTTGGGTTCGTTCAGTTTTTTTAGAATGGAAAAAACCAAAATTTTTTGATACACAACATCAATTTTAATGAATTATATATTGGCCACCCTTATCGATGACCTCTTGCCATCATTCCAACCACTTCATTATGCCGCGTTCGTAAAATGTCTGGGGCTCATACGCCAAAAACCAGTCCAGGTGGTTTTCAATGGCCTCTTCATCCTTGAAGATTTCCCCGTTGAAATGGCCTTCCACCACGACAGCACTCTTACGATTTGCCAATTCCGGTCGCTTTGTGCGGATTGTTTGGTTCGATTTCGTTAATTGCGAATAGTATACAGTTCAGTCAATCGTTTTGCCAGACAATACCACTTTGTAATAGATGTCACTCTTGAAAACCCACCATACGGGGAGCATTATCTTCTTCTGATTCAATCCCGCTTTCGAAGTTGTTTGGGGTGGCAGCTTCTGTGCCCCCATACTTTTTTACGCATTGCATTATCGTAGACGACCCATTTTTCGTCACCCGTCACCGTTCGTTATGAAAATGAGTAATTTTCTTGGAAAATGAGTCATATATTCTTCAATATATTCTTGCTCAGCGTCATCTCCTAGTCGTCCGACTGTCTGTTAAAATCACGATTACGGGAGAACGGACCGGACGGACGGAATATTTTATAAACGGTTCGAGGTTTTAATCTGGAACATATAAATATATTCGCAAAATTGGCGAGGTCCGCCACTCATAAAAAAGTGCCAATATATCGTAATATCAGAAACGGCATGGGATTTTAACACTTAATTCTATTCTGGAGTATCTAGCGACATTACTAAAACTTTTGCCAAAAATGGGGTCCGCCAACAAAAGTTGTCAACTGGCAAATTTCTATTCAAAAATTTTATGCTTAATGTACTCGTATAGTAAAAGTAAAACGTCTGATCTAATCTAATCTGAGCAGTTATAAGTTGTAACGCAGCCTTTGGCCGCGCCAAAGACAGCCTCCTTACTAATTTCTAATTCTCGTCTTTCTTCCAGAGGCCGTGTCTTCACTCACCGAATTGGCAGCGAAATGTGTTGCCTCGTACATACCGTTTGAACTGGTCGAGCATGTGTATCCGCCCGTGCCGGAACAGCTGCAGTTGCGCATCGCCTTCTGGAGCTTCCCTGACAACGAAGAGGACATCCGCTTGTATTCCTGTCTCGCGAACAGCTCAGCCGATGAATTCAACCGTGGCGAGCAGCTGTTCAAGACACGAGCTGTCAAGGATCCACTTCAAATAGGTCTGATTTGCATCGCAGAGGATTCAGAATTTCAGTAATTTTCACTAGTAATCTTATTTTGACATACAGGTTTCCATCTCTCGGCCACTGTGGTCAACCAGGCGTCACCGCGCACACACTTCAATGTGGCGGTAACTTTCGATCGACGGCGGATATCATCGTGCAACTGCACGTGCACGTCGTCGGCGTACTGGTGCTCTCACGTAGTAGCGGTTTGCTTGCATAGAATACATTGTGTAAGTTTGAGAGTCCTGTCAAGTTACGGCCCGCACCAACAGTGTTCTTCTCTTATAGCCTCTCGAAGTGTGTTTGCGCGCTCCTGTTTCCGAATCTTTAACCCGTCTGCAGCGCGACCAGCTGCAGAAGTTTGCGCAGTATTTAATCAGTGAGCTGCCACAACAGATTCTGCCGACGGCGCAACGACTACTCGACGAGTTGCTGAGTGCCCAGCCCACAGCTATCAACACCGTATGCGGAGCACCGGACCCGACTGCAGGCGCCTCGGCCAACGACCAGACCAGCTGGTACCTCGACGAGAAAACTCTGCGCGATAATATTAATCGCATCTTAATAAAGTTCTGCATGCCGGCCCCCATAGTATTCAGGTGAGGCAGCTGTCGCCATCCGCACAGGTCATCATCGGTTAAATCTGACTTTACTTCCTTCTCATTTTCAGCGATGTAAACTATTTAACGAATTCCGCCCCACCGGCTACGGCCGAATGGAGTTCTTTGTTGCGTCCGTTGCGCGGTCGCGAACCCGAGGGTATGTGGAACCTGCTCTCGATCGTGCGCGAGATGTATCGGCGCTGTGATCGCAACGCTGTGCGCCTGCTCGAGATCATCACCGAACAGTGCATGTCCTGTGATCAGATGCTGATCTGGTGGTTTCAGACCAAGCTCTCGCTCATGATGGGCTCGCACGGGCACAGCGGTGGCAAGCATTCGAATACAAATTCGAATTCGAATGCCTCACAGCATGCGTGCAGCTCGCTGTGCGATGAAATCGTAGTGCTCTGGCGTCTGGCTGCCCTCAATCCTGGCTTGGCACCCGACGAACGCGACATGTTGCATGCACAATTTACGGCCTGGCACTTGAAGATTCTGGATCGGGTGGTTAAGTGTCGCATGATACCCTCTTCGTATAGCAGTAAACATCAGCAGAATGCAAGGTAAGAACTTAAAACTCTCCTCACTTTTAGTGGTTTCATTTCGAGCGGCTTGAAGCTATCAAAAACCTTCTCACAGATCGGATGCGGAGCTCTTCGTAGGATTCAAGCCCGCCATCGAGGCATGTTACCTCGACTGGGAGGAATACCCGATACCGGGCATCACACACACCCAAGACACGAATCCGATTTACTACTCGCCCTTCACCTGCTTCAAGCACACGGATGTCAAGAGCGCCGACACGCACACCGGCCCCGTCAACGCCACGCAGGCGGTGATGGCCAACAACAAGCACTACAACTACATCAGCTCCTCAACGGATCACGGCATGCATATGTACAAGCAGCGTTACGATCGCACGCTGCGCGACCGTTTTTACATCTCCTCCAGCAACAACTCCAGCAACTCGTCCAGCGACAGCGTGCATGCGCGGTTAAACAGTGTAGAGGCGGGCAGCAGTGGGGCTCCACCGTTGGCAGGAAACCCCCTCGCAAGCAGAGCTCCATTGGTAGACAGCAGTGGCAACGTGGTGGCAGCGGGTGCGGCATGTGTCACAGCACCGGCAGGAGTTGAGCTGCACCGTCGCTGTGTAGCAAGCGGCGATGGTAATCGTTCCAGCGCCAGTAGTGAGGGCTTCTGTGAGAATGACGACTACGGTGACAACAGCAGTAACATCTTGTGCGCCGAAGGTGGCAGGACTCTGGAGCCGCCAGTAGCGGCGTCCAGCGCAAAGAAGCACGTGTCCAAGTCCAATTCAGTGGGCAGTTTTGTGGATTCGGCGGCCAGTCTAGAAGCCGAGGTCAATGTAGCTGATAGCGGCGGCGGCGGCGGCTTTAAGGCATCTGTAGTGGCTGCGGCGGCAGCTGCAGCTGTGGGAACATCGTACCAAGCAATGACTACAGCTTCGTCTGAGAGCTCGTCATCATCAACGTCGAACTCTTCGTCTTCATCTCTGCTGATGGGTGCCTCCGGGATCGATACGTCACCGGAAACAATCGCTCGTCCAGCCGAAGGCGACGACAAGCGGCGTGTATCCAAGGACGAATCGTTATACAGTTCATCCGATGAGTGTGGAGCGACTGGTGAAAGAGAAGTGGCAGCAGCAAAGGAACAACCAACTCCGAGCACATCGGCAGCGGCCGCTGCACTGAACACTCTGGCGAAGAAGTCAACCTTTGATGAACTTCTGCCGGCTGGATCCACTAAACAGTCGTCTCCAGTTGGCTTTAATCACTCAGTTGCAAGCAATGCAAATGCGGCGTCCGCATCAATAACACCGCCAACCGCCGCTGCGACCACAGCTGAGAAGCCACATATTTTTTCAAACGTCCACCCCACAGAGGATGCTTGGGACATACTTCTGGCGCGAGCCGAGGGACTGCATGCTCACGGCCACGGCCGGGAAGCCTGCATTCTGGCCGTACGTTTGGCCGAGGAGATGCTTGCGAATCCTCCCAATCTAATGGTGGAGCTCCCACCGCCTCCCAAGCGGAAGGGCAAAAACAAAAACATTAATCCGATTTCTCATCACCTTACCGTGTTGGCTTCAAACACGCTGTCCAAGTGCGCCTTCCTTTGTACTGTACTATCTGAGAACTCCGAACACTCGCACATCGGCTTCCGCATTTGCTTGTTCGCCCTGGAGATGCCGCGTCCGCCAGCCAGCACGAAGCCGTTGGAAGTCAAGCTGGCCAATCAGGAGGCCGATATCCTGGCCCTGCTGAAAAAAATACCAATCAATCAGCCCGAGCTGCAGGTCATCCGTGAGCGTGCCGAGCATTTGAAGAACGGAACGTTTAAGTCGAGAGGTGAGGCGCTGCTGCCGATAAACGTTGCCAGCTTCATCTTTGACGTGCTGGTGATGCCCTCGGTGACAAATAAGGAGCAACGCAACCGCGTAATGACCATGTTTTACCGGTTGCCCACGGACGAGAACCTGGGCTTCGAGGCGGCTGTCGCAGCTCTGGGGCTGAAGGCGAACGTCTCGGAAGCCGAACACCCTCTACTGTGCGAGGGTACACGACGCCAACGAGGCGACCTCGCACTCACACTGCTCTACTACTACCGAGATGAGCCACGTAAGATCGGGAAGATTATGGAGAAGTTGCTCGACAGTGATGTGCACATCCTGTGGAAGGCGACACTGATGCCGGCATACTACTCGAACAACCCGCCCGTGCGCACACCAGCTTCACAGGTGAGTTTTTCTGTGAGTCCATCATCGGCGGATAACCGGGAAGTATCTTGCCGCTTTAATTCAACGTGTTTTGGTTTCAGTCCCGTCGCGAGGAGCACGAGTACGGCGCCCCTGTTCGCGGTTCACACAACGCGGCTTGCATGAATGATGTGTTCCCCTCCGATTATGGTTCCGTTGGGGGCAACAGTCGTCCCCACAGCTCCACCAGTGCAGAATTGGAGGTGGGTCTGAATGCACTGAGCATCTCCTCGTCGCAAGGCGGTGGCGTACTCACACCAGTGGCCGGCAGCTCCCAAGGTCTGCCCTCCAGTGGAGGCGCAGCATCAGTGTCCACCGGCGGCCCCACCAGCCGCACAAAGGAAAGCAGCCGGTACAAGGGCAAGCGCGCCTATCCGTCCATTCCGAATCAGCCGTCGGAGGCCAGTGCGCACTTCATGTTCGAGCTGTCGAAAAATGTGCTCACCAAGGCCGGCGGCAACTCGTCCACCTCCCTCTTCACGCAAGCGACCACCAGCCAAAATCATCACGGCCCGCATCGTGCGCTGCACATGTGCGCCTTCCAACTTGGCCTGTACGCTCTGGGTCTGCACAACTGCGTCAGTCCCAACTGGTTGTCGCGCACGTACTCCTCGCACGTGTCCTGGATTATCGGTCAGGCCATGGAGATAGGAGCCCCAGCCATCAGCTTTCTCATCGATACATGGGAGGGTCACTTGACGCCTCCTGAGGCAGCTGATACGGCGGACCGCGCTTCACGCGGTGGCGACAGCGTCATGGTGTACACCGCAGCAGAGCTGGCGCTGTCCGTTCTGCCGCACGCTGCTGCTCTGAACCCCAACGAGATCCAGCGTGCCATCCTGCAGTGCAAAGAGCAAAGCGACCATATGCTCGAGCGCGCCTGCATTACGGTGGAGAACGCTGCCAAGGGGGGCGGTGTGTATCCAGAGGTACTCTTCCAGGTGGCGCGTTACTGGTTCGAGTTGTATCTGCGCAATACGCCGAACAGCGAGCACGAACAGCACGACGATCACCAGGACCACTCGGCCGTCAGCCTAAGCGCGCTTATAGAGTCGCAGCACCACCACGAACTACAACAGCAAATGCAGGCTCATCAACAACAGCCGACACAACCTACATCCATGACTGGTCCCGGTGGAATGATCGGCCAGCCGCAGGTCCTGCAGGCAGCTGGACCACCCGGCAACACGCAGGCGGCTCCTGGCCAGCAGCAGGTTGTGGTGACCTCTGCACCTCAGGGTTACCAACAGGGCGTGTCCACATTGGCGCCGATTGGCATTGCGCCCTACCCTCCATACAGCTACTGCCAGGGCCTCTACCATCACCACAACATCACGTATCCGGCCAACCAGATGCAGATGTACATCCCAGCGCCACCGCCGCAGGCGTACCCAGGCTATCCGCCACCGACGCAGCAACAATCTGCGCCCGGGACTGTGTCAGGCGGAAGCAATGCTGGTGGGCCGCCGCCTCAACCTGGCTACATTCATCAGCCCACAGCTGCTGTAGCTCCCGCTTTTCAGCAGATGCAAGCACAGCAGCTGCCGCCCCAGGCATACCATCAGTCCCGGCAGTGCGGCGCTGCAGGTGGCCACGCTCCAACTGCATTCCCCCAGCAGCCCGGTCAAGCTGTGCCACCACAAAACATCCAACAGGCTGCGGTTGCGGCGGCCTACTACGCACAGGCTCCCCCGTCACACCCATCGCAGGCAGCAGCTCAGCAACAGATGCGCCAGCAGCAGCAGCAGGGCGTTTATCCGGCGTTCGTGCAGGCGCAACAGTTGCAACCAATGATGCCGCAACACGTGCAGGCTCAACATCCACCACAGCCACCCGTGCGGCAGCGGCATCCACACCAGTTCACGTAAGTTACGATCAGCGAATGATGCACTCATCTGACAGTTTTCCACTTTTCAGCCCCACACAGCTGCGTTATCTGCTGGCGGCCTACAACGTGGGGATGCTGGCAATGGAGACGCTTGCCCGACGAGTGCACGATGACCGGCCCCAAGCCAAATATGCTCGAAGTCCACCTTACGGCGAGGACGTGAAATGGTTACTGCGCATATCAAAGAAGCTAGGCACGCAGTACTTGCACCAGTTTTGCGTCTGCGCGGTGAACTCGATTGTCAGCCCGTTTGTGCTGCACGACGTGGCCATCGACTCGGCACATTATCTGGGTCGCAACAATCATCAGCTGGTGATGCAGCACTTGAGGTCGGCTTTGACGCCGCTGGTGCAGAAATGCCAACAAATGTGAGGAGAAATCAAGACCGAGTTGCGCCGCGCAAACTTATTCTGTTCTTTTCTTGCAGGTATATTCAGTGCATTCATCAGAAGTTGTACCATCTGACCCAGGCCGACTACGAGGAGTTCGCAACCATCATACTCGCGGCACGAGCTGCGTTTCAGATCACGCCCGAGGGCAGCGCGCAGTTTAAAGATTGGCTGCAGTCTATAAAAAGGTGACTTCAGAAAAAATACTTCGAGGACTAAAATATTGTTATTAAAATACAATTTATTTTTGCAGATCCAAATCTTGCAAGAAGGAGTTGTGGACGCAAATTAACGCTGCACTTCAGAGCAACTCCAAATGACAAAGACTGGATTCGATCTGCCCCACGATCGCAACAGTAAACCCTGCAACGACGGTAGCTGCTACAACCAGCAGCGAGATCGTTTTAACGACGAATAACTTGAGTGCAGCGCCGCCGCCACAGCCGTCACACTCAGAACCATCTGTTTTGAGCAACAAAACCACACAGCAACAGCAGCGACAACACACAACCCAACAGCAACAGCATCATCACCAGCACCAGCAACATCTGGCGGTCGATCAGTGGAATGAAGCCAGTAGCAGTAGCAGTAGCAGCAGCTGCAGCAGAAAATTCATGTCAAAAGCTACAGCTGCTACGCCATTCTTATCAGCAACATCTGCGTCGTCAACAGCATCTCCCTGCGCAACCACAACAGCGTCAGAAGCATCGATAAGTCTCAACTCTAGCCCAAACGAGGACACGGCAGCGAGTAAAGGTCTACGGCAGCAATGCTCAACAACACAGCAACACTTTTCCGCCCCTCTAAGCAGTCACCACCAACAACCGCTGCCTCCGGCTCCACCTGCTTTGCCTGCGTTCTCGTCCGCAGATGCCTATCATCACCAGCAGATGCAGTTGCAACTGCAGCAACAATTTGAGCAACACTATGCACTGCAACATCACTTCCTTCAACAGCAACAGCAGCAGCAGCACAGCGTTGAACAGAACTCAGCAGCAGCGACATTCATGGCTCTTTCGAAACAGCAACAGCAGCAGCAGCCACAACGCGTTTACTCGTCGAACGTGTTTATGTCGCAGCAGCAACAGCAGTTGCAACAGGAACAAGTTTTTCCGTCTTTGCTGCAACATGAGCAAACAATTTATATGGGAGGACAGCAGTCGCAGCCACTGCCACCTACTTACGCAACGGCAGTCGATCAGAGGCCTCACCAGGAACATTCGCGGTGCAAAACAGATCAACAGCATCAACAAACAACAACCGCCACTCTGTTGGGCACTCAACGTGGTGCCATTGCAGCGGCGGCAGCAGCAAACCATCACCAACAGAAGCAGACTCAGACTCAGCAGCCACAAGTGTTTCCAGCAACAATGCTTGCTTTCGCAGCGACGCACAACGTGGCTGCGGCTGGTTCTGCAGCCAACACGCACAACTTAAATGTTATTGCGGCAGCACCAATTGTTGTTGACTTCAGTAATTTCACGGTGAATTGTGTGGCTACAGCAACAGTTTCTGCGCCCAGTGCTGGCGGCAGTGGTGCGGTTGTAAGTGCTTTGGAAGCTCCTGCTGTGGGAGGCGGTGCCTTGTTGCAACATGCGATGCAACATATATCAACGCATCAGCAACCAGCTCTACCACCATTACCACCATTACATCATCATCAGCAGCATCAGCATCAGTCAACAGATTAGCAACATCGAAATGAACAGCGCAGTGTTGGAGAGAGAACAGCAAAAGCTGGTCTCTAACAACGCATTTTTTGCTGCAAACTTCTCGAAATGTTTTTCAATGAATTCAGTTTTCTAGGTTTGCTTGTTATTACGTTGCTTCTTGTTGCTGCTATTTTCGGGGAACGCTTTTTGCACTACATTTGTTGTAATCAACATCGGTTTCCACGATTGCAAAAGGAAGACTTCCTGGACGGCAGTTTGCACTAACGCTTTTCACTTTTCAAATAAGCAAGAGGAAACTTCTGATAAAAGGTAATCATAATGCCATCCTTAGCTTTAAAATTTCACTGATTTTCCTTTGGAAAAAGCAGAATTATAGGAAGAATTCAACTCAGTTTAACTTATACGAGTATTTTAGCAAAATATTTTGCTAACTTTCTACTTTTAAAAGCAGTCAACCACTCACTTCCCTACTCTTCATCTCGTGTCTTCATCAACGTTAATCTGCCTTTCAGCCGCAACTTTGGTGAAACAGAAATGTTGCAACAATCGTTTTTTGTGAAGATTTTGCGAAATTGAAAAGTGAAAAGCATGGTTAGAACTCTGGCTTTACATTTCTATGCAGTTCATTTGTTATTGATGACTGACTTCTGCTCCTTCATTTCTAAATTATGTCCTTGCAGGATCAATGATGAAGCAAGAAATCGACTAGTTAGAAAACACCGTTATTAATTGTTGAGCTTAGACTGACTTAAAACAATTCATTGTTGATTTAGATGTTTTTTATTATACATTTTAGTTTAGTTTAATTATTTCTTTTAAGTACTTGAGCTCAGAATTTCGAATCAAATTAAAAAGCAATATTCGACAACTTCGGCACTATACAATTAAAAGACGAACCTTTTTATGAACTTCGCGTTCATATTCTGCATGAATTCCGTATACTCGTATTTGAAGCTGAGCACCCCGTTACACTTTCAAAAGCAAAAACCATTACAGATATTAAATTCTAGTTATACTGACGGCAATCCATGAGCAATAAACAGATATTTTAATAATAAGCTTTTCGATCAAAAGACAAAAAACTATTATACATTTCAGTGTAAGGAAAAATAGTTGAATTTAGTTTTCAGCAAACCGGTATTTTCCTCCCATTGTAACCTCAGTGCTAAATTCTATTTACGTGTGGATTTCCTGAAATCTAAATAATTTCTCGTTTTCCCTAATGCTAACCTATTTTACTGATGAAAATTATTGTTATTAGAGAAAAGTCTAAAATGATGAGCTACAAGATCTATTTTAAGTCTATTGGTTTAAGTATTTAAGTGAGCAAAATGCGTTAAAACTAAACGATAGGAAGTCGCAAATTGAAAAAAGCTAATCGAGACGTTGACACTTAACGCGTCAATGGCCAAAACCAGTCTGTCAAATTGGGGAATGTGTCGCCAAGTATTAAATTACTAAAAGGAACAACAAACATTAAATGGCCAAAATACTAAAAGATGAAATAATTTTCGATATATGCTGTCCACAGTCGTTTAATTCCTCAAAGTTTTAATTTTCTTAATGTTTTGAACTTGAACAGAAAGAAAACGCGAACGCCTTCTGCTAAAAACTAGTAAACAGTTCCCACCTATGAGTTAACGAACGCTGTAATTATTTGTTAAAAACTATTTTCGACAACACAGACAAGAAAATGCATTCATCATATTTTATCGTGTACAAAAAACAAATTGATTTTTAAAGAAAAACATATATGATTTAATGTATGAAGAGAATAGTAAATTTTTTTTAAAATTAGAAGATTCAAATTGAACGAATTGCATTTCTCCAAGTTTCGGAAATTGTGTTCAAAATAAAGCGGTCTGAAGATAAGGCGGCTTTCCTCAATTAACAAAAACGTTTGTAGTTTTGTTAGATCTGTTCGGGAAACTAACTTTTAACGCACCCCGAGACACTGAAAGGCAACAGATAGAACGGATTTGTGTTCTACTGACCTGTATATTTGCTGGTTGTAAAAGCTGATTTGTATGCTTTCATCATAATCATTAATATTCATAGCTTATAATTCATTAAAATTGCACCCACCATCGTATTAGTGAATAATTCAACTTTTCATATCGTACTTTGTTACCTTTATAATGACAACAGCGGTTTTATTATTGTTTACACGCTTACATTTTTTCGTATACATTTACAACAAAATATACACGATCTATATTCATATACATCATTTTATACATAAGTTATTAAAGTTTACTTCTATACACTTTTATATTATTTACCTTAGATTTAGTTTACTATGAAATTGAACATTATGTTTCTCGCATGTGGAAAACGTTATTTTATATTGCAGATTTACAGTTAGTTTGATCTTATTGATTGGTTGTATTACGTTTTATTATAAGTTTTTTGCTTAAATTCGAACCATATACTTTTGCTCTTTAATATAAGTTGAAGTTTTAAATAAATTGATTTTTGGATTTATTTCGAAACTCGCAAACAAATTTTGTTTTATTACGCACGTAGTTTTTAAATGAAATTAGCTGAGTAAGAATTTTCGGAGTAATAACTGGAAATTGTTATCTCTAATGAATGTGAACTTTCACACATTTAATTCCTGAAAGCTTCCTAATTTCGTAGAATGCGTGAGCGTTTATTTTCAAGCTTTCCAAAAGTGAATAAATAAAAGAATTCTAAAATTTCTCGATATGAAAACGTTAGGAAAATGTAATTATTAGATTCAAAATAATAATATCGCAAACTAATTTTGCAATGGCGTTGCATGAAAAGATACGCGTACATAAATTTGCGTTGATCACTTCTTAATTGTTGGTTTTTTATACCGACTCATTATATTCAGGTTGTTCATTAAGGACTTCCGAAGGTCCATCGGCGATCTCTTTTAGCGCTGTGTAGCTGGCGCTACAGACGTATCTCTTGTTTTTCGGAAAAAACTTCACCGCGCTTTTGTAGACCTCATTTCCTTCGGACGGGACTTTGTGTACAAATACACTGCCCTCTATATACTTGTTAAATACACAACTCACTTGCCAGAAACTGCCAATATTCTTGCATAAAGCGAGAGATTTGTTCAATTTAAGCAATTTAAGCCGATTCCCCTCATGGATGCACACAATTCGTAGGGGGGCAAAAGTGGTGCAGGTTCTTTAAATAAGTACTGAGATATAATCTGCGAGCGAAAGGAAAGCGAAATTAAAATTTAATGCAATACTTGGTTAATGAAAATACTAAGTTCATTTCAGAAGCAATTTCAGCTGTTACATTTATTTGAATTGGTTCTCTGTGTGTTTTAGAAGGTTATAAGAATCAGTCCGATGTACTGATGAAAATGAAAATTAAGTGAACAATGCAGCAACAATCGTTTTATTAACAAAGCTTAATGTACGATTTATTAAGAAATTTCGTTTTTAGATTCTAGACAGGACCACAGTGTTGTTTGTCATATAAATAAAATCCGAAAAGTAAATCCGAATGTAAATACATACATATATACATACATTATATTAGAGGTTACAATTGCAAAGATTTATTGTTTGTCTATAAACTTTATATACGTACGTAAATAGTCAAGAAGTAACTCAATGTGTTTATATAAATTTAATTGCTATCAACATTCTCACGATTTAGAGTAACGAAGTGAAGCTCGTTTCAGTTGTCGAAATTCGATACAGTGACGAAGAGTACTGGATTGCACTCCACGTCGCTTATTACCGCTGCATTACTCCGAACCGTGAAGAACCCTATTGAAAAATAAGTTGTAGGTATTCTGCAGTCCATAAGTTAAAACGAAATATGAAGGCAGTGAACAGGCTATTTGGCAGTATCGATACTGAATTCGTTTTTAACTGGCTGAAATGCAACATAATGACTAATTATAACTCAAAACAAGCTGAGTAGAAACCGAGGACCGCAACTGTTATAGCTAAAACAACATAGATATTATTTATTTTTTCGAGCAGATATATGGATTTTTTTCTAACTTTAGTTCTCTCTTGGACGACTTTTAATATTTTAAACAATTGCTACTCGGTAAGCTTTATTATTTGGGCAAAAATAAAGCCTAAAATTTTAGTTCTTTAATGACTACTTTTATTACAGTCACAGATGGGCAATTTCGAAATTTCAAGCACCGTTTCCTTCCTCCGAATAAATAATGATTTTTATTTATGGCAATGTAATTATATATGTATTCGGTATTTATATACCTACCGGTTTTTAATACCTGTCATTTACAAATACAAAGTATTTCAAGAATAAGGATCAAATATAAATATTTGATTATTTCAGTATTCGTGCTTGTACTTAAACACGTTGATTGCAATCACCTGCAATTACTTGTAAGTACTCTTAAATATTTTCAATTACTAAATCTGTAAACATTGTAAATACTAAAACAATCCTATAAGTTGGAAGTGTATAAATTTACACTAATTGAACGTATTTACAGTACTTGAAGATATTTAGAGTATTTGATAATTGTAATGGAATTCTTCGTACTTGCCATTGTTTACAGCAATCATTAATTAATCGAACAATCAATTCTACTACAGCTATTTAGTCTGTTCATTGATGAGCTGCAGCTCATAACCGCGATTAGTCAATAAGTTAAAACGTACTGTAAAATATAGTGAAGATAAAATAAAGCGTATTTTAATTAGCACACTACTGAACTACACACACACACACATACCGCATGCTCAGTACTGGTTTTACATACACTCTAACATTAGCATGAATATGAAAGATAAAATAAGTAACTTCGAGACATTACCTCATACATTACACAACTTAAAATGAATTTACTCTAGATTAAATGTTCAACTTAAGGGAATAACTGTGCACAGTTTTAGAAAAATGTAGTAGCATCGTCTTACTTGACGACATCGTTCGAAAATTTATGTACTATAGTAAGTATTGTAGATATGGATATGGATGTCCTTCGCTTACTTCTACAGCTGTAGAAAAACTAAGGTAAAGTGGAGATAAAGTGGAGGTAAAGTCCTTATAAGTCCTTATAAAGTTTGCGTTTTTCGGAAAATATGTTTGGTGAAAGCTGTTTGATAAGTTTAATGAATAAGTTTGAACTTTGTTCAGTTTTGTTGCGAGCCATCTATGTGAGTTGAAAATATTAGATAAACATTCTGCTTTTGCATATATCGCTTAGGAGGATATTAAAAGTTAAAATAACTGTCTACTATAACACCTTTTCATTTAGTTCTGATGTATTAAACCTTTTTATAACCTTCTACTCAAAAAACTGTATTGATCAAAAGGTCAAAAAATATTTGTACGAAGTATTGAGCTAATAATTTAAAAATCTTCAGGCTCAAATTCGATTTGCATAGGATGGTAATGATTCGTAAATAGGTTATTCGTAACTCCACACTTTTCGGGGATGTTTTGTGAATTGTTCATCGTTTATGATTCCTGGATGAATGTTGACTCTTTAAGCCAATAATTCCATTCCCATGAAAGAATTCGTCATTGCTGCTGGTGAAGAGTTTTGCGAAATGAATTTCATCAATTCCGAATCTGAGAATGATATCGTCAGTATTATCGCTGCTATGGAATTCATTGCGACAACGAGATCTCCCATCTTGTTTCGTGGGACTTATGAATTCTATTTTCAGAGAAGTGCTATCTGAAGCAGAAAATATTTTAAGGATAACTACTTTCCTAAACTCTTTGTTGCCTTCGAACGTTCTACTGAAAGATAAAGTCTAATAAATGGAAATTAACTACAAGTTGGTGTGATGGCAAACGCCATCTCTCAGTTAATAACCAGCAAAAGGTCACAAAAAATACATTTATTACCGCCATAACTGTTTCCTCAGATTTTATTTACAGACTGAAGAAATTCTCAAATCTGCATTTTCTGGAATCATGGTCATGATATCTTCGGAAATTATCAATAACTTTCTGAAATATTCTGGGAATATTTTGTAGGTTCATTTTCACTTTTAGGTGACGAGAAAAGCCGTTTAAATTTTGAACACGGGTGCTAGAATACGAATGTTTGTAGCGAGACTATTGATAATTCTCTGGCACGACGAACTTCCCTCATATTTTGAAAATAACAACACTTTTCGGAGGGATTTCCTACGGTATATTGAAGCAAATGAATAAAAGAAAAAAAAATAAAATGCAAGTTGATACTAAGCAATCAGTAAATACTGCGAGTAGAAAACTAATAACGATATAGTTAATTAGAAAATATAGTTTAGCATGTTTCTGTCTACTTAAATTTGAATACTTAATACAAACATTTTTCAGGGATTTAGTGTAACTTACTTACTGTTATTAATTGAAACTTAATTTGCACAATTTATAAGAAATTGTATAAAAAATATGTATTATTGAGAAGGTATATCCTGATTTCACGGCGAAGGATTAAAGCACCCTCACTTAATCAGCACCTCTTAATCTATTTATTCTGAAATTTCTCAATTTAAAGTCAAAATTTTACTGTAAAAATTGAAATTTTAGTTATATAAAGGGATTTTATTGAAATTAATCTTCATTATTTGTAGGTCTGTTGTATGGATTAAAATTAGAAACTTTTTGAACTTCAGATATTTATGTGCGCAGAGTTTGTAGAGATTATATAATAAATATTTACATACATAATGAAATGTAGACACATTTTTTAAAGTAGTCAGCAATTTTAAATACCTTTTTCTCTTACCAGAGAACGAGAAAACTCTCTTACCAGGGAGAGAAAACTCCCTTGCCAAGGAGAGAAAACCTTCTTATCCGAGGAGAGAAAACTCCCTTGACAAAGAGAGAAAACTCTTGCCAAGGAGAGAAAACTGTAAAATAGTTTTAAACATAACTTTAGGGTTTTTAACTTTTAAAAAAGAAAGCAAATTTCTGTATTTAAGCAAATTACAGAACTATTTGCTTGTGCTAGAAAGCTAAAATATAAATTATTCTATCCGAAACCGATGAATTCCAATTATCCCGAAGTGGAGTATATCGTTAATATATACATAGCTACCCATATATATACACACACTCACACACACACACACATATATAATGCAATATTTTACTAGATACGAAATAACTATAAATAACTAAATAGCTCCAATATATTGCTACATATTAGCAACAATAACGATTGTAGACAAAATTTTACCATGTACGAATAGTTGACGAGAAACTTTCGGTTCTTATTTATTGTTTCAAAAGCGTTCCAAAGTCGGCATGGCATCACTTAATACTGAAAAGGACTTCATTAAATGCAATAACGATGTCGGCGGTATTTATGAATATCCAGTAATTCGTTCAGTAGATCTCACATTCTTTTGTGATAGAGACATATTTTCTCTGTACTTCTGTATAAATCGTTGAATACCGTATTACTAAAACAATTACCGAAATATTGCGATGAATAAATAAATTACTATATCGATAATCACTGATTTGAAAATTGTAAACCAGAAACTAAACAAAAGCGATAGAACAGAAAACAGATGTTAGTTTTTGGTGTAATTTTTCGATTTTAACAAGAAGCATATTTCATGTATTATAATATATGGAAGGAGGTACATATACACATAAGTATATATATACATCTACAATGCATACATCAACCGTTATTATAAATATACACAGAATCTAACAGGAAAACTCTCAAAAATAAAAAACTTGAAAAGAAATCGCTGCATATAACTTTCATTTATTAGAACGCATTGGAGTTGTTAATTAAATTCGCGAGAGAAGTTGGTTTAGGTTGAAGTAACGAAGAGAGCAGGATAACGTAATTTCGGAATGATTTTTCCCGAAATTATAAAAGTTTCCTTTTAGAAAGGACGTCTCACGAGAGAACATTGATTGCGTTGAATTTTGTTCCAAAAAGGACATTTTCATCAAACAAATGTAACGAAAAACCAGAATAAAGTTCTAAAATTTTACTTCGTTTATCTGGTAAAATCTGGTAAAAGTTCTGGAATATAATTGTAAGTGGGAAACCCTACAGAAGATGATAATAGCAATAGCCATTCTTAAATAGTAAAAGTATTTGTTATTTTCATTGCAATTTTGATTTATGAATTGACTGAGTTTGTCAAGTAATTCAATCAAGTATTAAAGGATATGAGAGATTTTAGGACGGTTTGAACTGAGTAGAATACAAGTTGAACGGGTTGAACAAGTCAATGAGTAGAATGAGTAGGTGTATGATATAAGTATGAGTAGAATTGAGTAGAATGAATAGGTATATGAGGAGCACATATGACGTCGAATGCATTTTAGCCTCCAATATCACGCGGAACTTTCCGAATAACGAGATGACGACACCAGGCGTTGGTAGGCTCCCAATTTTTGATTTTCAGAACAATTGAGACTAAATTGAGAAGGCCAACCGCGCAGCAATAGCATTTGCTATCTACTGACTTCAGTGCTGTACCCGCTGTAAGTGGTGGCGAGTCTTTCGATTACAAAGCTAAGCTATCAGTCGTTATCAGGAAGCAGCTTTTATGGACGCGCGCAAACAGTGGCTACCCAATTTGTTTAGGGGTAGCGTTTCGTTCTACACGCTACCGCTCCCCGTTCTACAAGCACCGTCCCGCCAATTCGTTTTCGCTTCGACGACGCTTTTACTGCAGCAGTCAGCTCTTGGCTCGAGTTGTATAAAAACGTATGGCACTCGCCTCCAAATCGTCATTCATTGGCAAAGTTTGTCGTCGGGCAGTCGGAGGCAGTGCGGCGAAGCTTTTTCTCGCTCTCACAAACCACAAAGATTTGGCATTAGCAGACGTCGAGCGGCGTTTAGTTGCTGACAAGCAGCAACAGGAGCAGCAACAGCAACACAGTCACACGCACTTGTTTTCAAAAAAGTAAAAATTCACAGAACCAGAAAAGTAAAAAAATCTCAGTTAAAAGTTTTTCTCGTCACTTGAAACTTGAAATCATTCATTTTGAGTTCGAATATTTTGATAGTTCTTTTGAAAAAATGCCATTCCCGCCTGAGCAAATCGAAATGGCCAGCCAAAAACTCTGCAAATCCGAAACCATCAAGTTGAGGAACAAGCACATCGGGTGAGTCTCTCGAATTCAATTCAATTTCCGTTGCTTTTTATTTGCATTTCAAAAGTGATCAAATATAGTATTTCATTGTGAAAATTCTGGGAAATCCTTTTCGAAATCGTTTCCTTTAACGTTCTTCCCTCCAATTTACATCCACGTTTCCGCAACAAGGTCAACGTGAAAGGCCGCCTCCTTTGCCAAGGTCATGGACCATTCTTCGCGACCACGACCTGAAGCCCCTTTCCACAACAGCTTTCTCGAGTAAAGCATCGTCTTCGGAAACACATAAAATTTTTGCGGCAAGAGCTTTTGTAGCTTTAATGAAAAACGCTCTGAAACGCACTTCGGATAAACTTAAGAACGGTTCTGTAGAATCAAACAAAAAGCCTTTCAATCCTCGTCCACTTGAACCAAAGACTTTTCATCCTCTGGCGACAGTTGTAAGCAATTTCGTCATGAAATATCTAAATAGCTGTAATTAAAACGCGCCTTCTGCAGAGCAGAGCATTAGATTGGTTTGCTTAAACGTGAGAGAATTTGAACGAATATTTATACAGTTGCCAGTACAGTATAATATTTCGAATAATGGAAAGCCTGTGGATATCAGCAACATAGTGTCGTCCACATGGCGATTATAATTCTGTATGAAAAAACAAAAATTTTAGCTAATCCCGGTTTTTGGTGTGATATTCGAATCAATATGAACGAGTTCAGCCTTCCATATTCGAAACATAATGGAAACTTTTTGAATTCCGGTTTATTTTTATTACTGTACTAACGGTTCGCGTTCCGCTCGTAATTATATAAGTATCAGCTTGAATTATTCAGCAAAACATTGCTTTAAAAATGCAGCAATTCTTTTTTTCTAATTGTTCTAATGATATTTTTAGTAGCTTCACGAATAAGTGACTCGTTTGTAGAGTCAATTCAGGAGCGACAAAAAAAACGTAGTATTCGAGTAAAGTGATTGGTTTAATTTAAAAGATGAAATAGACGAAATTTTGGCATAATTAGCACAAGAAGAGCCATTAGAATTCGAAAGTAATCCTTCTTATATAATCCTTCTTATATAATCCTTCTTATCTCAAAAACTATTGAGATATTTAGGGCTAAGACACGATCATTGCCTTATCGTGTCTAGATTAATTTTTGTATTCAAAGTTGCGATTTTTTTCTATTCGAAAATTTTCTGAATCATTTTTCCTGAGCTTTTCCTTAGAAAGCATGAAGAAAATTGCTATATTAAATACAAAATCAAGAACAATAAAAATGTTATTTCCACACTTACTTCTCTTTTCAAACCTTCGTCTTCGTGTGCCGATTACGCAAATTATAGGCAAGCATGTCAGCTCTTCTATCGCTCCGATCCATTGAAAATCGTGCGTGGACAAGGACAGTACATGTACGATGAAGAAGGCACCCGTTATCTGGATTGCATAAATAACGTAGCACATGGTAAGTAATCGCGCAGATCTCGGAGGTTGAAATTGCAAGTTGAAGCCAAAAGGTAATGATTGTGTTAACGTGATATGACATTTTTTCATAAAGTGTTATTGATTTCCTACATGTTTGCATATACATACTCGCGTACATAATAACGAAACATGTGTAATATGTACTCGAAAATAGAATATCAAAGCAAATAAACCTCGAAAGGTTGATTATTCTTGCAGATGCTATTGTTCGCAATAGCAATGTACGAGTATTTGCTTTATCTAACCACATGTCCGTCCTATCTAAGCAATTTGAGAGGTACTCGTATCGCCATGACGAGGCGTTGTACAGCCCCGAGAGAACAAATCCTCCTATCATGTTTTTATATTTTTTATTTCTTTGTTTACTATATTCCTAAATAATATTTGTTAAATAGGAATTTGCGCACTGAACTCCGAATTTGAAGTGATAATCAAATTAATTTAATAGGCGTTCGCATTGAGCCAAAATAATATTGTTCTAAATTATAGACATATCACGATATTGCGTTATTTTGGCTCACTTTGAACGTAATGAATTCTGCTTAATTTCAAATGTCGAATGTGATTGATCCTGATTTCATGGAGTAAATCTGACAATTACAAGCAAGCTCGTGCCTATTACGCTGGCGCCCTATTTCTCAAAATGCGCTTAACTAGCGGTATCCGTAATAAGTAACGGTTAGTTTTCGCATCACACCGATGAATCTCAAAGTCCTGTCCATTCAATTCTCTCTCTCTCTCTCTCTCATAATTCTCATTTAACTATGGGTTACTTAATTTACCTACATTAAACTCATAAAATTTTCCACTTCATTTGCTCGAAAACAAGCTCGTCAATTTGTTTATTATTTTATTAACTGCAGTTTCCTGAGCTCTTCTCCATGACTTCATGTTGGATTCACGTGAATGTGAAACGCGATCACTTCAGCAGACAGACGTTAAAATTATTTATTGACGTTACTACCAGCGTGCATTGTGAGAATTGATAACGGAAGTGTGTTTGTTCACTGATCTAACCACAAGTAAATATCGGCTGCTTTTAATTGCTAAGGAAAGTACAGTTTTGAAGAAGTCAGTTTGACCGTTGACACTCCCCATGCTAACTTTGTAGCACTTTTAAAAAGATTTTTCTACTTGAGGAGCACTCATGTAAAAAACCTTCATAGAATCTTAAATAACTATATGAAGAATCGCGAAAACATGATCATTTGAGACCTTTCACTGTTTTCATCAGGAACCTCGACGAAAGTCCAACTAAGTCGCCGCTCTACTCGGAAAAAATTAAAATTAAAATTAGAGCAGAGGCCATCAAATGTTTCTTATCACACGGCACCGGATAGTTCGCAGCGAAGAACTCTTGTCTCGTGGGTTACTTGTGCCTATCTTCGCTCCGACGAGTTCCCTTGTGGACAGTGATAACGTTTAATGTCAGTCAACACTTGAGTAACAATTTGATTAGCGATTAGAAGTGCTTAGCGTGGTACTTGCTGATCGTGCACCGATCACGTGCACCATGTGCGTGCACATCAAACCGAGCACAGGCTACGTTAGACTCTGACGTTAACTAACTAATTGCAACTACATAGTTATTACAATACTTCTGTTGGAGAACAAGAACATGGAGGCCGAGTTGCCGAGTTGCCGAGTGAGAACAAGCAGCGGAATTTTTTCTTACTTCTTTCTATTATTTATTTTTCATTACTTCGCCATCGTGTGAGAGAAAATAAAGAAGTGGAACATAATGATTTAAATACAAATACGTTCGATGCTAGTTGTGCAGAATATTACTGCATAATAAAAAAATCAATTCAAGTTGAAATTACTTTACAGATTATTGAACCGTATATGCTGTGATATTAACAGGAAACATTAGAAGTTATTAACTTTATGGCGTTTAATTAGTCAGTCAATGTCAGTGTAGGTTTCTTGCTGTTGTTTTTCATTGAAACTTAATTTGTAATTTCAGTTTTTATGACAGATTTATGATATTAAAATGGAAACATTCTAATGAAACCTGAATCTTCTAATGATAGCTATCTATAGAAACTGCTAGCGTAATAACAGAAATATGTAATGGTCGCGGTGACATTTACGGTGGCGTCTACAAAACCATAGAATTTTCCATCAGCTATTTGAGACGGAGGAATACAAACAAATTTATTAATTTAAACAAACTGGATGGCATGCGAGCTGTTCCTCCTCACAATCGGGGTAAAATTCCATCCGCAATATGACTGGGCATTAATAACAATATTGACAACAACAACAACAAAAGCAACAACATTAATTTGTATTTGTCGCAAGACACGAGATACTCACATGCTTGTTGTTGTCGCATGAGAACGATAAGAGAGCGTAGAACGTGGCACGCGATCATCAACAAAACGCATTTATTAGGCTGCCGCGTGATAATGAGTTCAGCTTCCCCGATAAGAGGTTATTCAGCCAACCCAAGATGGAAGTGTATTCGTGTATAGCGTGTGACTTCTAATAATGGTCACTCGAGTTACCTTGACTTTTGACCCGATTATTAATTTCATTACGCATATTTCGCGAATGTCAGGGGGAATCATGTGTGTGTCCTCCTCGACACACTTGCATTAGTCGATTAATGGTCGATTTTCTATTAATTGATGAATGACTCATTTTCCAGCAACCAATCGCGAGTGATCGATTGTTCGAGGAAACACTAATCGACCCCTAGTGATTAATTTCAATTCAATTCCTAGTTATAAGCTGTTTTAATCGACTAACCGATTACCCGTTAATTAAGAGCTCCACTTGCTTTCTTACTTCCAGTTGGTCACTGCCATCCCAAGGTTGTGCGTGCCGGTTGCCTGCAGATGGCCACCATTTCCACCAACAACCGTTTTTTGCACGACGAGCTGGTTCAGTGCGCCAAGATGTTGACCAGCAAGATGCCCTCCTCGCTGTCGGTGTGCTTCTTCGTCAACTCGGGCTCGGAGGCTAACGATCTCGCATTGCGGCTGGCACGGATCTACACCAAACGCCGCGATGTGATAACTCTGGACCAGTGAGTTGCTCAGATCGCTTGCTTGTTCCTAACTAAATGCGTCCTTCCCACTCCCTCCCTTCCCCGACTCTTCCGCAGCGCCTACCACGGCCACTTGACTTCCGTGATGGAGGTGTCGCCGTACAAATTCAACCAGCCGGGCGGTGAAGCCAAACCCGCCTACGTGCACGTGGCCCCCTGCCCCGACATCTACGGCGGCCAGTACACCGACCAGGATTACCCTAACGCCGACTTAGGCGCGATTTACGCCAAGGCGGTCCATGACATATGCGCCAAATTGCAGATGCAGGGCAACGGCGTGGCCGCATTCATCGCCGAGAGCTTGCAGAGTTGCGGCGGCCAGATTGTACCGCCGGCCGGCTACTTCCGCGAGGTGTACCGAGCAGTACGCGCAGCAGGTGGCGTCTGCATTGCCGACGAGGTGCAGGTGGGCTTCGGCCGCGTGGGCTCCCACTATTGGGCGTTCGAGACACAGGCTGTGGTGCCGGACATCGTTACCGTAGCCAAACCCATGGGTAACGGCCACCCGGTGGGTGCCGTGGTAACCACGCCCGAGATAGCCGACGCCTTCTACGCAACGGGCGTCTCCTACTTCAACACGTACGGCGGCAATCCGGTGTCGTGCGCCATCGCCAACGCCGTGATGCAAGTCATCGACGAGGAGCAACTGCAGCAGAACGCACGCGAGGTGGGCGACTACCTGTTGCAGCAGTGCGGCGAGCTGAAGTACGAGTACCAGCTGGTGGGAGACGTGCGCGGCATGGGCCTCTTCGTGGGCATAGAGCTGGTGCAGAACCCCAAGACGCGCCAGCCGGCCACCGAGTCGGCGCGCTGGGTCGTAAGCCGCATGAAGCAGGTGCACAAGATTCTAGTCTCCTCGGACGGGCCCAACGACAACGTGATCAAACTAAAGCCTCCCATGTGCTTCAGCCAGGAGAACGCAGACGAGTTCCTGTTGGCGTTCCGCGAGTGCCTGTCGGTGCTGGCCAAGCAGCAAGAGACGTCCAGGCTGGATAGGAGCACCGAGCGAAAGACTTTAGTGCAGACTAGTAAAATGTTCGAGCAACGGTCCCAGTCAATCAAATCGGTTTAGTGATAACTCCACTTTTAGTAATTATAATGTACATATATTGGCTTTAATTAAATTTATTGTGAAATGTCCTTATTAATTCTTCATAGTTGTTATTTCAAAACTCTCCATACTATTCTGCAGGAAGAAATTTCTGGTAAAGCTTAATGTAAAATGGTCGCACCAAGAAGCCGCAGACTGCAATTTTCTTTGGCGTAAAAATCGCAAACTTTGCGCTTATTTTTGCCATTTCAAGGAAAAAGTGAAAAGTTGTATTTTTGGAAATACAAGCAAGAGCTTTTTAACTTTTCAATATTGTCTCCCTATAAAATTATTTTACCTTCAATAAAGCGACTTATTTGAAAAGTTGGCTACACTAGAGAAACTTTGAAGATGCTTGTGAAAACTTGTAATAGAAAGTTTTTGGATGACGAGTTTTTAGTTCTGAAAACGTACGCATACAATATATTTTGAAATATTATTAAGACTTATAAGTATCTACAACAGGTTTACATAATGCATTTTGTATAAACTGTGAAGAGCACAAAATAGATATTTGTTACAAGCCTTCGTTGAGCCTAACTTATACAAATAAATTTACAACGATTTCATTACATAACAAAGAGCAATATTAAATGGACTAACTGTACACAGCTGAATTTAAAATACACTACATGTAAACATTGAACAAACAATTTTGCATTCTATTTAGAGTACCAGTTTAGCCTTCGCGTCATCACTGAAAGGTCCACCGATTCGATGGGTGTCGCCATCGGAATCGTCCTCCAACATGATGCCTGGTGGGCACCTTGGTGACGCCATTCCGTACAGTTCTCCTCCCTGAAATGGAGAGAAGTCAGGCCTATTTCAGTGCCACAATATATACTTATATACATATATATAGAGAAATGTATACATATACAATATATAGAAAATGTTGGCCCTTCCGTACCAGTGCTTTGTACTTTTTCTCCATATTTCAGCACTTGCAAATATACTTTTCATTGTGATAGAGAAGGTTAAGAGAAGAAGTAAAAAGCATTGCTTGGAAGAGAGCGTAGTTGAGCACAGAATGCCACTGTCAATCACCTGTGTCGCTCCCACACTCGTGTCCTCACACGGTGAAAATAACTGAACTGGCAGTGATGCATCCCAGCGGCATTTAGCGCCGATCTTGGCTGCTGCAGACGACAGCGGATTCTGGAAATGCAGGTTGATATTGAAATCGCGGTGACCCTGTCGGACGCGTCGATAGTAAAGGTACCCGATGAGCGAGGCGATGACAATTACTAGAAACGCGATCAGTGTGATCGCGGTGAGGTGAGAAGCCTTTGATGTGTCATCACCCTTCGCCAACAACGCACTGGAGACGATCTCGTTACTGTACAGTTTCGGACAAGTCGCTTCTTCAGCGACGATCGTGTTTTCACACATGCATTCGTAGCTGAACTCGGCTTGTACACACAGGCCGGCACACTTCGCCATGGTGCAGGGATTTTTTGCTGCCGGTTGACGCGAAACTCCATCGACCACAACATCCTCGGCGTTCAGGATACTCAGGTTGAAGGCCTCGCAGCTGTGCGATCCGTAGAGGTAGCAACGCACCACTTCCTTGGAGCCCACGTTGACGATGAAGGCCTGGTTCTCGTGCACGGTGAGTCCCGAGGGATGCGAGATGACGTTGCTCTTCTGGACGATTGTGGTGGGCGTGCGACTGCGCCGCAAGCTGTAGCTGATAGACTGCAGCACTTTCGCATGCGAGTCGATGTAGTAGAGAAGCTTCTTGTGAGGATCACAAGCCGCAGCGGTTATGTAGCCGCCGTTTTTCGTCAGCAGTGTCTGTTTGTTTTGGCCGTCTAAACTGGAAATGATAACTTCCGAGTTGGGTAGCCCAAAGGACTGGGAATGTATGATCACTACAAACAAGCGGCGGTTGTAAGCATCGACGGTGACGACTTTGGCGGTATCGTGCGGTCCAAACTGCAAAACGCGGCCACACATTTTGGCGGCGAACGAGCAGACTTTGACGTCATAGCGAGTTGAGCGGCTAATGACGTAAACGTTGTCTGGAAATAAGAAGCAGATGGTCATTCGCGCGAGATCAAATCAAATCTTTCGACGTACCTGTCACCCAGTCCACTGCTACTTTCGTCGGCATTTCTATCGAGAGACCGTCCTTGATTTGTCCCGTTTTTATATCCACCAGGTACAGCACGTTTTCGTTTTCCGTCGTAAAGTAGGCCACGCGCTGGCGCACGTTGAGATCGAAGCCGGTGATCTTCGCATCGTTCGTCTGCCAAACCACCCGCAAAACAATCGGTTGCTCGGTCATGCTGCGCACCTCGTTGTACGTCGAGAACATCAGTGCCGAATCGCTCTCAATCGACTTGCAGCTGGTCTTGTCCTGGCGCAGCATGAAATCTGGGAAGCAGCTGCAGCGGTAGGAGCCGAGGTTGTTCTCGCAGACCTGCGCGCAGGCATCCAGCTCCTCGCACTCGTTGATGTCGATGCAGGAGCGGCCGTCCACATCCAGCTTATAGCCGTGGATGCACGAGCACACGGCGCCGGCAGGCGTGGGTCGGCACTTCTGCTCACACCGGGGGTTCGACTTACAGGCGGTCTGGCAGAGAAGTCCTTCATCGGCCGCGGTCTCGCAGTCGGGGAAACCGTCACAAACGCGCGTCATGTCAACGCACTGACCGTCACGACAGTTAAACATATGCGCCTCGCAAGGACGTTCGTGCGCGTTGCTTGCGTTGCCATTCAAGCCTTCGTGCTCACAGTCCTTCTCATCCGAGCCATCTCTGCAGTCCTTGTCGTGGTCGCAGCGGAATTCCTTGCGGATGCACTCCTGGCTGATATTGCACTTGAACTCGTAGATGCCGCAGAGACCGCCGCAGTCGGCTTCGTCCTCACCTCGCGGGCACTCGGCAGTGCCGTTACAAGTTGCCGCCATCTCTAGGCAGACACTTTCGTCGCTGCTGCATTGGAACATCCGGTGCGCGTCATCGCCGCAGACGATCTTGCGCTTCTGCCCGGTGGACTGGTCGCAATTGAGCTCATCTGAGAAGTCACCACAGTCGTTGTGGCCGTCGCACACAAGCCGCGCGTCGACACATTGCCCTAACATGCATTTGTGCATGTCGGGCGGACACTCTTTAAGCGCTGAAAGATAAGAGACACCCGATTGCTCGCATCTCATGGTGCACCCTGCAATTTTGCACTCACCACACTTCTCATGCTCGTCGGACCCGTCAGTGCAGTCCAACTTGCCGTCGCACTCCCAGCTCTCGGCGATGCAAGTACCACTGCTGCAGCGGAACATGTTTTCGTCACACGCAGCCATGCCCTCGCCGCCGCCAGCCTCTTTTTCCTTGCAGCTAGTTTCGTCTGAATTGTCACCGCAGTCGTTGACACCGTCGCACATGACACTGAAGTCCACACAGTTGCCGTTGTCGCAAGCGTGTTGATGGCGATGGCACTGCTTGGTTTTATCTGCTAGATCATATTTTGAAGTGGTTATCAGCTCTGCGCTCAGTGCCTTCTGATACTCACCGAAATCTTCACAGTGTTCCTCATCGCTGCCATCGCGGCAGTCCTTCTTGTTGTCGCAGCGTCTAATTTGTTTGATGCACTGCTCGGCGTCGCGGCACATGAATTCGTCGAAGGAGCAGATCACTTTTTTGCGACGCAGATCCCCCGGATTACAGAGCTCCTCATCAGAACCATCAGGGCAGTCTATGCGTCCGTTGCAGCGTCGCGAGAGGGTTAGACATTCGCCAGATCGACAACGGAACTCACAGTCCAGCGAGTCGATGCAGGTGTGATTCGAGGCATCCTTGAAGACTCGGCCCGCGGGGCAGAGACAAGTACTAGCAGACCGGCCCAACGTCACGCAGACGTGTGAGCAGCCGCCGTTCGCCATTTGGCAGGGGTGATCGACAATCATGGGTGCCGTGCTAGCGAGCAGCGGTATCTTGGGCGGCAGTTTGAAGTTGTATCTGTCCCTGGGAGGGTCGATTTCGACGCGTTTCATGGGGCCGAGGTTGGTCTTATGGGTCCAGTAGATAATGTTCGAATTCTTCTCCGACCAGAAGACATCTTCGTCGACCAAAGCGACAGAGTACGGACGCCGCAAGCGACCGCGGAAGGTGTACGCGTTCAGGTTGTGGTAGTCGGTGAAGGAGATGCGGCCGAGGTTGCTGTCAGACCAGTACAACGTTTGCGTATGGTAATCGACGGCAAATTCCAGGTGGTCGCTGCCGAGTTCATCTTCAAAGACGTGATGACGATCACCCAGACCACTAAGCGGCAAACGGTCCACATGAAGTTGCTTGCGTTGACTTAAAGCCACGAACATCACACTGGAAGACAGAAAGAGTAATAGATGGGTAAAGAAAGGGGCGGGAATCTGTGGAAATTGATATCAAAATTTTATACAAATCGTGTCTTACCCGTCTTCTGGTATGACAGCGAGCCCAACCGGCGCTTCCAGCCCCGAGAAGAAGCTGACGAGAGCGCGCTGGCGAGTTTGTAGCGACAGCACCTCCACAACATGGCGCTCGGCGTCGGTCCAGTAGAGGTTATGCGCCAAGTAGTCTGCAAGGTGAACAATTAAGGACTGTGATTCGGTTCACACGCATTCATGACCTACCGAACGCCATGGCGGTGACATTGCCGAGGTTTCCTTGCACCAACGTCGTCAAGTTGTTGTTGTGCAGGTCGTACTCATAGATGACGCGTTGCACATTGTCGGCTACGATGATAGAGCCGCTAACGCTATTATAAGCCATCTTGTTAACGAAGTGCGGCAACTGATGGAAGTTTGAGATCCTGTGGCGGCCGAAGCTCGTGTGCTCGATTTCTAGCAGGCTGTTGTAGACGCCCAGGAACAGACGCTGCTTCTTGTGCGTCCTGACGCAGCGCAGCTGGTCGGCAGATAGCTGCATGCCGTCGGGACATGCGCAGGTGGAGGTATTTCGGGCGGCCAGCAGACACAGGTGGGAGCAGCGGGTGTTCATACATGCATGACTGAACTTCGGCTGCTTGGCTGGGTGGTACACATGGACAGCGTAAATGGTGCGATCCTTGGCGATGACCTGCGTCCCGTACGAGAACCATTACAAATAACGCGTTCGGCTTCTGTCGAATGTTTACCTGATGATCTTTGCCGCTGAACTTGTGGCAGGTATGGATGCTCCTCGTGCCCCAGTCGGACCAGTACAGGCGGTCTTCGAAGACAGCTATCCCATAGGGATGCATGAGGATCTCGTCCAGCACCACGCGGCGGTCGCTACCGTCGGGACGCACGCTCTCTAAGGTGGCCAGCTTGGCATCCGACCAGTAGATGCGGTCGTTGTGGGTATCTAAGGCGATGCCGTTGGGCCAGTGAATGTTTTTGGTGATCATAGCGGCAGAGTCGCTGCCATCCATGCAGGCGTGCGATATGGACGGTCTCACACCCCAGTCGGTCCAATAAATTTTGGCGCGCTCTGGCCACAAAGAAACACCGCGTGGGCGATGCACATCGGTACTGACCAGAGCCACACAGTGGAGTCCATCATTGGAACAGACTGCAATGTGGCGCATCACGTTGTCCGAGAAATAAATGTTGCCTGCGTGGAAGGACGTTAGAAGATCGAGTTAGCGAAGGATGCCGATGAGAGTCACACCTGTAAGCCAGTCAACGGCAAGATCTTCGGGTGCATCTAAGCCGGCGGTGAGAAGCACCTCTTGCTCTGAGCCATCCGGATTGGCCTTCACGATGCTCTCCGTCTCGTTCTGTATGTTAGTCCAGTAGATGAAGCGGCCATCGTAGGATACCCCAATCACTTTAGTCAGGTTGCGCGCCACCGTGGAGACACGCTTCGACTTGAGATGCACGCCGGCAACTGTCACCTGCGTTGAATACAGCAGGAGGGCCTCATCGCCGCTAGCTACGCAGCTGCGGTTGTCTCTCAGCAGCTCGTAGCCGTCATCACAAGAGCAACGATAGCTTCCTGGCAGATTCTGACACTGCTGTGTGCAGATACCGAACTCTTCGTTGCACTCGTTTACGTCGACACAAGCCGCCAGCTGTGCTGAGAAGCGGTAACCCGAGGGACAGACACATTCAGGCCCCGCTGCAGGCAGCATGTGGCACACGGAGGCGGCTGGGCATCGGCGAGTGGTACAGTTTTCGACGGATGAAGTGCAGTGTGCGGACTCATCACTCCCATCCGGACAATCGGGTGAACCATCGCAAGCTTTAGCCAAGTCGATGCATACTTTTTCGTTGCGGCATAAGAAGCGGCCGAGTTGCGGCCTGCAGCTCAGAAAAGCTTTGAAAAGATTGAAAAAATTAAAATGCACGTGAGGCTTTATGAGTCCACAATGCTCACCGCAATCTTTTTCATCGCTGCCATCGCCACAATCATCAACGCCATCGCACAGCCACCTGCGGCTTTCCAGACACCTTTTGTTGTCGCACAGGAATCCCTTGCAAGCTTCCTGAGCCTTCTGGCATCCGATGGTCTCGTCGGAGCCGTCGCGACAGTCCTTCCTGCCGTCGCACATGAAATCCAGCGGGATACAAGTCTTGTCCTTCTGGCAGGTGAACTCAAAGCTGAAGCATTTGCGGCCGCTCGAAGGAGACTTGCGCGCGCAGTCCAGTTCGTCCTCTCCGCCAGGACAGTTTTCAATATCGTTGCAGACTAAATCCGAAGAGATGCAGGTGCCTTGCGACTGGGAGCAGTTGAACCAGTTGGGCGTGCGGCACAGTCTGGAGTCTGCAGGGAGAACCGAGATTTAGAATCTGCTAATCGAGTTACTGGCGGAGGCCGGCACTCACCGCAGTCTTGTTCGTCTGAGGAGTCGGCGCAGTCATGACGTCCATCACACATCTTCTCTAGTAAGATGCACCCTCCGTCTTTGCAAGTGAATCTGCCAGCACCACAAGGGATGGAAGTGGAGCCCACTGTATGCGCAGGAACGAGGAGTAGGAGCAACGCGGAACAAAAGAAGCGCCCAAACAGCATCAGAGCCAGCTGATGCTGCTGCCGCTTCTTTTTAACATGGTGTAACGGTAAACGGAATTCTTCGGCCCTGTGAGTTTGGAAATTCAGAAAGCCACGTGGTGCAGATAACGAATTTCAAATGTAATTAAAATCTACTTATTATCAGTTCTTTATTTTATAATCATTTTAATTTACATTAGATTACGTGTAATAAAATTTATCTTTTATACTTACATTTGCTTCGCTAACACTCTTCAGAGAATATGGTGTGGTCAAAACTATTTTTCATATGTATAACACGCAAACTTTATTTTATATAATTTTTTTAACAAATAAATAAATCAATTAAAGACTTTCTCACCAAGAAACATAAAACCAAAAACCTTAACAGAATGCAGACGACAAACTCGCAGCAAAGACCGAATTAAACGACTGGGAATTTCTTGTAATTTTTATTCCCATTTTTTTAAAAGAACAATCAACAACCGTTATTGCTACTTTTTCTCTTTAGTGAGAGAGTGAAAAGTAACTGTTTGTTGAAGCACTGTGCAGGAAACTGAGCAATGAGTAGGTATCGATTGTACTGATCGTACAGAGCTGGCCATCGAATTTGGGTGACTTTCAATTTGCGCGGTTAGTTGTTGAGGAACTTGTGCGTATTCGTCATCGTCACCACCTTCAACTCCAGATCCACTTTCTTTGCCTTGCGCATCAGTTCCGGCAGTCGGTAGAGGCGACACATTGTCCACTCCAGATGTTGCTCCAGTTGGTGTGGAATAAATAATCTGGTAATATTTTATTTACTAAGGATATTACCGATGGCAGAATTGATTCCTCAGAACTCCTTGCACCCATAATTCATAAGTTTGTTTATTTTTTATTCAAAACTGAATATGTTAATTAATATTTTGAATTTAAGATTTTGTTGTATGATCCGTAAGGATCTTGAATCCGATATAATTAAAAAATAAATATACAAATAAATGTATTATTAAACTAGAAAGTTCATGAAATCTGAACTGTGGTACGACCAATCATGAGAAAACGGAAGACACCTGCATTGCTGCCGCCGCTGTCGTGCACCAGTAAGTCACGAAGAAGCACCTCACGAAATCTGTCGCCGGTGAAGCAGTCTCCTCGCCGTGCTTCCGGAAGATGTCCTCTACCATCTGGCCACCGCAGCTTGAGAACACCACGAGAGAGAACGCAGCAAATGTTGTCGCCAGTGAAGATGGGCCTCGCCGCGAAGATAAGATAGCGGAAGATAAGATAGCATAAATATAGTTTAATACTTCAGAGCATAGACTTCGGTACGAATTTATTTGCATAAAATTTCACCACAGAACTTTACTGGGGGAAAAGTGTTCTGTATTAGCAACAAGTAGAAGTGTTGTCTTCGGCCTGGCCAAATCTAAATACCCTACACCCGAGTAACTGAAAAAATTATAATTTCGTCACTTAGCAACTTTTGTATAAGTAGGCGGACCACGCCCATTTCGGGCAAATATTTTTGTAATGTCTCTAGGTACTGCATGTCCTACGTTCCATGTCCTACGCGACTCGCTCAGTGAAGATTGCATATACGACCAAGAGATTTTAAAGGTTTTAAAAAAAGGTACTAAAAGTATTGGTCCTCGCGGCCGCTAGATGGTAAGGGGAAGTAAGGTCAACATGAGCAGGCAGAAATTAGATCAATTATGACCAGGCTCTTGCAGAATTTTATAATTCTCTTCATGTAATTAAAAACGTTAAGTGGTAACGCCATAACCACTTTTTGACATTTCCTTTTACTTACTATTATGGATGCCATGACTGTAGAAAAAAACTCTGATGTGGGTTTTTTTCTTTTGTATCTAAAAATTTTGAGATTTTTAATTGCACTTAATTCAATCAATGGTACACATTCTTTCCCGCAGAGATTTTGGTTTACTTGTAAAAATGGACTGCGGAGA
Organism: Sicus ferrugineus; assembly: GCA_922984085.1. Lineage (NCBI taxonomy): Eukaryota > Metazoa > Arthropoda > Insecta > Diptera > Conopidae > Sicus > Sicus ferrugineus. Next base: position 23,583,354 of record OV277351.1, read on the forward strand.
GAACGCATAATAACAAAAATAAAATTTATTTCTTTGGTATTTGTAAATTATACAAACACTATATAAATTATACAGCTATTTAAGGGCAATTTTGAAGATGCGTAGCTCTAAATTAATACATAAACGTGTTGGTATACAAAATTTGACCTCAAGTCTCATTTAGACACAAATTTTACATAATTAAGGAGTAAGTAAAATTGATTTATTAATAACACAGTAGTGTAAAAGTAGCTTAAAACCATAAACAATTTGTAACAAAACGACATAATTGAATTGAAAATATATGAAGCCGAGAGTTCATAAGATATATTCCTCAAGTGGGCAAAGATAAACTCTGGATGCTCATATTGCGTAAACTCAAAACGATCGAGAAGAGGACTTGGATCGACATTTCCAATAGTTGCGGGGATTTTTATGCGATTTCTCTGTGAAAATTTTTAATTTAAATTTAAGGCTGGGAACTTTCAGAGCTGTGAGTTTTTTTAATTGCAAAGTTCTCAAGTGATTTTTTAATTCTTTTTGAATTCTTCCAGGAAAAGAGGATTTTTAATATCTTAGTGAGAAAAGGGCATGGCAACCATGCAAACTGTAACATGTTCCTTCCCACTAGCAATTTTTTCGAAGCGAACGAATCGATTGCCAACAATTTGTTGGGGCTGCTCCACCGCAGAAGAAGGAAGAAGCAGCATGTAATGGCGGACTAACGAAGAAAAGAACGGAGCAGGGACGGCACTGGACTCAAATAAATGGATTTACAGTGAAAGTTTGCTAAAATTAGTGTTACAGTATTGCTGCGACAATTAAAAATGTTGGCTAAAGTGGTGCACTAAAGAAGAGTCTCGAAATTGAAGCCTCGTAGTCAAAAAGAGATAAGGAAAAATTGTGCTTTCCTGAATCCCAAGGAGTTACGCAAAGGGGAGACTTACAAAAACTGGTAGGCAGGAAGAAGCAGAAGCAAACCCGTGTTCAGCACAACAAAGTAGCAACATGAGCGACTCGACGGCGGCCAACGGCCCTCGCGTTGTAACCATCTACAAAACGGACACTGGGTTCGGCTTCAACGTACGTGGCCAGGTTTCCGAAGGTGGACAGCTGCGCTCCATCAACGGCGAGCTGTACGCACCGCTCCAGCACGTCAGCGCTGTGCTGGAAAACGGCGCCGCCGAGAAGGCAGGCATAAAAAAAGGCGATCGCATTCTCGAAGTGTAAGTGTATCAAAAATAACGATAAAAGCACTGACCGCTGATGTCACCAAAACTATTGCTCGCTACAGTCGCTAGCATGGTTGTCGAGGATTCAGAATCAGGCTGTTGTACTCTGTCGTGTTGTAGCAACTCATTAACCTGCTTGCAGCTGCACCCCACTTACTCCACCCAAAACACACTCCCATCTGCACAGCAGCCACCCGTACTTGAATGGCTTGCTGCTGAGTGCTGATGGCAATGGAGCAAACGTCCCGCTGTCTTCAACTTGCCGCGGCTCTGAATCGAATGTTTCCAGTTGGATGGGCATTTGCTCAGTTTTCAGTGGTCCAAAGAGGGGAAATGTCTCACATGTACTTAATTAGCGAATTGTTTAGTTTAATTTTTAGCCGCCGACCAACACCCTAGTTGAGTTGCCAAAAGTTTAATGTTCCTTGATTCAAATGTCCAATGCCTCCGTTACTAGGACTTATTGTTTTATTAAAGTTTGGCAATAATCAGAAAAACGCCTAAGAAACCTTGCTGGTTTCTGTATATATCTGCATGTTTTTTTTATTGTGGAAACAATTATTACTAGTTATGCTGCTTTTTTTTTCTTTTATTGAATTTCTTAAGTAATTTAAACTGGACGCATACACGCGACAGTTGTTATTATTGAATTGCGTATATTGGTTTATGTGTGAAGCGTCCATTTTCCCAATCTAACATCTGCATTATGGGCGTAATCAAGTTATCAATGGAAAATAAATTTTTGATATTCCAGAAACCTTCCGTGTATTATAGGCAGTATTTTGTATTTAAAATGGGCTAAACAATCCCAAATTGTCATTTAAGCATACTTTGTAATTTATTGCTGATCAATAACTCTGAAAAATCTTGATCTCCCGTGGGATTTCTTTTATTCGGTAACAATTTATTCTTCCTAAACTTAGGCTTGACCACAATACTTAATTATGCTTAGCAGCCTTTTCCGGATTACAATTGAAGTTTCCAATCTGTACAAAAGTACTGTAGTATAACGTAAGAAATTAGTGTTTTAGTAACTCCTAACGTACAGTGTAAAGCTATAACTAATTATTACTACTCGAAGTAATAGAGTCGATTTTAGAAAATGATTATGGAACCAAAGAAATAGAACTTATTTCCATGTTTTTCGATCTACATAACATATATATTGTATGTACAATTACTATGTATAATGTCTTTGTCTTTGTCTAATATAGTAGTTGCCATATACAAAATAGGGCAGAAGTAATTATAGTTCCAAATTGTACTTTGCCCATATTATACAATATTTATATACTAATTGTTAATCCATAGGTCGAATTTAGTAGTATTCCGGATTATAAAAGATTATAGATCTTTTTTATAATAATATATATTTCCGCTTTACATTAGTTTTAGAAATGGAAAAACTAGCTGAAACTAGAATTTAAAAATATAAGAGCATTACTTACCCTGTATAATGTAAGATTTACCCTACCAGATTACCCTAAGAAAGAAAGCCTACTTACACCTGGGCTATCTAGTCTCATTTTTGCTTTCATCTTATTGATTTATAAGTACCTGGCTTATTACCCATTATATGAAAGTAACTAAACTTAGTTGGGTACCTAATTCTAAGTGCGCGTACTTGCTTTAGGTGCGCACGTATGTACGTAGTTCCAATGACAATTGTAATCAATACGTACATAATTACTTTGTGACCAGATTCAGATACATGCATGAGATACGTACGTACATGAGAAAAACCTGAACAATAAAAGCCTCAAGCAAAGTGGTAATATAATAATATGTTTACGTGTAGGTGGAAAATATATGCAAGCAACAACTATATAGTAGTTACGAGTACTTGTTGGATGCCTTGAAAAAATCAGTAGTACTTTTAAGAATTCTTAGTCATTCTGAAATGAAAATGGAAAGGAAGTAAATAAGTATATTAATGCAATATAAATTCGAAACGCTTTTAATTAACAGAAAGTATTAAAAATAGTAACACTTAATGAGATATTATTGTTATTGCCTCAGTTATTATACTTGTTGACAACACGCATACCCACCGTTTCATTGTTGTCTCGATTTGCTGCTCGCCTGCTTCTCTGGTTAAGTGCGGTGGCTCTTTACAATGTTTGCCACTTCCTCCATCACGGCCTGCCATGCTGTGTCTGCGATTACTTTTTGTTATCATCCGCCAGAAGTCACACAACCTGCTTGTTTGTCGTTTACATTGCAGAGATCCGTTTTATGTGAGTCACCGAGAGGCATGGCTTGTCCATGGTGCAGGCTGATGGCGCACAGCATTTGGCAAATGTTTGCTTTTGTCGTTGTCATCGTTATCGTTGTTTACTTATTAAATTTTTCTGCAAACATCGTGTGGATGCAGCATCACTGTCAAGTTATCTGCTTTATTTGTAGGGAGGTGCATCCAGTAGATACTAGAGACAATTTTGCTAATTTTTAGGTGGATAGTTTATACAGCTTTGATTCATTTTACGGTAGACTGAGTGTTGCTTGTAGTGTTACACGTAGGCGGTTGCTGTCGCTATGCGTAATAACGACTCTTAGAAAACGAGTACATGTAAATTAATTAATGATAACAGGAATTGTGAAGTCTTCTATCGAAATAGTTTGTAGCGATATTTTAGTCCTCTGCATGTACAATTCATTTCCGAAAATGAGGTTAAAATTAAATTTGATTTGTCTTTCCTCAATCCTAATATGTTTTGTTATTTATTCGACTTTGTGTTCGTCTTTACAGCATAAGTATTATTAAAAGCAAGGCAGTATTTATTTTTGATTTCATACTCTGAAAGTTATTCTAAAATTATCATTAACACGTAAAAGTTATCATCAACTCGTTGTCGTTGTAAAGTATGAAAAGGCAATTCAATGACGTTCTGACTGTCAGCTCTCACAGTTGGCTGGACAGTTTTCTGAGCTAATAACAAAAAACCACAGTTATTGTGTTGTCACTCTTAACAAGGCTTCGGCCTTAACAATTGATCTTAATTTTCGTAGAAATAAAGTAGTCACTGCAGTATTTGCAATTCAGGTATGGATTTTTGCGTTCTGCTCTCATTTGAAATGGGTTCAAATCACATTTTGCACAAAGGCCACTAACACTCCAGCTCCAATTTTTTAATTGGGACGTACTTGGATGCTGTTACATTCATTACAGCTTTTATCCTCCTCTTTTTAGAAATGGTGTCACCGTAGAAGGAGCGACTCATAAGCAAGTTGTTGACCTCATCAAGTCGGGAGGAGACTGCTTGACGTTGACAGTTATTTCTGTAACACAGCAGGTGAGTCTCTCCCAACATGCAAATTTTGAACTTTGAATGGAATATTAATAAGCAAAAAAGAACGAAAATTGTATTAAAATAACATGTTTTCTATCATTTCTTAGGAGGCCGAAAGACTTGAACCGCAGGAAGACCAAAGCGGTTATTCCTATATTGACTACTCGGACAAACGCTCCTTGCCAATAAGCATTCCCGATTATAACATTGTCAACCGTAACGGCGAACGTTACATAGTTTTTAATATACACATGGCAGGGCGCCAACTTTGTTCACGTCGCTACCGAGAGTTCGCCAACCTGCACTGCATGTTACGTAAAGAATTTGTCGGCTTCAACTTTCCCAAGCTGCCCGGAAAGTGGCCCTTCCAACTTAGTGAACAGCAACTGGACACCCGCCGACGAGGTCTTGAGCAGTATCTGGAGAAGGTGTGCGCTGTGCGCGTGATAGCTGAGAGCGAAGCTGTGCAAGATTTCCTCACGGACACCGAGGATGACATCTCTGCCTCGCCTGTCGATATTAAAGTAATGCTGCCTGATCATGAAGTCGCCACCGTTTCGGTTAGAAAGTCCGCAAATGCTCAGGTTGTGTGGGAGCTGCTGGTGCAACGCGCTAGTCTCACGTCGTACACACAGCAATACTTTTATCTCTTCGAAATTGTGGAGTACAATTTTGAGCGCAAGCTGCAGCCGCATGAGATTCCGCATCAGCTGTATGTGCAGAATTACAGCACCGCATCCAGCACATGTCTGTGCGTGCGACGCTGGTTGTTTTCGGTGAGCAAGGAGCTGACACTCCCAGATGGCGAGCAGGCGGCACGTTTCATATTCTATCAGGTGAGTGGAAGAGGAGAGAACTGTGAAAGAATGCGGCCTTTGGAGTTTCACTCGTGCAAATTCTCAACGAATTTATTAAAGAATAAATGATTTCATCAGCATTAGAAGGGTTTTAAAAGCATACATTCTAATACATTTCTATATCTACCTTGTCTCCTTCTCTGCGTTACAAACGGAAGCACAAAGTGAAGGCTGCATTCCGTAGCAAGTGTGAAGGAAGAAGAAGGAAATTTTTAAAAAGTAATAAATTTTTGAAAAGTAATTTTCGACCGCTTTTCAGGCTGTGGATGAAGTAAATCGTGGCAATATACGCGCCGAAGGTCGTCTGTATGAACTGAAGGCCCTACAGGATGCCAAGAAAGCGTGCGAATACCTGGCGTTGGCGCGCACCCTTCCCGGTTATGGTGATGTAGTTTTCCCGCATTGTTCCTGTGATAGTCGCAAGGAGGGACACGTTCTGCCGGCAGTGGGTAAGCTTTGGTTAAAGATTTCTCGGGCGGTATTTCTCATTCATAGCGAAATAATCCGACTATATTATTAAGGATATGTTGGTCTAAAAATGCAATTGAGAAAGCGTAAATCCAAAAGTCAAGTTCCTAGTCTTTAGACATAAAATTTATGTAGTTCTCTTCCCCTTACTGATTCAACTCACTGACCTTTTCCTTTTGTCTCTTCATTCGAACTCCTTGAAGGCATGAAGAGTTTCCGTTTGCATGCTTGTCGCGAAGACGGTGCCCTGGAGGCACAAATGGTTGAGCTCACTTGGGACAGCGTGACGCGCTGGGAGAGTGACGAGGAATCGATGTCGTTCTGCTTCCAATACAATCGTCCCGACAAGCCACCCCGATGGGTGAAAGTCTATACGCCATATGTAAGGTGTTTTCGTCTTTAAGGGGTTTCAAATACTAATTTTTTTATATGTTAGCACGCATTCCTGGCTGATTGCTTTGATAGAATAATGGAAGAGCGCAAGTGGGAGGATAGTGGCGATTAACAACACGACTGCGGCAAGAATATATAAGATTTGGAAAATAAGCCTGTTATTTAAAATTTATTATATATTTATTTATATATAGCTATTGGTACTTTTACGCATAACATGAATTCTTTCCTCCTCATATCACTTCTTTTCTGATATTATCTTCTATTCACACGTTCACGCATCTTCACCTTTCCTGTTACAATGTAGTTGAAACTTTGAGAGATCGAAGGTATTTCACGTTTAAAAGTCGCAGAATCTTTTGAATATGATACTTTGACAGCGAACAGTCTTTAAGCGAAAATTGTGTTACTTTATCTTGTTTACATCCAGCAAACATTTATGAACTGAAATAGTTATCCACCAAAAATGTAAATACTCTTTACACTTTGATGGTCAATAGATAATCGATTCATTTCAGATTATATGAACAATTTAGCAAAAGACATACATGTAAGCTAAGAATAATCAAATTAACTTACCGCATACGTTTTATTTGGCTTTAATGTTTGCTGGGTTTAGGCTTGTTTATATAAGTTATTTAAAGTTATCTAAAGGAACCGAATTATTAACGTGTTCTTTGAATTTACATTCTTGGTTAAGGTACATTTATTTGATAAGTACTTTCAGTAGGTACTTCATGCGATTATAGTTTACTTTATTTACTGTACTATATTGTTAAGGATATACATACATTTATAGACAAATTCAAACATTTCGAAAATACACCATTTTACAAAAATCATAATTATTAAACAGAGCGGTTGAAGCTGCAAGAGTTGATATTTGCAAAAGCTGGCCCTTCAGAAAGCATCAGCGAAAAGCTCATTTGAAATCAAATAAACACTTACTATTAATATAACTAATAATATAGTAATTTTGTAGTTTGCACCTACATAGCAGAAACTAGTGCACGCGAATCTCAAATTTATTATAATTTCCACGAACTCTTGAACTGCAGAAAGCGTAGTCAATTTTATGAAACAAAAGCGTCGTTTTGCAAATGCAGAACTAAATTGCATATACATGAAAATGTATATTACAACCCTTTCCAGTTAGAGACTTATGAAAATTATTGTTAAATATGTATGAATAATAAATAGCATTGGTAAATACGTATTTAAAATTTGAAGTTTCATAGAAAGTGGGGTCGAAATTAAAACAAAGTTGTGGTACGAAGTTATAAGAGAAGTTCTTGCTTTGCTGTAAATTTTTTCCTGCAGTTACGAATACATTGTTTGATATTTGCATTTTTGTTTTTTTGATGGCAAAATATCACGAGTGTAAGTTAAATTAATTTTACTTAATTAGATATTTAAATCTCTGATTTCCGTATGTGGAGAGATTTACTTCTTTGAAATTATTTCTAGTTGTGATATTTTACAACGTATTATATCGAATTGACTTTATGTGATTATAAGTTATGGTATTTACACAAATTAGCATCTGCAGCCATCGTCCTCTGATACAAATAAAATCTTTATTTGGAGAAGCTGGAATTTTTATTTATAAGATAATTAAATTGAGGAAGTGAGAAATTAATGTAGACGACTTCCTTGTGTAGAGATAAGAGAGAGAGAGAAGAACAAACAGTGTATACAACTGTGAAATGTTGAAAGATGATGAAACAGATGACGATATAGTATTGCGAGTGTCAACACACCCTCTCAATGTGAATAGCGTTTCATACTCCAAGTCCGAGTTTCACCAGACATCTCTCATGATTAATACGTGACAAAGACTTTATCAATTAAATTTTTAGCATTCCTCGTTTCGAAAATAAGACAGAACTGTTAAATATAAATATTTAAAGACCTATTTAATATATAATCACAATAAATCGAAAGCTGTTAAACTATTTGATGCGCCTCTGTCTCTTTATTAAGGCGGGTGTATTTTATGAAGGCGATTAATTCCCTTCCTGAGTTACATTATTAGTTTGACAATTTGTTGCAGAAAAGTTATAGTTTGATATGAAAGAATTCTTTGTTCCTAAATGATTCAAGCCTTTACTTGGACTTTAGGGACTTATTTAAGAGGAATTACGAAAGTACTACAGACTCGCAACAATCTGTTCAGGAAGGTGGAATATGGTGCATTTTTCCATATAAAACAAACTAAATGTCCGAATCTCCCCCGTACGCTGGTGCATGGATAATTTATGAATTAGTCCAACCCCTCTTTAGGTTATGTAAACTGTTAAAAAAAGCGCTGTAAATTTTAATTTATTGCAGTTCTATTTATTTACTATTTTAATGTTATTTTACTATCTCTTCACTTCAAATCAAAAACTAAGATCAATTGAATTTTGTGTTCATTCAATATTTATTATTAATTCTCTAGAAAACGATCAATCAAAATATGACAGTCTATTAGCAGTAGCGAAAAACAAAATCGGTCTATAGCGTATGGATCGTTTATTGGTCATTTGGACAACCGTAAAAAATATCTAAAAAAGACGATCGGACAATTTACACGAATTTTGAAAACCATATCTTCTCAGTTTTAAAAACGCCTTATATATTGAATATAAAGTTTTTAATAATGAAACTCGTAATTATTTTCTTGATATACCATGACTTCGATGATCTATTTGCAAATAAGAATCCAAATCAAATGTTAGGAATGAAAAGGGATTTTATTTAATTCTTCTATTTTATCAATTCGTCAATTCTTATCTGTCAGTTATTAAATAAACAGAATCTCTAATTCTGCAGTATTTTTATATAATTTTTTATATCAAGTATAATTCATATGCATGTATTTGTAAATGAGGCTCTAATCAATTTATCACAACTCACTCTTCAAAGCTTATCAAGAACTGTCTACAGAAACTTGAAATGGAACAATTAATACGTTAAAGCGATTTTTAGGATGTGATAATATAAAGATGTGGCAATGTTAACCTACATGTGCTCACCTGGGGACAATTTGATAGCTACATTTTTAACCAACATGTTTAATTGCAACTCGAAAAAAGTACAAACTCGAAAATGGTCTTATATACAAACTCGTACATGGTCTTGATGTGTATTTTGGATTGCCATAGGTGACGTAAATGTGGGCTTGAGGAGCAAATGAAATTACCAAAAAGAAACTCAATAAATCAGTCAATTTGTTTTTTAGTTATTCTCCGTACATCTTAACAATTCCGCACCGCTGATATAAATAAACGAAGTGCAAAGTTTTCACGATATATTCAGGAGATATTGTGATTATTTACGCTTTCTGTTACGCAGGACACAAGTAACAAAATAAACTGTGAAGACTTCGAATTTAACTGTAACAACTGAGTACCGAAATATAATAAAATTAGTATTCAAATTACAATTTCAACCCACATCAAGTAAGCGCTTCGTTTGCTAGTTAATTAAGAACGTAGACTTTTAATTAAAATCAAAATATGGCTCATATTTTCAGTGAAAAAAACCTATAAAGCAAATTTTTATGTGGGTTTTTCTAGAACTTCGACGAGCCAAGGTTGCAACCACCTCCTTCCTACCTTGCCAATAACGGCTGCCTGATAAGCGTCTATAAATTGAGCAATACAAATCAGATATTGCACTTATCACAAGCGATTAAATGCCAGCTGTAAATAAACGAAATACTCGTAGTATGTGCTCGAATATAAGCGAGAACTTCCTCTTAACACGCCTCACCAATTCACTGATAACACAAAGAACAGCCTCGAGTAAACAGAGTGCTTCAGTAATTGGGGATCGTTGTGCAAAATACGATGAAGTTAAGCTCAGTTCAAATACAAAATAATAATTTCGAATTTTCCAATTATGCAGATCAATATTTGCTTAGAAATCCGCCAAAGAAAGCCTTGCCGAGACTACGAACTCGCACTTTCGGTCGTTGATATGGAGAGAATGCTTCGAGGTAACCCGCTCGAGAAGCATTCTGTGATTCTGGTGGGCTGCGGTTCCGCTGGTAGTTGTCTCGTCTAGATGGTGCCGTCTTAATTAGACCCCGACTGAAATTCACAGTTTATCTTTGGTACCGTTCGACCGAGAGTTTCAGAACCGCGTTACGTGTTCCGCCCACTCCACACCTTGGTCGTGCGCGGCATGCATACACGATCGCTTTGAGCTGGACTGTTTTGCGGTTAACACTTGCGGACCAAGTTCTGAGAAACAATCGCCAGCCCTCAGACAAACGGATTGAGTGTCGCACAGATCGGTTGTCGCATTGCGGATTCATTGTGTTTCATACGAATTTCGGCTTTCGGAAATATATATTGGCGCGATCGTAACGTTTATTACAGTGAAGTTGATTTCAATGCGCGAAGAGTAGCTGCTGCTACATTGTCTGGAACACTTGTGTTTTCTACTTCGGGTTTACTTCTTAGTGTTGACAGTCTTGAGTGTGAGTTTTGGTCGATTAAATAGGACGGTTTTTACTAAACTTATTAGTAATTACGGAAAGATAAACGTTAAAAATCGAATTAATTGCACAGACCTGCATTTTTACTTGGATTTTAGCGGCAGTTTGGTATTCAAAAGCCAGAACTTAATAAAAGCATTAGAATTTTCACAACACGGCGAGTTTTTGAGATATTTGTGGTGTGAAAATGAACTTAAACGACGATTTACAATCTGAAGCAGAGCAATGCGTGCCTTTGATGTCTGCTCCGCATGTTTTGGACGTTAATCAGCGGAATCAAAAAATACCGTATGCAGACGATCCCGATCCTTCCAATGTGGCGCTCAACGGGAGATACAGAATATCTTTGAGCGAACGACGCAATAACGATCATCTGTCGGTCAAGTTAACGAATCAAACACTTCAAGACAGCTGCGCTCGGATTGATCGATCTGGAGCAGAAGCGACTGCCATCGGCCGTGATTTTGGTGTTGCTAGCGATGCCGAAATGTCGCCGGAGATCGTCATAACTGCAGAGAATGTGAGCCGAAATCTCAGACGGAACTCCATTTCCTTGCCTTCGGGCATAAATGCGCTGGAGTTGGATGCCTTGCGGCGGAGACATCAAATGCAGGATGAGGAAATCTTATCGGAAGAGGAACACAACTATAGCCGGACCGATAGTGTAAGTACAAGATGTACATATTCTCTAATATCATTATTTTGTAAAATTCTTGTTCTAAGAAATTTGAATATCATTACTTAATTATTTTGCTTTCGGTGCGATTCTGGCTGAGAAAAAAATCAGGTAAACTACTGCAATAACAATTGATTGCAAGTGTACGAAATGCTGTTGCGATTAAGCGGCTAACAATGGCTTTAATAAATGGCAAAATAGAATGGGAAAAATATTAAAACGGTCCGCGAAAAACAACGCTTAATCAATGCAATGAAGTACGCTGTGAAAGCAAAATTAAGTGCTGCAATTATATCTGCCAACCTTATGAGAGGATTTTAAAAAGTGCCTAAAAGTATGCTCAGTTTTTAACGATTGTTGGTTTTAACAACTTCTTGTTTTAGAATAGCATGGTCGGATTTAATATTTCATTTCAAATTCAAATCCTAGAATTCACTTCAATGATATTGTGATGATAGATTTCACTTTTCACAGCAATAAAGTCAGTTATGTAAGCGTTAAAAGCTTTATTCGGTAATAAACAATTAAAAGACCACGAAGACGTTAATGGGTTTAACGCCCCCCAGCAGCACCACGTTAATTTGCTCTCAATCACGCTAAAATCTAATGAAAGATATATACGGTGTCTTGTTTTCAGCTATGAAAACTTACAACAACATTTTATGATACCCAATAAATGTCGCCACCGCGTTGGCTTTTGCGAGCAGAAAATTATCAGCTCAACGCAAACACTTCCAAACTGCGTGTAGACAGTAGCAGCAGGAAGAAATATAGTTGGAAATACTATGTAATTAGATAATTAATCTCAGCCTGTGCAAATGATTACACGACCCCAGCTAAATGGCGTGATTAAATACAATTTATAATTTATGGGTGGATCAAGCGATCGACAGCGATACAGCAACGCTTTTAATTGCTCTCTGGCGCGTTATTCGCCTCTTGGTATTCGTCAGTCCAGGTTAAAATTTCATTGAGTTCAAAACGGTTTTGCAGATCGGTTGGAAAAAAAAATTAGCTTTGTGATGATCACCGAATTCGATGTGATGAAGGCAAATTTTGGCTGCAATTCGGAGAGTGTGTGTGTGTGTGTGTTTGCGATTTATAGAAATAGCAGGAGAATATAAAATGTAGACATGTTTTGATATTGGTATTCTTAATTTTGTCATTTGTATTTCTATTTCTTAAACAAATGAATGTGAATGATAATCTAATTAACAAAAAAGTGAGCTCATTCCATCAGCTGGGCTGGTGAAATGTGTACGTACATACCAGACGAACACACACACACACACGCATATATATATAGCAAAGCAGGAAATTTAGCCGTTAACCCATTAAGAACTCTTTCGTAATACTCGTATATTCAAAAATAAAATTAACATTAAAACTGAATCGAAACTTTAGTGGAGTTTTCAAAATATGGATGCAGAGAATGCTGTAGCTAAATCTCCGGATTTGTTGCATTGCTATACCTCGCGATCGATTGCAACTGTTGAAAGGTCAACTGATACTGATTCCGGTGCGAGTAGTATTTACAACAGCAATTCCAGCGTAAACAGTGTACTGGATAAGGCAGGTATTTCGTATACCGAGGAACTCAGAACTACTTGTTACATTCATTAATTCCTTTCTTTTCTTTTCATTTGAATTGTGTTTTAATCTAGTGTTCTAAAATTTGCATAAGCAGTTTATTTGCTTTTGTAGCTTATCACGTGTTTCAATACGTTTTGCTATTTTGGTTCCCGTTGCAGAACGTTTTCAGGTTGAGGATGTTGTAATAAAACCAAAGTGTAACGTTTCCCAATACTGGCGCCTTGTAAATCGTGTATTTCTTTCTCTCGCTCTTTCTCTCTTTTGTATTGCTAATCTCTATTCAATAGAGTCTATTGTATCATAATTACGCTCAGTTGCCGAAAAGTATGCTTTGATACCCTTCACCTGTTGAAATCATATTAAAAGTGTCATCCTCTCTCATGCGGCGGAGTTTTTAGCTGTAATATGAATGACGGGACTGAAGACGAACTGTAACAACTCAATTTTTCAATTCAGTTTCAAGGATATTGTCTTTCATTATTTTTTTAAAAGAGATATAAAAATCTGTAAAAATTAAATGTAGTTTAAAGAAATCATTAAGTTGTCTCTCATTTCTTTATTCTGTGCAGGTAACGGATGACATAAGCGGTTCCGTTACTCTGAGCGGCTCTCACAGTCATCAACTGGAGTATGGGAAGGAAGAGAGGGAAGTAAGTGATGATGACGATGACTGGTGTAAAAATGGACGAAAACTTGTGCATCGGTGAGTTCAAATATGCGATCTAAATGAAGTAGAGCACAATAATTAGTGATATCTTGAGTAAATGGAAAAATTTAAAAACAAGATTAGTGAATACAACAACCAGTGAGTTATAGTGAACGAATATGTGTAACACTGTTTAGACAAAACATTTTTCTTTTCTGTGTGAGCAACTTCGTTCAGTCTGCGCAACGTCGGTTTATGACCGACGCCATTGACCGCCCTTGTCGAGCGATCTCAGATATCGCGTACGATGCCTTTGTCTGATTGCTAAGTTTGCTACGTCTGCATAGCATAGGATTTTAGGTGTTTTTGCTTGTTCTGCTGACTCTCAACTACAATATTTACAGAGTCGGTTCAAGTGCCGAATCTATAACTACAAATGCAGGACAAAAAAATTCTCTGTCACAAATACAATGTAGATTCGAGTGAATATCATTACAAATTTGTGATAAACTGCGTGAGTAATTTTCTGAGCAGGAACAAGTTCGTTACTGTCCACACCTTCCACGCAAGAGATTTATTTCCTTCTTAATCAATTGAAATTTCTACCGAAAATTGAAGAGGTCAAATTTCTTAAATTCCTATTTATTAACTGATCAAAATACATTCCTGTCTTTCACTCAACTGCAAAGCGCAAAAAGCAAAAAATTAATTATTTCAATAAACACTGTTGACACTTCGCACTACTTTACAACAAAATGAGTTGTGGAACCTATTTAAGTACACATCTACGGACATTCCGAGAGTAATGCAGACACATACGTACACATGTATTCGTCACAGCATTCGCCGCCTTAGTGTAGGCGAATACTGTAAATAAGGTTAGTGGAGCAATTTGGAAACAAGATCTCTACCTGTACCTTGTATATGGATCGTAAGTCGGGCCTCTGTGGAAAGCATTACGACGCTATTCTTTAATGCAACAGCAGCAACCTGTTGCTACAGTATAATTGAAAGTTAGGAGAAATGTAACTCAACGGCGGCTTCAGTCGGAAAATGAGTATAGCAATCTCGCCATCTTGCTTACTGCAGAATTCATCTGTCGACACTTCCAACCACTCAACGCTGCCGACATTGAAAAAAAAACGAAAACAGCCAGAATGTCTTGTATTTATCTGACCGATTCATAAACAGAGATTTAGTAAGTGCTTAAGCAAATCATTCATTTCATCTCGGTATCCAGCGGATACGGGTGTCATGAACTGAAGAGAGAGCATAACTCGCGATCGCGTCGACTGTTGTGTTCAGCAGCAGAAATCTCCAGATTAGCAAATGAGACGAAGTGAGTCTGACGGTAAGGTAAGACGCTTCAGTGTTTTATCGTAATTCCACCGGATAGGGACGGAGAACTTCGTATCTTCGAAGAAATTCTCAGATGAAGTGAATATTCGCTCAGTTTGAGATAAGAAACGCGAAGAGGAACAAAACTTTGCTAGTAATTAATTACTTCATTTAGTGATGTTTAATAATTTGGAAAATATAAAATTTCGCTAGAAGTGAGAAACGCGATTTAAAGTGGCTGAAACAACAGTGGCATTCAATCTAACTGAGAATCAAACCTCGGCGTAGCTTGCGAGCGCATTTACTGCGTTTGTTGTTGTGAGTGGCTTATTTAATTTATTTAATTTGCTGGGAGTACGTGTACGCGAGTCTCCTGATAAATGCTTGGTTATCACTTATTTACTGTTACTGTCAGCAACAACCTTTATCCGCATTAGAGCGGATTTGTTATGAACTCGTGCGGCGGGCGTCATTCAGCTGAATTCTAGGGTTCGCAGTCGCTGGATTCTCGAAACGAATTAGGAATTGAAGTATAGTAATTCCTTTCTTCCTCGAACACATTTAGATTAATAAAAAAACACTAGAAGCTTGTCAGAGCCAATCAGGTTTTAGAATCTAAATTGTAGACTTAAAATATCTCAAATCAAGATCGCCGATCACATTGTAAAAGTTTAAAATTAAAAAGCTGTACTAACAGGTGTTATTTCATTCAATGAGATTCATTTTAGAATGAAACGAAGACAGCTTTTAAAAACGGAAGCCTTTGATTAATTAAACTTGGCTTTTTAGAAATTAGAAAAGTGAGAAACCAAAGCGAAAATCACTGATTGGATTGGGAGACCCTGGTGCAGCTTGCGGAAACTGTTTGCTCAACGGGCGGAGTTAATTCAATACCATATCCACACATGTATTGACATGTGGACCACCTTCGCATTCGCATTCGCATTCGCATTATAAAAAAGGTCTGCCTCGATCGCGGTAATCGTCGGCTGAAACAGCAACTTCGATTTCGATTATAGTCTCGAATTCAAGACGAGATCGTGCGCCTCACTGCAATGAATCGTAACGCAGACCACTGATATTTTCCTTTCTCTTCTATCGATTACAGTGATCCGTTCCGTAGTAAGCGGAGGGCCTCCATCGCTCCCCTTCCAGCGCTGCGATTAAACAGCAAAGAAATGCTGGCCAGTGATTTCGATACTCACAGCCTGGCCAGTAATCAGGCTTCCATTAGCAGCATCAACTCAGTCGCCAGCCTGTTGCGTGAAAAAATGCAGGTTCGCCCAATTCGTCAATCTTCATCACTTCATCCCGAGTTGATAATGACGAGCCCATCTACTCATTCCATTCCAGGCTTTTCCCCAGATGATACGCAAGAAGAAACGCGAAACCAAGGACTACAAGATAAAAATATTCGTCACCCTGATGTTCTTCATCATCGTGTTTTTAGTGAGTTTCAAACAGTGTTGAGCGTTAACTAATTAAACCTTCTAACTAGTTTTAGTTAAGGTTAAAGTAACGAAGTTGCATTAATTTAACGTTGTTAATTTTCTAGTTACTCCGTTAATCCTAACTAGTTAATGAAATAACTAGTTACTTTAACGTTAACGAGCGGTAACTGAGAGGACCGCCGTTAATCTCTGAGTTAACGTGTTACTGAGTTACTTTTTCGTTAATATTTCGTTTTAACGAGAGAAGAATAACTAGTTACTTTAACATTAACGAGGATTTCTATGTAGAAAGTAACGAAGTTAAAGTAACTTTAACGATTAACGAGTAACTAGTTGCAAATTCTGCCCAACTCGGATTTCAAACGGCAAGAACGAGAAAGTTTTAACTTTTGTCCCTCTCTTACAGATCGGTTATGCTTACGTTGCTTATCATCAGCAGCTGCTGACGAAGTCCTACTTTGAGAAGATCAAATTCAACTCGAACGATCGCATGTTCAAGATTCTGAGTCATGACGACAAGTTGGTCATGTCCGGCAAGCTGGGCGTTACTCTGGGCAACGACGTCAACCCGTTTCACTGTCTCGAGGACAACCGCAAGGCGGATGGCAGTGTCTGCATTGAGTGGAACGGCGTCGCACGTCTCTACATGAACTTCCAGGACATGGACGTCTTCCGTTGCTACACGCTGAAGTGGCAGGCCTTGAGTGACGGCTTGTTTCCCACCGACTGCTACGAACTGAACCGCGACAACGGGCTTTGGTTCGGCGGCAGCATCACGCGCAACAAGACGTGGTCGCTGAGCTCAACGGACTTCGATTTCGCACCTTTCACCAGCGGCGACACGAGCATCCACCAGTTCGGCAACGGCATCAAGCGGTACTTCATAAATTCCATCGGAGTCGCCATGCAGGTGGACGACAGAACGCCGCTGCACATAGCGGTGAATCGCTCGGAGAACACGCTGTGTTTGCGCGCCATGAACGACGAGTTCGCCTACGTGAATCATTTGACGCCGCTGCCCGAGCTCGAGTACAAGATCTGCACCACCGAGGACATGCGCAGCCTGCACATGCTGATGACCCAGCAGAGCCTGTGGGACGGCCTAAAGGAGGCCGACATAAAAGTGCTGCACACGCTAATCGAGGAGCCGGTGTGGAAGATCCCCTTCCAGAGCGAGGTGGACTCCATTAACGAGACGACGATTTACGATTACTCGGAGGAGGTAATCGCCATGGGCTTCATGCGGCTGGGAAACATCCTGGTGAATGAGTTCTGGCAGGAGAATATCGGCGACTTCACTGTGGACCGCGAGCGGTTTCCCACTCTGAAGAACACAATCGATGTGTTGCACCGCCGCGGCTTTAAAGTGGTCTTCACCATACAGCCCTTCATCAGCACCGACAGTCCGAGCTTCAAGGAGGCTGTCAAGAAGAAGCTGCTCATCTACGAACGGTACTCGGAGCGCAGCATCCCGGCACTCACGCGATACAAGAGCTCTTCCAGTGCGGGGGTTCTGGACATAACGAACAACGCCTCGGTGCCGTGGCTACTGCAGAAACTCGAAGCTCTGAAGCAAGAATACCAAGTGGACAGCTTTTTCCTGGACCTGGGCACCGGCTACAACCTGCCGCACTACTATCAGTGCCGCGAGACGCTGGACAACCCGGACATGTACGCCAAACTTTTTACGGACCGTTTGGAGAGCGCGGGCTTCATTGGCGTGTCCACTGCGAGCGTGGTTCCCCGACCACCAGCGTTTCTCAGCTTGCCGCCTTCCAATTCCTCGTGGGAGGGTTTGCGCGAAGTTATGTCCGTGATTTTGAATTACGGCTTGATCGGGTATCCGTTCGTGCTGCCAGGCGCCATTGGTGGCGACTACAAGCTGAATCGCAACATCAGCAAAATGATCTCGTTCTACTCGCTGGGACAGCCAGAATTGCCGGAGCCAGAGCTCTTCATTCGGTGGATGCAGTTGGCGACCTTCTTGCCTTCGATGCAATTCAGCCATCTACCCTCAGAGTACAAGCTGGAGTACATGACCAAGATCGCCAAAGAATTGATGAATGTGCGGCTGAAGATTGTGATACCGGTGCTGATGAAGTATTTGAGCGATTCGATGAACGAGGGCTTGCCGTTGGTCAGGCCCTTGTGGATGTTGGATCCATATGATCCGGCGTGCTTGATTGTCAACGATGAATTTTCTGTGGGGGAGGAACTAATCGTGGCGCCGATTCTGCAGGAGGCGACGGATGAACGGGAAGGTAAGGTTATCATGAAGAGAATATAAGAACAAGAGACGAATGGTGTTAGGAAAAAAATATATAGAGAAAGGGGGAGAGAGAAAGACAGTGAGAGAGAGAGAGAGACAGAAAGGAATAACGTCTAGAGCTTCATACTACTCGAAACCTTTTATTTAAAAATACTATTTTAATATGAATTTTTCTCGCAGTTTATTTGCCGCATGGTGTTTGGAAGGACGGTATCGACGGCTCACTCCGCAAGGGCAGTCGTTGGATTCACAGCTACAAGGTGCCCAAGGACAAGGTGGCTTATTTCGTCAAGATGCCCGACAATACCAGATTCTAATTTGTGATAGTGAAAGACATTCCGTGTAGTTTATGAGGAAAATGCATCTTTCTGTTATTGTATAACGAGTATTATTTAGTTTTTATTTCAAAATGTTACAAAAGACCAAACAGAAAAGTTACGAGTGGAACATGAGGGTACAAAAAAAGGAGAAAAACACATCCAAACTATTTCTTTGCACTGAAGCGTGAAAAGACGACCTCCTTGAAGTGTCCATCCAAACGGCCACCAAATATACGAAGACCTTAAGCTAGTTATTCCTTAAGTACTATACTACTATATTCTACTACTATATACTAAATTTAAAATTAAGTACAATTTTGCGCGAACTGATTACAGAAGGCTTACCACTTCTAGTCTAAGTTTTCGTCGGTATAAATGTTATACTGTTAATAAACAAATAATAAACAAATCCAAACGTTGTAATAATGCTAAAACCTTAAGAATTCCGCATGAGTACAAAGACACTCTTAACTTCCTCTGCGGATCGGCAGGCGGGTAAGAGAGACCCGCAGTCGGCAGAGTCGGGGGGACGCGTTGAATTGTTGCACACGGAGTCGTCAACCACAACCTCGTGCTGATCGAGGCACATAACAGAGCGACGTTTGAGCGCTGGCTGTGCACCGGGCGCGGTGCAAGTCACCGGACAGAACTGCCAGGGACCCGCCCACCAATGTGCCGGACATTGGTGTTCGTTGCAGTTGCGCGCCTCCTTGACGGGTCGCACATTTTGAGCATTCGACCAGCAAAGTTCTTCCCTTTGAGTCCCTGCATGAAAAATTTCAAGTACAGATTCCTGAACATTCCGAAATTTCGAATACCAAAAAGTCCTTATAAATTCAGAGCTTGCTTACATTTTCCATTTTCATGACAAAGCGGCTCACGGTATTGCATACCCACGCCGCAACTTGTGGAACAGGCGGTCCAGTTGCTTAGCTGCCAAGTGTAGTTCCGCTCAGCACTCGCTCTAAGAACAGGTGGCAGCGTGAATTCATAGTAGATGCCCTCATTGGGATCAGATCCACGCACAATGACCTGTTTCGGAGAATTTTATGGAAGGACTATCTTAGACTTCAACATTCAAGTGGCGAAACGAAAGCGCTTACGTATAAAGCAATGGGAAGCTCTATAGGATGTGGTATACTAATGGTCTCTTGTTCATCTTCGCGATCGTACATGCTCTCGGCTCCGGCGATGACGAACTCGCCCGGCATGGAGATGAGGCTACAAAAAGTAGTAAAAGTCATCTTGATTAACCCAAATTCTTGTCTTTGTGATGAAGAAACCTCAAGCCCTTTTTATACGTTTAGAATAGACTTCACTATATAATAATGACCTTTATAATATACTCTATATTCATTATTATAGACTAAAGCTCGACTAGCGCTTCTTGTTTTAATTTAATTTCAATTTTATATCTGTTTCTCGAATATCTGAAGACCGTGACAATCAATCACCAAAATATATTAGAAGTTTTTATGCATAAATTAATTACCTTTCCCCATTGAGATAAAAGTGACTGCTATTAGCTTTCGCAACGCTCAGGAAATGTGCCGAGTTACTTAGCTCCTTGATAACGATGTGGCGCGCCTTAGCTGGTATTGTGATCAGCTCCACATAACCTTCGGTGACATTGATGGTCTCGTTAAAAACTCCCTGTGTGGAGGAGAACGAGATACTATAATACAATCAATTTATGATCATCACACATGAACTTTACCTTCACCGGCTTACATTTGTCACCACTGCCGCCACAAATGCCACAGCGATCTTCTTGAAGATCAGAATCGAAGGACCAGTCACAACCAACTTTCTGGAAAAAGCTCGTTTAATTGATCATTTCCAAAACTCGTGAGGAATGTTTTTCTCCAAAGCCTAAAACGAAAGGACTCCTCACCTTGCAAATGCCATCGATACACATATTTTTCGTTCCAAGGGTACAGGGCGTGCCATCGATTACTTCGTCTCGCCAGCTAGCTATGATCGTGTCATCCACATCGGTGCAGAAAAGCTTGCATGGATAGTCTGAAAGTCGCGTTTGTCCAGTAATGAGCAAAAATGCTGAAGACGGAGGTACTCACTTTTGTCGAAAAAGGGTTGCCACTTATAGGTCGAGCCCTGGTAGGGAACGCTGTCAAAACCGGAGCACTGCTGAGCGCGGAAACTAATCTCACCCAAGGGACAGGCCTGCGTGTTGCAAATTTTGTATCTGCGAAGAAGATCGCTGGACTAAAGGTCCTCCTGCCCAATCACCCAGCCGAACTCACCTCTTGCGCTCCCCTATACAAAACACCCCACCATTCTCAGGCTGTGGATTGTTGCATTCACGTCGCTGCGTGGAGATCCCACCACCGCAACTACGAGAGCACTCGCTCCACTCGGACCAGCTGCCCCAGCCACCATCAACGGGCACCACGTCCTCCTTGGCCACGCAATATCCATTTTGGCACCACTACAATTTTTTATCATGATGTGACTTTTAACGTATTTTAAAGCTCGTAAGATTATTCGCGCCAACCTTATGTTTTCCACAACTGGTTCCGGGCGCCGTGGGCCGCATATTGGTGACGCACTCGCCGTTCACTTGGCACCACAAGGTCGAGCAGATCTCATTCATGGACGAGCAGGCGCCCACATCACCATCGGTCAGATTGAACTGCAGACGACACTGCAGCTCCGCGTTGAATAGTACACCTGGCGGCAGTTCCGGGTAGATATACTGATCCGCTGAATTGGGTGTATCATCCAGGCAATCGCCGAGCCCCTGACTGCCGCGGGACGATACATGTTATGCTAACCATTTCACATTTGTCCCAAAAACTTACTCTAAAAAGTGGGTGATAAACTTGCGACTGCAGTTTGACCAACAGACCTGCAGCGTATCTGCTCCGAAAGTGGGCGTCATGATGTGTACGATGGAGCCCACGCGTGGGTGACAACCAATCTTGGCGGTATCGTGAAACATTCCGAAGCTTACGAGGAAATGGTTAAGGTTTTGTTAATTTCGGACGTCAAATAGATCTGAATAATTAATGTGGTCAAGTGAATTCATCCTGGTAAAAGTTTGCTAACAATTTAGCCCACTTTTCAACCTAAACCTATTCTCGGACAATTCCGGATCGTAAGAACAGTTTTTTGGGGCAATAAATCAATAACCATTTAAAACATTAAGGGTAAATTTAATCCCGGAGAAATAGTGGGTTATTTGCAATAGGGTTCGTCTCGAATGAGGGCAAAAGAGTAACATTTAATTGTCCCTTATCAATATATTATATCAACAGCGCATGTTTATTGTAGCGATTAAAACTCCTGAGGTGAAGCGGGTTTCCAATCCGCTCGATCGTATGGCCACCTGCTCTGTTTCCTTGAACGATTTTATTTGCGCTCATTTACATCTAAATATCTTTAAATACTTTTGAATAATTTATTATTTCCTTACTTTGCCCCAACGAATGTTTCCGATATTTGTTCGTGTGAGAGTCCGACTTAATGGTATTTATCGAGTTTTTATGGAGCAACAAAGAATTAATTAATTTTCTGAATGCATATTTAATGGTCATTGATAGTGATTTACAACTCAAGTGATGTGGGCAGCAGGCGAGTAAAAAGTCTCATTGAAGTCATAAATGACGTTGCACTTGGCATCTGACCGAACAGCCGACCGACGATTATGCGACCAGCCTTTCTGGCGGCCCACCAAGCAGTCTGCCAATTGAGTTGTTGCGTTCTGATTCAGTTCGGGAATGACAGAAAAATGACAAGCACTGGCGTGAACACAAATCCACTGATTACCCACACATGTACTCGTAGTAAGAAAAGAGAGAATGATAATAACAACAACAACGGCCAACCACACCGTTGACAACCCTAACAATACATGTGTGATAACTTGAAATCCATAGAGCAATCAATAAACGGACACATTTATCAAATGCGAATGAAGATCGAGGTACGCAATCAGCCAATACATCGCGTGGGCGTATACGTGCAATAATACGATACAAGTCATTCATCAATAATGCGAGGCATTCAGCATTTCAGCGTGTCTTTCAATCGAATTTTCTTACAAACGGAACATAAAATTTGTTACTTTTCAAGTTTTAACAACTTACTTGTGTCCCAACTCATGTGCGATCGTGTGCGACAACATGATGCCGTTGTCTTCGTTGACGCTGCACGACTGCTTCGGTTTGCACATGCCGCCCACATTGGCCAGGCCGAGGGTCCTGAAACGATGCGAGGTGGTAGCGTACGGAACGAAGGAACGTATATGAGTACAATGTCACAATCGCAACTCTTGAGTGTCGTCTCGAAGCGTTTGTCAATCCGATCCACTTACATGCAATTATTGCCGCATATATTCTTCCGTGTTATGAGGACGGCAACGTCATGGTGCTGCGGATCACTTTCATGGCCTGCATTGAGCTGGTGCTGCCATCTGTGGGAATAAATAGAAAATGAAACAGATAATTAAACAGAGAAGTTGGAAACGATATCGCTGAAATCAGTTAAAAGTTTCACTTCAGAACGAAATGATGAGGGAATCGACGTTAAGTCGTTTTAATGCGAACTTAATGTAAGTATCGACCTGAGACTCATTTTAAGGCGTGCAATCGGATCGACCTACCAAAGCCACTAAATTTTTTTGGCATAGCAACGTCTACGCCGGGATACTTCTGGATATCTTATCGCCTGAACAATCAGCTCGGGCGGACTAATAATGCGCCTTCAGCAGACAACTGGCGCCGGCCGCACAGACTCAAAGAGAAGGTAAAGCGATAAAAACCAATCACTTGTGTGACTTTATAAACCTCAACCACAGCACGAATTTCAGGAAACATTAAAAATACATAAGCGGTTAAGAGGGACGAGCTGATTAGCATTTTGCGAATTCCAGGAATAACCACGAATTGCGATCCTCGGTAGCACAGTAGGTAATGCGAATCGAGTCGAGGATGTCAACAACACTAATAAATTGTGTTGTTCTCAAATGTTCCCAGCGTACTTAAGGCCCAGCAAAGCGTTAATATTTGTAGAAAACTTAACATTTTAAAAAGAAAAAAAATTCCCTTTCCTTCTTTCCCCTTCCACTAAAATCCCACCGCCAACACTAAACGATGTGGCAAGAAAATTTCTTCCCTAGCTGACTCACCCACAAAATGTATCCAGATTTCGTTGCGCATTCAGCGTCAGATTGAGTTCCGGATGTGCTTCGTCTTCCTCCAGCAGAATGATCTTGACGACAACCACCTCGATTGAGTTGCCAATGCTGGGGTCCTTGTACAGAGCGGAGACCATGTTCATTATGGTCAGAAGGTATGTCTCGACGTCTGTGTGGAAGGCAACCATCGAGGCGTCAGCGACGATCAGTGTCTCCACATGGCGTGGGCTGCTAATTGAACGTTTCGAACGAGAAGATCGCGATGGTGTCGATGGTGCTGCTGATGATGATGATGATGATGATGACGATGATGATGAAGGTGATGTGAATGCGGCAGAGACCGTGGATGGTGATGATGATGATGATGATGATGTTGATGATGATGTCATGCGTTGGCTGCGACTTTCGAGTTGCTCCTGCTTTTGTTGCTTCTCCTCGGAATACCACGACTGATTTCCTGTCACCGAAACTTCCTCTGCACTTTTATATTTAAACTTGGTCCGCGGCCGATGCCGTGCCGGATTTAATGCTTGTCTCTGCAAATGTCGTCGGATTTTTCTGCCACCTTGAATCTTGACCTGGTTTGCGTTTGGGTGGCGCAGAATGACGCGTGTGGGTCGGCCGCGGGTTGACGAAGGAAGCGGTGACAATAATATTTCATTGAGAATTTGCATTTTAATAGGATTTCGTTTACAAATTGTTACTGCTTACTTTGCCCTGCCGTTGCCATTCGAGTCTCGTCTCGAGGCGCCTGCGCGGCTCCTTGGTGCCGCAATTGCTCTTCGCGTGCTGGTACCTCTTTTTGTTGCGAGCAGCGCGCTTTCTGTCCCGTCTCCGCTTGACTTTCTGATTCGACTGCTGCAAGGCGAAAACTGCATGAGACTTTTTTCTCTCAAATTTTATTGTAGGCTTGAATGGTTGCTTGGTCTCTGAACATGCAGATGAATGAACACATTTGCCGACGAAGGGACGGACGGACGGACGGACGGATGGGCGAACGAACGGACGGATGGGCGAACGAACGGGCGGACGGACTGTTGAGGCAATCGTCGTGCGCAGTTTCGTCCGTCTGCCCATCCGCAAGCAATTTGTTAGTCGTCGCCTACTTGAGGAGTCCTCAGATTGGCTTCGCCTTCGTGGCGCATGCATTCAATTACCTTCTCCTGGACTGACGATCTGTGAAACACGACGTGCGGATGTCCGTTCGTCGGGTGGGCGTTGTGCAGCTTGGACGGCTCGATGAAGTACTCGTTATTTTTGGACTTAATGTGGCCAACCTGTTGGTGGTAAGCAGAGTGGAGATGCAATAAATGACATTTTAAATTACTATAGTTGTCCGCACACTGATGTCATCACCAGATTTGTGCAGTTTTTCGTTTGTTCTCATTAAAGTTTTGGCGCAACAAGAACTCGGACTCGGCATTTTTTTCTAATCCTGACTTGTAATTAAGCATTCTTCAAGGACCAAACTATCGAAAGCTTATACAGATCGACGCAGAAGGCGGCCAAAAGTAAACACAACACAAAAGTTGTTCCTTTAGCAACACTGAGGAAGCGTTACTGGCGAAAGCAGCTCCCTACATCGGCAAGTCTCGCTTACGTGGCGCGGCACGACTGAAAAACTGGGCAAATTAATAACAAATGGTAACCGACCATTACGAGTGTTTATGGCTTTAATGACAAATAATTGTTGCTTCCGTTAGTGTGAGAAACATGAGACGCAGCACGAGTCGCGCGCCGCTCGGATGGCGCCTGAACCGAAGTCGCACCGAACAAAAGCTCTGCACGGAGCACGATTTAGTTTATTACAGTCATTACTTGCCGCTCTGGTGGGCGGAACGCAGACCACTGCCGCTGCCAGTGTGCGGGAGCACCAGTAACCGCCGGCCTGCCAGTAACCGGCGGTGTGTCGCGGAGTTCCCTCAAGTTGTGCGACGGTGCCTATTTTGCTGTTGCCTGCGAAAAGGGAGGAGCAAATTCGAAAAATACTTACAAGGCCATCGCACGTGGACACGGCCACTCTGGACTCGGAATATCCACGAATCTTGCCATGGAAATGACAGTCCGTATTCCTGCTGGGCTTCCTGCGAGATCTGAGATCACGGCGATGGCGCTCGATGATCAGATGCGGCGTTAAGAAATAGCTATGAGGTCTGGATTGTGTAGAAAACGTTTGGCGATTGTTAAGTTGCTCATGCGGTTCTGTCTTGCAAGTGGTGTGACCTACCGCAGTTCCAGATGAAGCGTTTCATTATCGATTTCTAGGTGGTAATGCAAGTCGTCGGAATTGCCGGCGGTCTGCTCAGTATCGACGTAGGTGTTGAATTCGTGCCGCTGTTCGTGGTGATGCGTCAGATTGTGCGTTAGAAACTCCCCATGACGATTGACTCTCCGTGGAATCACTAAATAGCCAGACAGTAACTCATCTGAATGAACTCCTGGAACGAAACGATTATGAAGTATTCAAGATGAAAGTATGATAGAGGAAAATTGCATTCGTGAGGCTTTTGAGTGAGAAAATTGTATATCGTGAGGCTTTTCAAAATCGGCCCATGGAGAGCATAATTTTTTCACTGAAAACTTGCATTTTAATTAAAAATTACACATAATTACATTTCTTTCTTTGTCAAAGAACTTAATCGCATAATAAAATCTAGTCTGGGTTATATTAAATGTACCCTAAATCACCTGCTAAACTTCGTATTTAAATCGTGACAGTGCTGAGTGAATTTCTAATTCAAATTCATTCAGAAAAAAGCCAATTTATGCATGCGCCACCCATGTTAAAATCAAAACGCTGATTAAAACATTAGCGAAATGCAAAACACGATTTTAATTGAGTTGACAAACGGAACGCTTCATCGCCTTAATTCTTGGCCATTAACATTCGGACCGAACGACCAACCGCTCCACTCAATTGAGTTATAAACTGCTGGAACCGCTTTAATTGAGCGATTAAATTGCAATCGCACGGACTCGAGTTCGGCGACTGCTGTTTGATGCTTCCAAGCGAGTTGCTGCCAAGTGTGTGAGACGAGAAATGATGGAGTGTATGGAGACGAATCTTCGATTTGCACACTAATCTTCATCAAATCAATGCTTTCAATTTTCAAATTACTGAGATCAAGAGAAAGAGAGAGGGGGGAAGATGGAAAGAGCGAGAGCGACAGAGAGAGAGAGAGAGAGATTGAAAGATTGTTTATATATTTAGCTATTCAAAGTATTAAAATAAATTAGTTAATTCGCTTGAAGTCGGTTAATTCGGTTGAAGTCGGTTAATTCGGTTGAAGTCGCTTAGTTCTGTTGAAGTCGCTTAGTTAGGTTGAAGTCGCTTAATTTGTTTAAAGTTCCATAACTCGGTTGAAGTGCCTTAATTCGGTTGAAGTTGTTTAATTCTGTTGAAGTCGCTTAATTTGGTTGAAATCGCTTAGTTCAGTTGAAGTCGCTTGGTTACGTTGAAATCGCTTAATGTGGTAGAAGTTGTTAATTCGGTTAAAGCCACTTAATGCGATTAAAGTTAGTTAAGTCAGTTAAAGTCGCTTAATATAGTTAGAATCTTAAATCGACTGACGCTGACTTGTTAAGCTGAAGTCGTCTATTTCCTTCGTTGTCCCTTCATTCAGTTCAATTTGGATCAAGTCCCCTTAATTCAGTTAAAGTCGCTTAATCTGATTGAAGTCCCTCAAGTCGGCTGATGTCCCTTAACTCGGTTAAAGTTGCTTAACTCGGTTGAAGTCACTCACTTCGGTTGAAGTCACTCACTTCGGTTGAAATCACTCATTTCGGTTTAAGTCACTTAATTCTTTTGAAGTCACTTAATGCGACTGAAGTTCCTTAAGTCAGTTAGTCTCTCAATTCGATTAAAGCTGACTTGTTCAGCTGAAATCGTTTCCTAATTAACTTAAAGTCGCCTAATCGTTTATTGAAGTCGTTATGACTTCAAGTGCCTTGATATAAATGAAAATTATCAACACCTGTACTTACCCACAAGTTGTCCCTTGGCCAGCCCACTCCAGAAACACAACAGGAAGCTTATGTGGTACGCTATTGAGTGCCGTCGTTGTTCCATAATCACGACATGTAATAACTTCTTCAGGTTTGGTTGAAATTCTCGAACAAAAATGTTTCAATACTTCGGCTTTTAAATGCTTTTGCAACAAATATTATCCGTTGTCAATCAGTGTGATAATTTTATTGTTTAAATTAAACATTGCAATCGGAGTGCATTCAGTTAACCGCAGGGCGTTTTTCTTTCTCTGCAAAGAGTGAAGAAAAATTGAATTAATAGCATTAATTGAGAACTCAGTTTGGTTTACTCTTTTGAAATAAATTTATAAATTTTATTTATTCAATAGACTTCAGGTTAAAAATCAGTTACGCCCGAAAATGCTAGCACGTTGCGCACAGACTGCTAACATTTTTAGACGCCAATTCAATATGTTCCCCATCATCCCCTCACCGGTCCTCACTAGTCCCCACCGTAGCCACACCAGTCCCCACCGTCGCCACACCAGTCCCAACCAACCATCCTTCCAAAATTCAACTGTCTACTCCACATAAGCGCATTCGATTTCGAAAAGGCGGCTTCCGCAAAAACTCGCCGTAAACCAAATTAGGCGGCAAGCGGCGCTGTTATGGCGATAACGCCGCGCACAGGAAAGACAGGCCGAGGCGCCACACCGCATCGCGGTTCGTTTCGTGGACTCCGCCACCGCTTATTTCAGTTTAGCGGCCGCATTAATGCGATCGCCGTCTTAATGGAATTAACAAAACGAACGAACGCCATAAATTAAGAGATCAGCGTAATGATGAGAAGCCCAAGATCGTGGATTGTGTGAAGACATCACGTTTTTAAATCGTAAATTTTCGGATAAATGTTTTCACTCGATTGCCATATTTAAGCAATTTCGCAGAAGCCGGTCCTCATTTCAAATCGCTCCAGTAGCCACCGCCCTACGCGCACTCCAGCCTTTATTTATGCCTGCGCCCCGCTTTGGCACTGACAGAGGCGCGTTCGCTCGATCGTGAGCACCGCTCGACTTGGCTGAAATCACTGCGAATTCTTCGCGGTGTAAAACGTGTGCATAAAACTAATCGAATTAAGTTACGAATGCTCAGATCGGTGTTGTGTGTTGTGTGTTCGAGTACTGGATGCTTGTAGGCATGAAAAGGCTGCTGCTGCTGCTGTTGCAGGCTGCAGCGCAGCGACTTGAACTGCCGCACGACGGGGGTTCCGTGGCAGCCAACTGACGTACGCTATCGCGGCTGTCAGTTTGTCGATGCAAATTATTCAATTATGAATCCAACATTTTGAGGCACGTTATAAATCAATTTTACCGGAGTTAAATTTGCATTTAATTGATGTTTTTGCGAGCGAAGGTATGACGAAACAGAAGCGTTTGCATGGTAAAAAGCACACTCATTTTTTTCTCAATTTAATTTAATTATTTTTCAATTTTAAGTGAAGTATTTTAATTTAATATTAAATAACTTATTTCGGTTATAAGGTTTTTTTAATATTAAGGATTTTTAAATATTTGTGCGTTGTGAATGGTGTTATTTTAAGTTAACAGTTTCTCTGGAAGAAATTTCAGCAGAGAGCGGTTATGCAGGGAGCATCCAAAGTTATAACGACTAGGCACACTCGTTAGTCTCTGAGCAAGATTTTCGGTTACCCTGTCTTGGCAGAGCGACTGCTGCGAAGCCGATCAACGTTTTAACCTCTTTAAAAACCACCGAGTTCTGTTCCAATGTTGACCGGCTTCGCAGCAGTCCCTCTGCCACGGCATGGTAACCGAAAATCTCGCTCCGAGACTGAGTTATAATTTCGAATATTCTCTCTACACTTAAACACTCTTTATTTCCGCCCCTCTAATTTGTCACATTCAAGTACTGGTAGCACTACATGATGCACTTTACCCGATTGAGTTTGCCACATTAAAAAATTTAGCGGACACATTTCACCTTATTTGATGTTGTCGAACTGTCTGTCACATGACATGTTTGACTGTTCATGTGGTGGAGGAAGCATATAACCAGTAATGATGTCATCTTGAGGGTATTTTTTGCGAAATATCTGAGCTGTTTCAAGCGCTTTTTGGTGCGGATCGAGACCTGTTAACAGAGGTTTCATAGCGCGTGCAGTTTTCCAGGTATTCCAGGTGTATTAAGTTATTAAGAGCGGCTTGCAAAACTCTGACTGACGAGTATTAACTGGCTTTGTAATTTTTTCCATTCGCTCTTAACCGCCACTTCTGGCTCACTTCTAACATCGTAAAGAGAAAAACGCTTTTCACCGGCACTGAATATAAAAGGCTTTCAAGCGTAAATGTGACCAAACTGATTCGATCACTCGTAAACTTTTTATGACCTGCTTAATTTGCTTGCATTTAATGGTAATAAAGATTTAATACGCCACACATACGCGAAAGCATTTTAGAACCAAACATTTTTATCGATTATGATATTTTCCTATTATTTGACCATAGAAAAGAGAAAATACAAATTGAAAGCTACGCGAAATTCCTGAAAGCTTTGATTAATTAACATATCTAATGAGAAATCGGTAGAGCGAAGATGATAAAACGATTTTGATGATCTAAGCTGACAGCAAAGCCCAAGGAAGACGAATCGAAACAACTCGCAGCAAAGCCGATAATGAACTTAAAAAGTATTAGAAATGCTGTCGACAACAACGCCAACACAAAGTCGATTTGCATTTTTCTCATACCGAACGATTCAGTTCAGCATTCAGTTAAAAGCAATCGCTGTGGGCTAAAGTAGCGTATGTGATGAATTCTGTCGCGTTAAAAGTACTATAACTGCAAAAACGATTTAGTATTTCGGGTCGACTGTTTGCTGAAATTACGATTGCACAAGAACAAGGAACGAGTTTGTGATGGCATTCGTCACACATCAGATCAGAGTCTCTTCTAACACGTTGTTTGATCCACTCGTTGGTTGATACTCGTGATCACTCCAGTTTTTCCTATCTTTGATTACCAATTGAGTTCATAAATCATGTAAATATTTCTTTCCGGTTTTATTTTATGAAGCTTTTTATTAAAATCATAACAACTACAACAACAACAACAAGCTCACATAAGCAAATAAAGCTTATTAATTATTTCACAGCGATTTTACATCGTTTTACATGTAATTAAAATGACAAATAAATAAGCAACAGATTTTCTGCTGTTAAAAATTTATTTATCGCAGCTGCGCGGATGCGTGTGTGTGTGTGTGTTTGTGGTTGTTCAGCGACCGATCGTCCGTCCAGCCGGCCGGCCACCTGTGTTGGGAGCGGACTGAATTGTTCAACTGCTGGTGGCTTTTATTGCATTTTAAGTGCTGTCGCATTTGCTGGTTCCACTTAAGTGCCCGCAACAAACACTTTTAGTGTAAGTGTTGCGACAAACACGAAACGAACCCACCGCCGACGGACAAACACACAGCGTCGTCGCTCGCAACGCGCGTTTCCTGACGCCTCCAATGTTTTGCTCCTCAGCCAATCGATTGCTAGCCGGCGCGATCAAGCGTTTCATTCATTCATTCATTCATCGCGACTTCCATTCACTCGCTAGAGCACTCATTCATTCGTCCATCCATTCATTCACTCCTCCGTTCCGTTGATCGGTCGGACTCGAACACCACAATGACGACTGCAGCGACGACGGGGGTTCCTTGAGTGGCGTGTAATAAAATATTTTTGTGAATGAAACGCGAGACTTGAAGAGTAAATCGATCTGCAGCGCTCGGGACGCTTATTTGCCTTTTTTTGCTTCTTCTATTCTAGTTTGCGTTTCGCTTAAGCGTTTGGCACACACGTGTGGGTTGCTGTTGCTCGGACCTGTTGGCGGCTTTTTAGCGTTGGCTTGAAATATTGATTTGGGTTTTTAATTTGCTCTTTAAATCGCAGATTTCTCGTGTGGCTGATGCGACAGACCGGACATTGGTTTGGACATGCGTGGCGTGCATCTGAAACGGTGATTAATTATTCTTTCTTGCTCCGGGTGAAAATGCTTGGCGACAGAAGAAGTCGTAGCACGTCTCCTGCGATGGAAATCAGTAGAGAGAGAGAGAGAGAGAGACGGCGGGGGAATCCGAAATCCAGTTTACAACTTCACAATCCCGGTATTTTATGAAGACCCCAAGACTTCATAAATAACGTTGCGATTACTTTACATTACTTAAGATTAACCTTATGTACTTCCAAAGTTGCTGAAAGCCTCAAAAATATTTATGTCACTGAACCAGAATCTTGCTACGTCAGTGTTCAACGCATGTATACCACAGAAAGATTGGAAATTCCCTACCTGAAGGTTCAAAAAGGACCCAACTTGTTTATTGTTGTATTGCCACCATACAAAGAAGGTTTCCCGAGTTATAAAGTTTCTAAATTACAAATGATTTTCCTTAATTACAAATTACTACTCTAGATTACAAGCGACAGTTCTTGAATTACAGATGCTTGTTCTGAATTGCAAGCGACACTTTGCGAATTACAAATTATTGTCCGGAATTACAATATAGATTTTTTAATTATTATAAAAATTGTGTTTTAAAACGCAAAGAATTAACTTTTCTGTTTTACAAACTATTACTTTAAATTACGAATGACACTTTTTGAATTACGAACTCCTGTTCTGATTACAAGTGTCGTCTTCTGAATCGCAAATCGCTATTCTGAATTACAATTGAAACTTTCTGTATTGTAAATGATGGTTTTTGTATTAAAAATCACTACTTTAAATTACAAACGCCGGCTCTGAATTACAAGTGACGCTTTTCGAAATACCGACCACTATCCTGAATTACAAGATAGTACTTTTTTGAATTTTATAAAACTTTCTTTTAGACGACAGAAGAGTAATTTGTAAATCAGACCACGATTTACAAATTACTCTTCCGAATTACAATACAAGTGACGTTTTCTGAATTACAATTAATTCCATGGTATCATTATTTGGTATCACTTAGTTTGATTTATTTACGATAAAAAATAAATGATTTGAAGAAGAAATTTAATTTATTATAAGAATAAAAAAATAACGAAATATTGATTATCTTGGAAACAATCAGAAAATAATAAAACTAACGAGATTACAAATATTTCCAAATTATCAGAAAATAATAGAAAACAGATTACTTGTTGATTACTTAATCAAAAATTATCCAGAATAATCTATCATTGTAATTTGAGTATTTTTAAATTTACTTCTAATCGCAAGTTGAAAATAATGGTTACAAAAATAAATATTAATTTTAAAACTTTGATTTATAATTATTACATTTTATTGGAACGTCTGAATTTGAAGAGGTTTTCATTATTCTTTAAAGATTACCTTTTATAAAACGCTCCATAAACGCGGATGAATTTCTTTTTTAACACATTTCATTCACATCTGCACATAATTTTATGCAAAATAAGTTTTAGAATATATTTCGCACATTCTAGATTCCAAATTCGTTTTTCATAGAATTCGATATTTAATCGTTTGCTGAGTATGTCATTTTAATTAGATTTAACAAAAACTGCTGTACAAGAAGTCCGTTCAGAATGCCGACGCTTTGCAAAGGTGAACACTGGAAAAATGGTCGCCGCACGAAAACGATCACAGGCGCTACCAATCGATCGCGCGCGATTTGCGTTCAATTTCATTTCTATTGTTTTCGCTTTTTAACCGCATGGAACAGACAGGCCACTTGCAGGCAGGTGTGAAGACGAAGTTATTTATTCACTTCTTTATATTGTTTCAGATTGCTGTTGTTGTTTCTTGTCACTTCCACGCCCCACACAACAGAATAAACGCTTAAATTCGGAGCGACGCGACACGGCGCGCGTTGTGCTGGAGTTGGTTGCTACCAACGATTTGGCGCGCGATTTCGCATTTCAACCAAGTCAATCCCACTGATCCTGCGACGCGAGACCCAAACTTATCCGATCCGATGCTGCGACCCGTTGCGCTCCACTGGATGCTCACTCGGCGACTGAATGGAAAACCAAAAGAGCGGAAATTTTAAAGGGGTTTCGATCGGAACACCAAGCAGTGCAGTCACGATCGTTGTCGCTGGCATTACTGGCGTCGTCATCGTCTTCGTCGACTCTGTCGCCGTCGCCGTCATCGTCGCCGTCGTTGCCGTCGTTGCCGTCGTCGCCGTTGCTTCTCATGCCACTGTTTGTTGTTGTGTGGCTCCAACTTCATCCATTAATTCAATTGTGTTTGTCCATCATCTGGTAGACTGGCGTCAGTAGCCGGCTTGGTGTGTGAATAAATCCACACCGGAGTTGTTCCGGCCCGACGGATGGCTCGATCAATTGACGGCGCTCTAAAACCACAACAATACTGAAGACACTCCGTGACGACGACATTGCTGTTAACCACATCTTCTCTGACGGCTGACGGCTTTGTGTTTCGAGTGGTGATGGTGAGCAGTACGGGCATCGACGACATGTGTGATGGCGCTTGTACCGCTAACAATTGATGTCTTCACTGCAGCGACTGTACGATTCGGTTAACTCGACTTCAGTACGCGGTTATCGATGTAGGACGTGCAATGGGCCCAAAGCTGTAGTTCTTCAGATCCACTTTCCATATTTAAACCATGTGTTAGTTATTTATACCACCTAATTGCCTTTAAACTTACGCGATTACGTTGGGAGAGTTTAAGTACAAATACAGTTCTCGATCGTAAATACCTGAATACCTGGTATTTGCAATTGTATTGTACTGGAATTGTACAGCTCTGCTACACACTTCTATAATGTCATTATCAATATCAGACGTTACTTGCTTCGTTCGGAACGGACGGACCTCCTTGTCTTAGCTACCTGCCACTCTCGATCGGCTGCGATCTCGCCGTCACTCGGATGCGCTGCTCTTCCGCTGTGTCGCTCACGTTTGTCTGGCTCCAGAGATCTCTACAGTTAAGGCGCGCTCTGGTGAGCGCGGTTTCGAAGCACCGCTTTAATGCTTCGCCTACTTTTACCGAGTGCAGCTTAGATTTCTCTCTGTGTAGAAATGAAATGAGTTAACATATCCGTAATTACTTTTGCTCCGACTTGGCTCTCTCTCTTCCGTTATGAGTTTAGGTCAGTGAGGATCTTAGTAAGCGGTTAGAGCGATATTGCAGTATTATCATCATAACAATGGCTGTGGATATCCATTTGGAAACGTTTGCGGAATCGGACTGGGATCTCTTGGAGGCCGTGTATTCGTGAAGCGGCTTCAGAAAAGGGATCGATCGTCATACCCTGATCAGCCATTGACTGTAAATGTAAATAATATCGTAGATTTTTTGAGATCGGATCCAAAAATGCAATCAAAAGGTACACATAAAACAGGTTCTCAAAAAAAATCACGCATTGTTAAGATCCATAAGTTTTTGGTCACATCTTTTCATACTTTACACGTTTGGTTTTCTTTTAAATTTTAACCTTGTTCTAAATTTGAACTCTTTTTTACCTGTTTTTCCTTTCCATTTTTTGGTTAGATTTATTCTTATAATTTAATAATTGATTGTTGCGCACTAATTGAAAATAGCATCCCTCAATTGACGACAATTCCACTCTAGATTTTATTATTAGCCATGCCAGCGCATATTTATTCTCCCTCGACGCCAGCGCTTGGCGACACGTCTGGAGCGTGGCATGTGCTGCTCTCCCCAACAAAAAAAATTCCCCCCATTGTGACGCCAAAATTGTGTCTGGAACAACTACGAACACAACAACAATAGCGAAGAAAGCATCGAGAATATCCAATAATCAGCTGAATTGATTGCTGAAGATCTGCTTGGCTCGGCTGGTCACGAGTGCGACTTTTTTTTATCTACAAAGTAATTTGTATCTACAGAATAAAATATGACCGTGATCGTCTATATGTCAATCAGGCAGTCAGTCAGGCAGTCAGACAGTCAGACAGGCAGTCAGTCAGTCAGTCAGTCAGTCATGCATTTAATTTAAATGATGAGTTCGTAGGTACACAAAATGTAACTTTCGCGACTTCTTCAGTGTGCAACCCTATTTGTACGCGTTGCTGTTTCTGTTACCCGTTGCCTTGATGATGAAGCGATCAACGTGATGAAGCGATCAGCAGTTGAAGTATTCCTTGATTGAACCAGACATCGTCATGTTGTGTCCTCGTTCACAACTCCATAAACTGATCAGGCTGAAGTCCTGCGTTGGGTGCGTCATTACATGGAATTAAGTAATTGTGAATCGATGAATCGATTAATTTGTTTAGACTTAATTGATTAAGATGGATGCGAGGACGTGGAACATACGCTGCAGGCCCTGCTGTAAAATACGGTCGGAAAATAAGTCGATGTATGTATGTACGTTGGTTTGTCTCTTTTCCCACATCTCCTTCCGAATCTCTGAGTCATTTGCAACCGAACTGAACTTGGTTATTACTTGCTAACTGGCAAAGACACTGGCAAGGTGTTGACGTGATTCGTTAAGAGACATCCATGCTGAATTTCTTTAAGATTGACCACGAACGAAATTTGCATTACACAATTCCAAATGTTCTCAATAAGTTGCCAAGAGAACTTAATTGTATAAAGAATCCCAATATACGCAAAAGACTAATTAAATATTATTTTCTAAATTCAAATTAAAATAAAATACTCGTATTCAAATTTGTATTGTATTTTACTTTAGTATTTGGGATGTTGTATAAATTCAATTATGGTTAGAAATTCTCTTATATATTTAAAATCCTATATATCATTTAATGCAAAGCTAACAAAAGTCATTGAATTGCCAAAAAATAACATCCTGCAGAGAAGCTATTGGCTTCGCGAGAATCTATGATAAATTATTTTTAGAACTTTATTAATGAATAAAATATACTGGAATATTTGGATTTGTGACGTTAGCATCGCAATTACCGACCACGTCAAGTGTCTTGGCACCGTTACTGATAATAGAATTTTCTGATTTTTATTCTCATATCGATTAATCCTGCAAGTTTGTTTGACTTTAGGGAGACCAGGATTTCGAGTTGCAAGTAGTAGAATTAAAATATTTTCTATTTACATTTTTTCAGTTCTAAAATTAAAGTTTTTGACTGGTTTTAAAATCTAACCTGAGTTTAATTTTTAATTTTAGCTATCGAAATAAGAAAATGGTGGCTTAACGTTGGCGCGAGATCGTCTCTGTTGAAACGGACGTACCTTATTTACTTTCTCCCTAATAAATA
Organism: Sicus ferrugineus; assembly: GCA_922984085.1. Lineage (NCBI taxonomy): Eukaryota > Metazoa > Arthropoda > Insecta > Diptera > Conopidae > Sicus > Sicus ferrugineus. The sequence goes on from OV277351.1 coordinate 23,620,712, forward strand.
GTAAATTATATGATACTTTTACAGAGTTTAAAGGAATTTCTAAAATGGATGTAACAAAAATAATAAAATCTAATGTAAAATTTCAACTGTTTGATGCTTTGTTTAGAACTCAAGACTTGGGTTCAAGTTTCGCGACTATCGTGGAGTTTTGAAGAAGTGTAAATATTAAGATGTGTCCTCAGATGTGACTTCAGTTCTGCGTTCGTTAGAGAGCCCTTTTCGCACTTAGGGCATTTATGTCGCCTCGCACCCTCGTGAACCTTTCTGTGAATGTAGAGGCCGTTGCGCGATTGCAAGACGTGTCCACAAGTCGAGCACTCATAATGCCTGTGACGGGAGTGCGTATTGCTGTGATCCTTTAGTTCGGCGATCTGTTTGAAACGCTTGCTGCAGACATCGCAGGCATACGGACGCTCGCCGGTATGAGTGCGCAGATGGCGCCGCCAATCATCCGCACGTAAAAAGGCTTTCTCGCAGATGCTGCACACCTTCTTGTACCGCTTGGACATGTGAGTCTGCATGTGACGCGACAGTGACTGCAAGTGCGTGAATGATTTTGCACAAACACGGCACGTGAAGGCCTTGACAGTGGGATGCTCATCGTACACATGTCGTATAAGCATGCGCTGCAGCGGAAAAGACTAAAAAGTAAGAGGAAATTAATGTCAGACGATAGACGAACGCTACTTTCTGGAGAACCTACCATTTTACAGGTGGGGCACTGTAAGCTTTGCAGCAAAGACTTGCTGTTTAAGCTTCGTATTCGCTGTTGCGCTTTGTAGATTTTCTTTGTGTTTACTGTATTCTGGATGTCCACTAAGTCCTGGATGTTCTCTGTAGCTGTTTCTATAATATCGCCATTATCATCGAAGGTCACTTGTGCTCCAATTTCCAACGAATAAGTTTCCGTATCTAGCTCCCGGTATTCATCCTCTTCTCGTACTTCTTCAGGGTAGCTCTGGATTGCTGAATTCTCCTGTAACTCATGATCCTTGGGGTCGTCCTCCTGTGGCAACTCTATACTCGCATGTCCTTCTGCGCAATCACCTATTTCCTCATTTCCCATCTCCTTCCTCTTTTCACATGTCTCCAGAAGACCCGTCAATTCTTCTGTGCAATATTCTGCATCTGTTTCTTCTGTTTCTTCATCGAGAATTCCTTCATATTTGTTTTCTACACAGGTGCTGCTGCATTCCGTTGCGCTGATAGTAATGTCTTTGGGTGATAAAGAACTCGCGATTACCTCCATTGTTGCTTGGCTCTCGTCCAATTTAGCCAGCATGCGTATGAGTACCGATTCTGATCGTTTTGTTTGTAGCTTGAATAAATAAAAGGTGGCCATATTACCGAGGCACTGTCTGCAGATCTTCAGTGGCAGACGATCGCCGGGAGTGACCTGAAATTTAGAGGCTGTCATTACATACTTTTTTATCGGAATCTTCAGTCAACCTCGATGCCAATCGTTTCATTTAACATATCCTTAGCAAGCAAGATTTGGCCATCTAGGTTCAGGACGGTCATTCCACCATTGCCGGCAAAGTCGACGATGACGTTGGATCCGATATCGTTGAGACAGGTTCGACAGAGATTCCAAAGATTAATTTCCTCCGGCTGCAGTGAACTATGTGTGCGCTCTTTAAAATCCAAAATGTTCTCATAGTATAGAGCCTTGCACATTTTTGAACCGTTCATTTTTTCTAATAAATTACTAGTTTAAATAAACATTTTGGCGGCCAAAGACCTGTGGCGAGATTTCTGGCAACGACGGCTGCTTTTTAGAATATCGATGAGTGCGTAAAAAGCCTGCTTATCTCAAACCCACTCGCTGCTAAGCGAAAAGCAAACGACGTTATTAATAACCGACGATTTTAACTGTAATATATAAGTATTTTGCATAAAAAGTTCAATATAAATTAAAATAAAGACCACTTTAAGTTTTACAATTATTACGACTTTCTAAAGACGGTGACAATATTCGGCGCAGTTATTGTATTCGTCCTTTAACACTATTAAATGCATTTTTAAGTGTTGCCAAAGTTATAAAACCGAACCAAAAATTGTGAATTACTACTTAAGATGTAACACAGGAACACATTCCAAACATTAAATACATTCCAAATATTAGATTACGTTAAATCTTTTTGTCAATGTGGCCCATTAGCTAAATATAGCTAATACTTTGCTTAGCAACAACAAATTTGATTTTCGTTGTTCAAATGATCGTCGTGTGAGCTCACTCTTGTTGACAAATATTCAAGTGCTGAAAGTAGTGAAGGTTATGAAAATGATTAAGTAGAGACAAAAAATTGGGAATTTATTAATTAAAACACTTAACTACAAATGAAAACACAAAGAAAACATCTTAAAAGAGATGTTCTCAGAAGTGGAATATTTTCTCCAAGAACAATTCCGAAATATTGGAAATTGTTGAAAAAAATTTGTGTCCCAAGTGGATTAGAATTGCGCGTTTTTTAATACTATTAAGAAGATATCGAAAATAAATTAAAAAAAATTAAATAATATATAACAGCCTCACAGTACTATGCAACGACTGCCAGTGAGCAACTGACGGATACCAGATGTTCAGCGAAAATAAGGAAGCAGAATACACGAGAACCGTCTAGTTCGTTTATTGAGGATCTGGCCCTTAAAATATATAAAAAGAAACCACGAATAGCTTCTGAAGGCCATGGCAACCCTGATACGTGTAAATATAAAGAGCCATCTAGATGTGAAATCCGTGAAAGCCTTTCCAGTGGTGTGTGCCTAAAATACGTAGGCTGTTGCAAAAGCTGCTTCCGGCCACAGCGTTGGATGAGGTAACCCACGAAAGAGAGGCACAAAGCGTAATAGAAGATTGTTTGGAGCTGCCAGTAAATCCGTTTAGTTGAAAACTTCAGAACGAAATCAACTGCGGAGCGTGTTGGTGGTCGGAGTTTTTGTCCGCGGATTTTGTGTTGGTAATTTTCTACTACGTTTGGAGCGAAAGGCATACAAGTTTAAAAACTTTACAAGCAGCCGAATCTGTTGAAGAATAAAAACTGAAGGAAAAGTTTGTGGCCGCGTTCTCGTTTCGCCAACAGTCTGCACTCAAAAGTGTTCGATAGGTAAATAAAAAAGTGACGAATGTTGGCAAATGAAAGCGATTTCTGTGCTGAACTGTGAACAGCAGAAAGGAGAGGAATTTTGGTAACTCCGCACCTCGGTAGGGCTGTTCTAGATGCCAACTCTTTCTCTCGCTCGGCTTATAATGGCCAAAACGCGAATGTAGCGCCAGGTGGCTGTACTCGACTACGGCCAAGCGAGCCGTTTTTGAATTGATGCGGACTCCAGCTCTTCTCGTCCGATTTCACTCACCTGAGTTAGCTTGCCAGAGCGCACGAGTGCACAAAGGAGAGCACTGCTGTTCTGCAATACATCCCTCCTTTGTGCACTGCCGCTCTAGAGCTGCCGTGGTGAATGAGTGGACTTTCGTGTTTACCTCTTGTTCGGGATTTCCTCGACTTCTTGTTTTTGCTGGGTTGCATATATTATTTGCATTGAATTTGTGTTGGACTCGTGTGTGCGTTACGTTGCCTTCTACAGTTTCTGCTACTCCACAGCAATTTGGTGCGATTTTGTGTATTTATTGCAATCAAAGTTTGAAAACAAAAGCCACAGAATTTCGCAGTTTGAATGGATTTTTCACAATGGACGATTAGAAACTGGTATTCTAACCGCAAAACTTGAACTACGTTTTACACGAGCTACGCGAAGAAATTTTCAAAGTCTTCAGCTTATTTGGGATTTGCAGCTTTCCAGGTTTGTACAGTATTAAATGCTAGCAAGTAGGATTTTAGAAATAGAATCAAAACAAAATACCATTCATGAGTAGTGGAGAAAAAACTCTCGGGAATTAAAAATTCCAAAGGAGTTTTCGAAGCGTTTATCAGAACATTTGTTTTTTTTTTTTCTATGGCATTCCAGTGAAGATTTTTAATTAATTTCGTTAAATCCAGTCAGAAACGCTGAGCAGATCAGTTGACCTTGAAGTGAGTACTCCAGAGTTGAAGTTCAAATTGCACATCGCTGATACACCTTCTTGGAATTAGGAAACTAAACTCCACTCCTATTTCTCTACAATACCTCGCAGTAAAAGAAAGGTAAACTCATTTCCAGTGGAGTGGAAAATAAATGACGCAAGTTCGTCTCTCCCCGCTCTCTTCAACGATCTGTTTGTTTATCGGTGTGAGCTTGTTTTTTCTTCTGTTTAAACGGGTTAAGTTTCGGGTTTTCTGTTGGTTTTAAAATTGGGTTTAAGATAAACAATTAAAACAAAAGCAATGTATTATCTCCAGCTCCTTTTTCTAGCCGCTAGACAAGTAATTTTCTTGTAGACTGAGCATTCCGCTACTTTTCTGATCCTCCGGTTTCACGTTCAATAACGGGTTTTTCTAACACGCAATGCAAGTTTAAAAAATCACTCAAAACGAAAATTTTTTTTGGCTCTCCCAAAACAGTCAGTGTTGCTGTTGAGGAAATTCGTGTTGACTACCTTTTTTTTACTCTGCTCGATCTTCATATTAATAGTTGCGCATGTATGTAAATTTTTGAATTCTTAACCTTTTTCAAAATTTCTCAACGTCATCTCTGGACGGTAGGAAAGTAACTAACAACAACAAAACCTTATTGTAACGCCTCTTATCACAATCCTTGCTTACACAAATGTCCCGTTAAAACTGTTTTTTTATGCCATTTTGTTTCTTTCAACCGTTTTGTGGATTTTGGATTTGAATTTTGCCAGAGGCGAACAGAGTGGCATGCTGCGAGTAGAGCGTATAAGAAATGAGTGACAACCTATACACACGGAAGCACACAACCATGACGTCATCGGTTGAGAAGAATATTCGGTACTGAAAAAACGGTTTGCCATTCGAAATTCTTATTTTCTTGTATTCTGCTTGTTAAATTGTGTTTTTTAATTGTGGTTAAGTTTTAATTTATATTTAGCTATGCGTCTAATCAGCCAAAATCAGAAAATGTGGAATCCCAAAAATTGTGAGAGTTTCTACTCACTAATATTAGCTGTTTTTAGGTTCAATTCTTTCTATAATTCAAATTTATAATTGTATTGAATTCCAATTGTGGAAGATTTGTATTAAAATGATAAAAACAACATAATCATATAGATTTTGGAATAAATGAAGAAAAATGCAAGTTTTAAACTCTCCCAGAAACTGTAAAGAGATGAGAGTACTTTTGCCGTTTTCTCCCCTCATTGCATTAAAGATGACCAAGAAATATTTTTGAAAAAAATGTACTGTAGATCTCAAGTAAAAGTCGTCAAAATACAGCAACAACTTTTTCAATGCTAACCAGTAATAAAAATACTTGGCCATGACGTAATCCGACCAAAGCCAGACACGCTGAAGCAATAACTAAAAAAGCTAACAATATTAAGACTTACATACACACACACACACACACACACTTACGAATACATTTCCAAGCATATAGAAATACTTTAAAATATTAAGCTAAAATCCAGAATAGCATAAATTTATATTCCTCTTTTCTTTTTCTATTTCTGAAGTATAAAATTTAATAATAAAATCGTAGAAAAAAAAAGCATTCAGTGTTCAGAACAAATTAAAACACTTACGAGTAAACAATTTTGATTCTTTTGGCTGCCAACGACTAGGGCGAGAGAATTTCTGGACCTAGTAGAAGCAGAGAGCTGCGTTTATGTAAAGAGTTTGCAAAGTTTATATCTCGTTAGTCTCTTGGAGCACAATTTTCGGTTACCTTGCCTTGGCACGGCAACCGCTGCGAAGCCGGTCAACATTTTAACAGAACCTAATTGCAGTTTAACGTTTCTGAATAGTTATTGCTTGGCTAAAATGCTGACCGGCTTCCTAGCGGTCGCTCTATCAAGGTAAGTTACCCGAAAATCTTGCACCGAGACTAACGAGTGTGCCTATTCGTTCCTATAATTTGTTCCCTCTAGTAAAAGACTCGCTGCATGCGACCACAAAAACTACTACTTAGAAACGGTCGGTAGAAACTTAATAAATAAAATTTAAACCGTTGAACGCCCCTGTAGGCAATATCTGGACCAACTAAATCCTTTCTGGAGTGGAAGAAACTTGACTTCAATAACTGATTAAAGTGCTCGCTCACTTTAAGCTTCAGATAGTTGAGAGCTACGCCCCAATTATGTTTGTTTATTGAAATTTAGCGCAAAAAGATAAGCGTAGCTACAAAACCCTTGTGATATCCTTGACATTTTTTAAGATAACTGTTTTATTTATTAATTTATTTATTTACTTCATCCAACTTGAGAGTTTTCTATTCATTTTGTATGATGTCACTTATTGAACCCTCGTTTCCGCTTACGTTTTTCACTACGACTTCTAGTAAGCTTAATTAAATTCGGCATTTTCATGTATTTTTCGGCGCTCTTGGTGTTCTTGTAATTCAAGGCAATGTAAAGGAACGAAAAAACGTGTCTGGGAGCGCGTGTCGTCTGGTGGTAGCGTATTAAAGAGAAGCAAAAACGGAAAAATGTCTGTTGGCAACTCGAAGAAAATCAATAAATCCTTTTTCCTGCATGTAAAGAAGACAGACGCCCTTGTATTCAGCTGTAAAGAGATTTTATTGTCCTTTCCTCTATTCTACTTGAGTGTTGTTTTTGTGTTTGCCGTCTACTTTAGTGTCGCCACGCATTCAAGGACATATTGTTGGATGTCACGCCTGAGGTGACAGACGGGCGACAAAATATATCTTTCCCTGAATTCATCCTTGTAAAAGCAACAAATTTATAAGGGAAAGGAAGTCTTTTCCTCTATAACAGTGAAATACTTTTCAATTAGCAATTATTTCTCTTTACTTATTAGGAACCAGTCAGAAAATTTGGCTTTATTACTTTTAAAAAAACCACCCACTTCAGTCGCGCATATTTCTGTGGTTAATACGCGGTGCTGCATGCAGGTGTTCATAAATTTGTTTCGTTTTGTGTTTATTTAAGCCAAGGAAGGAAACTGCATTCGGCGGTGGGCATCAATTATAAAGCTGTTCGGCGGTTGGCACCCACCGACTAACCGATAGATGTGCAGGTGGCCGTTTCTTCCGTCCACGAACTCTTCTTTTTTTTTGGCATTGTAACTGGAACTTTTTATAAACAATTTATCCAGTTCAAAAAACTTATAAACTAACAACTTGAATGGGAAAACTCCGATGCAAGTTGTTAAGTTGTTGTAATGCGTTTGTTTGTCGCATTAAAAAAAATCCACGTTATCAAGATCAGCTGTTTTCTGAGAAGCAAGCAAACCAAGTGGTTGCGTTCAGAATGAAGTTAAGTTTCGTTTATGATTCTTGACAGCTGCTTTTTAAAGGCGGATTTTCCTTGAGTTCTGAATTTTCAGTTCTAAAATTATCGAAAGCCTTGAGTGTGTAATTCACAGTAAATATTTTCCGCTTTCGAATGATCTGAAATATTTCTTCTTCGCATTTCTCTTTCTCTCTCTCTACTAAGAATTGCCAATTGATTGCTGCTAAAATTCAGAAAGTTTTGTTAAATTCCACCGCCTCACTTGTTTAGACGGTTTAAAATTATTTATTTGTTTGCCTAAATTTGCTCAATTGTATTGGTCGGCTGGCTGATTGTAGCAACTAATATTAGAATAGATAATTTGTAGCTGCAGTAATAATTATTTTATGTTCGCTTCATACATTTTTCCCCTTATTAAATAGTTTACACATTTTTCTCTTCAGTATTCTTGCGTGAGTTGTTGTCGTTATTCGAATTTCCATCGAATTACTCATCAAATTCAGCGCTTCTTAATAAGTTTTAATTTCTAATTAAATGAATTGCAGTTCGTTGACTCCGCGCCGTTGAAGCAACTTAATTGTTTCTTATTCACAGCTTTGTTCGCGTCGCATGATTTGAATAAACAACATGATGAACGCCGCAAACAAGCACCGAAAGGAAAAACTTTCATCTCAGCTAAATTGATTTAATTAATTTAATTAGAGCGCACATTATGCAGGCTGCAAGTGCAGTTTACACAGCCTGCATTTTTCACTCATTGTTACTCGTAATTTTCTTGAATAAATTGTGATGCTTAGAAGCAAACGAAAGTCATTTGCTAACAACGCATCTTTTTTTTTTATTTAATTCTCCTTAAGGTTTGTTATGAATGACAGTTATAATGAGGAGTTGGGCGTAGTGTGTGTGTTGCTCTGTTTTTTTGGGATTACTAATTATATTGGCCCAGTTGATGAAAATCCCACGTAAATACATAAAATAAAAATACCAATTGGAGCGCAGGAATATATAAAAAACCTACGAGTTTTGTTCTATTCCGAAATATAGAGAATATAGCGAAATATTCCATTTGAAAATGATAATAAATCCAGAGAAAACGAGATTTTCCATTTGATAATGAGACGGTATCGAGTGAAAATCAGATTTTCCCTTTGAAAATAAGAATAAATCCAATGAAAATGAGTGAGCGGCTTTCTTAGTTAGTGATTTTCCTTCAGCTCTCGTAGAGAACGCATTCTCGTTTTAAGATCTAAAAACAAACAGCTGTCAACTAGGTATTTCTCTGTTGAACTTTTCTAACGTCGCCGAACTAACTATTCGTATTTTTGAATGAACTCAACTGCTGACCACTTTCACCCTAGAAGCCGCTAGTAAACTCGCTGGTTCAACGACTTTTTTCTGCTCGTCTGTCTGTTTTCATATATTTTCCAGTTCTACACAGTCTACACCACGGCATTGCTTACCCACTTTTTACGGTTAAAAGCTGAGTATACAAACTAAAATAACTGTGTTGCTTCTTCGCGTCTATTTCTCAAATGTATAATTAAGAAATTTTAAGAATTTCTTGAGCATGTAATGTAATAACGATAAAAACCATTAAAAGGTTTTTCTTCAAACTGGAAGCACTCTCTACTATGAAAATATATTTTAGATGTTTTAATGAAAGATTTGCTTGATCTTTTTATGATATCTTTTTTTTAGTTTTTATGCTACAAATTCTATCTCCACATTCCATTGGAATTTTATTTCGTATTTTCTCTCTTCCTTCATTTGCAACTTGCAGCCGGTAAAACTCGCTTGTAAAAAACATTCCAAGTATTGCGTAAAATTTACATTGTATTCTATCTCATAGAATGAATTCACATGATTTTCCTAGAAATCTTTTGTTGCTTATGGTTGGTGGTCGCCATTCATTCTTCTTTAGTTTGAGAATCTTGCTAAAGCAAGCTATCAGTGTACTCGTAGAAATTCATCGAGTTATACGAAGACGATGACGACGATGACAGCGACGAGAAGAAGGCAGACTCGGTGATGATGACATTGAGAACGGGAAGATGACGTGATGTAGTCTTTGATTGGGAACAAAATATGATTCAGTACTAGAATGAATTGATTTCATAGTTATTTTACATGAGTCAGGCGACCAAGTTCTTAAAAATTGTCACAGCTGTGACAAAGAAAGGCCTTCCAAGGGTCGAATTGGGAAATTACAGAACTATTTATGCAGAGAATATAATCGGCCTCAATATGTTATTTGAAGAAAATTGTGCAGTGATACTGCGAGGAACCGGTTATGAGAAATTTTCTTATCAATTACTGCAATCAATTAAGATGATGCAATGCGACAGCAATTTCAGCTCCGCTGCATTTAGTCAAACCCCACCCCCCACCCCCACCATTCCGCCTTTCCACGACCAACTCTTCGATTATCTCGTACAACTGTTCTTTCCTCACCTTCTTTTTACCAAGTTAATCCCATGATTAAAAAAAATCTTCATTGGATTTGTTGCAAAGTCGAGAAGGCGAAGAACATCGAACACAACATTGACATCAACTGCATTGATAGCAGTTCTTCGGGAGAACCTGGTAGAAAAGCAAGCTGTGCAGTCCGAAGAAAGCCGGTCTGATCTGATCTGGTCTGGTTTGATTTCCTCAAGCGTTTCCTCCAGCGCACCGTAGAGAATCGCTTGCTGTTTTCGCGTTGAATGCTTGTCAGTTGCCGGTTTGCTCATCTTCACTTCTGGTTGGGAATAACAACCCAATCATGCCGCCGTCCTCGTCTTCGTCGTCATCTGCGCCTTTTCTGCGCTCGTGGATTCCAGTTTTTCGCCGGCAACTGACAGGAGTGCCCGTGATATTTTCATTCGCTCGTTTATTCCCGAATGCTTTCCACCAAAGTCGAGTTCAAGCAATCTGCGTTCTCATCCTACTGTGGTGTGGTTGCTTCGTGTGGGTTGAGTTGAGGGAGAGGGTGGGAGTGGGGTAGTACCACTACCAGCACGATATACAGAGGTAAAACAAAGTTGGCTCTAAAATTATATTTGCTGATTTTCATTAAATTTTTTGTGCTAGTTCTGCTTTATCATTGGATGCATCGTGGTTTACTGCACTGTCAGGCAGGCAGGCAAGCGGGCGAGCTTGTGTACCAAGCCAAGTAGAAAGGAGTATCCACTCGTAGTCAGATCGTTGAACTGTGTGCGGTTTGAAAATATCGCGGTGAGAGCGAAGTTTTATTAATTTGAAAGCATTAGAAAAGTAGTTGAGTACCTTCTTCCTCTGCCGCCCACTTTTTCACGATATTCGCTTTTTCTGGACCGAGAGAGAGAGAGATGAAGAGAAATAACGGCTTGGATTCAGAACGTCACAAGAAAGGTCAGAAACTAATTAATCCCCAGGGCTTGCATTTTTTCCACGTCATTCTGTTCCTACATCTGCCATCAGCTGAAAAAAGGAATTCCAAAACAACGATTCGAAACGATTCTTTCGAATAGTATTTAATGACGACTATAAATTTGAGGATGCAGTTTTATATTTTATCCCTTACGAACCTCAGCAGAGCCCGCATTTGAAATCGATAATGACTTTTACCCATCTTAAATGAATTTCAGTTGAACTGAATGCAAGATTGTGATTTCCCGCGCTTTCATAACATGCTGAATGACAATTTGAATGATGGACGAGCTAGAAAGTAAAACTCTCGACTTCTGACTCACTCACAGAGCACTTAATTGTAACAGAAAGCACAAGTTGTAAGCGAAAAATAGTTAGGGAGAGAGAGAGAGAGAGAGTGGAGAAGCGGTCGAATAATGATGGGCTGACACACTCATTGTGTGTAAATCAGGCAGCGTTTTTCTCAGCTTGCATTTCTTTTAAGCGAAGAAAAATATTTGCAATTTGATGAAATAATAAAATTTAATGAGCTGCATAATTGGACAGAAAATGAAAGTTGATCATTTGGTGGATACAACTAATAATACATCATTAATTCTCCACAAAATATTGTATTTCAACTACTATAAGTGGGGAGGGAAGAGTGGTGAGATATAGTGAACGCGAGTGAGCGCGAGCGGTAAAAATTGTAGGCAAATACGAGCTCCATCAATAGTTTCGCGAGCACCCCACATTCTTCAGTTCCAGGCCTTCGTAGACCTTCAGCCTTCTGCCACATCAGATATCCATCCATCCATCCATCCATCCATCCCTGGAAAAGCATATTCGCGCCAATGCAGACGGCCGAGCCGTGGTTAGCTGCGATGAAGAGAAGCGTGAAAAACCACTCGAGCCAATAACTGCTGGCAACAACAATTAAAACGGATCGACAAACCTAACAATGCCGAACCACATCCTTTTGTGCCGTGCCATGCCATTGCCAGCATCAAGGCAGAGTCCAGCCAGCTGCACTCTCTTTGCTTTTTTTCTTGTGTTGTGAGTAACCCACTTTTGGCCTCGAACACAAATACTTATATATATATATATATATATATATATATATATATATATATATATATATATATATATATATATATATATATATATATATATATATATATATATATATATATATACAGCTGTCGCTATATTGGAGGCTTCATACTGCACGACCACATCGTCGATGGTGTCATGGTAGCTGCAGCAACAGCATCAGGTCAAGGATGTGCTGCTGCTCTGCTGCAGAAACTTAATTTCCATTGTCCTCATGCAAGGACGATGCCTTGAATAGAGCGCAAGGCAAAACTAGTGGAGTGCAGTAAGCACTGGAACCAGATTCAGACTTCAATTGACATTCAGCGAGTTTTTTGAAAATCTTCGATTTCAAGGTGAAAGTTTAAGTTCATGAGGTGAAAGATGAAATAAAGTTTCAATTTAGAAGTCATTTATAACTTAGTAAACATCAGTTGTAATCCATAATAATCGACCTGTAGTCGGAGTACTTAATTGTAATTCAGACAGTGTATTTTTAATATTTCGAAAGTTCTTTGTAATTCAGAAAACATCACATGTAATTCATTATAATCGATTTTCAAAATTTTGATTATTCAATTGTAATGCAGAAAATATCAGTTTTAATTGAGAAGACATCACTTGTACTTCATAATTATCGTTTTTAGTTCAGAATTAGAATTAAATTATTAATATCATCAGATATCAGATTTATAATAATCATTTTATAGCTCAGAATTAGAATTAAATTGTAATTCAGAGAACTTAACTTGTAATTCATAATAAGCGATTTGTAATTAGGGATAGTCAATTTTAATTCACAATAATCGGTTTCAGATTACTCATTCAGAGTAGTTCTCAAAACAAGTCTTGTAATTTAGAAAACATCACTTGAAATTCATAATACCCGATCTGTAATTCAGAATATTCAATTGTAATTCAGAAAACATCAGCTGTAATCACTTACACTTGTACAAAACATCACTTGTAATTCATAATAATTAATTTGTAATTCAGAATAGTGAGTTGTAATTCAGGTTTCTGGTGTGTTTCATCGCATTCCGATTTTACTTGATCCTAGAAGGTGATAGAACATGTAATGTAATTTCAAACTACGTGTATTTAAATCTATAGGAAACTCTGATTAAAGGGTTCCTTGAATCGAGGAGAAAAGACTTAACAACCCACTTGTTTCGTCACCAACTGAGACCGGCTAATTAAGGTTTCGACCGAAGCCTTTAATAAATTTCTTCTTGCCTTTTGTATTGACGAGATCCTTTTTAGGAATTAACAACAGCACGCAGAAAAGGGTGTCAATGAGAGGGCGACGGTGGCGGGCGGATATATAGTGTCCCTTCCACCACCCCTACTTCGTGCTACAACAGATTCCTTTACTGACGGCTACTTGAACCACTTTTTGCCTCCTTCTCACAAATGCTTTTCTCTGTTGCTCTCAAAGGAATCTTTTTTGGAACGGCATACGAAAGCGTGTCTAAGTCGCAGCTACTGCCGCAGAATAGCTGAAATTAAGTAATCTTGATTCATGCGAGGTTGGCTGGTCGTCTCTTGTAATGCGATACCAGGGCGGCGCCCTTGTTGCGCGATTACACTTCGAGGGGTGGACGACTGCATGGGTGGCGGTGGATGACGCATGGATGGGTGGCGCTTAGGTTGAAGCGGCGAACGGCGAACTCTTCGCAATTTGTAAATTGTAATAGTGACAATTATTTTTATGGTTCTCAAAGTACACTTGACGATTTGTGTAGCTTGTGTTTTTGCTACTTTGCGGTTCCGACCGACAATCCAAGCGATGACGGGATTTGGTGACGAGATTCTTTGTTGCATTCGGATTTTCGGTTCGATTCGATTTGATTCGATACGATCTCAGTCGTGCATGCTGTGTGTTGTTATGAGTTTATAAATCGATTGATTATGCATGCCAAAAATTCCACATCATTTAGTTGATATCACAGTCGATTGCATTCTGAAACGTGACGATTTTCTTAAAATCCCATTCATGAATTCATTAATTAGACACGGCAGGGAGGACCGTATTATGATGAAAGTACAATTTACGAGTGTATCCGTCACAATACGATGATTCCACATTTGGAGTAACTATTGAGATGCATCTGGCATAGATTTTCACAATAAAGGTCTTTAAAAAGAAAAAAAATCTTATTGTTTGCAATGAATTCTTTTTTCCTTTTATATAAGCAGGTTACGATTGAGTCCAGCATCCGTCAGCGAAACCTTGCGAACCTCTAATTTCGTGGTGCTTCCCTAACTTATCAAATCCAGGCCTACTTTGAACCAGCTGCCTGCACCCTCTCTGCCTCAAGGATACCCGCGTGATATCTAGAAATTTGGCAACATAGCATGAATCGGCATCCTAATCAAGATCATCTGTCTTGTCTGATGTCCTCGATAGGTAGCTGCTGCCGTGTGATCTCGATATATTTAGTTGTTTTAGAAAAAGAACTGCAACTGCATGATAACTGAATAAATAAAGTAAAATGTTTTGCGCAAGAGATCAAATAGCAGTGAGGCGAACAAATAACGCGGTCGGAATGGAAACCCTGCAGACCAAACAATCGAATTCGATTGGGGTAATTTTTCGTTCGAGACGTCAATCGAGATGAAACTGCTTTTATAGCCGAGATCAAGACCGTTTTTATAGTTTGGATCTGGAATCTTTATAATTTTCATTGGAGGTAACGATCGAGACCAAGACACTTTTCTCGAGATCGCGATACCCTTCTCGAGAAAAAAGAAAACGTATTGAGATACGGAAATTCTTATTGGAAAAAGGAAAGATTTCGCCCTCAACACAGTCGATTTCAGTGAGCAGCAGGATTGCGGCATTGAATTACAGCTACGCTACCTAATTGCGCGGGGTGCCGTGTGTCGGATGTCAGCTGACGCAGGCGCGCAGGAAGTCCACACTGCCGATCGACAGCAGCAGGCTACCAACAGCAGCGCGCAGAAGTTGTGTAAACAAGCAGCCGGCGCGTCCTTCAGCTGAAATCAATCGTGAAATCAAGGGTTGGCGTGCGCTCGGCCAGCCTGCTGCTGCGGTTGCATTGCGCGGTGGAGAGGGTAGCAGCAGACGCGCTGAGCTACTCGCAGATTAAATGGAAGCAACCAACCAGTTTTGCAACACGAGCTGCATGATGATGGACCCTCGAGTCGAAGTTAAAAACTGCAGCGGCTGTGCTTTTGGGGCGTTGATGCGGGTACCTCATTGATTGCGGCTCATAATGAATGACGGGCGCACAAAGCAGTGGACGGAACTAATGCAGTCGACACAATCACACTAGTGTCGGTGCCCTCCTCACACGTGCACACGTTCACAGTTGCCGGATTCGTTTTAATTGTTGGCGGCACGGGAACGTAACTGCTGCCTACTGTGCAACTAACGTCTGCTTCAGTGCCAGAATCACGTATTGACTACACAGACGAAAGTTCAACAATAAATTCGGAAATTTTCTATAAATTTCATATGTTTTCATGTTGCTTCCCCATGTCCGCCCCTTAATTAGTTTCGTCGAGTTCCGCTTGCAGTCACAAAAAGGGAGAGAATTTCAAATTTATTGCACGGCGCATTCACTTCTCATTTTCCTCATTTTCCACTTTGAACCTTTTATTTGACCTAGTGTCAATATAAAACCGATGGAAACCCAAATAATTCCGAGGCCAAACGCATTAATAAATTACATTGAAACACTTTATAAATAACTAAGTAACTATAAGATATTTATTTGTGCGCCATAAGATGCAGTAAAAAACCCCTGTAAACCGAGGATCTGAGTAAACAATGTAATCGCTGATAAAACAGTCCAAAAACGCTCTTAAACAGATGATTTTCTGAGCTATTATGATATGAGTCGGAGAATTTAGAAAAAAGCGAGTTCCGCACTATCAGACTTCAAATTTATCGATTTGGAAGAGCATTGGCCAGACCAAAGTCCAAATATCATCAAACACCACTCAATAATTTAGAATCTACCCTTGCTTTCACATTAAAATCATAACATCTGCATTGGCAACAACAAAGATTTTAATTAATGATTGATTTTTACAGCTGTTTCACAGAGCCGCTAACTTGCATGTTACCATTACGTCTCACAATAATACGGTCCAGGTTCAATATTCAGACTCAGGTTTATATCTCCACGACATAGTGGCTTCTAGCTGAAGTCATCGAATAGTAGCTGTTCTCTGAAAGGGCATGAAATTGTGCGCACATTGGCTCATTCACAAATAATCTCTACGAAAATACTCACCATCATCACTGTCGAACGAGAAATACTGATCCTCATCAAGCAACATCGGATGTCCTCTTGGCCGTGGAGATCGCGACTCTTGTTGCTTGCGATCCGGAGTGGGTGTGGTGTCGGCTGAGCCTATCAAACTGGAGGGATACTCAAGCGGCGAGCCATACTCAGAGCTGGCTCGACTTTGAGGCAAATTATCGTCCGAGGTCAGGGTAAGCTTTGGGATCATAAAGGAAGTATCGGTATTTAGCTTGCTGGTGCTCAAGTATTTCTGCAGCGTTGGTCTTCCTCCCTTGGCACCCTGCATGGCCCCATTCTCTAACTTTTTGTACTCTTCATCTTTCTGGAAATTTATCACTTGAGCTGTTGGACGATCAGCTGTTTTGACGCAAGGATGGTCTGGTTTTGGTGCTACGCGCTTCTTTGTTGCCTTAACTGTCTCAGTGGATCCTTCATTGCATGATTCCTTCTGTGGAGGAGAAGCAGATGTTGAGATCGCTCCATGTTTGCTGTCGCTGTCGCTGTTGCTGTAAATGTCATCGTCTTTTCCAGTGTGTTCGCTGTCATCTTCTCCGTCATCGGTACTTTTCTCCATGTCGTCCGAGTCGTCTTTTGAATCATCTAGTACTGAAGTCCTCATACGAATTCTGCGCTTTGATTCTACACCTGGTCCTGGTTGCTCAAAGCGCGAAATTAACTTGTTTACTTTGCCGACATCAGATGGCTTAACTTGGTCCGCGTGCGTCAGACGCAGAGACGCTGTCTTGACCAGCGGCTTCACAATGCGAGCAATTAATTCACTGCGATCTGGTATCTGTGGCGGTGCCCGGGTGAGCGGTGGTGGTGGTGGTCTGGTTGCTGGAAGTGGTGGCAGCAGAAATGCCTCCTCTTCTGCATCGGCATCTGTAGGTTTTGAGATGCGAATTATTAACGGTGTTCTTGTAGGCAGCGGCGGTAGTGGTGGAGAAAAGGATGGCGGTGGAGATGGTGCTACTGAGGGTGGACGATCAGTGTCGTCGTCATTATCATCGTCACCATCATAATCGTAATCATTGTCAAAGTGATCTTCGTTCTCATCAAAGTTGGCATCCAAGCTTTCACTGCTGTCGCCAATTTTCAGATTAAACAGAGATTCATTCAAATCGGCCATCGAATCGGGAGTTATAGGTCTTGGTATGATTATGCGGCCTTCACTCATGTCTTCCATGCATATTTTCGTAATTCGCGAGGAGTTGTCATCGTCGGCTGCATCGGAGTTGTCGCTGCTCTCTCTGCTGAATATTTCGTCTTCACTTTGGCTTTCATCGATGACTTTCAAGACGGGTTCATTCATAAGTTGATCGTCGAAGTCTTCGAACGCGCCAAGAACGCCACCGCGCTTTTCATTCTCATCAAAGATGTCAATACTTTGATTCTTGTAGAATTTTTCCTTTGGATGAACAGAGTGTACGCGCCAGGGTTCCTCGTTCTCCTGAATGCTGTTTAGGCCTGCACCAGTAGGGAGAGGTGCGAGTTCCTTGGTGCCAAACAGGGCTTTATTGCGCAGAGACTCTGTTATCCAGGAGTCGGAATAAGTATTGGAGTCCACAGATGGATTACGTGCATGGCGCCGTACAGATGGCACAGCTCGCTCATTTCCTTTGCCAGTTTGTGGGATTTTTTGCACGGTTGGCGGTGTAATTTCCAAAAAGCCCGATACTCTTTCTCTATTTGAAATCCACTCGGTTTTTTTTGGCGTTGAACCTGATGCGGTTTCCGGCGGAGATTCCGTTGATATTTCGGTTATTCTCGGCTTTGGCGATGGCGCCGCTGCTGTGGTAACTGCAATGACGAGTGTGGACTCGTAAGCATCAGAGTTGTCCTGATGTATCAATACGCGTGGATAGTCTATACCATTATCTTCTGATTCAGTAGAATCTGAAAGTATGGGTTTCGTGGTCCAGGCGGCGTGGATCTTCTGCTTGCCTATGTGTTGTTCTTCCTCTTGTCCCTTTACTGGAATATCTTCGAAGTTCTCTCCTTCAGCAGAACTCTGTTCATCATCATCATCATTATTTATGACACCTACTGATTTTTTAACTGGTGACAACTTATTTCGGTCTGTTGCACGTTCCTTTGCGATATTCTCCTGCGATTTACTGAATAATTGAAGCTTTTGCATCTTGTCATTCACCTTCTTAAAGGTTTTCTCACGCGCATTTTCGAATTTTCCCTCCAGCGTTCCTGAGGGTCTGTTATTGCTTTCATGGGATTTTCTGGTTTCCATAGTATCTTCCTTCTCCAAACCATCGTCGGAGTCCAAGCCGTCTATAGAGGTGGGGTCTTTGCGACTGCGTATGTACTTCAGCTTCTGTATTAAGGTACTCGAACGTTGCTGCTTCTCTGGGGAACTTTCATCGCCGGTGGCTGTAGCACCGGCATTCATACGATTCATTCTTAAACTCTTTTTCCACGTTTGGAACTTACTGGCGATGACCGCTCGCAGTGGGGAGTTTCCCGCGAGGGCTTCCATTTTCTTCGAGACGTTTCGATCATCAGCGGTGTTTTCGATAGATGATTCCCTGGATTTGAGACGCCGTAGTCTAGAGACCAGTTTGTCTTTAGTTGAAGTTGATGGTCTGGTTGCCGTCTTCGGATCCTCGCCATCAGTATCTGTAACGGTGGTCTTCGGTGGTGGTTGACGTTTGAGGGACATCGTCGACTTGAAGCGTTTCAAGTTTTCTCTGATAGCGCTCAGTGCTTTGGTATCCGCTGTTTTCCCGTCCAGTGACTGCTGAGAGGCAAACTTCATTCGTCGGTTCAGTCCACCTTTTTCGACTACAGATTCTTCAGCCCACTCTTCATGCGAAGCATGGCTACTGGTTAAACGGCGCATACGCTGCTTATTGTCTTTGCGCACTGTAACCCCGGACTCCTTACTTCCACTAGATTTTGGACTCCTTACAGCCCACAGAGAGCTGGTTATGGATTGATGTTGCGATCCATGCTCAGGTTTGTCCAATGTCGTCAGGCTCATCGGAATGCTGTTCTCTGATATGCCACGCATAAGCGGTGGAGGATTTCTTGCTCTCGAAGATTTGGTAGTTGTTGCACCTCTGGCCGGTCGTTTCGGCGGTGTAACTTCCATGCCGCTCTCATCGCCACTCTGCTCACTAACGCTTTTGCCACCTTTACGGTTACCTTGTTTCAGGGGCGACTCTATATTCCTTTTATCCATGGGCGAGTCGTCGGGACTCATATCGAGTGATAATTCTGCATCCTGTTGTGATTCCTCGAAGCTAAAACGGTAATTCTCGGCGACTTTACGATCACGTCGCATCTGTGCGCGATTCTCCATGGCACGATCCTCTTCGTAGCTTTCCACATAATAATCTACGACAATATTATCCTTACGCATGACAGTCTTCTTGGTCAAGATGTTCTTAAAACGAAATTCTGATAAGTCCTTGTAAGCCTTCTGGAACTTCTCGGCGAATGACATTTTGCCACTCGAGTTGGATCCGCCCGTCATCCTAGACGGCGAACTCGTCAAGGCATTTCTTCGCTTCGTGAAGCTTCGCGTTGGGGTGCTCTCGGTGAAAAGTGTGCCATGTAAGGCGCCGGGCGTTGAATAGTCGTCTTCGATGCTGTGAGCACTGCGATACGTGTTGTCGTCGTACTGGTCAAGGCTATCGCTACTGCCTCGTTCGAAACCGGTGCTGTGCTCTTGCATCAGAGAGGAGATGGTAGAAATACGAGTGGGCGTGTGATTGATGAAGGCTGAAGGCTGAAAGGGTGGAGGTAGCAGCGTGGCTGGTGAGATCGACTGTGGTGAATTCTTCGCTGAGGATGTGCGTACGTCCTCGCGCGAACTACGGAAGATCCTACGCGATCTCAGTTTGGGGAACGATTTTGGTAGCCTTATCTGTGGCATTGCGGGCATCGATGGAAGCCTTCCTGCAAGTTTAATGTAGTCGTTTGTAGTGCCAGGTATCGATTTGTCCGGCTGGACCGCGATATTGAGAGGGGGCACACGCTTACCTTTAATGCTGTCCATATCAATTCGACTGCACAAGTTGCGGAAGTCCATTGTCAAAAAAGGGGGCGGTCCTGAAGGCCACCAAGATACCCGGTTTCAACTCGCAAAGCTGTTTGGTTGTCAATCCTTTCTTCTGCACTAACGTACGCTTAATTATTTTTTCTCTGGTAGATGGTAACTATCTCGATGTTGAATTTCACAGCAATTATATTTTTTATGGATTTGCGTCTGCTTATTGATAATGAAATTCGTTAATAATTTTTTCACAATGACATTAAAATAATTTCTATCGTGATGTGCTTTTTTTGTTGTTTGACTTCACTCGTTTACTATTTTAAATGGCATTGTAAAAAATCATGAGCTGTCCGGGTTATCTGTGCTATCGTAACTCATTGTATTCTTGTGCTAATTGAATTAACGTATTCCTTTCTCTCAATTTTCGTGAATTGCATCTAAATACGCCTCAGAAATCACCCTACACGGTGAGAAAGACACGGTATACTTGGTCGTATGCACATTGTTGTCATTAAATGCCTGCGATATGTAATATATCTTCCGCAATGCGATTTTCTGGTTACTCTTACATTCTTGAGAAATTCAGTGTTTTTGTACTTGTAGTAAAAAATCAGTACAGTGCATAAACAGGTTAAATGTTCTCATATATAAAGCTTAACTACAATGTTGAGTATAAAATATAACCAAAAACATATACCGCACCTTAAAAATAGCGGTGGCCACAAGCGAGAAAATCTCATTTCTCCTCTCGACGTAGAAAGGCGGTTTCGATTGTGGTCTGCACAAAATACGGTCGGCTCGGTCTCGACCATTGCATCCAATTCGAGACGAGAAGAAGGCTGCATCATTCGTGGTACCTGTCTCGACTGAAAGATGCTGTCTTCATTTTGATATTCCAAGAAGGAGATGAAACATTATAAGTTTAATGGCGATGTTACCACGAGATTCTACTTTGTTTATTATTGGTATATAAACTTCCAAGATTCCATCTTTTGGTTATACAATCTCTACAGGTCGTTATATAGGAACGTATAGTTAAATTAGTGGAACTTTTTACTCTCAATTGCCGATAATGTACAGAATTTGCATGTTGTAATTTGTAGGGTGTTGTAACACTCGGTTGTATCTCCAGAACACTTCATCAGTTACTTTATTTGTCATTCTCCACCTCGTCCGTTTTCCCACTTCTGCATTCGAACATGTTTCCGCCTCTGATGGCGGGTTGGACGGGGATTCAGTGGTAGAGGTTGTTATAGTGCTTTTTTCGTCAGTTTCGCGTATGGATGAGAACTAGTTGTCCACGTCTCTTTGTTGCAGTGCTGTTTCGTGTTTATTGCGAGTGTTTCCACTCTGCCAGGCCAAAGATTCGTGCGAATGGAACCTGATGGCCGCCGTTGTTGCTTCAGAAGTAGTTCAAGCGTTTTTCGCCGCTTACTTCTTGGCAGTGAATGAGTGAGTGAGTGCGTGAGTGAGCGAGTGAGCAAGAGAATGAGTGCCTCTGACAACAGAGTCGCCTGCAACAGCAAGTGCAGTCGTTCACAGTAACTGGTTGGAAAACTGGAACATGTGGAAATGCAGTGTTCTGGGTTGTTGGGTTGTTGTTTCGATGCCGACGATAAATTGAACCACATACGAGTCTCTGGTTTTAGTGTAGTGAATGATGGCCATTTGTTTGCTCTAATTGTGTGTGAACGCGAGTTGTTTGTACTTCGTTTTGTTCCATAAACGTTAACCATTGCAGTGGAACCATTAGTTCAGAATTGCGAAATCAATTGCCCTTAGCAGTTATGACGACCCACAGAGGCAACAAATTCCAAGCATCAGAAGAGACTCAACGAAGGCTGAACAAAAGCAGTAGAATTTGGTGGTATTTTTAAATTGTCTGAAATGTTCCATCTCAATTCTTGTGATTCGTATGTTAAAAAAAAAAAAAATCGGTCCACAAATCTATGGAAATAATAGACGAGATCCGATCGTTTACATCTTCACTTGAGGTAGAAATACCAGAATTTCTTCAAAAAATCAGTCCTCATTAATTGTTTAATCCACGAAATTGAGTAAAATTGGACAAATAACAAATAAATTGAATGCAATTAATATAGAATATGTAGAACACGCGAAAAACCGTCGTGAACTTCTTTTCTCAGGTTTCACTGAACATTAAAGTCAAATATTGAACCCAGAAGATTTTCTACTTTGCAACAATCTAATGATATTTTTATTTCTCTCTCTCGTTTCAGCTAAATGTGCTCTCTTCTTCTCTCTTTAGGTTCATTCATTTGAAGCTTTTATGTAAGACTGTGAAACGAACTTGAAGAAGAGTGAAATTCGGTCGGGCATCGCAAGAGACGACGACGACGACGACGAGGAGGAGGAATACTAATAACTTGCACTCAGGATAGCCGTTCATAAACGAGAAGAGCAACAACAACATGGGGCGGCAGTCACGTACGCTGGCCGTCGTCCTCCTGGTGACCGTCGTCCTACTGGTGACCGTCTTAGGCACCACCACAGCACTGAGTAAGTAGATCTGTAAGATTTCGAATGGTTGTCACGAGCAGTCAGAGTCCGAGCGCCGTTGTCAAAGCAAGTTTACACTGTAGCAATTTTTTTTGCATCCAAATTTTCCTTGTCACGATTTCCTCTCGCAGAAGAAAAGCAGGTTGTGCGGCTCTGATGGTGGTGGACTCGTCCACTTAGCCGCACTCTGGCCGCGTAACCAGGAAAATTTCATCAGCCGCATCCGTTTCCGTCCAGTTAGGTGGCCGCAATAATCTTTGCTTTCGATTTTATCCATCAAAGCAAGATACTGGCCGGCGAGCTCTGCTGCACTGCACAGTCGCCTCAACGAATATCAGTCGTCATCCGATTCTCTGGAGAATTTGTGGTACTCGTCGTACATAACGATTTTTAATCGCATCCATCGTGAAAGTAATTATGCCGCCATTATTTCCGTTGCCGTTGCACTCCTTGCTTCGCTCGGTGAAAGTTCGAAGTCAGGAAGATTTATCGTCTTTGAAACTTTCAAGCTTCATTTTAAACTTGCAGTGGCGCGGCCGCAGAAGAAATGCATTCGGTGTATTTAAATTATTCCCGACTCACGAATGTCGAGGGCTTTTCGTGGATAAGCTGTGCTGCTGCTGTGCTGTCCATCCAGCTGTCTGTCTGTCTGTCGGCCGCTTGACCTTTTAAATTGTTGTTGATGTTGTTGTTTTCAACGGCGCGATGGGATTTTTAGGGAAAATAATTTGATGCTGCTTTCAAAACGCAGAAAGCAGCATTAAGCAAGTTTTTATTTCGGTTTCAGAATTATTTTCGCTTTCGAGGAATCGAACACAAAATGTTGCTGCGACTTGCAGTGTCGTCGTGAATTCGAGACGCTAAACTTGAAATACTCATTTATTGTAATAATAAAGTTCAAGTTGAGTTCCCTACTGAAAGTTAGGCAGCCTTGAGGGGAAAACAGTAGCAAAATTTCGTCTCCTTTAACTGCAGGAATAAATAGCGAAAAAACCTGCTTGACAATGATCGATCGACGTCGCGAACGCGTCGTCACGCTGAGGTCAAGGTGTGCAAACTAAAAAAGATTGCAAAAGCCATTGAAAGTCATTAAAAAAGGGAGAAGTAAACAACTTTTCAGTGTTCTAGAGAGTGTTAATCGCCTCTCAACACATTGACTTCGCTGGCTTTGCATTGCTGCATCCGTTTTTTTTAAAGGCGGGCGGGCGGCACAAATAACGGTGTTGACAAGTGCAGAACTGCATCCATCAACCCGAAGTACCACCATCTGGGTTTCGAGTAGAGTTGCTCGAAGTTCGAAATGTCGCATAAACTGTCGTATGCGTGACTTGATGCAAAGATGCAGCTGCCGTTGAGGGTGGTGGAGCTTCCTTTGACTGCTGCTGCTGCTGCCAACTTCAGCGTATTTTTCTATCGCTCCGTCTAATTAATTTTACTATTCTTTTCTCGACTTTCCAGTTAACTCACCGCCTCGCATCATTAAGCAGCCGCCAACCGACGAACTGCTTTTCAAAGTCGCACAACAGAACAAAGAAAGTGACAAACCCTTTATAATTGAGTGCGAAGCTGAAGGACAGCCGGATCCAACGTAAGTACCGACTTTTTGTAGGACTTCTGCAGTATTTTCATGTGTTTTAAAACTTTAGAGAAGCCAATCTTCGCATTAAATCTCGTTATAGCATAGTTTGATGATGAATTTTAATCAAATAATGTAATTTCGCGTCAAATGAAATACTTTAACAATCACATTTCCAAGAGATCCGCCAATTTCCTGTTAGAAACTGGCATTTCGAAATTGTTTTAATTCGATTATAATATAGAAGAGAATCAGATTAACCATATCAACGATTTTCAAAACGGTTGGTTGTCTCTTCCATTTACTGTGCCAGCGGGTTGTTTTCTTTTTTCCCTCCATCATGCAGAGTTGATTTATTTTGAAATCTGCTTTTTCTCTCATTTTATTACCACGCTTTCTATCATGTGCTTCTAATTAATTATAAAACGCTTCTGTTTGACTTTCCCCCTTCGCTTTTGTTGATCACTTACTAGATTAAAAGTGTATTTGGGTTAAGATTTATTTAAAAAACCCTCCCCCCCCCACCCCATCCGTCCGTCACCATCGTCATCATTGTTTGTGCGGGATGGACTAACATCTATTTTTGTCTTGTCTACAACAGCGTTGGGCGTGCAACATTTTTTACACACTAGAATTTGTGCTAAGACTCTGTTTTGCAAGGGAGATCCGAGCTGAAAAAAAAGCAGAGGCAAAGATGAACGATAAATCGGAATTTAGAAGATGACACATGGTCTGAAAATCGAAACCTCTTCAGAAAATTCCTTTCAATTCCTGGTTATTCAACTAACTTAAACTCTAAAAGCTTATTTAGCTGAGTTATTCTATTTTATAAATACCAATTCAGCATTATTGTGCGCAGTAACAAAAACAGTCACACTCGAAATTCACAAATACTTCATCGAATATTCTTCTGGATTATTTATGAGTGAAGTTTTGAAATAGTTAATCGTTACAACTTTATTTTTAATAACATCTAAAGCAGAGATGATGGCAAAACCTGAGAAAACCTGTTGCTGCTGCTGTCAGCAGATGTTTGTGTTTCTCTTCTGAAGCCATTCCATCCCAAAGAATGTCATTTTAACTGGTTTAACCGGCTCAAGTGTAAAATGACGCGCCGCGCGCTTACTTCACTCCATTACAATGGAACATAAAAGTGTTGTGTTGTTAACAAGAACCACACACACACACACACTCTGCTCTTCTGTGACTTAATAAGTTGGAACGTTCATACGCACACACACACAATACAGGCGGCAACAACGAAAGTGTTGAAATGAAGTCACACAGAACAACAAAAGGCTCCGTCTGACGTAATATGACAGCCAGCAAGCAACACGAGTTATATATAATAATGACGCGACTACATGACAAACTAGCAGAGGCTACGTTGAGAAATCATAATAAATAAATTGTAAAATTTATCGAATGCTACAGCGAAGAACACTTCCAAACTTCGGCTTCAAACACATGACATTTTTTAATGGCAAAAGAAAAGGTAGCAACATTAACGATCACTTTAATTTTATTTTGTGTTTGCCGCACCCACAGTTGTGCCCCTCCCCCTCCCCCTCCTTCGTTGTATTAAGTCAACCAGAAGGTCATCATGCTGGTTGATTTTACGAGTACGATCGGCAAGAGATCGTCGCGGGGGACACCGAGAATAGCTCGCTCTGTCAGACGATATCATTCGGCGGACGGGACGGAGATTCACTCCTCAATGGCAGTTGGTTTTGCTTTCATTTGATAGTTTTAAATTAGTATAATTTATTGGATTTGATTTCCTGTCTCGGAATTGTTTGGAAACAAGCGAAGCAACGGACCAAACATACGGAGACGGAGACTCCATTTCAAGAGGCGATTTTATAGGTTTTAAGATTTGTGACAAGAATCGCCAGAAGAGTCATAAGAAGTTGAAGGGAAGACTGTTTCTGCCAGTTATTAGATCATTCTTAACAAACAAACTCTCTTCAACAGATTCAACTTTGCGAGTTGCAATAGTTTTGATAATTGTATCGGAAGTTGATTCTTTATAATGTTATTAATCGAATAAGGAAAAAAAACATCTTTGCAGTCACCCTGCGATCCTTCTAATTCGAGGTTTGTATTACTGCTGCCTGTCGCTATCAGTGGTATTGCGAGGCAACTTCCTGCGTCATCAGTTTCTTATGCTTCTTTCGTTGTGTTTGTCCATTCTTTCTTGTGATTGTTTATAAGTTGTTCTCTTCTTACAGAAGAAGTAAACATTTCAGCACTTTTATGCTTCCTCTCAAAATATCCATGTCCACGTTATACTATATGAGTCGCGTTTACCACACATCATGCAGACGACTGGCTGAGGATGGTTTTCCTAAGTCTGAAATTTCAAAATATTGCCATTGGCAACAAAAAAATACATTGGAAAAATAAGCTAGATGAAGAAAGCGGACGCAATTTTGCACAGAAAGCAATTTCAAGAGTGATTTCTGAATTGTGACTTTAGAATGGGATTTCTTGCATAGTGTGAATTGATGGTTATGATTGCATAGAAATTGTAACCGCCATGAAAATGTGGAAACGACAGTTTTAATATAATTCTTTGTAGTGCAGTTTTAGCTAAACGTTGGATTTCGTTGTGGTGCGTATTTCTTCAAGTATTCCGAGTATTTCTTTAAATATTCCGAGTATTTTTTTAAATATTTGGAATATTTCAATTCGATTGGAGATTTTCTAAAATGTTTTATTCTTATCCTGCTTGGAGAAAAAACAAAGAAAGCGAAAATAAAAAAGAAAAAATTTCTAAATACACTTTTAAAGAGCTGAATGTGGTCATTCAAAAGGTTTCCATCGCTATAAAAATAACGTCTTTAGGAGAATTTAAGTTTTCTCATGTACTTCATCAATTTATGTGTCTGTCTGCCTGCCCGTTGCCGTTCTATCTGCTCAAATGTCTGGCCAGCCTGGATCTGTCGCTCCATCTGCCACTTGTTTCTCTCTCATGCGCTCCCCACTCCACCTCTCCGCCGCGTGATTTACTCGCGAGAGCTGTTAAATAATAATCAGCAAGAAACACTGACCGGAGAACAGATGGACATAAATAAACACACGACGCTCGCCACCTCAGAAATTTACAATGCCAAATGCAGGCAAACGGTGCTCAACTTCAGTTACCACACCCTGAATCGTCCTTCCGCTCTGCAGCAGATCCTCTTACCCCGCCCCCGCCCATCGGCCTTTAAACTCCGTAATGCAATTAAGGCCGCAGACACACTGATTGTTGTCATTGCCAATGCTGTGGCGAGAGGTGGTATGTATGCGATATCTCAACATCATACGAGAGATTGCTGCAAAATTGCAATCATCATTTCGCTGTTGTTTTTCTGTTGTTGTTGCATCTGTGTCGTACATTTGTCATGTACGCGAGTAAATGATTCGTAAACAGCGTAACCACTTTGATGTAATTGTATCGAAAACTGTTCCTTTTTTTGTAATAATCTATATAATTTGGTACTTTGGCAAATTTGGTACTTTTTTTAAAGGGTTCTGTGCTGTCCTGTCCTGTCCTCTTTCTCGCTCACTTTGGCACAAAGTCTATATTTCTTGCCTCTACTATTCTCGCATTACAACAATTTTTATGCATGTTTCGCAAAAGATCGGAAGATAAAAACACCGAAATGCAACAAAGGATTTTTGTTATTTTGTGCAACAGTAACGATTGTCGCCCTGCGGCAGCAGTCGCAGATTCTGAATACTCATGTCTCTCTCTTCCCTTCTTCGAATACTCTTGTCTCTCTCTTCCCTTCTTTCGAATACTCTTGCCTCTCTCTCTCTTCCCTTCTTCCGAGTACTCTTGCCTCTCTGTCTCCTTCTTCCGAAGACACGAGCGACTGCCTTTCTCTCGTAACTATTAAGGAAAACAACTGCGAAACTTGGTAGCACTGTGTTGAGTTTACTTTGCCGCAGGGAATCCTCGCACTGACGCTGGCAAAAAATACAGTTTCGTGATAAAATATGGCAACTCTGCGAGTCGGACAGAATGAAGCTGCGTTTAGTTGATGCAAGCAAATGAAGAGAGAGAAAGAAGATTTGATGCTAACTTAAGTTTCCACTTTTTTGGAGTCCACCTTAAAATTCGGGAAATTCTTGGAATTTTTAAACTTTTCAGCTTGTTCTGCCGACTGTGTGAGGCTTAAAAAGCCAGTGCATTTCCATTCTCACCATTTCGAATGATATTTTCAGATGTTTGTCTACCTGTTTTTGTTCAACATGCAACAAAAGCAACTTCGATCGATGTTGAGCAAAATTGCTGCTAGTAATCAGTGGTTACCAAAATGGGTTTTCCACCGAGATGATTACTTTTTCGTTTTTGTTTTTGTTCCGTTTCTGCCATAGAAGTCATTGATTGCTTAAGAACTGTTGTTGTTGTGCTGTGTCAATTCCCCTAATTGAAAGTTTAACCGTTGCTTGCGCATGGAAAGAGGTTCACACTAAAAATGGACAAACAGAAACACAAAATGTTCCATTCAAATCGTTCCCTTTTGCTTTCATGACAGATCGGAACCACATTTTTTAGATTTTTTATACTTTAAAAGAATTTCAACTGAGTTTGAGTTTTAAACTGAGTTTTCGAATAACTTAAATTTGAAGAGAGTCTAGTTTTAAGCGGGGTTTAGAGTATGAAATCGAACTGAATTGAACGATAGATAGAGAGAAAGAGAGAGAGAGGGGGGGAAACCGTTATTAAAGCAAAAGCGATTCCTTTGTGAGAAGAGAATATTAAGGAAATGAAGAATTAAACACAAAGTAGGGCAACACGAAATACAAAATACGAAATAGTGTGTGTAATTCTACAAAGGGTGTGGTACGGCAACAACAACAACAGTAACAGTAACAGCAGAAGTAAATTAGAAGGCTTGAGTAGGTGAGACAACAACAACAACACAATAAGAGACAAGCTGCAAGTAAAAACAATCCACTGCTGTAAATCATCAAAAGCCATCAACTAACAATGGCAGACGCAACAGAAAAATAGACAGAAAGGCTGCAGATAATAATACAGATACATATGTATGTGTGTGTGTGTGTATGTGTACGGAGAAATTGGTATTTTCTATATTCCAAATGGAGAACTCGTATTCTCCGTAACGATTCCAGCGTTTTTAGGTCCCTAAACCACCCCACTCCCCATCTAGAAGAACCGAGAGCAAATCGAAGTAGACCACCTCACTTTGGGTCCTTTTTCGTCCTCGCCTCGTTATCCCACCGAGACCTACATAGTTACTCGGTGTAGTAAAGACGACCGACCTCCACTTCCCTCCAAATAACTGTGTTCGAGTTGCACCAAGCATTTTCTTAATAACCCAGGATGGCGACAATGCGGTTTTCGTCTAAAAACAGAGAAGACTACGCTGAGATTTCATTAAATATGAGAATTCACTCACTTTTCGATTGAAAACAGAAGAGATCGCAACGAGTTTTCGTAAAACAAGCGAATTCACTCAGTTCTCTGCTGAAATATAACGATTTTGCAACTAGTTGGAAGTACTAGTTATTAGAAATAGTAGTACTTTTCCGTTATATTTATATCTGTTTAATTATTTCTCGGTTGTAATGAACAAAAAAAAAATAAATGCGATCGTAATGAGATCAAAGATAAAAATGCGAAAAATGAAAGAGAGAGAGAGAGTGAGGGAGAGAAGCCCCTTGTGGTGAGAACCCCCGTGTGGTGAGAACCCCCGTTTGGAGAGAACGTAAAGAACAGCTACATAATAAAACATTCAAACTTAATAGTTGCCTATTTATTTAAGCGTAAAACGAATCGCGTTCTAGAAACGCTGTCGCCGTCGTTAACGCATTCGGCGCTGAATGACACAATTTCAACGTGTTTTTTTAACCCAAAAACGAAGCGTTTACATTCAGCTTCGTGCATGTGTTTGTGGGTGCGTTTATACATTAATGCAAAAATTAGAATTGCACTATTTTTAAATGTAATCATCAGCGTTTGCAGTGGGCAGCATTGAAATCAAATCAGATTTAGAATGACTTCTTTTGTCTAATTTGTTTCACACGATACGATTTGAGTTGTCGAGGTTTCGTCGTCCGTCCGTGTTGTGTTAAAATAATGAGAGGATTGTGTTAAATGTCGCTTTTCTCTTGCTCTCAGCTGTTATGAGAGAATAAAACTTATCGGATTTTGTGAAGAGATTTTCCAGAACACAGAAATTGCAAACCTTGACATCATTGGCGTCCAAGAATTGAACCGTCAACAAACCAACAAAAACACTCATGCGAAAAAATTGCCTGCCTTCACACAGAGAGAGAGAGAGGGAGCGTAATGTGTGTTTAATTATGTTTTGCTAGAACAAGAAATGAGAACAAATGTGAATAGCGAAAAGTATGTAATTTTCTCTAATGTCAGTCGTGACGCATGGGGCGACCTGCAGTGACATACTTTTTTAATGCCTTTGAATCCTTTTGATGTCAGCTGGAGGTGTCATTTATCATGCCAACCCGTCTGTCATTGCAAACTAAAATTCGCTCTCACTTTTCAAACGTCTCATACGATGTGGTAATGTTGTCTCTCTCTCTCTCTCTCTCTCTTCCACCGCCCCGTTATCTATGCAATTATTTTCTTTTTAATTCCCTTGATTTCACTTTGTTGCCTCTTGAAAAAATGTCACCCACTTAAGTTGTTTATTCTTCTCGTATAATTCGCATTACAGATTTTTATTTGTAGCTTGAGAATGACATCATCACACGATTTTTTATTGAATGTTTTTGGTTTTGAATGTTTGTCTTCTCGCTCACTCTCCGGAGAGGTTAAGATCAGGTCAGAGTTTCGTTCCTCTCTTTTAATATACTACTACTAAATTGTATGGACTTTTTTACACACACACACATAAAGGCTTAATGAACTTTTTACTACGAAATACATATTTATGGATATTTTCTTGTGATTCATGTGATAAACATTTCGCAAAACGTCACGTCTCCCTGCTTTTTCAATGCTTCTTTTTTTTCCTCGCTGACTCCCTTCACTAGAATGTAAATATATTGTTTACGCTCTTCATAATTACTCGTTACTTTCAAGTGGATACAAATAGAAAGAGCTTCGAAAATAGAAAATAACAGGTAGAAATACGTAATAGTATTTTATCTGTAGCATTTGTAGACGACTAAAGTTAAAACTTTTTCAAAGTAAATGAAGCAGATTTAAAATCAAAATGGTTTGATTCAACTTGGATGTGATTTCACTTGACCTGAAAACGAGTCAATCGAGTGCTTATTTTAGATTGAAAAACATTCCATTCGAAATAAAATTCCCTAAAAATTCCCTTTAAATATTTCATTTCATTCTTAAAAAGGTTTTATATAATATAAAAATGGATGCTCGTAACTATATTTTCACGATATTTCCCCTCAGTTAACGGAAACTAATAACTGAGCGGCGGCGTCACATTGCATTCAATTGTATCTCGGTACCGACTTCACAAATTCCTTACTTAGTGACATCATCGAGTACTCGTCGTGAAGCGCCCAACCCAGAGTGAGTTACGTCTTGCATTGGCGAGTATTTGCGACTGTTTACGCTGAGTTACAAGCAGCCCGTCATGTTGTTTACGCGTTCTCTTGTTTCATTTTGGTAATTTGTATGGAATACTCGATGCATTCGAGTCTTCGTCTTCCTCTTCTTTGTATTCATAAAATATATTTAAAAATGAGGCTACGAGGCAATCTTAAAATAATAATCACTGCTTAAATGAATATTTATTTCTGTTGAGTGAGCGTTTGTTTGTTTTCAGCTTGTGTTTTGCATGACGTGTAGTGGAGAGGGAGGGGATTTCGTATATCGTAAATATAAACACTCGAAATACTATACGAAAACTCGGAGGATATTTGAAGCTTCAAGTGGATTCATTAGGTCAGTAGTGGAGGATGTAGGGAATGCTGTTGGATGGTTAGTTTTGTACTCGTAAATGCGAACTTAATGACATTTTATGAGTGTCATTAAAAAAGGGACGACGAGCAAATTAAAGAAACATAAACGCCTAAAGAATGCATAACCGTCTAAAAATGAATAAACTACGCGACCCATAGAGATCGGGGTTCGTAGAGATCAAATTTCGACACTTTTACTACCCTATTGAAATGAGATTTTGATTGTTTGTACCTCAAAATGCGATACAGAAAGTTATCTACTCGAATCCTCAGTCTGTATCTCAACCTTGAAAGACTTCTAAAAATCAGCACAAATACGATTTTCTAAAATAAGTACGAGAATTATTGGCTAAAAGTCAGCTGAACTATCAGCAAGTTTGAAGATCCTAAACTAAACTTTCTCATTTGTAAATATCAACACTTCAGAAATTGTTTCAATTAATCTGACCTTCAAGAGCAATATTTTCAGTGAATCGAATTGTGCCGACGTTCATTCACTTTTCCTCACGTTTTTTATATATATTTTTTTAACTGCAGTTTAGCAAAAGAAAATAAGAAGCGATGAAGGTGTTCTATTTTCATTTAGTGCGATAGAGGAGAGAGGAGAGCAGCAGCGAGATCTGTACGTCTGCCGCAAGAGAATAGAAAAAATTCGTTGTACAATTTAAATAATTAAATGATAAAGGAAATTGTAAGAAAATCACTTCATAATTGAAGACAGGAATTTACATCATATTCATATAACGTAATAAAATATTGAGAAACTAAAGTGTGACGAATACCAGAAAAACTAACTTAAATTAAATTGAAAATAACTTCTACGTTTCGTTGCATCTGTAAAGAGAAGACTTAGAGAGAGAGAGAGAGAGAGGGAGAGGGAGAACTTTCTTCGCAGCTGCTCTCAATTTTGCGTTATAAATTCCAAATATAAGCATCTCGCGTATTTTGTTATCCATCGTCCTTCAGTCACTTTTATTGATTGTTTTTCTAGTTTGCAATAAAAGACAAGTTTTTATTTTGAAAACACCGTACTAGAAAAAAGGACGGACAGTACTAAATGTCATACAAACTCTTGCTACGCGCTACACATGAGGACATCGTCGTCATCGTCCGTGTCCTTCGAGCTTCGTCGTTCTGGCCTTGATGAATGATGATTCCAGAGATCCCAGACTAGACTACTGTTATGTCCGCAAACGAGACTCAATTATTTACCAGACATGTTGTGGCGCCAACTGCGTTTTAAGAGGACTTCTAGCGTGAGTGATGCGAATTTTATGTTCTTTTTTTTGTGTGTAGACAAAATAGCAGTAAAAATAGCAGTACAAAATAGCAGTACAAAATAGCAGAACAAATTTCCAGAACTATTTGAGGATGCAAAGAAGCGACTCAGTGGGTTCTGTTATTTTTTTATTCTCTCTTTCCTTCAGTGTCCTGAAATGACTTCCATGAAAATATCGATTTTTCACAAAAATACTGCCAAAGTAGTCAGAGTGCGATGACTCATTTAGTTCGAATCTGTAAGGGAATTAATTCATTTTTCTACCCTCCTGAGCTTGACATTAAAGTGTGCCGGCCGCCTTAAATTTGCCCGTTGAGTCAAATTGCATGCTTGCGGAAATAAAAAAAAGCAATAAACTGGAAATTTACTTGAATTTCCGAAAAAAACGTGAGGGAAAACGGAAGAAAAACTAACAGAAAACAAGAAGAAGAAGAAGGATGAAGAAGGAGGAGGAGTAGGAAGAAGGAGGAGGAAGAAGGAGGAGGAGGAGGAAGAAGGAGGAGGAGGAGGAAGAAGAAGAAGAAGAAAGAAGATGACGAGAAACAACCTCAAATAATGCAACCCGAAAACACGGCGCGTTATAGGGGAGGGAATTCGAATTTCTTGGTCGCACAGAAAGTTTGGCGGAAATGATGTGAAATCATTATGAAAACGAAGGGCTCGGTTTTTTCTTACTCGTTCCTTTGATTCAATCGACGATTGAATAGATGATAACTGAAAAGAAAGCATCAATTCCTCGGTTTACGCTGCTGTTTTACAAGAATTTTCTCAGCACGTGACTTGTTCTCATAATTTACGCCCCTGATATGCGTTTGCATGGGGAAGAAAGTTGTGAAGAAGCGAGCGAGCGAGGGAGTTTTTTTCCTTGCACTCGTCGTTATCAGGGCTCGTCGAATGTCCTCATATGTGAGGCGAGCGAGTCACCCATGTTGTCCATGCACGCGAGCGAGTCACCCAATGTTGTCCATGCACGCGAGCGAGTGGGAATTACATCAGCCGACTTCTGGGTGTGGCGTGTGCATGACGGGAAGGGATGGGACGAGCGGGTGGGAATGAGTCGCTTCGGCAGTTTCTGCGTGAGTCGCTCACGGGAAATTTCGTGAGCCGACTTTTATTTTTTTCTATAGAGATCGCAGTCCAGTTCTAGTTGAATCCTTGGATCAGTGAATCACAGAAATCGGTTATTGAAACGACTTACTAACTCACGAGCGAGACTGACGAGCGACGCACGAGCGAGACTGATGAGCGACTCACGAGCGATACTGATGAGCGACTCACGAGCAAGACTGATGAGTGACTCACGAAACGATTCACCGAGAAGTGAGTTACCCACTCTGTGTTCACTCTAACATTGAAATCTGAACTAAACTTTCATAACAGGATTTTGAAAAGTTTCACCTACAATTCAGCTTTTACTGGTTTCAGGATTCAATTGCAACAACCTGCGACTCAAGAAAAAAAAAGCACATTTTTCATTGCTCACTTAAATTGGAGTTTTAACGACCTCATCTTCTTCTTCTTTAGTAGCCACCTTCATTGACATTTTCGTGACTTATTATTTCTGCCGCTTCCTTGACACCTGCGTCACGCACGAGACACGCTTGCGACAGAGGCACACATAATTTAACCGTTACAGTGTGTTGCGTGAGACAGTGTTGAATTTTGAGTATGATTGAGTATTTCCATTCTGTTGAGTCTGACACACGTGTAGTCGTCGTTCTTTGCAGAATACCGAAGTCGCAGCAGAATGTTCGATTCTTCGTTTTGTGTTTTCACCCTTGCAGTTCTTTTCGCGCACGTATAATTAACATTTTTGTCGAAAACGGCAAATTGTCACGTTTTGGAGCGAGAGTGTTTCTCACTCGAGAGATTCTACGTTCAAAACTGCAGTTTAAAACTAATTTCACACCACCAGCTACCTCTCGCCCTTTCTCTTTCCCTTTCTCTCTTCATACCAGCGACGTAAGGCGATTGCAGCAGTTTTTAAATTCCCATGCTAGCAGGTATTCGCGATTATTTCTCACGAAGCATAATTGCAATCGTGTGGGTTTTTCATGCTCACAGGTGGGCCGAGGCAGCGGACCACTACTGCGGCCCAAAACGGCATCCGGACCGACGAAGGAAACAATGGTCGCCCTAATAAGTCGCTGAATCATGCATTACAATTTTCGCCTGCGTATTCATACACAACAGAAGCTCGAGAAGAACACGTTTGACGTGACGCCCAGCTGTCGCGTATGTGATTGCAATTAATAATAAAAAAACTTGACGGTCATTTATAGTGCGCATGCACCGTGCAACTCGACTGCATTTGAGTAATGAAAGCCGATGGTTGACATAAATTGCCACTACTTAAGTGATTAATTTCTCTGTTTTTCTCCTCAATAATAAATTTCTTCCTTCCCTACTTCTAC
Source organism: Sicus ferrugineus (assembly GCA_922984085.1). Classification (NCBI taxonomy): domain Eukaryota; kingdom Metazoa; phylum Arthropoda; class Insecta; order Diptera; family Conopidae; genus Sicus; species Sicus ferrugineus. The sequence goes on from OV277351.1 coordinate 23,656,471, forward strand.
TCGCGTTACAGATTTCATTCACATCGTCCTCTGGTCGGCATAATTTCATTGCTTTTTTCGATAAAACGGAGAGCAACAAATTCATTTCATGTACTTCGTGTGAATTCGAATGATTTATTCCCGAAATTACTAGCCTGCGCTGCACTGCCAGTCCGCCGCCGCCCATTCACTGACTTTTATTGATTTTAAATTTGCCACTTGGTGGTGCAAATTGTACACAAGCAACATCGGGACAGCCAATTTGCTGAAACGTGTTGTTTTCGTTGCTCGAGAATCCCACAAAAATTCCTCTACAACAAGCATGACATTGCCAAGCTGTGAATTCCTCTATTGTGCAGAGCCTGCTGGATCTGATTCCTCACTTCCCCTCTCACCATCACGCACCTGATTCTAGCATCCCTCCATGTTGATTCGGCTGGTTTTCATGTCAAACCGTCTACGAAAACGAGTTAAATACGCGTAGCTAAATCGACGCCGCAGAAATTCTAATTGCTCTCTCCCTCCCCCCACCCCCTCCGCTTCAGCACCATCTGTGGGCGCCCTTGTTCGGCTCTGGTTTGTATTTTACGATTCCTTTATTCCTGTCATTCATCTCGGCGAACTCCTTTGTAACTCCTTCATGTTCTTTGCTTCCCAGCAACTCCAGTCGCCCACAGACTTTTTTTAAATGTTTACGATTCTGTCTGGTGTACTGGAAACAGCCTCCTACTCCTCTGTGCCCCTCCCCACCCCCACCTCTTTCAACTCGGCCATGCATAATTCTTCATTCATTCATTCATTCATTTAACTCATGCGCAAATCCTGCATTTGCCTTCGCATCCATGACGATGACTCATCCTGGCTGGATGGCTGGCTGTTTGTCTGTCACTCAATTCGTCCGCCCCAAAACAGTCCCACCACCCGCGCCCTTCCACGCATTATTCGTCAGCCGTCTTTCTCGCCCACTGAGGTGATTCCATTCCAATACCTACCTCAATCTGCTGCCTGAACTCGGGCGCTCACTTGACTTCCAATCATTGCCGCCGCCGTCGTCGCTACCGGTGTGCTCTGGTGGCGCTGGTGCACTGGATGTTCGCATAGCCTCATCACGGTTGCGTTCTAAAATATCCCTCCCGCCCCGTCGACTTTGTCGCCGGCACGCTTGCTTGATTGTTTTGAACTTCGGCAGTCGTGGAAGACCGGAGCGGCTGGTAATGGCGCTCTGCTGCGCCTCCACCGCTGATGGCAGAACCATTTACTCTCCTGTCGGATGGCTACTCTTGTCCTGTCGAATAGCCGCCGCTTTTGTCCTGTCGAATGGCTACTTTTGTCCTATCGTCCTGGCACACCATCCCTTGCTGTACTTTGTGGGGGGATTAACTTGGTTTCAAGCCCGAAAATTGGAATTTATGAGGTTTCAATTGAGTAACCGTCAGCATGGCTTATCCTGACCATTAATCCTGCTTTGCTTCGAGACATAAGTAAATAAAATTAAATTGGAATTTGAAAAATCAAAGAGAAAATGCGAATAAAAGGAATGAAATGCAGAAATGGCAAGGAATCGCTAATTTTACTTCTGTGTCTGTCTTTACGTTACGTTCGTCCCTCACTAACTACTGTTAGACTCTTTCGACGCTTGTTAGACTCTTAATAGTTTCTTAATTGGTTTCAAATTCCATTCCACCGTCAGGTATTTTAATGACTGAACCCTTCTGCGGTTTCTAATTGGTTGTAAATTCCGTCCCAAGTTCAAAAAGGTATTTTAAAATCCTTTAATTTACGTATATTTTTGCGCTGCTTCGCCAGAGAAAATCTAATTTACTCTTAAAGTTTTAACTGGCAGCGCTGATACAACAGGTAATTCAAATCGACATGAAGCCAAATATTACTTGTATTTTGCAGCATTAACTTCATCCTTGATTTTCACTGCCAATCGTATTTCGCTATCGCTGAGAAGTTCGATCTAATTTCGTGGGGACTGACAGCGCTGGAGCGCAGCACTGATCAAAATTGAAGTCCCTGCTGTCGTAGAATATGGATTTTACTACACTCCTCGCCTTGATTTCTTCTACTCGAGTCTTATTTTGGTGCACCTGTACCCTCAGTCGTTGTTGCGTTCGCTACGTCGTCTTCCACTTTATGGCTGCCTTTATTTCGGTTCGACTTTAATTAAATTTCGCCTCGTCCTCCGAGAGGTGCAGCTACTCCTGTACCGTGTTTGCGTTTGCCTCCGCTGAGTCATTGCATCCATTCCACTTCTTCACAACTTTAAGCTCACTCTGTGATGATGATGATGATGACGATGGTGTTTGTTTGCCACTAAAGTTAGGTGCAGCTCTTCTACCCGGCTTTCGTTTCGTAATGGTGCCCATTTATTATTTATGTAGCCGTCTCGGTACCTTCGTGCGCGCCACCAGCAGCAGCACAGCGGCAGCCTCCCTTTCAGCCAGCTTTTCCTACTTTGTTCTGTGCCCGGTAGGGTTCAATGTGCTTCCCCCCCCCCCCCCAAACCCCCCCCCATCATATAAAAGTTTAACTGGAGGAGTTTGTTGTTGTTTCTTTTTGTATTTCTGTACATTTGTTAAATTAGTGGGATGTCGGTTAAAAATCCGGTACGCTGCAGGAAAAGTTTTACAAAATTAAAAACTTTAAAGGATTTTCATCCAATTTATTAGGTCTGTTAAAGTTTGTCGAGCATTAAACTTTATAATAATTAATTGCAAAGGATTGATATTTTTTGCGAGATCGCCGCCAGTGATAGTTCATCGTCCAGAACTCTACTGGACACATGTTATCTCAGGCGATAATTTATTTCACTCTCTCTTTAACTCGAAGTCAATATGAAGCTCGCAAGTTTTCCTCGTTTTTACTCAACGTTTTTAATTACTATGACAAATAAATCACAATCTTCAGCCTTTTGAGGTCTTTTCGAAAACCTGATTGCCTCCGGAGATTTTCTAACCCTGCTTGTAATGATCTTTAACCTCACTTTTTCACTTCGTACTTGTCTTTCATCCTCAGTCCTAGCTAACTAGATTCAATGCAAATATTATGTTTTTCTATAACTTTTGCTGCTTCTTTATTCGGTCAGTCCAGCCAGTCACTGCTATTCTGTTGTTACCCTCTCTCTCTCTCTCTCCCCTCTCTATCTCTCTTCACCTTGAGGTCAATCGAACTCTCTCTGTTCTCTCATTAAGTTTAATCAAACTCAGTTGAAACCTTGGGCTTACTGAACGCTTTCGGATGACTTCAATGCCGCCACGACACCCAATTGTAATTCTAGCACCGTGTGTGTTAATCTACTTCCGTTGCTAAGAGGTAATTAAGGCACATGACAGCGGTATGTTCGGGCCGAAAATTGCCTGCGGAAATGGACATATTGGAATGGTTGTTGCTGGTGCTGTTTACAGATGTGGTACACGGAGGCACTTGTGGATAAAACAGCCCAACAGGAAAGGAAGGGGGGAAGTCGTTGCTTCTGTTGCAGGTGCGCTGGAATCAAGGACACACAGTGAATACAAATGAACGTACACGGAATCTTCTAAGCGACAAAGAGCTTGAGACTGCTGGATTGGGGTTAAAGGTAGAGGGATACAAGCTTTCGAGTCGGGTCAAGGGGAACGTAATATAAAATTGACACTAGTGTTGAAAATTACTGCCAGCACACGCATCAGAATGCTGACCGAAGCTACTACACAACTTTCTCACACTACTCTGTGTCTGTCTGTCTCTGCCTGCCTGTCGGTCCGTCTGTCTGTCTTTCGGAAGCATCTGTCAACAGATGCGTTCGCTATTATATTGTATTTAAAGAAACTTTCTTTGATGCTGGCGAAACTCGTATTTGAAACCTGGTCACGTACCTAAATATTTGTTTAGATTCTTCGGAAGTACATTCAAAAGTCTTCATATATAGGAGAGTATATAGAGTTATGTATAAGTACACACGTATATCTATATAGAGATGGTATTGGTTTTGTGGTGGGGGTGGTAGGTGGTATTAATTTCGACTGAATGTTTATATTGATCTTCTTAGCTAGTTGAAAGTTCGTCTAGGTATTTCCTTCGTTTCACTTTTGGATTCTGCGCTGAAACTGAAAAAAAAACCGCAGGTCTTCCTTGATCGGGCCTAAATGAAGCTCTGAACGCGCCTCAATTTGTAACTGAATTGAATCTCTAAAATTTCACATCATCCATCACGAAGTGTATATGATATGCAAACGATTTTCCCGGAAGACAATTCTGGGTGTTTCCAGGTTAAAATATAGGAATTGTAATTATATAAGCGAACATCAACAAGTCCAGCAACAGGAAGCAACGATGATGAACAGACGAAACAATACAGATTTTAAGCAATCTTTAATCAAGCTTATTGTGTCCTATATAGGACACAATAAGCTGAATATTATTAGCATCTGATATTACAATAGACAATCGTCACTATTCAGGCCTGTAAAGAAGCCTCTGGAAAATAAGATTTATCTAAAGATAATTGCTGCATTCTTTTCAATCATTTATAAATGCTGATTCTAACAAAGCTCACAGAAAAATGCTGACTTTGAGGGATTAAATTTTATATGCTGCTTTTGAGCTTCGTCGTCGTCGTGAATAATAATCTACACTTTAGACTTCTTGTTAGTTTGTCAATAGTTGGATTAGACTTACGAAATCCTTCGATGTGCTTGCTATCATTCATCATTCCACGTAGATTTGTATTTATTTAATAATATTGTGGCGCAAAACCGCAGATGTGAAACAATTTTAAATATGGCTGCGTAAGGATGTCGGCTGCTTTTCGACACCGAATCCGATGGAACAGACGTCAGTTGCCTCTTTCAACTCGCATATATGAAATCGTAGCACACTCATATTCCTCCTCGTCATCTCAGTGAGTCAAGGGAATTTCAGATATCATGCATTTCTAGCTTTGAATACCACGAGATGAGATGGTGGCAAGTCGTTGGGCGAAAATTGTGTGGATTTTTTAACGCTCTACACAGAAGCCCACTACGTAAACGCCACACGTCAGCAGTGCTCAGCGTTGCTGCTGGGTTAGCAATGCAAGCGTAAAATTATATCCTTATTTCCTCAGTTGAAGCGCAGTTGGTGTCGTTCGTTGACATCCAAATGGATGAGGAGGGCGCTCAACGATAGCATTTTTTCGTGGTTCAAAGGTGAAGCACCTTTCTGTGATCCTTGCAGAGGGAAGTAAGTAGCGAATGGTGGTGTGGGTGTCATTCACGTTCACGTTTGATGGCCAAACACAAACCACCAATCTTGGCTGCCCCTCGTCGTGGTAGGGCGTGGCTGAGAGTTGGGATGGGATGTGCATAATGAGCCTCACAGTGCATTCTGGAGAGGTTCCACTGGGAACTAATTACACACACACACACACGAATTAGAGTGTTTTTCGAGTTTCCGCACGCAATCTTATTTGCATATATGGAAATCAATGTTGCGAGAACGCCCTGCGATTCACGCACTTTTCACTATCCTTAATGAATTCAGTTAGTCCTGTTGAACTCCTGACACTCCTTTCCTAGTTATCTTATCTCTTCATATTTTATTGCAGCTTTCGAAACTTTACTCTCCTGTAAAACAAAAGCTTTGCACGGCTGGCAGCTGTCATTATATCTGCCAGCCATCCGTCCACATTTTGGTCATTCCAATTTGAGCCGACGAGTCCGTTGCTCGCCTGAATCCATCCATCTCCATCCGCATTCATTTCCGGCGTAGACATGAATTGACGAAGTTGCGTTGTGATAAACACGGTTTTTCGTATTCTTCAAACAGTTGCTTGCTCATACATTCGATTGTGTTCTTCTGTTCTTTGTCATGCTTTCGCGTCCATCTAGTTTTATTGTCTTTCATGTCCTTCTTTTTCTAACGATTTCCCGTACAATTCGATGCGTACAAAAAAGGAGTGGCGGCGGCTTGTAGCATGACTACGAATGAAGAAGGAATCATCCTCCTCATTCTCGTATTTCATTGAAACCTAGAACATTTCTGCACTCCTTCCTGCTCTGTTGCTCTTGCTGCATGACATCACATCACATGACAATAGCAGAGAAGCTCCTTTTTTGTGCCAAAGTGCACCCGCATTGCTATTGTTTGCTGACGACCGCAGGGCAACCGAGCCGCCGAAATGAGTCATCAGGATTCAGTGGCGAAGTTGAGTATGGAAGGTTAAAAGCCAGTCAGACTGCTGCGCGAGGACTTCGTTAAAAGCCAGCGAGGAGTTCAAATTGCAGTGAGATAATAAAAATGGACGTTTAACTTGTTGTTTTTATTTTATTTTATTTTTTTAAAAAATCTATCTAATTGCACCGCAAATCTGCACGCTTTTTGGAGCGTTTATGGCTCTTGAATTCAGTAGTTAACGAAAAACTTGAAAATATTTTACTGACATGCGCAGCAAGTGCTGGTTGTTGTTGGTTAGTCATAAAACTATCATAACCACTACATACTCTGGCACGCGATGCAAAACCACCGTCGCCACCCCCTAAAATGCTGTCCTACCCGTAATAAGAAATAATCGGTCTGCTACAGTCACCAACCTCAAATGTGAATGCTTTCGTTTTATGCGGAAAATGTATCAGCTTGCGATTGCATGCGGCTGTAAAGATGAACATGCAGTTTGTGGTCAGGAAAGTCATCGTAAAACTTGATCCTCACAAGGTTTTCCATTCGAAGAATATCGCGAAATCGGTTTCAGTGAAGTTTAGATTAGATTTCGATTTAAAGTTTAGTTCAGTGTTGGCTTATTATGTCCCCGATGTGCTCCATACTGTTATTTAGTAAAAATTTATTATATTAATGCCATTCTGAAGAAGGCGTAATATTATCTTAACTCGCGAAATATTGAGAAAACTGTCAACAAGGACAGGAGAATGAGAAGCAATGCATGTCATGTTCCCACTTCACTCTCTACATTTCCAACACTCTTAACGCTTTTTTTACACTCCCAGACATCACTTGGCGTCAGCTTGTCGTCCAGAGCGGTGCAGAATGGAACAATTGATGGGGTTGGACATGAGGAAGAGGGGGAATATTTGCATTTAGGAACACGTTGACGTGCTTCAGAAAGTACAAAGTCTCCGCCTTCCACCTGAGAATGTTGATTGTAAACATAATTTCTTCTTTACATCCCTGCTACTTTCTGTATATCGAATCAGCTGTTGAGTTCGGGCATGAAACTGTAGATTTTCATACATGACGTCAACAGCCATAAAATTCCAACATTACATCAGACAATTTTGTTGGCATTCTAAGGGTTGTAAACAATATTATGGATTTTTCCTCGTCCTCCCTGAGATTTTTTCCTCGCTCTCCTTGAGATTATTCCTCTCCTCACTCCGAGTTGCAAGAGTCGTCGTCAGGAGTAGGAAAGAATATTAAATTGAAGTTATGAAATGGAGGACAAAAAAATATGCAAGCAAAATGAAAAAGGGAATATTTAAGAAATACACGTCGTTGTTGCCTTTGTGAACAGAGTAAAGTGGGGTGGGGGAGGAGACTGTTTGGAATTTGTAAGCATCCAGCTAATGGCATTCAGACAGAAACCTACATATGTACATACATACATATATGTATATGAAAAATTCCATACGTGTCCCTGTTTGGTTTCGAGTGGAGTTGGCATTCTTCGTTCGCTTCCTTTCGAATGCCTAAAAACAGGGAAAACTGAAGATGTGAGTAGAAAATCTTATTGTGTGACGATTAGTTTGGAACCAACCTCTCTACCATTCCTGGAAATCCTCCAATCTTGAAAAAGTGCTGTAAAACTGCACCCTTGCCTCAATTTCCCGAATTGTGTGATCTGTAAAATTCTGGCGCAAAAGTACTGGATCACGACGCTGGTTAATACGTTTTATAAGGAGGGAGGACGAGGAAAAACCTTGTAAGGAGGGGAAAGGGTAAAAAATATAATGGAAGTAACGCCCCGTCACATCTTCACTATTTCCATAATGAGGTGAGGGTCACAATGGTAACCAAGATTCGATATTCGCTCCCACATAATCCACTATAATAGAAAACTCGAGTCCCTGCCACCCACTCCAGTCGTGGGGTGGTGCGGTGGACTCTCACTCTCCCCGCACCAATTATTCAAATAATATAAACATCCTTAAAATTCAAAAGCGTGCGGAAAGTGTTGCCAGGTTCAAATAATGACCGTGGATTCAGAATCTCAGCAGAGAAAAGCAAAAGGCGTTTGCGATCAACGTTCGGTCACGTGACCGACCCGCTTCTGTGCGCGTTGTTACGTTCACAGAAGTGGGCCAATAAAACGGTCTCTTCCGTATAATTGTTCCACTGGAACAGAGTAAGTGGTGGGCGCGGCTTCTGAAGTAAACGTGACGTAAGTCTCACCAAGTCTTCCTCATCGCTCAGTGTGATGGTCGGTCGGTCTCCTCACGTCTTCTGCTGGCATCTTTCTGCTGGTATGCGACCCATCAGTATCTTAACAACTCGTAAAATTATTGACTTTCTACCATAATCCCCCCTCACCGCCTCCCACCATTTACCCTCCTTCTGCTGCAACTTTATTTATTTTGCTTTGTTCAACTTTCATTATCGCTGAATTGCGAATAGTTAACTCATTGCAGCACCACACAGTTAAGTATCTGGAACAGCAGCGCGCCCCCCTGTTCAACCCGGTAGCTCATGGAGCGTGAAGCTTGCTAGTTCGGTAGTTGCAACCACCGGTAAGCTAAGCAAGCTGCACCAGCGCACCCCGCGTCCCACGATTCACCACAATCGCCGTGAAAGGGAAACGCTGTGTCGCGTGTCAATAGTGTAGAAATTTCAACATTCAACTGCAGCACTACATATGGTGACTTGGCACCGCCAGCGTCGTGGTTGCCATTGTTTCCACCTACATGAGTGCATTTATGCGAAACTCGCGGGCAGCAACGCGTTGCGTTTCGAGGGCCCTTCAATTCACTGAATGAAGTTCGTTCGTTTCTGTAACCCAAAGCAATTTTTACTGTTGGTTGCACTTTTGTGCCTTTGATGCTTCGACAAGGAATGATTTCATTCCTCACTTCAGTGAAAAATATACATCATGAATTAAATAAAGAGTTCAAGTTGGCTTTGTTGGTTTTGTTGGCCAATAAGGGCAGCTTTGTAATGCAACACTCTAGCCAGGGGTGATGGGGATGGGAGAGGCATAGCGTAGACTTAATTTAGTGCGACTTGGAATCACGGAAATACGAGAATAGGAATGATTTTATATAGCGGTGGAGTGCTTGTATGGAGTATATAAACGGACCGATTTTTTTACCTTGGTTTGATGACAATTAGTGAATAGTTCTAATAAATAAAAGCTATTTATATGACTTCTGTATATCATCTTCGGGGTTCTGTATATATAAAAAGGGGAGGGGATGGATGGTTACAAACGATTTCGCGATGATAATCTGGAATGTGATACTCGAATTGCAATTGTAAATCGCAGTTGTTACATTGAAAATCGCGATATATCATTCAATAGCTTGGTTTTCAGTGTGAGTTTAATTGATAAATAGGATATTCGATGTGAAGAACACGACGGTGCTCAGTAACCTTTTCTTAAGGTAATTTAAAGAAGATGGATGAATGTTTATTGGATGGAATCAAGACACAAGATTTGTTTAATTATTTCCTTGATTCTTCCATTCCTTGTTACAACGAGTGCACACTGAGCTACGTACATATGTACGTGTCTCAGTTCGGCTTTTCGACCATGTTTCTCCTCTCTGTTGTCCACGTTGTTGAATTGAACGCGCTGTGGCCCTGACCAACAAAATCGAACAGTAGTTGCCGAGTCCAACTTTGGCGTTTGCTTCCTTTTTTGGCTTACACTTCATTAGCATTTGATTGGTACGCATTCTCCTCTTGTACGTACCTTTTCAGTTTCCAGCGCTGTCATGCAGTAATTCCGCTCAAGGCTGAAATGGGGTCGCCGGTGTTGTCTGATTGAGCGGCGGCGGGTGGACGCATTTGAAGTGTACAACACCAGCTACAGTTCACAACTTTTAAACAATCATACCGGGCAGCAAGAATTACCGGTTCAATGCTGACACATACAGTGATAAGTGAGCTGCAAACTTACACAAGTCCATGCATGTGTGTTGCACTGTGTGTTGTTGTAAATTGTGTAAATTATACGCGTAGCTGTGTATTTGCTGTGTGTTCTAATTTATGTCTTTTTCACTGGCACATTCCGGAGGAGACGGCGGAGGTTTACGCTCTCCGCAGAATTGTCCATTTTTTGATGTCTCACTTTATGGAGCCAAAAAAATAGCCCCCATCAACTCGAAGGCAGACAGACACCCTTTTAAATATATTCTGGCAGCGCCACTGGTCATTTTATTAGAATTGTCTCCATTTCAGTTGTTACTTGAATTCTCATTATTAATTGGTATTGAAATGAGCGATAATATCGTTTAAGGTCAGGAAACAATACCAGAGATGTTCCGAAATATGTCAGTCATCGCATATTGAGAACTACGGATGAAGTCATTAATGCGACACCGAGGTCACCCATAAACGAAGTAACAATAGAAAGGCCTCGGGACTCGGGAAGCTTAGACCGACCGTAGTTGCAACTTCATTTTAGAGACCTCTTACGCACGAGTTCCCTCGCCTTGCAATAGTTAGTCTCTTCAACACTAGCAAATTTCCGCACAGAAGCTTCATAATTGAAGTTAATATATATTTAGACATTTTCCTTACATTCGTTCCCTCCAACGGACGCTCGGTCTAGAGTCTGTTCTTCATTCACAACCCCTGGAGACTATCAACGACCACCATCCTCTTGGCAGCCAGACAGCTTAACGACAAGTCGTTCCAATTCAGCATCTTAATTAATTACGTTTTAATTCTCCAGTCGCTGAGCAGCCCTTTCGGCTGCTATTCAAGCAGGCCGTTGCGACAAGCTTAACTATTATTGCAACTTCTTGAAGCGTTTTAATTTTTATGATTATGCAAAAGCAGCTTGAAGCCGGAAGTGGTGCTGCCCTGAGTTGGCGGATAATCGCATGAATTAAACAAATTAAGCCAACGGACGCTCAACTGCAGTGCGATGATTGCTTTCCCATGAGAAAGATTTCCTGAAAACCGATGCCAAAAAGGAATGTGGCACAAAATGCTCCATTAATTCCGCAAGCAAGGTGCTTGGGACCTTGCAAACCCACACCCTCTTTCCTTATTTTTTGCAATTAGACACATAATTAAATCTACGACAGTCCAACGAAAGGTTATGAGATTGAGTCCCGTGAGAAGTTCCCTTTAAGTTATCTAATCGTGAATCTGTTTTCTCATTTGTAGTTATCGATGGATAAAGAACGGCAAGAAGTTCGACTGGCAGGCCTACGATGATCGTATGCTGCAGCAACCCGGGCGCGGCACACTCGTTATAACCTCGCCCAAGGACGAAGATCTCGGTCAGTATCAGTGTTTCGCAGAGAATGAGTTCGGTGTGGCCACCTCGAATTCGGTGTTTGTACGCAAAGCCGAACTGAATGCCTTCAAAGACGAAGCTGCCAAAACGGTGGAGGCGCAAGAGGGACAACCCTTCTCGTTGCAATGCGAGGCCCCTGACGGCTGGCCGAAGCCCACTGTAAACTGGCTTATCCAACAATCGATCGAGGGCGGTATCAAATCCATAAACAACTCACGCATGACACTTGATCCTGAGGGCACTCTTTGGTTCTCGAATGTGACACGAGAGGACGCATCTGACGACTTCTACTACGCCTGCTCGGCCACATCGGTTTTCCGCAACGAATACAAGATCGGCAACCGCATTTTGCTGGACGTCAAACAGACCGGCGGTAGCGGTGCCTCCCAGAATAAACACGAGCCCGTACGTCAGTATACGACACGTAAGAATGAGGTAGCGCTACGTGGCAAGCGTGTGGAACTCTACTGCATTTACGGCGGTACACCGCTGCCGCAGACCGTTTGGAAAAAGGATGGCAGCCCGATTCCCTGGAGCGACCGCATAACCCAAGGTCATTACGGCAAATCGTTGGTCATTCGGCACGCCACTTTCGACGACGCCGGCAGCTACACATGCGACACCTCGAACGGTGTAGGTAACGCCCAGTCGTACTCAATCAATCTGAAGATATTGGCCACGCCGTACTTTACCATCGAGCCCGAAATTCAGAATGCGGCCGAAGACGAAAATGTAGAATTCCGGTGCGAGGCGGCAGGCAACCCTGAGCCCACAATTCAATGGATTCACAACGGAAAACCCATCGGACAGGCGCCACCCAACTCCAGACGCAAGGTGGAGAACACGCGCATCACCATCAGCAACTTAGTCAAGTCAGACACTGGCAACTACGGCTGTAACGCAACGAACTCTCTGGGTTACGTCTACAAGGATGTGTACTTGAACGTGTTAGCCTTGCCGCCAGAGATCCAGGAACCACCGCGCAAGGAGGCTACCGTCGACGGAAAGAACGTGACGATGCGTTGTCGCGTATTCGGTGCTCCCAAGCCGCAGGTGAAATGGATACGCAACAATCTGGAACTCACAGGCGGGCGTTACACAGTCATGCCTTCTGGTGATCTGGAAATTCAAGCTGTCAGTTTTAGCGACGCCGGTCAGTACACTTGCTATGCGGTCAATAAATTCGGTAACAAATCAGCCAGCGGCTCGCTCATCGTCAAAGAGCACACGCGCATTACGCAGGCTCCCCAAAACTACGAGGTCGCCGCCGGTCAGTCGGCCACATTCCGCTGCAATGAGGCGCACGATGACACACTTGAAATTGAGATTGAATGGTGGAAGGACGGACAGCCCATCAACTTCGACACCGAGGCGCGATTCGTAAAGACGAACGACAACTCTCTGACCATCCCCAAGACCGTAGAGCTCGACTCGGGTGAGTACACATGCGTTGCACGCACCCAACTGGATGAGGACTCGGCCAAAGCCAACCTCATCGTGCAGGACGTGCCGAATGCACCCAAATTGCTGAGCATTTCGTGCCATGCGGAAAGTGCTGAGATCTCCTGGGAGCCACAGGGCGACAACCGATCACCTATTCTGCACTACACGATACAGTACAACACCTCGTTTACGCCAGCCTCGTGGGATACGGCCTTCGAGAAGGTGCCCTCCACGGACTTTTCTTACGTCGTCGGTATGTCGCCTTGGGCCAACTACACGTTCCGTGTGATCGCCTTCAACAAAATCGGCCCTTCATTGCCCTCGGGGCGCAGTGATTCGTGCACCACGCAACCCGATGTGCCGTACAAGAATCCTGAAAATGTCGTCGGTCAGGGTACAGAGCCAAACAACCTGGTTATCTCGTGGACGCCGATGCCTGAGATCGACCACAATGCACCGAACTTCCAGTATCGCGTATCTTGGAAGCGTGACATTCCGGCGAAAACGTGGGAGAGCAGAGACATCTTCGACTGGCATCAAAGCAATTTGGTCATAGAGGATCAGCCCACATTCGTGCGATACCTCATCAAGGTAGCGGCAATCAATGAGCGCGGCGAATCGAAAGTACCAGCCGATGAGATCGTCGGATATTCCGGAGAGGATCGTAAGTGATTTTTAATGATTTTAAATTCTTGTCTGAACCCGCTGAAATCATCACTATACGCTTTTATTTTCCCCCCAACTCTTACATCTTTTCTCCAGGCCCTCTGGAAGCTCCTACAAACTTTAGCTTGATTCAGATCACCGATGGTACGTCGGCTGTACTCGCCTGGAATCCAGTCAGTCTCGAGTCGGTTCGCGGCCACTTCAAGGGCTACAAGATTCAGACTTGGACCGAAGAGGAGGGCGAAGAAGGGCTCCGGGAGATACACGCCAAGAGTGAATCGAACCAAATTCTGGTGCAACAATTCAAACCCGACTCCAAGAATTTTGCTCGTGTGCTGGCCTACAACGGCCGCTTCAATGGGCCACCCAGTGTGGTGATTGATTTCGACACCCCCGAGGGTGTGCCGTCGCCAGTTCAGTCCTTGGACGCGTATCCCTTGGGTTCTTCGGCCTTCATGTTGACTTGGAAGAAGCCGCTGAGCCCTAATGGCAAACTGACCGGTTACAAAATCTACTACGAAGAGGTAAAGGGTACCTACGTGGGTGAACGACGTGAGTACGATCCACACATCACCGACCCGAATATCATGCACATGAAGATGGCTGGCTTGAAACCGAATACAAAGTACAGGATCTCCATAGCGGCCACAACGAAGATGGGCGAGGGCGCAGAGTAAGTGATGAGTAGGCCAGATGGGGTGAGAGCATTCATATCATTGTCTTTTCTCTACATCCAGACAATTTATCGAGAAACGTACTTTGGCCGAGGATTCCCAAGAACCAGCCGCGCCTGCCTTCAGCTGGGAACAATTACATTCCGACAACGGTCTGGCCAAGTTCAAGATTAACTGGCAGCCCAACACCGAGGGACACCCTGGATCGCATTTCTACACGAAATACAGGTGGGAGAAGAGGGTAAAGATTATTTTGGCAATCTTCTGGAGTTAAATTTGATCACTTCACAGGATTAAAGGTGAAACTGGGTGGCTTACATCTCCCGAGGAGAAGAACAGAGACTACCAAGAGATTGCTGGCTTGGATCCCGATACGGTATATGAGTTCCGTGTCGTGTCGGTCGACGGCCACTATTCGACTGAAAGCCAAACACGCGAGATCGACACGAACGGCGTCGAAGGCCCCATAAAGGTGCCTAACGAAAACGTAGCCAATGCCGGCTGGTTCATCGGCATGATGCTGGCCCTGGCCTTCATCATCCTACTCTTCATAATCATCTGCATCATACGCCGAAATCGCGGCGGCAAATACGATGTGCACGATCGTGAGATGGCCAACGGCAGACGCGATTATCCCGAGGAAGGTGGCTTCCACGAATACTCACAACCGTAAGTGCTGACTGGTGGTGGGAGAGCTTGGATTAGGTAACCGCTAACATTTTCCACCCTTTCAGTTTGGATAATAAGAGCGCTGGTCGCCAATCCGTCAGTTCTGCCAAGCCAGGCGTTGAAAGCGACACTGATTCGATGGCTGAGTACGGAGATGGAGATACCGGTAAGTTTGCTCGAGCCGATTTCGTTAAGAAATTTCGTAGAAGTAGTATGAGAGGGGTAGGAGGGTAAATGAATGGTTAATAGCGACGCTAGGAAAGTATAAATCCGAGTGCCTCAATTAATTACTTTATAATTTTTAATCGATTTCGCAAGTAATTCTTACGTAACATTTTGCCGTTGTATTTATTAATTTTGTTATCTTTTAATTTCGGTTTTGTTTTATTTGATGGAAATGAGTGCAGTTGTTGGTCGCAATGGTGCGGCACTAAAATTGCCCACTGTGCCGGAACAACTTGAAGAGTCAGCCGATGCACAGAACAACAATACCAACCCACTGAAAGCTCGAAAAATTTAAAGTCTCGCGTTGCAAAAGGTAAAACCCGAAAGTAAGCTGAAGGATTTGCTTTTTGCATGAAGATTTGCCAAAGTTATTTAGGGTTTTTAATCAATTTAATTTTAAGGTTGCAAATACTAACTGATTGATTAATTGTTTTATAAGTAATTGAATCACTAATTCCTCTTTTCCGTTTGTTCTTATATCACATAATCACTCACTGCATTTGCTTATTTCAACGGATTTCGAAACTTCCTGGCTTAAAATATTTTTGCATAGTACAGATGTTCAGATTCTGTTTCAAATTTTGTCTCCCTTTCACAATAACCAGCTGTTTAGTTAATCTGGTTTTTAATTGAGATAATTCGAATGAGCTTTTGCACTAATTTTTACAGACTATTTTGTAATGTTTAACATTTGTACAGTAGGAAACTCTCGAGAAATAATTAGAGGAAAGAGTGGTTTTCGATAAGATCAGCAGCAGTGATCAAAAGATATCAGTCGTTCTCACGACTTCACAATTTCAAAACAATTCAGACTGTTGATTCAGCCATATAGCAGTTTGTAGATAGGAAAAATACTCCTTTCAGAGTGTTTTCAACTCTTAAAGAATATTTGGATATCTTCCAGACTCTCTTCCGAATCTGTTTTTGCACTATTTAGAGTTTGCAAAGCGTGTTCTTCATATGTGTTCCCATATTTTGTTATATGTTGTGTAAAAATATTTTACCGGAAAGCATTTGTTGCTTAATCCCCGCAAGGCAAAAGGAATATTTCATTAACAACAAAATCCCGCAGCTGTCATATTAAAACTCACTTGCCTACTCAGGTCGAATTCTGCAAACTATCACTCATTTCCATCACCTGGCAAAAAGCGAAGCATACACATTCGTTGCAATTTGTGCGTTCCAAGCGAAGAAGTATTTAATCACATTTTGGCAAAATTAATACTTGAAATCATGAAACTGCTAACAACGAAGCACTGCGATTTCGTTTATTGATGCCGTTCACACTTATTTCAGTACATTTTTGTGTTCTCATGACTTATTTGTGGATTTAATTTGATTTTCAATTTAATTTCATTTTACCCCAAACCAAATGCAGGTATGAACGAAGACGGATCCTTCATTGGCCAGTATGGACACAAAGGACTTTGATTCCATTCAATCAATCAAAGCTGTACTGCCAACTTCTCTCATCATCCGTGTTTTTATTTTTATGTATTTTCGGTTTATTTTTTTCGTTCTGAGATGCTATGTGTGCGCGTGTTTTTTTTATGTTTTTTAACTCTAAAGGAATCGCTTATTTTTACGTTTTATTTTTAGAACATAACGATTTTTACACGTAAAAGCATAGTTTTAACAATTAGCATTTGAACGTAATAATTGTGTAATGTAAATTTTAAAGTACACCTAATGAATACAAAGTTGTAATGTAATGATGTAACTCGTTGAAAACCTGAGCTAGAAAAGCGAGGATATTTAAAAAAAAACACTCTTCGTCCGTCCTACTGCTGAAAAAGAACACACAAAATAAGAAACAATAGAAAACAACGAAGCCCCGGATTGGCAGGCAGCTTTTGCAGTCATCGTCGCCGTCGCCGCCGCCTGTCTTAACAACGCAGTTCACACTTTGAAGCGATATTATTTCGTACATTATTTCCGATGAGGTAGATTTTACATTCCTTTTAAGTTTCTTAGTTATTATTTAGTGTATCGTTTAGTGTTTAAGTAACTTGCATAGTTTTGTTAAATCATTATGACACATCCGCAATTTATAATCTACTCCGTCACTTTATTTTATAATTTTTGAATTTTTATTAATTTTATTTAATAAGTAATATTCGGTAAATATTTTGTTAGCTTAAAAATGTTCCTATCGTTAACATAAAAAGTCGTAAACACTGAAATATTAATATATTTTTTCTGAATATTATTTTATGTATTGAAGTCAGTAATATGATCTGAACTGTTAAAGATTGCCGTAATTTCGACTTTAATTCATTGAAGTCAGCTGTTAATGTATTGGATTCTCCCGAGCATTAATCGTGTTTTAGATTTTAAAATTAAATCCGGAATTTTGTTCCAAAGATTTGATAATGTTGAGTCAGTAGACTTCAACCGATTTCAGAGACTTCAGTTATGTTATATTAATTACACAGGTACTCTCATGGAAGCGACTTCAATGAAAAAATATTTGTTATTTCAATCGGTCCTAACGATTCGATTTAACATAAACGACTTTGACGGATTTGCGACTTCAAGTTACTAGCGACTTCAAGTTATTTTAACGACTTGAACCGATTTCAGTAAATGAGAGATTGAAGGTTCCAAGGAATTTTTTTGCTACTTAATCGATTTTAGGAACTTTAATTCGAGCCAATTAAAGGTCATAAAATCGTTTAGCTCGCAGATAATTTCACCAATTTCAATACGAAATGTAACGACTTACGACTTCAAATGACTTCATCTTAATTCTCATTTGAATCAAAGGTAACACTGAAGTTCTAGCTTTTCAAATCCGGGTTTTCTATGTTCTTGTACGTCAAAACAATTAACTTTTCTTTGACTAACATGCTTTCCCTCATTCTTCCTCCGATATTCAGGACAATTCACCGAGGATGGCTCGTTCATTGGTCAGTACGTGCCAGGCAAACTGCAGCCGCCCGTCAGTCCACAGCCGACTAGCAACTCATCACATCAGCACGAGGCGCCAGCAGCAGCCGCAACAGCAACATCACAAGGTTCCAATGCTACAGCTGCTGTTGCAACCTACGTTTAAGTTAAATAAATGAAATATTTTTTTAAATATTATTCAACAAAGAGAACCCAAAAAAACGAGAAAACGGAGAAGAAGCAAGAAACAAAAACGTAACAGGATCTCGAAGACGAGATCTGAAAAGATGAACAAACATTGCAAGCAAACTCAAGTGGAAATGTAAAGTTGATGTAAAGTTTGAAATGTGCATTGCAAATAACGAAAATCTATAAATTGAAATTTACAAAAGGAAGAGAATTCTCCTTTGAAGCTGTTCACTGCTAAGCTTTTAAAAGATTTTATGTATTTATGCAGACTCTATGTATATCTAGAATAAGGGAAAACCAGAAGAATTTAAATTTGCTTTGCTAAAACAAAAAGAAACACAAGCCAGCCTTTTAGAATCTTTATTCGTCTCTAGTGTTAAGAAAGCCTCCTGAAAATATGCTTAGCGCTCGTTCGTCGTTTGTTTGCAAGCATGTTTGCGGAGAAGAAGTGCTTTTAAATCCCCGAACCACAATTAGAAGAGTGGGTTAAGTTTTTTTTTTTGTTTTTTTAGAAATAGCAGAACTGTCAGTATTTCGGTTACAAGGTTCGAACTTGGAAGTTCTGCGTTAATTTGTGTTGCAAGGAATTTTTAAGCATGCCTACTGAAATGTGTATTTCGTTTTTTTGTGTTTATTTTAATGCAGGCTGTGTTGCTTTTTTGTGTCTCGTTTCTTCAGTTCGGTTTTTAGTGTGAAAATAGATGCCAAAACGGCAACAAGAAATCCATTTCGACAACTAAATGTATAAATGAATTAATCGAATAATGATGTATAAACACTACGAACAATTTTTGAGCAGCTACTACTCTTTACAAGACTACGATATTCTACTATTTTAATCATGTTAAACGTCCTCAGATTTATGTTTTCCAGTTTTTATAACTGCAGTATGAATTTAACAAATAGCTCTTAAGATTATTAATATTATTACTGAAAGAAAGTTTTGAGTTTTAAAATCCGAAATTGCATGGGAATTCTAAGAAATGTGTTCTGTTTTTTTACAAATCTTCGGAGAAAAATGTGCGCGTTTGATAGAAAGAGGAAATTTGAAACGCATAAGTTTTTGCATATAATTTTATTTTAAAAACACATACAGTTATAAAGAGCAACAACATATAACGCTACAAATTACAATTAGTTTAATTAAATAATTTAATTGTTAGTTCTTAAAATAGCATGCAACTGTTTTATGCAAGCCTACTGATTGGAACGTAAATAAAAATCGAAATAATATTTAAATTAAGCTCAAAAATACACAACATTTAGAAGACAACTCACAAGAACTCGACAATTTATTCTTTCGTTCTTAATTTGATATTAAAGCGCACCACTAACTCTGTATAAGATTCCAATTACTAGGGAAAAGATTAGAAAGAGATGCAGGAATTAGAAAGAGAAGAAATTGTTGTTCGGTGAAAATCTACTATCGAACTTTCTCAACTTTTAAGAGACTATTTTACTTTTTGGGAGAGTTTTGGAGTCAACCGTTGTAATTTCGTTGAAATTACTTCGTCTATTCGAAGAAACACTTGTGTTCCACTTTCCCTATAATGTAATTATTTGCTTACTTCATTTCAAAGATGTCTTAAGTTGTTTTTCAGTTTGTTCCCAGAGCTAGTGAAAAATTTTTCGTGTGAATTCAAAGACTTGAAAACAAGAATACTAGATTGCAATTCTTGTTTTCAGCAATGGAAACAAAAATGAGGTTCAATATGATGTGCAGAATACAATAGTTTGCCGAGTTGTTCTAGCTTTAGATTTTCGTGCTCTATTATGGTCCCGCGAATTCATTCGTTTTTATGTATGTCATGGCTGAATGTCGCAGTCCAATAAGCTAACTGACTCAAAAATTCATTTAAAATTGCGATTCGAGACTTAGATTTCGGTGAGCTTTGGATTTGGACGATCTGATAACCTTAACGCCAAGTTTGCTAGTGTTTTCCTCGGCTCTAATTTAGAATCTACAGTACATCACTACCTAGCTTTAGCCGCATAATCCAACCCGACCCCATCACACATCATTTGCTCCTTGTTATTTTTACAAATTTCGAAGTATCGGGCTACTTTTTCTTGCAGTATTTGTTTTATCTTTATCACGCACGGTACTACATTATCTTCTTTTTAAATTATATGGTCATAAAACCGTTGATCAAGACGGGAATGGGGAAGGAAGAACTTTTATATGAAGAATGGGGTGGGACACTATGACATATATACGATTCTATAAGAGTCGTTCCAAAAGAATGGCCTGGCCGGTCTGTCATGGTTCCCGAGTCGACTGCTGTGGTGGAAAACTTGTTCTTATTTATCATGGTTTGCGGATGGTTGATTTATTTGTGAAACGAGGGAAGTACGTTTACTCGATTCGCGAACCATGATGATGTCTAACATTACATTCTTCGCGTTCTTTCCTTTCTTCTCACGAATCATGGCTAGACATTTTTGTCGATTTGAATTAAGTACTCGTTTTTAAGATTGCATTACTGCAGTGGCTTTGAATGCTTGTAGATATTTAATAAAACTCATTAATCCCTATTATAGTAACTCAAATGAAACAACATACAGGGTTGCTTAGTAAAATTTATATAGCTTTAAATGAATTTAGTTATGTTGCTGGTATGACGACATTCTTAATGTAAACTGTATATTAGCACGAATTTAATTTGAATTAATAACTAACTTTGCTGCTTTGATGAATACTTATAGTTGATATATTGGAATTAGAAGAGGACGGGTAGTTATTATCTCAATTGCAGTATCCCAAATTGCAATTTCCAGTGAGGAATTGGATCTGTCCCCGGAATTTTCTCTTTTTTTTTTGCTTTATTTCAAAACTAAACACAGCACAAACACACAAATAAATGCACCAACACAATCATCATAACCTGGTTTGCATACGATCCCAACGAATCGGAGATTTTATTTGTAAAATTCCCAAGAAGTTCCAAATCGGTGCTTCAAGCAGGAGAGCGTACAGATCGTAGAGAGGATCTAAAGTTATAACGAGTAGGTACACTTGGTGATTTCGGAGCGAACTTTTCGGGTATCTTGCCAGAGCGGCTGCCAAAGCGAAGCCCGTCAACATGTTAATTAACGAGTACCTGTTAAAAAAACGTGAAAGTTCAGTGAGGGTCTGTTAAAATGTGGACCAACTACGCAGCAGTCGCTCTCAAAAACAGAGTACCCGACAAACTTGCTTCAGGACTAACGATTTGCAACGTTGGATAGTCTCAATATCGCGCTCTCTGCTTTAAGTTGGTCATATTTTTCTATGTAAGAATTACACGCATGCAACCGATGTTACGGAAAGCTTTTGAAAGAAAGAATTGTATAAAATCCAATAACTAGAAATATTTTAGATGGTATATTTATTAATACAATATATATAAACGAACAAAAGAAATCACACAAGTATGCAACGAGTTTAAAAAGAAAAAATTGTGATTAATTCTCTGCAGAAAAATCTACTTTCTCCACAGTTGAAAAACGAAGATAATTAAGAAAAATTCCACAATTCTTAAATATAATAACATTTTACCAAATTACTAAAGTGCACTGCCGCCTGCCGCTCATTAATAGACCTTCTTCAACTTCAAGCAAATATTTTTGCACAAGTCTATAAATTCAACAATATTTTACTAAATCTACTTGATACCGAAAATTCGCTGTTGCATCTGACGGCGATTCATGTAATTTGCGTTCACTTGCATTTCTTAACAAACTGGAAACTGATTTAAATACAGCCAGAAAGACGCGAATATTTCAAAAGATTACTTTTTTTTCGACTATATAAAAAATAAAAACATGAAACTTCTCGTGAAAATAACTGTAAACAAGTTAAGTTTTTATTGGTGTAAAATATTCTCCATAGTATTGTATAATTATGGTTGATATATGGGAAAAACTATACGTACTGAGAAGAAGTTTTGCGGCAGTTAACGAATTTCTTACTCGTCCTACTACCTGTTTTACTTTGAAACTTTGCTTTGCGACATACTGTCCATGTATTCCGGAATTTTGGAGGCCTCCGCACAAACGAGACTGTAAAATTTGGTGATCTGTGAATCCCAAAAAATTTACCTAGCCAAAATTGTTTCTTATCTAATTTGTTATCTTATCTAATATTCTCTCAAGTTAAAATCGTGTAATATTAAATATTTTTCACTTCATTTTAGTAATAAACGCAAGTATTTCGTATATAATATTATGAAAAACTCTTCTACAAATAATATATATGTACCGTAATATTTAATTAGTAAAAAGAGAAGAAATTTTAATGAAATTGAATGTAATGTTTATTAATTTCCGAATAATATAAATAAAAATGTTTGAAAGCGAACGAAGAAGATAAAATGAGTTATTATCAGAAATCTAGAAACAACTTATAATCGGATGTGTATTAAAAATTGATCTGCATTACTGCAGAAAACATTATTGAATGTTAAGTTAAAAGTAAATTTATACACAAGACAGAAGTATATAATTAAATAAAGTAATAACAAATTACGAGAAATTAGATGTGTTTCATTAACTAACTCTTTCGATAGAAACTGATTAACCTGAGTTTACTTTTTTCTTATTTACTATATATAAAAAGCTTAAATAATTCTGAAATTCGGCTGGGATTTTTAATAGTTTTGAGAGTTTTTAGTTGCTTTAAGAGGTGTTTCCTAGGATTTTCTAATTCATTTTGAAAACTTTGGGTACCCAACTATGATCATAAACCAACTTTTATCGTAACCGAAACAAGAGAATAGATAAAAATGTTCATAACGTACATACGACAAAATATTTAGAGAAATTTATGGATCCAAAGAGTGCAAAAATTATAGCGAAACTCATTTCTTAAGTTTCTACATTTCAAATAATTTCCACTACCGATGGATATCAGATACTCATTTAATTATTACCAATTTTAATTACTAAAGAAATAATAAAATTTATTTATTTTAACGTTTGAGTCTCTCTGTCTTTGGAACATCTTTGGCTATCAACCCATAGATGGCACTGCATTGACGTTCCGCTTCGTCAAGTTGAACGAAGAAAATTTCAGATGATTTTCAGTCATATGACATTATTGTGGTGTTGGTCGATAAAAAGTGTAGAAAATCGTCAGTAGTCCAGGGATTTTTCGTTGCAGCTTCCTGCTTCAATAAATTTGGCCAAAAAATCAGTAAAGTTTTCATCTTCCCAATCAGAAAGCAGTAGAAAGAAACTCAGTATGACTGGCTCGGGATTTATGTTCAACGTTGATGGTGGCTACTTGGAAGGATTGTGTCGTGGTTTTAAGTGTGGCATACTGAAGCAGTCGGATTACCTCAACCTGGTGCAGTGCGAGACTTTAGAAGGTAAGCGCCATGCTAGGATAATGTTACTCAGAAACTCGAGACGTCGCTGGCTGGAGATCATGTGACAGCGAGATAATTGTGTCAGTTTCCTACATGCAAGTTTGAGCGCGATAGAACCTTCAATTGTGCGAGTTCGGCTTAGTGCTGTATTTCATGCATTTTGCTTTTTTGCTTTTTTAATTCCCCAGACTTGAAGCTGCACCTTCAAGGAACCGATTATGGCACCTTCTTAGCCAACGAGCCGTCGCCACTGTCCGTCTCTGTCATCGACGACAAGCTGCGCGAGAAACTCGTGATCGAGTTCCAGCACCTCCGTAACCATGCCGTTGAGCCCTTGTCCAACTTTCTGGATTTCATCACGTACGGATACATGATCGACAACATCATTTTGCTCATAACGGGCACCCTGCACCAGCGCCCCATCTCGGAGCTCATTCCCAAGTGCCACCCGCTGGGCAGCTTCGAGCAGATGGAAGCCATTCACGTGGCTGCCACGCCTGCGGAACTATACAATGCTGTTCTTGTAGACACACCCTTGGCTCCATTTTTCGTCGACTGCATTTCGGAGCAGGATTTGGATGAGATGAACATCGAGATCATCCGCAATACCTTGTACAAGGCCTACTTGGAAGCTTTTTATGAGTTCTGCAAAAAACTGGGCGGATCCACTGCGGACGTTATGTGTGAGATATTGGCGGTGAGTAGGACTTGAATGTGGACTGAAAATGTATTTCGCTAACTGCAAAATATTCAGTTCGAGGCCGATCGTCGTGCCATCATCATCACTATAAACTCGTTTGGCACAGAGCTCTCCAAGGATGATCGCGCCAAGCTGTATCCTCGTTGCGGCAAAATGCACCCAGATGGCTTGGCTGCCTTGGCACGGGCTGACGACTACGAGCAGGTGAAGACCGTGGCCGAGTACTACGCTGAATACGCCGCGCTGTTCGATGGCTCTGGCAACAACCCTGGCGACAAAACTCTGGAGGACAAGTTCTTCGAGCATGAAGTAAAACTGAACGTATACGCCTTCTTGCAGCAGTACCACTTCGGCGTCTTCTACGCCTATCTAAAGCTGAAGGAGCAGGAATGCCGTAACATTGTTTGGATCGCAGAGTGCGTGGCACAGAAACATCGCGCGAAAATCGACAACTATATTCCGATCTTCTAAGCGCTGGCACGAGCTACTCCTGAAAAGGACGCAAACCGTTTTGTGTATTCAAGTAAACATCGCTTGCAGTCTCGGAAGGGTGCGAATATTCGGGTGGTAACGTCGGAGCATCGACTTGTACTTTATTGTTGTTAATTATTCCCCTTATTTGTGCATGTTTCCAAATCTTAAGCTAACAATTCATATCCGTATATTCTGGATTAAGAGCTCAGTATCGAGAAATGCTAAAAATTGTTACCATAATGGAATTAAAATTGATTATAATACGCAACTACTATATACAACTCCAAACATTCCTTTGCAGAAAATGCAAGTTGGTTTCTATTATGATGTAAAAATTTACAAAATTGTCTCAAGATTGTATCCTAAATTGTTTGGTCGAAACCATTGGTTTTTGCTTATATCCCACTGTCTACCATCTGTATTATATAGATCTACGTATATCAATAAGTTGATTTTTTGTTGCAATATATACATATATTATTCGATCATAATATAAAATAAAAGACACTATTTGGATGTTCGTTTTGAGTGGAATAAGTTCGTCTGTGTTATTTAGAGCACCGTAGATTCAGTTAATATTTTTATGATTTAACCGCCGGGCGTGAAAATGAATTCAACACGAAATCACGTCCAAAGTGTGCTCAGGGACAAGGTAATTGGTGAGGGAACGCAAAGACTTCGGTTTTGAAAGTTGAAATCTGTTTATTACTTATATACGCAGCGTTGCTCAGGATCACAATTTCTATTGCATAATTTCCCAGATGTGATGTTGAGAGACGAGAGGATTGCATCAATTTCAGGAATGAATTTTGGAGATTTGAATTCCCAGTTTCCTTTATCAGAAGAATTAGGAAAATTAAATTTTGTAAAATTTCCTACAGTAACCGCAATAATCGTGGTGACATTCAGTTTTCCAATAAAACAATCTCGTTTTCAATTGTTCTTTATGATTTTCAAATGAAAATCCCGTTTTCAACTTATCGTTTCTCATTTACAATTGGAAACGTTGTAGTTCGGTACTGATGTAACATTTTCTTAGTAGAAAGACACTATTTTTCCATTATCTTTTTCCTGCATATTGTAATTGCAAGTATCTTTAAAGATTCAGAAACAATACATCAACCAATATGTTTACATAAAGATTTTAAGCCATTTATGGTTTTTAAAAACAATATTGGATTTTATAAACAATAGAATATTTTCAACTGATTAAATGAAAATTTGACATTTTTGTCCTATTAGCAAAGGAGGACAAATCCAATTGTTCAAAATTAAATGGGTTTCGTTTGGTTGTTATGGTCAAAATCTTTTGGAGAACTATGCTAGAACTGACCAAAAATTTGTGGCGCTACTAACCGACAGCCTGATTTAGACTGATTTAGAGATTTTTTTAGTGTTAACCCCCAAAATCTGTAAACATCTTTTATTATCATTTATATTTAAAAATCTGAAACATTTTGGTTAGAAACCTAAAGCTAATCTTCTATTTATATTAATGTAAACATGCTGAGCATTTAAATTTATTTACTTCAATATCCTATTTTTCAAGAGTATCCCATAATTTATTGCTTTTAAGTAGCAAACATTTTTCTGTAAAATATGTCAATTAGACTTGTAGTATCGCCTTAAAAACCCAGATGTCGTCAACATTATTAGATCTCTCAAGAGCACTTTTAACGCGTTCAGAGTAAATAGCAGAAAAAATTTTCTCAAGTTTTTTGCAAATAGTTCTATTGCGCTCCGAATGAAAACTAAAGGTTGCTTTAAAATACATGTTTTTAAACAAAGAACATATTGCCTTGGCGGTGAAAAGTAAAGGTGAAGGAAAAACTATGCTCGAAGGAATCGTGTAAAATGAAGCGTATAAATATATTGTTTAAAAGTATGGACTGAACGCAAATATTTGATATTATGGAAGTTATATTTACTTTTATACGTTACCTGCGGTAATTTACTGCTGCCTGGCCCTGAATGCAATAATTGTTACTTCTCATCATTTAGCAAAAAACATTCAAAATGAAATAGTAGGCGATGAAGCAAAGTTCGAAAGACTATAGGGAAAACAGAGATAGCTATTGAAGCTCCAATAGAAAAACTAATAGAATAAGCAGTCTGAAGAGAAAATTCTAATTTTTCCTAAATATATTGGTAACTTGGGAAGGGTTGGGAAAAATAAGTTTTGCTTTTAATTGTGCGTGATAATATGAGAGTTTTGTAGTTCGCAATCGAAAATTAAAACAAAGCTTCTATTCAAATACACAAAAGGTTAGACGTTGAAAAGTATTCCCCGAAGAAAGGTATTCACCAGCACAAAAAATTTGTCTCATTCGCAGGTAAAAAAACAGCCACAGAAATCTACAGATTAAAAAAATTGTAAAATAGCAAAGTTAATACGAATCATCTACCAAATTCTACAAGAAAGGGAGAACAGTGGGAGCGAAGAAGATAAACTTCGTCGTATAGTCGCAAGTGGAGGTTGAAGCCCAACATATTTTGTTTTTGTTACTTCTATCTTTGCCAATCCAGCTCTGAGCCAAGAGGAAACAAAGCAAGATAGCTGTGAAAACATCCCAGCAGAGAAACTTAAAGACAACTCGGCGTATCCCGTTTTGCAATTATTTGAAGTTCTTTTGCTAGAGATAGTGTAGAAGTTGCTGATAACATCCTAGGACTCCAACTCGCGGACTGGGATCTTGTTTGCGGACCCGAGTCTTGATTGAGGACTCGAATCTTATTTGTGCCGTTCGTAGGTCAAGTGCGTAACACCCGCATAAACCGTTGCTCTTGGCCACAAAAATGTCGCTGGCTATCGGGAGACAAATGAATGGAAATGCGCTGACATCATCACTAACGAAGAAAAAGGATGCTGCGTCAGCGGAAAATCTCTGGTGAGTTTTGAGTTTATTAGATGAGTGCTGATGGGGATTGTTCGCGGAAAATATAGACAAATCCACGGCAGTCGCATTAATGGATTCATATACACATTATTTATATACAATACATCTGAATCTTGGTCTTTAAGACAGATGAGTAAGCTCTGTTTTTAGAAATCCACCGCATGTAGGAGTCAACAGTGGCTTCTTAAAGTGTGTGCAAAAAATTGCTTTGCGAAATGTGGAAAGACATTCTTATCATTGCAAATGCAACGATGGCACTTAACCTATTTTGTAATAACAGTCTGGGCATACTAAGTGTCGTCTTTGAGTCTTTCCACCACTTCCCCGTCTCGAAGAAAACATTTCACGTTTGTAATTGTAAAAGAAATTATAAGCCTCCCAGACTTTATTTCAGAAACATTAACAAATAAGACGACATTAACCGCTATACTATCGAGGATTTTTCACTATACCGTCTGGGAATTTAATTTTTTTTTCTATTTATATTTCATCCATGCAATTATGCCTTCATAACATTTTGGTTTTACGACTACCGTGAGTCTGACTTACAGGCTGCTATAATACATTACGAATTTATCGAGCGATTATGTTAAATATCATATACCTACAAATGTAATAGTTACAACCGAAATTTCTGAAGGTTTTCCCTATGTCGTACCAGTGAAGGCACCGAATATTTAAGTGCCCCGTTGAACATATGAGCGAGGCTGACTAAATGGGAGACAGTCTCATTATTGTAGAGTAATTACGCTTGAGTTTCTTGACATTAAAACAGAAAATATCAATTAAATAATAATATCAATTACAACTGGGAAAATTAGTTAAAACTACGTCTTCCACAGCGAAAACTACGCTGTTGCAACTAGCGTGCTATTCTTCGTGGCGACATGCAAAATTAAGTAATAACATCTCGTCTTTCGATACTGAGTAATCAATAAGCTAAAACTTTTAATTGAAATTATAAATAATATAATAGTTTATAAAGTTCTTTCAATTCTCATTTTGAAATTTCCAATTGTTGGGCGTTTATTACTTTAATTATAATTAGGGTAAAATCTTAATATATATTCAAAGTATCGCATTTAGGATTATGACTTCTTTGAAATCGGTGTACGAGTTGTTATTCACTCTCAACGATTTTTCCTTTGATCGACACTGCGAGTATTTTGTGAATGTGTCATCAAAGCTTATGATTGGGCTTACTATTATAGTTGTTGTTATAATGTGCCTCATAATAAGTGTGTGGCGAAACCGCTTGCTGTCGTACACGAAATTTTGCAAAGCTAAGGTTTGAGATAATTTGTGAAACTTGATTTATTGCAAATTTCTTTCTCCCTCTCAGAGTGCTTGGCTGTTGTCAATTTTTATATTTTCTTTTTAGTTTGATAACGTTTTTTTCGATTAGATATTTTTAAGTTAATATGCTTTTGGTGAACTATACAAATCGTACGTGATTATTATTATTTTATTCATTGTACTGAACAATGAAAGAAGTTTCTCCGATCTTTTATGGAGTTCTAAAACTTATTTCTCTTTTCACAACTTTTAGCTTCAGAGGAACGAAATGATTTATGTAATGTAATGCGAAGTCTTTAAATTAACATAAACCTTTTTAAATTAACATATATATCTTCAATTAACATCCGACGATATTAAGAAAATAAGTAGTCAGATTTGAAGGTTGAAAATCCAGTCAGTTTTAGGCGACAATTCATTCTAGAAAAGTTTGCAAATATTAGTTTGGGTTGCTTAATTGAAATTCTGTTGACATCTCAATTTAATACTGCATCAAATAAACAGATGTAATATGGTTAAAAAGTATAAAGAGAGAGAGAGAGAGAAAGAGAGAGAGAGAGAGAGAGAGAGAAAGAGAGTGATAGAGGGAGGAAAGGATTGATTTTGGAAAAAGTGTGGAGGAAAAGAATTTGTAAGTTTTAATAGGAAAGCGTTATTAGTTTGTTTGCTATTCGGCTCAATTCCACATTTAGGCATGCGGTGAATGATGTCATACATACGTGGAACGCTATAAGCTTTCCCTCTTCATAACAACCTATAGTAAAACCGAATTTTGTACTGTAGGAGTGCAGTTTCTTACATGTGAAGAGAACTACGTAGGAAACTTGAAATGAATTAAGAAGATGTAATAATAATAAAAACGAATTTTTCACATACATAGACTTTATTGGTTGACCAAAGCTTAAAATAGAAATATAGTTTACTTTGAATTTATTCAAAAAAATGGCTCATTGATTTATGTTGGATTAAATTTCGTCAATATAAACATCATCCTCATCATCGCCCTCACCTCTGTTGCGATCACTATCACTACCATCGAGTGCCATGAGCATAGATTCACTACCTGAGGCGTCTTGATTGTCTTCGAATGTCGATTGAAGACGTTCTAGCAAATCTGATGCGACTACAGCAAAATCCTCCCACACTGTACCGCATAAATTCTCAGAAAGTATATCCTCATCTAGATAATCGGATAATAGATCGGTTAAGTCATCCATGGTATCCATATCGAACAAATGCAACATGTCAGCCGCATCCATAAGTAAATTCCAGAAGGCTTGACATGTTATAGCAGCCAGAAACCAATCCTCCTGGTGTAGCGCGTTCCGCAGCAGTTCCAGAAGTAGACTGTCTCCCTTGAGTTGCATGAATGGTGCACGATTTTCCCAGTCCCCCAACAAATTCACCAGCACTCCAATTGCGCACGCTTTCAAATCATATCCTGGCTGTCCAGCTGAAGCTGCAGAGGTTGCGTGAGAACTTCTGACAATCGCGGCCAAGCCGTTTGCGTTGCAAAACGCCTTACGTGCGCGTTCATTACGCGTTAAATTGCCAAGAACACGAACAGCTTCCACTTTGATATCGTCACTCGAAGTATATCTTAGTGTAACGCTGAGTGTGGAGGACAGATGGTCAAGAACACTTTGTAAGGAACCTTTACATTCGATAACTTGTGCTGGTAGCGAGCTTTTGTCCTGGTAGAAGCAGAGATTATGGAGAGCGCCTAGTGTAGCCTGGATGAGTTCATGCATTTCCGCTTTCTGCAAAGATGCAAGTGTAAGAATTCAGCGCTTTTAGCGTTTTCAGGTTAGTTTGACTTACTAGTTTTGGGTTTTTTGTCTCATTTGTGGCAATCAGCAAGTTTAAGAGTATTTCTCCCAGCGATCTTGTATTTCCCAAACCAAAACCAACCTCGGAGTTGACACTCATATTAGCTACGATTCGTATCATTTTGATAAGCACATCGATGACGGTGTCGCCCATATGATTGCGTATCGTCAATGGCTCCTTGGAATAAAGCGTCAGAATACTCAGCAGGTATTCCATGGCCACATCGTTATGGAAAAACTAAAGAAAACGGCATTTGTCAAGCAATTATCAAGAAGCTTGTGTTATTCGCACCAAGCATAATCATTAGGTCTTCCAAATTATATCAAAGGTCTTTTTAGACTCAACTCACCTGAATTCTGGCGTCATCATATTGAGACATAATGTTTCCCAGAATGTATCCCAAGCGACTTAGAAGCGATAGTAGTTTTTCCGAGGATGCACCATCCTTGAAATGCTCACAGCAAGATCCCAACAGCATGCCAATGCGTGCCGTATAATTTGCGATAACATGGCAACAGTCGACATCTTCGGAAAGAACACTGCAAAAGTATTCATGTAATGGGCTCAGTACTTAACTTAGGTGTGGGGAAAGTCACCTTAGTGTTCTAACAATGTTGGCCTGAACTTCCAACTCGCCAATTGAGATTTCAGCCGCGCGTATAAGATGTGGACAAGCCAATTCCAGCTGTATATTGCTGCTGTCAATCGGCTTCAAATCTGGCTCCACCATCATATTAGATGATAGACTATCCAAATCGAAAGAACTCGAAGTTTGCCGCACATCTGCAAGCGCTCGAAGCGCGGCCGACAGCTGGTAGAGCGAATGCAGCGGGGGACCCTGCAGTTGCTGTGCAGCTCCTGCTTCATTGAGCATCTGCAAATGCAGCACCATCAACTGGATGGCTCCGTGGTGTGCCAAACGCTCCACCAAAGAGTTCTGTTTGCTGAGTTTCTGATAGCGCTCGCGCTGCAACAGCTGCTGCATGTCGGCGCCTTGAGGGGGCGCTGTTGCTGGCTTCCTGGGCAGCTCTAAACCTTCGATGCCGTTTTTGTTGATGTCTCTTACAGCAGCGTGGGCCTCTGCGCGTTCTTGCCCCGAACTACTGGTGAGGAAGCGCACCGAACCGTAGCCATAAATGCAGGCTTCCGGATCGTCCAGCGGGCTGGCGCGGCCCAGTCCGTCTATCAGTAGCTCAAGCAAGTCGTTGTCATGGAAGAGTGGGTCGTTCTGTTCGCTACGCGCTACCTTGAAAATCAACTTGCAAGCACCTGTCAAATTGCTGCCAGTGACGCGAAGCTGAATGGAAAAATAGTGTGAATAAATTGGTTGGTTTTTTTCGTTTGAGAAACATGTGTCACTTATACATACAGCCAAAACAACTCGCGCAACAGCTAGCAAAATCTTGGGCGAGGTACACTCGACGAGTCCATAAAGCCCGCCCAGGATGAAACCGCGCTTAAAGTGCTTCTCATGACGATGTACACGCATGTATAGTTCGACAAGGATCTGCAAGATGCGGAAGCGTTTAAACCCTTTTTATGCGAAGGGATGTTATTGTTCGTTTTACCGAATCAATGTGTGCAACTGTCTCCTCGCTGCAGTCCTTGAGTCCTGCGTGTTCCTTTAGCAGCTCTATCAGCTTCTCAGTGCTTGATAGGGCCAGTAAATCATAATTTCGGGTCAAAAGTTTAACACCTACAGCTTCAGGTCTCCTCGATTCGAAAGAAGTCGTCTTTTCGTTGTGTGCTGTTGCGGATGTCGTTCTGAAGGAACTCCTGCCATCCGATTTTTTAAAATCTGGGATAGGCCACATAACATTGACTGTCATTCGAATGTCGTCACGGTACTTACCTTTTTGCTTTTTCGCTGCACTAGCTTGTGGAATTGTTACGCCTTTTATTTCTAGCGCTGGTAGTTTCCGGGGAGCCTTAATTTTGGCCCCATTGTTTCCGAAATCGTTTTCATAGATTTCAACACGTGAATCGAGCGAATGTGAACGCCTGGAGAAGTGTTGGGAATGCTTTCTGTTGTTATTTATCTCCAGGGAATCCTTGCTTTGAATGGGTTCCAAGGAGGGTGTTAGTGGCGTACGGTTACCTTCATTTTGCAGATAGCGTAGGCTACACCAAGAAAGTATTCAATATCAAATATTGGCCATCAATTACTTCTTCACATGCACATTGTCCGAAATTTTAAAAATTAAAAATATCCATACTCTTTCTATCTATTTTGTCTTTCTTTTTACGTTGAAAACTAAAGAACATCTTAAAAAATATTGCCTCTCTCTTTGGAAATAAGATATAACGCCAATTACTTTCCGAATTCCGTTCTTATTACCGGTTTGATATCCTTTGCTTCAATATACTTGCAAAATACTTACGAAAATGCGCTTGGCGGTCTTCCTGCTAATGTCACCTTGCCATAAAGAGCTCTCCCTGATTCACGCGGAGTAATGGGTCTGCGTGTGGTGACTAAACGTAAGCCGCCAACTGAGGAAGGAACAAGAGAAGAAGAAGGATATTTATGAAACTGTTTAAGAAACTGTAATAAAGGAAAAGTTAGTCATCTTTTTACCGCTAGCAGCTGCCTGATTGTCAACGCTACCGAATGGCGAAGTCTTGGCTAGCAAAATTTTCGCTTCGCTAATCAATTCGGCAGAGGTTTTCCTGCGTCCGAAAGCACAACGCGATCGTTCCTCCAACGCGTCTGAAGTGTATTGATTATGATGTATCATGGCCTGTTTTTTGGCGTTGAGAATTTGCGTGCTCTGAGCCAAAACCTTTGTACCGCGTTGTTGATCTGGGATTTCAATTTTCCTTGTTTCGCTGCGCGAACGTCTTTTGTGCAGAATTTTGTGCATATTTATTACAATTTTTTAAATTATTATATTTTAAATTTTACAAAAGAATTCCACTCCCTCGAATAGAAGTGTTTTTCTCGCTCTCTGCCGTTCTTCTGCTAGCGCAGCCAAAAAGTGTTTAACTCGCGTATCGAAACATTTTGTTTGGCTCCGTTCTGCACCATGCCAACGGAGCGTGCATTCATTCAGAGTACGAGAATATGCTGGCGAGACGTCCCTCGTCGAAGGGTGGGCTGATGCGCACAGTAGCGTTAAAGAAAACAGTAGTCAGATGGCTCATTCCTCAGCGGCGGAATTTAGTTAAATTCTCCATTCAGCTTGCAGTGTCCTTACTTTGCTTTGTCTTAAGTAGAATTTAATTTAATTCATAAATTACAAATTGTCCAAAAATATGCACTAAACTCCTGTATTTGGAAACACGCCACTGTCGCGCTAAACATTCATTCGTGCCTGCGTACACTTAAATATGAAACACTTTTCCAAAAAATCGATACATTCAGACTCCCTGCAGCTACACATTCAGGTGGATTCTCATACCATTCTCGCAGTTAAAGGCGAGTAACAATATCCCTTAAAAGCGAGTCTTGTCCCTTGGTATGAATGGATTGCCATGCCAGCCTTCTTTTGTTTGCATGTCATCCTTACGGTTGGCGGTGCTGTCTGTCCATTCGTTGGCTTACTAACGCTGTAAAAGGTTATTCAACATTCAGCGGAAGCGATATAGATTCAGCGCAAATTTATTATTATCTAGTGTCCTGTAATAATTTTCCTAATTGATTATCGCGGAACTAAAGTGGTCATTATTAGGACAGTGTTTTCGAGGTAAATTTATGGATTCTGCTTTTGAAGTTGTAGCATGAAAACCACATCGTCAGCTGTAAACATTTTCGCTTTATTGCAGGAGGAAAGGAAGTGAGTTTTTGGAAACCATTAATTTATAATCAAATGTTCTATAATTTGCAGTAAGCATTTGTAAAATTAAGGTTTTTATCACGAAGAAAGTCAATCATACGCAATTCTTGCCTTCATATCCCTGCCCACATATTAATTGATTGCATTTCTATCAAAATTTTGCGAATCACACAAGTTGGACAAATTCTTAAAGCTCGGCGAAAGAATTTCCCTCAATTGCTTAAACCTCTGAATTTTGTCACCAGCACCTAAAATAGGTTGGTGCTGAGAATTCAAAAAGCATGCCAAATTACCGATTATTCTTACATCCCTATACGGTTCTCCACCGTTTACCGATTATATTTACAAGCGGATTCAGGAAGCATGCACTCATTTGATTCCATTCTTAACTTGCCCGCAGGTCTGCTATTTTGAGCGAAGTTCAGAAACAAGGAAACACGAAACTTCCATCGAACAAATTAGTGTTAGTCTTGGGTGACAATGCTACCGGGAAGACCTCGCTTATCGCCAAGTTGCAGGGCGTTGAGAATCCGAAGAAAGGGTCGGGCTTGGAGTACGCCTATATTGATGTCAAAGATGATTACAGAGATGGTAAGCTCATTATCTACAAACTCGCATGGTCTTTACAGCAATCATGAACGATTTTCATCTTTCTAGACATGACACGGTTAGGCGTATGGGTCCTCGACGGTGATCCAGGCCACACCAATCTCCTGCGCTACGCTCTCAACGAGAAGAACTATGCACACACCCTCGTCATTCTCACGGTGTCGATGACCACACCGTGGGGTTGGCTCGAGCAACTTAATCACTGGATCAAAGTGCTGTTCAATCATGTGGAGAGCCTGAAACTCAGTCCGGCCGAGAAGCAGGAAGCTCGGCAACGTTTGCTCACTACGTGGCAGGCTTACTGTGAGGTGGGAGATGATTTGGATCCGGGCTCGCCGGTGAAACGAACGATGAGGAACAATTCTATCGACGAGGACGATCTGTTGCCGCTCACAGAGGGCGCACTGACCACAAATCTGGGCTTGGACATCGTCGTTGTGGTTACAAAGGTAAAGAAGATGGATAGAGGGTTGGATAGAGATTTAAATATTGAACACCTTAATTCAGACGGACTACATGGCGACACTGGAGAAGGAATACGATTATAGAGATGAACACTTCGATTTCATCCAGCAGTGGATAAGGCGATTCTGCTTACAGCACGGCACATCACTTTTTTACACGAGCGTTAAAGAAGATAAGAACTGTGATCTCCTCTATAAGTATCTGACACATCGAATTTATGGCCTACCATTCCGAACGCCTGCGTTGGTCGTGGAAAAGGATGCAGTGTTGATGTAATTGCTTCGAATTAGAGAATATATTGGAAGATTTTTCATTTTGATTTGTAGTCCTGCAGGTTGGGATAGTTTGAAGAAAATTAGTATTCTCTACGAAAACATGCACTCGTGCAAAGCCGAAGACTACTACACGGATATTATTTCAGCTCCGCCATCCAGAAAAGTACATTTTGTGTTCTGACTATAGAAATTTGAGGCGAATTGATATTTCACTGCATTTGTAGACGGCCTCTAATCGCGAAGTCGAGGTACAGACCGAGGACGAACAGGCGTTTCTGATGCGGCAACAGGAAATACTCAGACAAGGCGGTCAGGTGCGTGGAGATTCGCCATTGCGGTCACAGGCTGGTGGCAAGGCTATGCCTCGGACACCAGGCTGTGCCAGCCAGAGTTCACCCAAAAAGGTACTTCATTATTTTTGCGCGGACTGCTTGAAAGCTTTCCGGTGAAAGTCAAAGCTTTTATAGGTTTCGAACTAATTGCAACTAAAAGCTCTACAATTTTCATTTTTAGATGGATAACAAATTGAACCCAGCAACACCCGGTGGCGAAGGCGTACTTGCAAATTTCTTCAACTCTTTGCTGCACAAAAAATCCGGCTCGCCCGCCACACCACCCGGAGCGATGAGCTCACCACGCAGCACCAACGGCTCCGATCTCGCGCTGACGCCAGAGAAGTTGGCGATGCGCACAGACGCTGCCGCCGAGTTGGATCGTCTGGCGAGAAGTGTGAAAAAAGAGATGGACTTCTCGGCTAGTGACTGCTAGGAAGTAAGTGGCCGCTCTCGCTCATGTTCGAACGGAAGTCAGGAAGTGGGCGTCTCCGATCCTCCCGTAATTATATTCCAAATCACTAACATGCGTCCCCTTTGCTATCCCCTCCTCAAATATCGCAACTGAGAAGTAAATTTGAAAAATTGCGTGTTTCTGTTATCAAAACAATTCACGCCGCGTGCTTAAATTGGGCGCGGGTAGTTTTAACTGAACCATTAAAATTTTGAAATGCAGTCAGCAGAAGATCTAATTTATTTGCTAACTCTATATATAACTCGATGATACCTAGATCACTCGATGATACTCGGATGATCTTTGCTTGGTTGGCGCAAAATTTAAGTATTTAAATTATATGTTTTAATAATGTAAACTTTTAAATTTATAATTTTGTTTCGTCCATAAATAAACTGTATCGAAGGCGTTCACTGCACTTTGACGCTGCCCAGTATCTCTTTAAGGTATTCTTTGTAAAGACCACCGTAGGGAGGAAGGTACTCGATTTGTGCTCAATCGGATGAACCTCCGCAATTATTGTGCCAGTTGGGAAATTATTTTGGCCGCCAGAGATTTGAACCAATCGAGAATAAAACTCAAAGCACACTTCTATCAGCTCATTCACACGCTCTTGTTAGAGAGTAGCGAGCGCGATCTATCTAATTCCCAAATTCTGATTCTAGATCCCAACATAGAAATCCCCGCACTAAAAGTCCTGGATTGACGTGTATGTTTAACGCTCTCTGCACTCCAGTGAATTCCGTGAAACGGTTTTAGGAATGGGTTTTAAAACACTTTTTTTAGTTTTCTTTGTCCACAATTAATTTAACTGTAAGTGTTAGTAAAATAAAACAAGCGCAACTTCTTTAAAGCGCTTGTTTTCTGAGCTTAAACGTAGAAGTTGCAACTTCATTATATTTATGCGAGTAAATATAACTGTATTTGTATTTAAGTTCAACTACTACAGCAGTATAAAGAATAATTTAAGCATAGAAGACCTGAAAAACGCAACATTTTGTATTATTTTTAAAATTTACTCTACGATTCTTGTGATTCTCTGTAATCCTCTTTTTAAAATAGACTATAAATTGTATTTCTTTTTAATTACAAACGATTATTAACACGAAAACCGTATATTTAATACTTGCAACTTGATACTGTCCTCGTAATCAAGTTAAAGGCTTACCTTAAAAATAACATTAGTAATTTATTTATACAATCCTATTTAATATTTGACTAAAGTTACGAGTTGCGAACACACACACACACACAGACGTAGTTATTTTATTTTAAATGAAGATATCTATATTTTAAAATAACTAAAAACTAACACATAAATCCAAATGTAAAATACAAGAAGTGCAGCAGCATTAAAAATGTATTGAAACTAATTTAATTGAAAAGTTGCAGATAAAATCTTACAGACAATTACAACCACACTAAAGCAATTAGAAACTGTTGTAAACCAAAACCTTCTACAAAGCAAACTGCAGGCTCAACAGCCTAAAATAACCAATACAACATTTTGAAAGAGAATTTGTAATGATGGCCTTTGGCACCTCAAGGGCCACAGCGTTATCTGGAAACCGTAAAATAAACTCCATACTTAACTACGCATTTCTTTTAATTAACATGGCAGGTTATCAGCACGGTTGCTTTCGAAAACATGTTTTGTGTTTGTCTGTAAATTACGGCTTTCTTTCGAAGTAAAAAAAGTCTGTGAAATATCGCATTATGTTTACTCAAATTCACATTACGTTAAATCAAAATGATCGAATTCGTTAAGATGTTTGTGCATTAGAATTAAAATTAAAAATGAAATTTAAAATTAAATTAAAATTACATTAAAAACTGCAGCTTCCGCTGGCTATTCAGCAGCATTCCGTTTATCATTCATAAAATATTTCAGCGAAATTGCATGGTAACCTAGAACAAGAAATTTTGCTTTATTATTTCTCATTATTATAATGCACACAACGCGCGTCTTGCATTCACAGCTTGAGCGGCAGCATGACGCGCAAGCAACTTGTTGCATGCATGAGTGGGCGGCAGGCAAGCTGTTGTAGTGGCATCAGAAGCTACACAACTACGCATGGGCAATGAGCTGGAAAATGTAGCTGAGAGTAATAAAAATGGTAATGAGGAAAAGGAATTTTAATATGTGCCAGCAAATGCGGTCACGCACAACATTAGAAATAACTTCGGCGGCATTCGGCGGACTCAGCTACGCCCGGA
Source organism: Sicus ferrugineus (assembly GCA_922984085.1). Taxonomy (NCBI): domain Eukaryota; kingdom Metazoa; phylum Arthropoda; class Insecta; order Diptera; family Conopidae; genus Sicus; species Sicus ferrugineus. The sequence goes on from OV277351.1 coordinate 23,695,315, forward strand.
CAGCAGCGGAAAGCAGCAGATTAGTAAAAGACGGAAATCGGTGCACGGGTTTACCGGTTAAATAAGGTTAAATTTAGTTTTGATCGGGGCAAAGTTAGAAGTTGTTGCTGGTGCTGCTGCCTACACGCAGAAGTTGTTGCTCGTTAAATTTTTTTCCCTTGAATTGTGTTCACTTTTAGTCTTTTGTGAACTAAAAGCTTTTCGGTGGTAAATTTGCCTATTCACTGTAATTAAGGCTTAAATTACTAATTTAAAATTCTGATTACTTTTAGTGTTTCTTCTGCATTTGATATGAAATTATTATCGGTGGAATTTTAACTACTCAGCTATAGTTAGGATTTCCTCCAATATCGAATAACAAGAATTTTGGCAATCGAATTTAAAACCAACTTTGTGTTAAAATTAATATCAACTTTATAATAACAAATTGTAGTTATCAATTTTGTGGCAACATTTATGAAAATTTAACTAAACTTCTGGAAACTTATTATTAGTAATCTTCAGGTTCTCCTCTTTAAAAAATTCAAACATAAACCAATTTTAGTTTGTAGTTATAACTAATAATTTCGTCTTCACCTCACGCATTTTTTGCTTAAGACCAACAGAAAACTTGAAATATTACAAAAGCTTTTTGGAATTCGGAATTTACAAATTTACAGCCGCAACACAAAAAAAATAAACCTAAAATTTTAATTAATTCCAGCAAATGTGTAAAAACACCAACAAAAACAGAAAAAACATTTGTAATGTGTGTACCGCCGCCGCGTATTTATTAGGCGGAACCCGTCTAACCTGTACCACCTAACAGGGAAAATGAAAGCTCTCTTTAGGTAACTTGATGCTTTAACTCAAGCAAAGTAAACTCCACTCATTCTGAATTAACTTAATAATCACACACACTACGAAGTCCACAATCCCAACACAAAACAGCCAACAACTTTGCTAGCAACAACTTTTCAGTCAGCTCATTCATTAGTCGTGCTATCGCGCTCGCTTAGTAAAGATCGGTGGTGGGTTTCCTGTAAGCGAACCGAGAGAGAGAGAGAAAGAGAGCAACTTCAAATTGACGTAATTAAAGTTAGGGATCAGGAATTCAGCTATTATTTGCAGCGTAGATCAAAAAACTATTGAAATCTACCGTGTATTGCTTAGTTTTTCAAAAATTGTCTAAAATAAGCGCGAAAAATTAAATAATTTAGTTGATTCTCAATACGTGGGTTGTAGTTCTCTTCGCAGAGAAGAGAGATCGAATTGGTATTTAAGAGCGTGTTTAAAATATCACAATATCCAAACAAATAAAAAGCCAAAAATCAAATAATTTCTTTTCAACACACTGCAAATAACAAGTTGTTTTCGAAGTTGCGCTGAGAAAAAATGGTGGAAACAGTCGTTACCGTCGAGCGCACCGCAACCACACAGGCAGCGGCGCCATCTCGCGGCGGTGGCTTGAGCGCCCTACAAATCAATATCGGATACTTCCAGACAGTGCCCGGCATTATCAAGCTGGTGCAACTGGTGAGTAGTGATCAGTAATCTTCATGTACAGCTATTACTGAGTAAACACAAGATACCTGCAACTAAATAAGCCCAGCAATAACAACAAGTATTGCAAACACACACATGCACTTATACTAACTCATAAACGGGCAGAAAAGTTCGCCCGTTCGCTCGTAATTTTTAACTACGTAGGGAGGGAGATCCATGCATGCATGCATACGTCCATAAATCCACAATAGTGTTCATGTGTTTAATTAATCACTCTCTTTTGCACTTACGAAAACTACATCAAAGTTTAGTTAATTGAAAAAACCGGGGTTAGAACGTTTATTTTATATAACCGCCTTTTTTACGCACTTCTCACGACTTGAGAGAGAGTTGGAGTGATACAAACTGGAACAAGAGCAGGGGTGATGTTTGCAAGAGCGTAACGGATTGGTGCAAGAGCGGGAGCGTTGAAAATATTGTGTCGGATCGGTGGCGGGCAGGAGTTGAAGTTTTCACGTGTTGCAGTCCTCTATTTGATCGAACCTCGTGACAGGATTTTAGTCATGGTGTCGGAGTCCCCGAGTCGGAGGGTTTCAGAAGCGAACGTTTCGACAAGAAATTTGTATTGTATTGTTAAAAAATTATTGAACAATTCAGCGCTCCCCGCCGGCCATTGTAACGAGAGCTCTGTTCTCAGAACCCTGCTTCTCAGCATATTTACGTGAGAGAAAAGTTTAGCTATGTCGGCGAGTGTGTCAAAGCGGGCAAATCTTTCATGCTTCGCACTTAATTGACGTCACCCTGCGTGAGCGATTGTGTGCGGCGTTGTTTTTGAGGATTTTCTTTTATCTTTTCTCGGAGTAAATAACATTAAGATATTAGAAAGTGACAAATGACAAAGTGAATAAGTTAAATGACAAAAACGGCTTCAACTTGTGCATGGCTCTGCGATATATGAATTTCCGCAGAGGAGCCAAACGTCGGCTCCACAGCGTAGAAATCTAATCTACAAGAATCTAATCTAAAAATAATGAACTCGTATAATGATTAACAAATCTGAAGAACTCTTCACACTTTCATCCTACATTACTAAGTGAATCAATTTAAGTTAGAATGTGCAGTAATTTTGGCTAACAAATCTATGATGTTATCATAAAACAACGGAATGATAATTGAAATTATTTTTGCTCTGAATCATCCTGCCATAACTTGTCACAAAGTTGCACTTATCACAACTCAAAGATATATTTAGAAATGTCTAAAAAGTCTTAACGAAGAGATTTGACGATTGTTTCACAGACAGCGCCGTTCCACGCAGCAGAAGGTAATTACGATCAACGAGCATAAATAGATAATTTATGCTCGTTGTTACGATCTTCTCTCAGTTGTTGGTGCGTTTTTCAGCAACTAAATGAATGAAATACGAACACCACCGAGTTCCACTTAATTCTCCAGCTTTGTTTTTGCATACGCAGTACTTCGTATTTCGTATTTCGTAATAACATTGTTTGCACTCTGCTCTACTAATATTTAATAGCGACTTATAGAAAACAAGCGATTTCATTTTCATTGAAGCAAATTCAAGTTTAAGCACCGAGTCAACGAACGTGGTGTGGCACGCTGAGATGGCGCTCCAAGCGAAGGCCAGCAGCTGGCGTCGACCATACTAAGCGCCGCTGCAATGAGCGGTGAAGATAATCGGTGAAGTTAATCAGCGCAACGTAAGTTGGATTGCCTGATTAGCTCACTGTGATCGCTTTTATAGTATGTGTAAAAACCTGTGGATGCGAGTGTGAAATTGCAAAAGAAGTGATGAGAGTGTGCAGAAAACTCTCGATCAAATGAGATGTTTGCGGCTGCAAATGAAACCTTCTCATCGCCTCACGTTAAGAAACTATTTGAGAAACATATCTTGGACTTTTATACTGAGTAGAAGTAAATTGCACGAGCAGTTTTATTAATAAAACTGGGTTAGGTAAAGCGAGCGACGGGCGCGCGAACTGTGCTAATAAAGCATATAAAAACTGTAGTGCTAATAAATTTGTATATAAATTTGTGTGACAAGCATCATCATCATCATTATCGTCACCATCGTCATCATCATGCTAATCGAAAAGCAAATGGACATACATACAGAGAGACCTAAAGGCTTACATACGTACATACATCCCAGTTCGAGGGCCAACTGGTTGCAAGTAACGAGTAGTAACTAGTTTTCCCTCACGTTGCGTTTTCTAACTACTACTAGTTAGAACATCCTTCTCAGCTGTAGATCAGCGAGTAACAAGTTTTAAATGCTGAACATTTTATGCGATTAAAAGATTTTCCATACAAATGTCCCTCACATCAAAGTAGTTTGCTCTCATCAAACTAGTTACTGCTAAATTTGTTGCAAAGTCAATCAGTTTAGTCCAGCAGCTTCTTTCGGCTCGAAATTATCTGGAATGCAATCATGGCGATGACGTCAGCTAGCAATGCATAGAAAACTTATTGCGTTCTTCTTTGCCTAACTGGCTGTGATGAGATGTCTGCCTGGAGTGGATGGTGGGTGGAATACTCGTACTTTTCTGCTCAGACGAATGAGCTAATTGTGTTTACAACAACGCGCGCGCACATGCATGAATTATGATCGCGTTGTAAATGGTGCGAATACGGGAATCATGATTTGTAATTGTTTCGAAAACAAATTTTGGCAATAAATTTTCTGATTTTTATGGGCTTAAATTCCAAAATATGTTCGATAATTCGAATATCGTAAATTTATAATGTTCTAGGCAGTGAAATTTATCGTTATTATGCAATATAACAATAATTATAGCGATGTAAAAAACGAGCGCAAATTCTAGGTCATCAGATATTGGCATTCCATTGCAAAATGGACTCGTTGCGAGTACTGGACGATCCAGAAAAGTTTCGAAAGTAATTTTCCTAATGCATAACCTTACAAATAATAAAGATTTGGTTTCTCTCTCTCTCTTCCTGTGTCATCGTTAGTCAAAACATTAGTTTCTTCTTTAATCACACCTTGCAGTAACGAACGAACAAGCATACTTATTTGTTCCTGTTCTACACATGTATGTATGTATGAACGTAGTACGACTTGTGTGTACGCAGTATGTTACTCGTATTGAGTCAACAAACTTTTGAACATGTATAGAAATTGACGAAATTCCCCCCCTAAAAAAGAGAAAACGGGGAGAGAGAGAACATTTTTCGAATTTTTACCTACATTTCAAGAAGTTGGAGTTTTCTTCAGCGATTAGTCGGCATTTCTTTGTCTGTTGTACCCAATTATTATTACCCTCATTTGCAGAACACTTGTTGCAACACAGTAATAACGCAGCCACAGTAATAACTCAACAATAGCCAACACGTGAAAGCTTTTGCAGCAAGTCGCTGCACCGGGATATATAATGAGAGCATAATTAATATGCCAGCGTGCACTGACTTCCCAACAAAACTACTTCGTGCTCAATGCCAAGCATCCAAGTTAGTCGTGTGTAAAATTTCACCCGTTGACTGTGTGTGAACGGCCAGCTACGTTGTTACTCGTTACCATTGCTGGAGTGTAATTATTGATTAGGTTGCGAATTTTGAGAAATTTGGAAGCAGCAAATTCGATTACAATACGAATTTTTAAATGTCAAATCAAAAGTCTAAGTTTTTACCGAGTTCCAAATTTATTATTAAGAGGTAGAAAAAGTAAGAATTTTATCCTACAATTGAAGTCAAACTTTAGAATGCTTGAGAATTCATATGAATAATAAAATAATGCCTATTTTTAAAAAGTTCGCAATCGCTAACGTGTCTGGCGGTTGAGAAGCAACGAATTTGCTTTGAAATTTACTTAGAAAATGACGAATTTAAGAGGACGACAAAGAATCGTTCGTTTTCCTCCATATTATGTGTTTTTTAATGGCGTGGGATTCTCGATGTTGGCATTCAGCCACCAAGTGTGACAATATTGTGTTCTATAGTTTTTCAACATTTCATGCTCTGCCGACTATTTTCAGTCGTTTCATTCGATCAGTCGGCTCTCTTGAAAACGCAAATGGCTGAAAATTATTTGCTATCAGAGTAATTTAACACAATGTATTCGTCCCAAATATATCGACGCGCAATCCCATTCTCACTCTTTGCCTCATTCTTACTTGCTTCAGTTGAAAAGTCTTTGCAATTTAAGGAAAAAACAAAACAAGGTTGCTGTTTTTCCACAAGATATCACAGATACTCGTATATGAAAATGGCATTTGATGTCTTGATCTTTAGATATCTTGTGGTTTTGTCATAAATAAAAAACATAATAAAGTTACGCGGCGAGTTGGGAATGGAAAGAATTAATCGTTATAATCAGTTAATCCAGTTGTAGCAAACGATTTTCCATTGATTGAAAACGTTTTATTGGACGCAAGTCATGAAGTAGGTGTTGAATGTAATTGATTAGCCGAAAGTGTGGCTCAGTTATTATTCAGCAATCGACTGAAATGAAAGAAAATGATTCAATAATAATATTTAAATATTGTACTAAAAATACAAATTAAAAATGATGTAACTCTCCACATCTCGTGCAGCCCACGAATCTTGTCTGGACTTTCTTATTGTAGAAACACTCGAGAAGCGAAAATAGGAGCAGAAAGAGTCAAGAATCGGTAAAGCAAAGCAGTGAAATATTGCTTGCTAGCCTTGTTGATGCAACAGGTGTGACGCACATAAACACGTCGTGTAAACAAAGCCGTAGTGCAAATAGTATTTCTGCCACAATTAGTAAGCATCAGCTGTTAATTAGTGTGCGGCGAAAAGAGGTGACGGCAGTGAAGTTCGTGCGATTGGAAGACGACTCCTCCCTCCGTTCGGGAAGCTGCACGATTTTCTCGATCGTACGAAGGCGTTGCGAAGATTTAAGGATTTAGCAGTTATAATAATAACAACTACGAAGTTAAGCCAGATGAGTTGCCACATTTGAAAACCGCGACAGCTGCTTTTGACAGTATTTTCGACAGAGACGTAAAAATGCTTACGCTGTGAATGCGCGCGTGTGTGTGTTTTTGTGTGTGAACCACACGGAATTTTCACCACCTGTCTGCCATGACATCATCTTTCATTTCTAGAGCTTTTTTTGTCTAATTTTTACAGTGGTTTTCGGGTTGTTTCGGGGTTTCAGAAACTCCCAGACTTAAAGGGCTCTTCGATTTTCATCGAATACGATTGCGTTAATTTTACGAAATAAAGAAAACATGTTTTAGCTTTGAATAGAGGGGAGAAAAAAATGTTGAGAATAATTTGTGGGGATATGTGAGGCGTCAAAGCATTGGGCGGCAATATGTTGCTTCGAAATATGCTGTAACAATACATTGCCGCCAAGTATTGTCAATTTTTAGGGTGCCACGACATCATTCAGAGTTGCACGATCACGCTAAGGGTTTCCACATGCGTTTCGTGTTATATTTAGTAAACGTCTCGAAAGCATGGCGGCAACATGTCCCGCAATATTTCCTGGCAATGCATTTCTGCAAGGTGTTGCCCATTTCCAGGGATTCACCACAACCCTCAGGTTTCCCATGGAAATTGCCGCTGGAAATGCGAGATAACACAACTTCATCCCATTTCTCACACTCGAACAATTTCTGAATTGAGTTTTCCTCAGTATTGACGTCATTGTTCTGTTCTTTCCATCACAGATTTTGGGTATCATTTGCATGGCCTGCGCATCACCGTCCTACACACCAGCAACGGACTTCTTCCTGTTCGTCGTCGTCGTCTCTTTCATTGCCACGCTTTTGTGGGTTTTCGCGTACTTGCTGGGCGTGCGTGAGGCACTCAATATAGCTGTTAACTGGATCTTAACGGTAAGTTCTTGAGTCAGCACAGCATTCGCATGCGTAGCAGCAGCTGAGTAATAATTGCAATTGTCATCACTCCCGTAACTCTGCTGCTGGTCGAACTAAGTACGAAATTAAATTGCAGCCGGTTATGTTGTCGGTCTGCAGTTTCAAGATTGGGCCAAAATAACTGGTTTAGTTGACAGTTGTTCTGAGGCACTGAAATTGAATTGAAGCAGTTGATTGCATGCTCGCGAACTCAAGTCTGACGGCTCGGCTCGTTCGTGCAAGCGAGCGTGATCGCTGTGCAGAAATATTGCATGTGGAGAGTTGCCGAGACTTGTGGCCACTCTCAACCGGTTTGCGGCGCGCCACAGCGCTCAGGTGCCGCCTGCACGCTTGTGGGCGCCGTCGATTGTTACAACCGAGCTGGCGCAAGCTTCGAATGCTGTGCACACGAATGCGTGGAAATGGGCCCCACTTATCGCTCCTCATTTCCCCACTGAATAATTTGAATTCTCTTCCACTCCGCAGGAACTCATCAACACAGGCATCGCCGCCATCCTGTACTTCATCGCCTTCGTCATCCAGCTGGCCAAGGGCACCATTTATGCCCACGCGGCGAACATCGCCGCCGGCGTCTTCGGCTTGTTCAACTTCCTGGCCTATGGCGCTGGCACCTACTTCTTGTACCTGGAGCACAAGAACGGCGCTACACGCTAATCTTTCGACCAGCCAGCAGCGCAACCTGCACCGCACCTCTGCTTCGCTTTACAACGCTTTACAGCTTCGAAGCGCGCGGCAGTCCCGCTTTCAATGAGCAACAATCGTTCAAATTTTGCAAAACCAGTGAAATATTTTAAATTAATATTTATACCAGCTAATTAACAAAAAGTATGTGTAATCTTAAATTAACCAGAAGTAAAACTAAATGTAAAATATTTTCATCCGCTCTGCCAGGCAGTAGGCGTAGTTTTTCTATTTTTGTAATCTAATTGTATTAAATTTCGATAACGTTTAGTTTTTGCTGTCTTCAGTACTGCAATTTACGTGTAATAAATGGATGAAGCTAATAAAAAGTAAGTAAAAACGGTCGAGTTTTTATTTTCTGACTCTATCGCCGTCTTGTAAGCATTTACAGAAATCTAGGAATGCAATGTTTCAATTTGGTTAATAAAAGACAAACAAATTGAATATAGGCGTTGAAATTTCGAATTTTTCCTTATTTGAGTAGACGCAGTAGGCTTCAATCTACTAAATGCAATTTCACCGAAAATAATCTATAGACTGAAATAGTCAAACTATAAAAATGACTGAAATGTATGCCACAATTATGTGATAATATAAATATCGATAACGCATGCTAACCAAGCTTGCGATTTTCTCAATTTTGTGTCGCTACTAACACCCAGATGGCGCTTCGCACAGCTAAAAGTATTGGCATCATTTGTTGCTCAAAAAAATTGTTTAACAGTTCCAAATACGCCGTCAACGTTTTCTTTGATGAAAATTGCTGTTGCGCCATTTGCGCCTCCCAATTAGTGAAAAAAAGTGCTTTTTTGAGCGGATGAAATAAAGCAGAGCAGCTTGCAGAAATAATTGCAACCAAGAAGCAGATTTCTTAGCCAATCGTAAGGAAAGTGTGACCAAACAACAATTTACGCGCGCCATCTGTTAGCAGAAAGTTTATTTGGTCTCCGTCTTTTTTCGTAACTATTTTGTTAAAGAAGAAATAAACAAAGAGAAATAAAACGTTATTTTTATTACAATATCTAAAAAGATTCTCAATCATAAATATTGCTTCCAGATTTTCACATTACTTCCAGTAGTTTATTGACTTTAATGAAAAGAATTCACATCTGTAGTGCAACGTTTTCAGTTCCATCTTAATTGCGAGTTCTTATGATTTTGCGGAAAGCAGTTTTGGAGTAGAAAACTTCTTTCTTTTGAGACTTGAAATTTTACAAGAAAAAATGCAAAAGCATGGAAACTAACTATAGATTTTAAATCTTCCATAAATATTTTCAATTCTAAAGCTAAAAGATATGATTTTTACGCAAGATATTTTCCACTTATCTTGTCTATTATGATTTTCTGTTTTCATTTGCATTTTTTTATAAAATTTTGGATTTTTATACTAACCCTAACTGAATGTATCTCGCCCTAGAAATTAAGCTAGAATTTCATTTCACATGATTTTGACTACAATCCACGAGCTATTAAAAGCGCAGTCACTCGCCAAGCGATGGCGCCACGCAAGTGACAGCTGTCAAAAGATACGTGCAGTTCTGACAACCTCAGCATGGTAAACTTCCTCTTTTTCAATACGTTCGCGTTCGTGTAAATTTGTCAAAATTTTTCACAACACAAATCCTAGGTAATCACGGTAAAAATTCAGGCGAAATTTATGATTCCGTGCAATATGTTAGCCTAAAGTATTACAAAGTGGTCGGTGAATGGATTTTGGATGACGATCGCAAAGAAGTGATCAAAATCATGAATGTTTGGGTCAACCTTTGAAGCCGGTTTCGACGTTGATAACTTTGTGCCGAATGTTTTTCTGTGAAGTGGTTGAATTGTGGCCGTGACTACGGCGAAAATTAGATACAAGGTTGTTAACAGTCTCACATTTTAAAAGATAATTCAACAAAGTTGTGCGAAAACGTATCAGTGGAAGCTATTGTTGGCTTGTTTTGTGGAAACTATTGTAGTTTGTTCCTTGCAATGCCAGCTAAAGTTCTCAGGATAAATACACATTTCACACATCAGCTGCAATTAGCAAATGTCGTGTGGGACTTTCTTATTTAAAAATCTAATTAAGAAATCTCACAAGCTGTAAAATGAAAAATACACCGTAATTCCAGTATTACAATCTTGCAGTTATAAAGGAAACACACACAGTCTCACTGTTGTTAAAAAATTTCTTATATAAAACTCTATAGATATTGAAAACTCAAACCAGATCTTAGCAATTAAAATTCTCACGCAAATGAAACTTCCGAAAATATAGCGGTGTGCGTTCAGTTATACATATATATGTCTATTTGATATTTCTATTTTGATATCCTTTAATCAACTGAAATATTTATCACTTGTTTCATGAAATTCTTATAAATTTGACTTAAAACAAATCCAAGCAGGCTTGTACGGCTTCGGGAAAACTTTGGAATTCTTATAAATTTGAATTCAATACATCCAAGCAGGCTTCGGTTTCGGAAAATCTTGTAAATTCGGGAAAACTTGGACATCGAAGCAAGCCTGTTTTGGAAAGTAGTTTCATAACTTCTGACAACTTTTTCTTCCATTAGAGAAGATTCACACAGTAGTCCATGCAAGCCCAAAACCCCGCATAAACAATATAAATGAAACGTATGAAGAGGCTTTCCGAAACCATGCTTACACGTGAAGTATTTATACGACGACACCCTTGTACATTCACGTAAGCAAATGAAAAATTGAGTCCTGAAATCCTCGTCCAAAAACCTCCATTCTTAAAAAAAACCCTCACTAACAAGACATTTTTGTTCAAAATTAGCAGCTTTGGCTACGTGGATGGCAGCTGTCAGTGACGAATCGCCTCTTAAAACTTGGAGGAAAAATGAGTTTAACGCAAAGAAGTTTCAGATTAACACGTTAACACCACCCATCCCCCGACCCCGCTCATCTTTTGACCTTTCTGGTTTACATCTGAGACCGCAGTATTTTTTGGTTTAGTTTCGCCTTTCGAAGAAAACCATGAACGACCTTCAAGACTGCGGGTCACTGCAGCCTTGATGGTTCACTCGAAATTCAAAGTTTTATAAACTGGCTTCGAAGTGCGCACTTTCTGCCTGTACATGCGTGCATTTTCCCCCCACACATCCTTTTTTTCACTTCTACTTCTGTTTGATTTATGAAAATGCGGCGCAAATTCCTTTTTTCCCAATAAGATAGAAAAACACCTGCATTACGAAAGGACTCGACTCGTGGAATTAAAAAAAAAATATATATATATATATATATTGGCTACTTTTGCTTTGGTTTGGAGGCGTGGCAAGTCGTTGAAAGTAGAAACAAAGTATTTAGCATGCATTTTCCAATCTCTTGTTTGTTTGTGTGTGCGTTTGTGAATTTGCGTGTGATTGTATTTGTCTTCATATTTCACGCCTCTTTTCACCGCTATACCCGTTGATGAGACCCCAAAACATCAAGAAGCTTCGGTCCAAAATCTATCATTTCGGATTTCAACATAAAGTCTCACTTGCCACGCCTGCAAACACTCTGAGAAGTCGTCAGTTAGTATACAGGTGCTCCCCGGGGCGTGTCATCGCCCCCTCTTTCTAGCTTGTTGGGGAAAAAGCCGAGCACGCGCCAAGTATGTCATCTGAAATATGTTTTCTTTTACAGCCATGGTGCGTATGAACGTATTGGCCGATGCTCTGAAATGCATTAACAACGCTGAGAAGCGTGGCAAACGCCAGGTCCTCCTGCGTCCCTGCTCCAAGGTAATCATCAAGTTCTTGACCGTGATGATGAAGCACGGCTACATTGGCGAATTCGAGATCGTCGACGATCACAGATCAGGAAAGATCGTGGTCAACCTGACCGGCCGCCTGAACAAGTGTGGCGTGATATCGCCACGCTTTGACGTCCCCATCAACGACATCGAAAAGTGGACCAACAACCTGTTACCCTCTCGTCAGTTCGGCTATGTGGTCCTTACGACCTCGGGTGGTATCATGGATCACGAGGAGGCCAGAAGAAAACACCTGGGAGGCAAAATTCTAGGATTCTTCTTTTAAAGTAACTGCGCTTTTGTTTTTATATATTGCTTGAATTAGCCATATTCGTGAGGGAGAATAAAGGACGTGAAATTATTGAGGTGAAGTTCACATTGCACTATCTTTCATTTGACCAAAGTGGTCATATAATTTTATTGTGTATTAAGATTGGCTTTCACCATCCTAGTTATGAACTGTTAAGAAGGTAAAATTCAAGAAATTTTTGTGAGCGTATTTGTTTCAAAGGCGATTATCAAGCGGTAGGACTTAAATAGCGATTTATGTAAGCTAGGAATTAATAATGTGAGATACTTGGGGAAAAAGCTGTTGAGCTTTTTGTATCAGTAGGGATTTCGATTAAGAACGTTTTCATCCTTTCTCTGCCTTTATAAAGTTTTCTAACGGCTTTCTAGGCTACTGTAGAAAACACTTTGAAAATGTTTCTACCAGCTGGAAACAGTAGGCGTCGAATATTTCCAAAATTTTTATTTACAAGCAGAATTTTTTATTTCCCAGCTGGAAACAGTAGGCGTCGAATATTTATAAATTTTCAAAGCAAGCAGAATTCACTTACAAATCATTTTGATCTCAAATTTCATCAGAGAAACTTTAAATTGTGAAATATTCCATACTAGAAATTAAGAAAGCAGATCTCCTCAGCTTCTTTGATATCTTCATCAGCTTATCTTTGTGTCTTCATCGCACCAACCAACTCACGACCCCGCTGGCTAAAAAATTTTTCCTGAAGGCTCAGATCAGGTAAATTAAATACAGCTTCAAAATGGCCTCCCAACGGCTGCTTGAGGAGCTGAACCAAGCGATTGCCGAGTATTTGAACTGCAGTGGATATAAGGATTCCTTGAAAGTTTTCCGCAAGGAAGCTGGTCTCGGAGATGTCGGGAAGAACTACGAATGTGTATTGGAGCAGAAATGGGTCTGTGTTATGCGTTTGCAGAAGAAGGTGAAGGACCTCGAGGCCATACTGGCGGAAATAGGGAGAAATAATGAAGTCGGAGACAGCTACGGTGAATGGATCCCAAAGTCACGTGAGAAATTCACGTTATTAGGACATCGTGCGAGCATTTCATGCGTTAAGTTTCATCCATTTTCTAAGTTTGTGGTATCGTCTTCAGATGACTGTACGATTAGAGTTTGGGATTGTGAAACAGGTGATTACGAACGCAGTCTCAAGGGTCACAAGGAGTCCGTACAGGACCTAGCATTTGATTCGCAGGGAAAGGTTTTGGCATCGTGCAGTGCGGATTTATCAATAAAATTATGGGATTTTGGACTGAGCTTCGAATGCATTAGAACCATGCATGGACATGATCAGAATGTTTCTTCCGTAGCGTTCTTAGTAGGCGACGTCTATATTTTGTCAGCCTCGCGCGATAAGACTATCAAGAAGTGGGTGGTTCTCACCGGCTGCTGCGTCCAAACCTATTTTGGCCACCATGAATGGGTACGCATGGTTCGGGTCCATCCTCTTGGCGAAATATTCGCATCGTGCTCAAACGATCAGACTGTGCGAGTCTGGTCGACCGAAGGAAGAGAAAGTAAACTTGAATTACGTGGTCACGGCCACACCGTCGAATGCGTTGCCTGGGCTCCAGAGACAGCTATAGCGGCCATCAATGAAGGCGCTGGCAACACCATAAGCCGTTTTCGGGGTCCATTTTTGGCATCTGGAGGAAGAGATAGAACCGTACGCCTATGGGACGTCGATAATCGTGGCTATCTGTTTAACCTCATCGGTCACGAGAACTGGATAAGAGGACTTTCATTCCATCCTGGAGGCAAGTATTTGCTGTCGGCAGGCGATGATAAAACTCTACGCGTGTGGGACTTGCGTTACAAGCAGTGCGTCAAAATCTTATCTGTTCAACACTTCTGTACTTCGGTTGATTTCAACGACTCGCGTCCGCTCGTCGTCTCAGGCAGTGAAGATCAAACCGTTAAAATTTGGGAGTGTCGTTAAGCTCCAGTTTAGAGTAGTCAGAAATGCATTAATTAATATTGTACTTCAAGCTGTTATTGTCAAGGCTTGATATGTACTTCGTTATTAACAATACAATTATCGTTCTAAATTTATGCAGTCATGGTATTTATTTTTACTAATTGGAATAACAAAGCCAATACGAGGCGACCTTTGATTCGACAGGAATAAAAGAATCTAATGTGTGATTTTCCTGGTGAAAACTGTAATTGAAATATCAGTGAAAATCATCGTAGTTCAAAAATCCACACACATTTACGAAGGAAAAAGAAATTTATACAGTTGTATTAAGGGAATGCTTTGAGTCCAAATGTCCAAATTAACAATATAAATGTAGATATAGAAAGTTTAAGAAATTTTTCAGAATCGCAGCTTACACGTGAGGTATTTCGACATCCTGGCACATTCACGTAAGCAAATGAGCTGGAAAATATCGTCTTGTAAAACTCTCGCCCAAATTAAATAGTCTCAAGCGAATAGAAATTAACTACTAATGAAATTATCCTCAAACAGAGAAACTTTGATAAGAGGCGAATCAGCTCCTCACACAAAGGCTCGGTAGACTGGTTGAAGAAAAAGTATATATTAACCCCGTAGTATAGCGAAATATGTATTCTTGTAGTTGTTTTAAAGCGTATAATTGCTAGCAATTTACATTTGTAAACATGTGTATTTGTTTTCACCAATAATTGCTAGAATTGCAAATTGATTTCTAGCATTTGATTTCGAAAATAATTGTGCCTAGAAGTAGGTAAAGACTTTCAACTTCAGCTTGCCTCAATCCGCTGGCATTCTTCGGTAACATATGGTCTGGAATGCCCAAAGTCGGGATGGATATGGAATACATATAGCGGTGGACGAGGTTGTGTGCAAACCACGACTATCTCTCTCACGGAATTTGATAACAAAAATCGAAATTGCTTACTTTTTTTAAGAGATATTTCGTGAAAAGCTAGATATGAAGGTAAAGTTGCTGTGAAGTATGTCTGTCCATCCTCCACACACGGAGCTTTATGGTATTTTGGAACTACTGTGCAGCCAGTAGTGCGCCTAAAAATCTGCGATTCCTCCGAGTTAATGAGGTCCGATTCGATTGGAAGGCTCAGAAAATTTGAGTTTTTTTAAAATACGGTAGTTTAGGATGTGGTTATCAATCGGTAAGCGTTAATTAGGAATTTATGTAAGCTAGGAATCGGTAAGATCACTTACACAGCTTATGTTGATCGATGGCTATGCGAGTTCTTTATTTTAAATACAATATTAAGTTTAGCTATCCGAGGCATTTTACACATAAATTCAGTTGCTAAGGCGTCAAACTTAAACTTTAAATCCTATTACGTCAGCCCAATAGCACACGCTTTTCCACGGTTCATTTTGGCAGAACTTGAATTAGATAAAAATCCGGAGATAAGAATTTCTTACTTGAATAAGAATTTCTTACTGGCGTATCTAAGAATCTGTTGAGCTTTTTATATTTATTATTAGAGGTTTCGATGACAAGTTTTCACCCTTCCGTGTCGCTCTGAAATTGTTTCGGACAAAATTAACCTCCTGAAAACGTCGTGATTAGCCTTGACGATGTTCGGAGTGTGTTGTAAATTGTGTGATTAGCAGAGACGCTTTATGAAGGCAGCCGCACGTAGCGGCGTGTTAAATTGCTGCACATACATTCGAAGTCATTAGAAGCGTTGGAACCCTACGAGATAATTACTGCTCGAATATTCAATTGAAATGACAGCAACGACGAAAGGGCGTGAAATATCTCAGCTATAGAGGAAGATCGGAGATACTAATGCGAGATATGTGTGGGTTTGCTGGGCACCGTGGCGTACATCAGAAAACTGCTTTAGAAAGTGGACGGAATAATATATGCATCCTGAATTCCCTTCTCTTTGCTGAGATTCCGTAATGCGAAATGCTAATTCTCGTCGGACTAGTAATATATACTGTATTAAAAGTACATTATGTAGATATATGTACCAATTTTAACTGACATAAAATCTAAGCTTGTAATAAGAAAATATAGACAACTTAAAGTTTCCCCAGATTCTGTATTGAATGAATGCAGCGAATCAACGAAATCAGAGCGTGCATACAGTATATAATAATCGTAATACGTATTTGCTCGTGTTTACATAATAAATGATTAGATCTTGAATGCACTGCATAATAACGATGAAAACGCAAAAGCTGATAATGGAATACAAGAGGAAAAACACCACATATCTGCATTTAATTGCACATTTTAATGGACGTGCTAAGTAGCTGTTAGTCAGCTGGCAGAAAGCGTTCAGCTGCATATAGCTGAACAGCTTTTTTGCTGTTGAAATTCCAAGGTGAAAATTCGAAACTCCAACGATAGCAAAATCCAGCGGGCACTTGGAAGATGCAACAGTCATTAATTATTCATTTCCTCAAAGTAGCTTCACAGAACGCTTTTAAATGAATGTTTTAAAGGGATTTAAGCGTTCGAACTGAAAAAATACTTTGAACTCACTGTTTCGAATGCTTACGTTATGGGTTCACAATAAGAACGAAATGCTTGGAAATTTGTAGCTTTAAAGGCGAGATTTTACATTTCCATCCAATGTATTTACGGAAATCTGACGATTTTATAGTGCTAGACACTTCTGATAGAAAACAGCGGCTTTCTGTTCTGTAAAAGTTAATTAATGCTAGAGGAAGCATTAATTTCACTGTCGTGGAATTGAGTACGAGTTCAGAACGCAAGCAATAGTCTGAGTATATTTTTATTTTAATAATAAATCGATACAATCAATGCTTTGCTGATTTAAGGACACATCTAATAATACAGTTTGTTCATCAAATCCAGCCCGGTCTGTGCCGCTTCACCAAAAATTTACAGATGTCGACTGATTCAATCGCAAGTCAATTTCTGGATGAGGTCTATGTTGAGGAATGGTTGCAGGGTTGGTCATCTTGTTTTCAGTTTTTGTATTCGATATTGGGATCTAATTGCTGTGAATAATTCTGCAATAATCCCCTCCTCACCGTTAACGTATATTTATAGGGCCACGGCAAAGTACTCCTTGGCACGCTGAGGATCAGCGATCATCGTTTTATTGCCAGGCTTCCAGTTGGCTGGGCACACCTCGCCGTGCTCGTCGGTGAATTGGAATGCCTGCACCAGGCGCAGAGTCTCATCTACACTGCGTCCCACGGGCAAATCGTTGATTGTCATCTGGCGCAGATTCTGCTTTCTGTCGATGATGAATAAGCCACGGAAAGGTATACCGGTCTCATCATCGAGAACGCCGTAGTCGCGAGCGATCCTCATCGATTTGTCGGACAACAATGGTAGGTTCATGTCGCCAAGACCTCCCTGCTTGCGAGGCGTGTTTATCCAGGCCAAGTGAGTGAAGTGGCTGTCGGTCGAGCAAGCAATCAACTCGCAACCGATGTTGCGGAACTCGGAAGCACGGTCCGAGAATGCGACGATCTCCGTCGGACATACGAACGTAAAGTCCAATGGATAGAAGAAGAGAACCAAGTATTTCCCTTCGTAATCCTTCAGCGAGAGCTCCTTGAAGGCGCCATTAACGACTGCAGTGCCGGAGAAATACGGAGCGGGCTTCTGAAGTTGGGGCATCTGTGTGAGATAGAAAGTATCATCTGAAGCCATGCTATTTGAATAAAGTTGGACCAAAAAAAAAATTATTTCATTAGTGCAATTCTTGATTGTTTTACGACTATAAGAAAATCCAAAACAATTTGCTTGGATTTTTCGTGGAGTAAGTTTTTAAAAAAATATTACCGTAATTGGTAATTAAGGTGGTCGTTTTGAAATAACCACCTTAATTATTTCCCTATTCTGCTCAAGTACCAGACTCCTTAGCTTATGCAGAGAACGTGGCTAAGAATTCTCGGCTTGATGTTTCTGTGTAAAAGCAGAGTCTCGATTAATAAAGTCAAAAAATCAACACAGTTCACAGAAACTAAAAAGACGAGGTCTGCAAAATGGTGACTGCGAAATTTTGTAAGAACAAAACCGACTATGAAAACCAGTTTTTGCAAGATAAAAGGGCAACAGCGAAGCCTCCCCAGATTGCAGCCAACGAACTAGACCAGTTTTGTTAACTATAGATAAAACTTAAGTGCGATAATGGAGGTGATTCATTCCGCGAACATTCGCATGAAGTCAAAGCCAGGCAGCTGAAAAGCTTTTTCACCGAAGGCGCATAACTTGTAACGCAATCGTTGTTGATATTCAAGCAGCGAGATGGCAGCTGGGATTGAAGCAGAACCCGGCGCCAAGGCAGTGAATTACGAATTTTCAGCTGATTTATCTCATGGCAGATTGAGACTGATAGAAGGCGGATTAAAAAAAAGAATTTTGAACATCCTTTACTACTCTAAGCTGTTGTAAAAAAAGAAAGAATTAAATCATCGGCGTGCCGCGATGAGCAACTTCAAGCGTCCACCACCGCCACGGTCAATCATCTGCCGAAAGTCCCTTGTGCCGGCTCGAAACTGGTGCCACAAACGTTTGCCCGTCGCAAGTTAAGATTGCGCTAAATTTTCACGGAAGAGGTGCCGTTACAAAATTTTTGAGGTTATGTCACCGAAATTGCATGTGCAAATATTTATTAAAAGCGAATAAGTTTTGTCCTCACTTACCTTGTATTTAAATTTTTCAAATACTTTTGCAAAAAAGTGCGCAAGGTTAATGAAACCCTTATGAACAGAGTTGTATTTCACTTCAATTTTGCTGAAACGCACAAGAAAATCTTCTAACACCAGACGAGTCAGAGTGAACAAAGCGGGTTCTTCCAACGACAAGAAACGAATGAAATCGGAAAGATAAATTCCAGTGCACCCAGCTCAAGCAAGAAAGAAAAACAAAAAAGTAAACGGCGAGCATGGTTGCTTGGATACGAAACAGGAACGTACTCAACTCGAAAAGGAAAAGAGTATGTCTGTTGAGGAAAACGTATCATTGTAATTACAAAAAGAAAAATGGATCAACTGTTCATGTTTTCTTGTTAATTTATTGACTTATTTTTAAGAGGCTAAGAGTGGTCCGCGAAAAGCTTATAAATTAGAGTCATATATATGCAGTTATAGCAAATTTTTTAACATATTTAAGTTTAATAAAATATAATCATTTATGGATTCAACATTGAAATGATGACTCTAATCATTTCAGCTTTAAGTAAATGAAATCTGCAGTAGATAAGCGGTCACCAGCAAAAAAGTTATGAGACATTAGTGTAATATGTATGTATTTGTATAAGTTTTCTCTCAGTTATCGGTAACAACAATAATTGAAAAATATAATTTTTGTGAACGTATTCTCAGGAAATTGTGAGTACGTTTTCCTTCTTATCGTTTGGTACTTTTGGTATTCAGCCAAACTGGATTGCAAGAAATCTGCCCAAAAGTATGCAATATTTTTAGGCGAGAACAATTTAAACTTTTAAACTAAATGCAAGCAAACGGAAGTGAATTTTTTGCAGTGGAAGTTTTGTGTCCAATGGACTGAATTGGAATTGCGATTAAATTACATTTACATTTAACATTTCATCCTAGTAAAATTAACTGAGTTTCTGAGTTTTCTTCGAGCTTCAATGTGGTGCCGAATCCAACAGAATTTTAGCTTCAAAAAACCTCAACATTTGCGTCCGCCTTCAAAAGAAGCCTCGTGTAGCCATTCACATTGACAGCCATTGCAGACGCCATGTTGAAATTTGCAACTAATAGAAGCAACTAGCGGATTTCTGCGAAAGGCCTCAAGTTCTCAGTGCACGAACGGAGCTCCGAGGAATCTAAACAGCAACACCATCGGATTTTACAATCTTCATTGAACATTGGTGTTGTTGTTGGTTGTGTACAGAAGTGGTGAGTTCGGCTGGATTGGAAGGAAGTCGAGGAAGAACAAAAACAAACTGCGCACTCAATACAGACTACAAGTCGAGAAAAACTTTTCAGCTGAGAAGAACTTCACTAATTTTTGAAAATAACAACATTTTGCATTTTTATAGAAACTTAGATGGGTAGCGGTTTTCTTTAGAAGTGAAAAGGATAAAAATTAAACAGGAACACAAGCGAAGCTGCCAAGGAAGCAAACAACCATCAAACTGCAGTCATTACAACGAATTAGGAAAATTTATAGCCTGAAGAAATTCTTAGAAATATAACTTGAAAAAATTGGAAATATTTACGGGAAGAATCGAGCTCGAAAATCCCATCGACAGCGGCTAGAATTTCATTGAAGCGGCGAAGGTGTGTGCGATGCAAGGAGGAAGCGGCAGGAAATCAAATTAACTGTTCTTCAAACCGACCAAGTCGAGGAAAATCTATACTCATGAATATGCTGCACACATTCAGCGGCGGCGACAGCAGTGGCGGTGAGTAGGGTTTCGGTTAATTTGTAGAGTGGGCTTAATTTGTAGAGTGTGCAAATCCGCCCCCCCCCCTTCTCCCCTTCCGCACGCCTGTGGTCGGTCTAACTTTGCAAATATATATGTATTTTCGTCACTATATTAAAAAATAATATAAAACAGATGCAAAAACAACATTTGGAGACAACTTAAGGGTTGCCAACAGCTTTTTATATATCGCTATTTTGCTTTGCTATTTCAAAATTCAAGTGAACCGAGTGAAGTTTGCACGAATTTCGCACAAAACATCAGTAATGTGTTACATATTTATTATATATGGAAGAATATGCCTCACAGTACACACACACACGAAAACTGTTGTTGGCCGCTGGGTGGAGAGTGTAAATATATAATATAAAAATTGTTATACAAAACAAACACTGAAATATGAAAATTATAAAAACTACCACAAAGAAAATCATATGGGTGGCTGTCAGTTTCAGTTGCTGCAGTGACTCTCTATTAGTTGTGTGGAAGAGCGTGAGAGAGGGACCATTTCAACTGTCAGCACCATTTCAAGTGGGTGGTGGGGCCGCGCTGCTCTCAGTTCTCTCTCAGAAAGCTCTTCTTTGATAGTGTTGCGCTGTGTTGCGCGGTGTGCTTGCCTTCGATGTTATGTATGTATTATGTATGCGTTGAAAATTTCAAGGAAGTTTAATAGCATCAGCGCCTGAAAGTCAAGGTTATTTCATGGCAACAATTTATGCTCCAGGATGTTTTGTGATAATTTTCTCTTCACTTTTTGCAGTTGTTTCCAAGGTCGCTTCGCAAAATGTTGATAGTTATAAGTAATTCTTCACCAGCAGAAGAATGATCGGTAGTTTTTTATCCTCTGACTACAAAACAGAGATTATTTGTTGTCTCAAAATTCAGCTTAACGAACTCATCCCCCCCCGTCACTTATCTGTCATTCGCATAGCAGATGTCGAGCTGAAGGAACGCCTGCTTGCTACGGTGAAGAAGGAGGTGAAGCAGTTGATGGAAGAGGCGGTGACGAAGAAGTACATCCACGAGGAGAGCAGCTCGGTGATCTCGTTATGCGGCGCTGTGGAGGCCTGTCTCAGCCACGGCTTGCGCAGGCGTGCTCTGGGCCTCTTCAAGACGTCCTCCACCACCGCTCTGATACAGAAGATCGCCAAGAGCTGTCCCGAGGCGGACTACGTGAGCCGCAGACTGCTGGAGATGGAGCTGGCCAACGAGAGCGTTTGCAGCACTGCGGCCGGCAAGAGGTCGTGTTCGAGCTCCGACAGCATAATCAAGCCGAAGCTACTCAGCAAGGGTAGCAGTATTTCGGTAACCACCATAAACACGGTGACCTCTGGTGCGACAGCAGCGCCGCCCGCGGTCAAGTAAGGCGATGCGACTCGTTTTGGAAATCCCAGAGCTTCCTTACCGTGTTTCCTTGCAGATATTTGTGGATACGCTTGGCGCTGTATGAGAAACGTTTGTCGAAGATCATTGAACATCTCGTCAGCAACGCCCACAACTACTACGACCGAGATGCCTTGGTCGCCGACTCCGATTATGGTTCCATACTCAGTTCCCTGCTGGTTGGACCGTGTGCACTGGAGTTCACGCGCGCCAAGACTCTGGATCACTACTGGTCCGATCCGCACGCAGATGAACTGGTGAGTTGTGGCCCATGTCATACCATTGCTGCAATAATGCCATTTTGTTCTCCAAATGTTCCCAAACCCAGGTACAGCGTCATCGCATTAGCTCCGGCAACCGCACACCGCCCACCTGTCATCGTCCTGTCATCAATTTCAAACGCAGCCTCCACACCAGCTCGGAGGATACTAGCAGCGGCTCCTTCAAGGCTAGCTCTCCTGCTAGTGTGGCCAAGGATTATGTGGAGTCCTTGCATCAGAATTCCAAAGCAACGCTACTGTATGGGAAGAACAACGTGTTGGTTTTGCCGGTAAGGTTTTGCGCGTAAGGTTTTGCGCTCACTGCAGTCCAACCTACAAGATCGAATCTCCTTCAGAAGGACGCCAGTGAACCGATGCCCGGCTATCTGAGTCTTCATCAGAATATTCAGTCACTGATTATAAAATGGACTCCCAACGAACTTATGAATGGCTATAATGAAACGGATGGCTCCGATAAAAGTTTCTACTGGGCGTTTGCACTCAACATCAACGTGGACGAGATCGTCTACGTACATTGCCATCAGAATCGTGGAGAGGATACGGGTGGCACCATTATATTAGTCGGTCAGGATGGCGTTCAGCAACCGCCAATACATTTTCCCGAAGGCGGCCACATGCAGGCTTTTCTGAGCTGTCTAGAGACGGGCTTGTTGCCACATGGGCAGCTTGATCCGCCTTTGTGGTCGCACAGGGCCATCGGAAAGGTGTTTCCCTGGCCAAAAAGCGTTCGCCGACGCATACTACCTTCCGTGATGGAATCCACCGATGAAACGCCGATCGACTATGTCTTCCGTGTGGTTAGCAAGAGCCAGCATGAGGAGTTCTGTAAGTATGAGGTGGTCGTTAGGAGCTGCATGAACCAGATTTGTCTCTTCTAATACGCAGTAGCTACACACCCCATGTTAGAGCTTGGGCGCTGCAGTCCACGACGCAAACATTTGGGTAGCTGCTCCACCACCGGCAGCAGCGACTGTTCCAGCAAAAGTCTCTCCATCGATCAGTGCTCGACCGACCCTCCGATGGTGAGCTAGTGGGCTGTCCTCTCCTGCATTTTTACAAACGTTTCCCCCTTTGAACAGATACAGGCTAGTCAGACCGCCAGCATTGAACTCGTGTGTTCCACTATGCGGCGCCAGATAATATCGCGCGCTTTTTACGGATGGTTGGCGTACTGTCGACACTTGTCTACCGTCCGTACCCACTTGTCGGGACTCGTCAATGGACGCATTACTCCGGACTGTAAGTAGTTGTACGATCTTCCTTATGGCCTTCGGAAGATGGTTTTCCTCGATCAACCACAAACCCAACTAATCGAAGGTTTTATTTGACCGTGAAAATAATCTTTCTTTTAGTAGCTGCCGATGAAGAAGGCTTAAGCAAAGAACAGTGGGAATCCATGCAAGCAAACGGTGTAATCGAGAATGAAATGGAGGTGTACCGCTTGGTATATTTCGGCGGTGTACAGCACGACATCCGCCGCGAGGTGTGGCCATACCTCTTGGGTCATTACAGGTATACAGGATCCATTATCGAAAACTTTCATCGAGTCCTCTAACTCGTTCTTTGCTGTAGCTTCGGTTCTACTCCGAAACAACGCGAAACTCAAGATGAGTCTTGCAAACATAATTACGAGACGACGATGAGTGAATGGCTTGCTGTGGAAGCGATTGTACGACAGCGGGAGAAGGAGAAGACGGCTCAGGCAATTGCCAAGTTGTCTGCGGAGAATGCGTTGTATGCTAGGGAAGTCAGCGAGCCTTCTGCGAGGCGGCTGGACCTTGATCAAATGGAAATGGAGATGGAAAACGATGTGTTCGACAACGATGACTTTTCGGATATCTCAGATCCCGGTGATGATTACGATGACCAACTGAGTGGTGAGATGGAGGTGTATGATATGCAGGAGGTTGTGGTTTCAGGAGATGAAAACCATATAATCGAGTTTGAAGACCATGTCAAGGAAGAGTTGTTTGAAGTTATGGAGGAAGAGAATGAACGAGTTATTGTCGAGTTCGAAGACACTGAGGTCGACGACGGCGTAGAGGTGGTGCCGTTGCTGGAGAACTGCTTTGGTGACACCGAGACGGAGATATTTTCACAATCCGAACCAGCTGCCGGATTGCTAGAGCCCAGCTTCAGAAGTTCGCCGTCCACGTCCTCCTACGAAACAGTGGGTAATGAATTCATGGACATCAACGATTTGAATGCTGCGATGGGTGCTGGTGAAATCTTCGAGGGTGACAAAGGGAAGCAAACGGAGATCGCTGTGAAGGCATCTGGTGCGGCAGTTCCCTCCGCAATGGAAGTTGGCATCTTAGTACACAGCGAACAAATGGCCCATCCGGAGACCGAGGATAACGTGCAGCGTCATGCCGGGGAGGAGGACGAGGATGAAACAGTGACAACACCACAAGCATCGGTTATTATAACCGAAGTAGCTGCAGATACGGACATAACTTGCGAGGAGGAACCTGTTGAGGAGGCTTCACGAAAAACAAGTCTAATGTCGCCCTTGCAGGAAGATGCAATGGTGGTTTCATCACTGGGTGCCTTGCAGGAGCCCAAATCGGCATGCGTTTCACCGGCCAGCTCGAATGGTGGAGTGTACAGTGTAAGTAGATGACATCGACAAGCTGACGCTTCTCATCTTCTTGCTCCGGTTGCAGTGCGAGTTGCTGGAGCAATTCGGCTTGAATATGCATCGTATCGAGAAGGATGTGCAACGTTGTGATCGGAATTATTGCTACTTTCTCAACAGCGACAACCTGGACAAGTTGAGGAATGTGATTTCAACGTAAGTAGGGATTGTTTGGAGGTACATTGAGAGGTACATTTCTCAGCCACTGCTTTCTCCGACAATCGCGTAGCTATGTTTGGGAGCACCTGGAGGTGGGCTACATGCAGGGTATGTGCGACTTGGTGGCGCCACTGTTGGTCATACTGGACGACGAGTCGTTGTGCTACAGCTGCTTCTGCAAGCTCATGGAACGCATGGTCGAGAACTTCCCCAACGGTGGAGCCATGGATATGCACTTTGCAAATATGAGGTTCGTAGTCGTAGCCGTGCCGCGCATGCATGAAATGGTTCTTCATTTTGAAATTTGCAAAATCCCTCCAAAGATCTCTCATTCAAATCCTGGACTCTGAGATGTATGATCTGATGAATTCGCACGGCGATTACACGCATTTCTACTTCTGTTATCGTTGGTTCCTCTTGGATTTCAAGCGCGAGCTCATCTACGACGACGTCTTCGCCACCTGGGAGGTCATCTGGGCGGCCAAACACGTGGCCTCGGGGCACTTTGTGTTGTTCCTCGCGTTGGCGCTTCTGGAAACCTACCGAGACATCATACTGTCCAACAGCATGAATTTCACCGATGTTATCAAATTCTTCAATGGTAAGAGCGGAGATCTTCTCGCCTGTCGGTTTGCATGCTAACTCTTCGCTGCTGTTCACTTCAGAAATGGCCGAGCGCCACAACGCCCACTCAATATTGCAGTTGTCGCGCAGTCTGGTTCTACAACTGCAGACCATCATTGAGAACAAATGAACTTCTGAGAGACGACAGCCCCAAAATACACCGCCAGCCCTTGGGGCGCCTCCAGCAAAATGCAACAGCAAAAGTAGTGATCATGCAGTGCAAAATTAGTAGTAGTAGTAGTAGTCCAGCAAGGGTAGTAGTAGTAGTAGGAATAGTAGTAGGAATAGTAGTAGTAGTGCACAGACGTATACAAGGATTTTCGTGTGGAGTATTTTATTCACATGCAAGTGCAGTGTGCTGCAACTCAAGCTATATTAGAAACAACAACAACAACAACAAAAGCATAAAAATGCTTTCAAACATGCAGGAGAAAGTGCGGAATATTAGGAAGTGGAATGGAAAAGCCGCTGGGAGAAGGAGAAAACTTAATTATACATTTTGGGACCTGAAGACGCCAGCTCTCAGTTTAGGCTTTCTAAAAGAGAGAAATGAGAAACACGGCAAAAATTGTTAGTAACACAAGACAAGCATCGCCAAAATGTCGACGCCGCATTTAAACAACGATTAATGAATTGCCAATTGTGTCAACTCTCATTGTTGCTAATTAGATCGGGTCGTGTGTATCCACATGTTAATTAACTAAAAAAGCAGAAATGTGTTAACCTACTGTTACAGTAAATCCTGTTATTGTTAGTTCGACCAGAGAGAGCGTATATGCAGAGAGCGTATCGGAAGTTATAACGAATAGGCACACTCGTTAGTCTCGAAGTCAAGTTATAACTAGTTAGTCTCGGAGCAAAATTTAATTTTAAAACCTTATCTTGACAGCGCCACTGCTGCAAAGCCGGTCAGCATTTTGAGCAAGCAGAACCCCATGACATATGTCGGAGTTCCATGAAGCTGCGGTAAAATGTTGACCGGCTTCGCAGTAATCGCTCTGCAAGATAAGGTACTCGAAAATCTTGCGTGTAGACTAACGAGTTACAACTTCGGATACTCTCCATGTACGTGCTCTCTCTGGTTTGATATCGTTGTACAAGCATAACTACGAATACTGCTTTTTACAAATGCTTTACTTTTTATATACACACACACACACACGATTGAGTGGAGTGAGTGTAAACCTGTTTTATGTGTTAAGAGACTTTTACGAAAGGAAAGAAAAGAAATGAAAATGAGGCGCGTTAAGCACGCAGACAGATGAAGATTTACTTCAAACTTTGTGAAACCTGAACTCCTTCAGAATCTCTTTGGATCTCAAACTTTTATTTGTAATGAAGTGATTATTTTGCATTTGTAATTGTAAACGAAAGTTCTACACAAGTATGAAGAAGAAGAAGAAGAAGAAGAGAAGAATGAATGAATTTGATTAAAACCTGCCATTCGTAAAAATCTACAATCTTCGGTTGAGTGAAACTTTTTTATTGTCTTCAAAAGATGTCAAACAAAGTAATTGATACAAAAATTAATTCATCACTACTTCGGTGCGAATGTATTTCGAAATAATTTCTTTTGTTAGAATAACAATTGCGGGTTTTGCTGGCGTGCAACCAAAGTTGTCGCGGAATATGTTGCAGCTCGCGTTCATTTTTGTTTATAATATACAAATATACGTACACCTATATAAAGGCATACACACACACATATACATACATATAATATACAAGTGCGAATACAGTTATTTGCTGGTGGACACAGCTCACCACTTGCAGATACTTTTTTGTATTCAGGAGCTGCTAAATATATTAGAACAACCAACCGATATTTATATTTGTTACAAGAATGCGTAACTCGCAGAACTTTATTGAAAATGTAAAAGACAAAATTGTTGAAATATATGTATACAAATTTACAGTGGACGGTCGGGAGTTTTTCTTTCGGTGCAGCGGGAAAAGCGCGCTGAATCGCGTCACCCTGCAACTCGTCGGCTACACGGGCTCAAAATAATCGACCGCGAGAGGCTATCTAATCAAAATCGATTACTGTTGTCATTAGAGAGACGATGTTATCTGCATGCTGAGAGTTTTGTTGCCTGACCAACGTGACTCTTTGTACTCCGAGGTTACTGTTATACTCCGATTCCCGATGTGTCGATGTGTCGATGTGTAGACATGCGTTCACATGTGTTATCGAACCTGTTAACGATGTATTGAAAATTGCAGTAATTGTAGGTAAACACAGCGAGAATCTAAAGCGAGAGAAAGAGAGAGAGAGCCTTTCAGGCCGACAAGAGAGGTAAAAGATAAAACATAACCTACTGCAATGGAGCAGCCAACAACAAAAGCATTTCGACAGCTCCATTTCCGTTACAATCACCACCCTCTCCCAACCAAGCAGGAAGAACAGAGCGGAACACGTCGCTCTTTTCCGGCTGTGACGTCGGCTGCTTGCCGGAACATCGGACGTCGTGCAGCTCCTGTTTCACAGCCTATCAGTTCTCTTTTCATCTTTCTTGAGTTCAGACGACTCGACTGCGCACACAGAGCTGGATGTTGGCCACGCATTCCACACACCAAATACATACATAGTATAGAGAAGCCTGAAGTAACTGTTGCTGCTCCAACAACTCCATTTTTCGGCCATTTTTGCCGAAAAGTCGACATATTCCAAAAAATTCGAAAGTTCTTTTGTGCAAAACGTGTTGATTTGAATTTAACCACTGCAAGGCAGAAAATATTCAAGTTGTGTGAATTTAATTCTTCATCCATCATTCAGAGTTGAAGCGGCGGTGTGGCTGAAAATTTTTCGTGGTATACTTAAAGGCTGCCAGCATAATCGAAGCCGTGAATATGGTAGACACAACAAAAAGTGAGGGTGAGTGCGGCGATAATGTGTTCGGCAACATTCCGATTAAACTCCCTCCTCCAACACCCCCCCCCACACTACCCACCCGCCTGTCCACAACCCCTCTTACTTCGCACCTTCCCACCGCAATTGGTCATCATGTCGTCGCTCTCTCCATGACCTCGCTCTAGGGAAATCAATTGTCCTCGCTCTCCCCTCCTCCCTCGCTACTTTCTTTGACCGGATTCTCTTCCTTGGCCAAGACTCGTTTGTCTGGATCCGCCTACGCCTGCTCAGGTTCAGATGCAACAAACGTACACACATTTCTGTGGCTTACATTTGAGTCGCCCTCGGCTTGGACACAATCAAAAATACGTTAAAAAATACGTTTCCACGGTTCAGACGGCCAACCACTTCGCCTCACCTTTACACCGAAAATGCCTCGTGAGTTCCGAATTCCTTCACTCGAAGTGAGGCAACAATTGCTACGTAGGCGTCTCTTTGTAACTTCAACGGCGAGTTACATCTGCTGCATGTGATGCTTGCAGGCTTCTAGGATGCATTTGTGGGCAGAATGAAGCTATTTAAAAAGTATTCAAGCCACTTAGGTAGCCCACTTCAGTTGCGTTCGGAATTAAACTTCAGAGAAATAGAACTCGTAGCGATTGCATAACCGCATCCCGCCCCCGGCTACATTTCGATTTGCGCGGCTTCAAAAAGAGAGACACAGGTGTCGTTCTTGTGTTTCTCTTCGGGGATTTCAATATAAATCCTTCCTAGTTTTAAACATTCCCTGTGATTTTATGAATGAAAGATAAAACTGCCTTAATTCACCTTTAATTTGATTATTTTCATTTCGTCACAAGACTTGACTCAGAAGTTGGACTAAAAAGAGGATCACGACAAGTTCATTGCATGATTTTGAGGCTGCTGGCAGGAGTATCACAACCTGCTCAAAATTGTGTTTCTACAATTGCCGTCGCCGAAAGTCATGCAATGAAGGATTCGCGACGATCAGAACGTCGATACAATTATTGAAAATGAAATGGGGGAAAGTGGCGTTGAAAGTGGCGTCTTCTTCGAATCCCAAATAGAAGGTGTAGAGTTTGTCGGTATATCCTCTCTGAATTCCTTCTACTATTTCGACCTCAACTCTCACACATCTCCACATCTTTACGAGTGTTGATCTCCCCCATCTTCGTTTCTTCTCTATTTATGCTGTTCCTGACATAAAGTGTCTCGGTTTAGCTTTCGGTGTAGACCGACATCATTGAGCAAGCAGAAGGCAATGGTGTGGAAAATCTCATGATTGAAGCTCAACCTTACATGCGTCCTTACATGTGACACATCCTCGCGAACACGCATGTGATGCGACTTGACTGCAGGTGAGACCTTGCGTAAATCGAGTATAAGACGGGTTTATACACGGTTCTGAATTTAAGGTTGAAATAGCAATCATAAGACGTGTTATCGACTATTTATTGCCACCGATTGATGTAATCTGCGTGTTAAAGTTTGCTCTTGCTTTAAACTTATAAGTTTAAGCCGAAGAAGCCCTGCTAGAGAAGTAATTTCTTTTTACAGTCGCGGTTAGTGTTGCAAGGGAACCTGTTGGTTGGTTTCGCAGTTGGTAATTAAAATGGATGGGATCATTTTTACATCAATGCAACCGACATTGTGTGTCATAGAACGGCGTCAGACAAGCGTCTGGCGCTTCTACTATAGAGAGGACGTCCCACTGGGTTAACGCGACTCTGTCGACTCAAATCACTGCTTGATGGAACTAATAATGCGGTAGCACGTATAGGGGATGCTGAAGGAATGGGAAGAGAGGGAGGAGGGGAAGGGGAAAGAAAATCCACAGCATTCACTAAATCTAAATTAACGACATCAGCAACAACATGTTGCACCCAGGGTTAGTTTCATTATCCCATTAAAACTTCCTCCTGGCGTGCTGTTCCGTTGTCAACAAGTTTCTGCATTGTAGGGACTGGAAGCGGGAAAGGTGCAGAGGAGTCTTTCTAGTTCGTCATTGTATGGCGACAAGAAATATTTTCTCATAAAAATTTTCTATGAGTTGAGTTGTAAGTAAAGAAACACAGACGGGGAAGAGCAGATAATTTTTCGTCCCCCTCCCAATTTCTACAGTTTTTATGTTTACTCGTATCCTTTCTGATATTATCAGATGTTTTTCTTCTTTACAGAGACCGAAGTGAAGGAACGTTTGATTGGGACTGTTAAAAGGGAAGTGAAACAGCTGATGGAGGAAGCGGTCACCAAGAAATGCATCCACGAGGAAAGCAGTTCAGTAACCCAGCTGTGCGGCGCCGTCGAGGCTTGTCTGAGTCAAGGTCTCCGCAGGCGAGCTCTGGGTCTCTTCAAGACTTCTTCGACGACAGCGCTGCTGCACAAGATAGCCAAGTCGTGTCCAGAGGCTGAGCACATCAGCAAAATGGTGCAGGAGATCGAGGCCAGCGACCCCAACAAGCGCTCGTCGTCGAGCAGCGAGAGCTTCAATCGGCCGCCCATACTGAAGAAGAGTAGCAGCAGCACAGCTGCGCCGGTCGCCAATACTATCGCGACCACCAACGTTTCACTGGCGTCGATGAAGTGAGTTCTTGCTCAATCGTAGTTTCGATGTAACGCATTTTACTTTCGCAGATTCTTGTGGATACGCTTAGCCCTGTATGAGAAGCGTTTGTCCAAAATCATTGAGTACCTGGTCGCCAATGCGAGTGCCTACTACGAGCGCGAATCCTTAGTCGCCGATTCTGACTACGGTTCCATACTCGGTTCATTGCTGGTGGGCCCCTGCGCCTTGGAGTTTACGCGATTCAAGACAGCCGACCATTATTGGACCGATCCACATGCGGATGAATTGGTGCTCTTTAGACCTCCAAACCTTATAGATTCTCTTACTCTTCTCTATATCATGACTTATTACAGGTCCAGAGACACCGCATCAGCTCCGGTCGTCGTTCTTCGTCGACCTGCAGCAGACCACAGATCATTAACTTTAAAAGAAGTCTCAACACCAGCTCTGAAGAGGCCAACACGTGTGCTTTCAAGTCCATGTCATCGTCTACTGTAGCAAAGGATTACGTAGAATCTCTGCATCAAAATTCGCGAGCCACATTGTTGTACGGAAAGAATAACGTGCAGGTTTCACCGGTAGGACTTGAGAGTAGTAGCTTTAAAGCCACAGTAGTTAATTCTTGCTTCACTTCCAACAGAAGGATGTCATTGAGCCGATGTCCGGTTATCTGAGTCTACATCAACACATCCAATCCTTGATTATCAAATGGACGCCCAACCAACTAATGAACGGTTACAACGAAACCGAAGTGGATGTCGATCAGAGTTTTTACTGGGCTTACGCTCTAAACATCAACGTGGACGAGATCGTCTATGTTCACTGTCATCAAAGTCGTGGTGAGGACACGGGCGGGACCATTATACTGGTCGGTCAAGACGGGGTACAGCGACCACCGATACACTTTCCGGAAGGTGGTCATATGCAGCAGTTTCTAAGTTGCCTGGAGACGGGCTTGTTGCCACATGGACAACTTGACCCGCCGTTGTGGTCACAACGTGGACTTGGGAAGATCTTTCCTTGGCCGAAGAGTGTCCGTAGGCGGATTTTACCATCGGTTATCGAGTCCTTCGATGAGACTCCCATCGATTATGTTTTCCGCATTGTGAGCAAGAGTAAACATGAGGAATTTGGTAAGTTACATGGGACGAAAGGAATAAATCAGAAAGTAAATCAATAACATAGTGTCCGCATATAACAAGAATATTTAGGGGTGTGCAAAGCAAGGTTGTCCGAAATGCGAATACTTGAGGAGTTCTAGACACAGTGTTCAAGATATTAACTAAATTTTAACAACCTCGGATAGGAGCTAAACTATCTTCTTCTCCTCTATAGTTGCCACTCATTCTATTTTGGACTTCGTCCGTAGCGCTCCTAAACGTACACAACTCAGTAGTTGTTCTACTACAGGTAGCAGTGAATGCTCTAGCAAGAGTCTTTCAATCGATCAGCATCCGTTGGAGTCGCCTCTGGTAACCTTCGACTAGTGAAAAGTTCTTGAGAAGGCATGACTGACATACTCCTTTTTCCAGACTCAGGGCAAACAAAGCGCCAGTATTGAAATGGTCTGCTCAACAATGCGAAGGCAAATCATCTCGCGTGCTTTCTACGGCTGGCTGGCCTACTGCCGGCATCTATCAACCGTGCGAACCCATCTGTCGGGACTGGTCAATGGACGTATTACCCCAGAGAGTAAGTTTTTAAGAAGCTGTAAGGTTTTTGTCAAAATTCAAGCTGAGATGAGCGGTTTTCAGTGAAAGCTGATGAGGAGGGTTTGACTAAACAGAAGTGGGCTGAGTTGAATGCGAACGGAGTGCTCAAGAACCAAATGGAGTTCTTACGTTTGGTATATTTTGGGGGAGTTCATCCCGACTTGCGCAAAGAAGTTTGGCCATACCTCCTGGGACATTATAGGTGAGGGTGAAATGAGTAGAGCCCGAAAAGTTTCTTTTAATGCCTCGTTCAAGGTTTGAGTCGAGCCCGGAAGAGCGTCGAAAGCAGGATGAGACATGCAAACATTACTACGAGACGACAATGAGCGAGTGGTTGGCCGTGGAGGCTATAGTCCAGCAACGTGAGAAGGAGAAAACGGCACGCGCCGTTGCCAAACTGAGCTCAGGCAGCAATAGTGCAAACGAGAAAACCGTGCAAACGGTGGATCTTGAAACAGGCCTGGAGTTGGAAAACGAAGTCTTCGAGGATATTTCGGACATATCAGATCCAGGCGACTTATACGAGGAGGAGTACGATAAAGAGGGAGAATTGAAGGGGAAATCGGAGGGCACTGCAGGAAGAGGGTCAGGTAGGCTATTAGTGAAACCCATGCCGCGCCCCATGAAGACCAGTGTTGACTCGGGAAATGTGGATGAGCCACCCGAGGAGGACACGGATGATGACGCAATCGAAAGGAAAGTGGAAAATGTCGATGCAGGCATCGATGAAGATATTACGAGGACAAGGGGAAGTATGATGCAAGAGAAGTGTAAAGCAGAAAAGGTGCAAGCAAACAGCTCGCCATCTACGTCATCCTATGAAACAGTTGGTAATGAGTATACTGAAGCTTGTAATGCAGGCGACGTGGTTGGCCAAGCTGATGCGCTGGAAGCGGAAGGCAATACCACTTCTCTGGAGTTCTGGAGTACTGATGATTTGCCCCTGCCTGCTGAGCTCGGCTTGTTGGAAGTGCAAACAGCTTTGGGAGATGAGGATGAGTTCACATGCACCGCATACGCTGGTCGGGCTTCGGTCATCATTACGGACGCTTCTCTGGATGTGCTGAACGAGGATCGCAGTCCGAGGAACGAATGCAGCAGTCAAATGGCACCGGTGGAGGAAGATGTGGGTTGCGGTGCGGTTCTCGATGCACTTCAGCAACCGAAATCGGCTTGCGTTTCACCTGCCAGTTCAAATGGTGGAGTTTATAGTGTACGTAGGCTATAATAAGGGAATCATTGCTAATTGAAACAAGTGACTTAACTGATTATAGAGCGAGCTGTTGGAACAATTCGGCCTGAATCTGTATCGCATCGAAAAGGATGTGCAGCGTTGTGATCGCAACTACTGGTACTTCGCCCATGAAAATCTGGACAAGCTCAGGAACGTGATATCAACGTGAGTAGAGATGGGCAAATAGTTCGAAGCGTTCCAATTAACTTTTATCATCCAGTTATGTGTGGGAACATCTGGACATCGGTTACATGCAGGGCATGTGTGACCTGGTTGCCCCTTTACTCGTGATTTTCGATGACGAATCCCTTACCCACAGCTGCTTTTGTAAGTTAATGGAACGTATGATTCTGAACTTTCCAAATGGAGGTGCCATGGATATGCATTTCGCAAACATGAGGTCTGTTGTGAAGTCGTTTTCTCTTATCCGCGTTGTGAAGTCGTTTTCTCCGAGTCGTTTTATTCTTGCAATCACTTATTTTCCCACAGATCTCTCATACAAATATTAGACTCCGAAATATACGACCTCATGGATTCGAAAGGGGATTACACGCATTTCTATTTCTGCTATCGATGGTTCCTCTTGGATTTCAAGCGCGAGTTGATTTACGACGACGTGTTTGCCACCTGGGAAGTCATCTGGGCGGCCAAGCACGTGGCATCTGGACACTTCGTTCTCTTCTTGGCTCTGGCCTTGCTGGAGACCTACCGCGATATCATCTTGTCGAACAGCATGGACTTTACGGATGTCATAAAGTTCTTCAACGGTTAGTGTGTTTGTTTGGCTTTAGATTGTTTGAATTATTACATTCTTTGAATGTTCCAGAAATGGCTGAACGCCACAACGCGCAGGCTGTCCTGCAACTGGCTCGCAGTCTGGTACTGCAACTCCAGATGATCATTGAGAATAAGTGAATTCAGATACACGAAAAATTCTACCCACAAGTTATTCAAAAAACAAATCCACACCTACTAAAGTATACTTAAGCCAATTTCCTAAATCTTCCGTGCTGAAAAGGGGTGTTTTGTTCGTTTTCAGTGCAACAGCAAATACCTAGGTTAGCGAAATCTTTTAGAGAAATTTTATAAGCAACAATCCGGGGGATTGAAGAATTTGCAACTCCAAAAAAGCCAAACAGTAGTATGTGCTGAGCTATATATGAGAAATACCTGCACTAACCAAGAAAACAATACTATCAGGGTAGATATTTAAGGCACACATGTTGTTTTCAATTGAAATGCACAAAAATCTATCAAATCTGTACTATCTGCGGTGCCAAAAAAGGCTCAGCGAATCCTGTTCCATATCAACTAAGGGACGAGTATATTCAATGAAGATCGGAGATCCTTGAATTTATAAACTTATTTGAAGATAGCGTAGAATTCTAATATTTACACTTCTATTTATACTTGAGATCACTCTCAAAATGCGATATTTTAACGAATCACAAATTATTCACAAAATATACAAATGATCTATCATATAAGTTAAGAATTAACCAGTTTAATAACCGAGACAGATCTCCGGAGGAGATAATAGAGGCATATTTAATTTAGTAAAATCTCCCTGTATTTTGCACAAATTTCTATAATTTCACTGTCACTTCCTGGTTTTATTTTAATTGTTATATTAAAATTATATTATAAACATACACATTTATTACAATTTTCAGTTGATGGCGCATATAGATACATGGCTATACAGATGCATATATAAAATATATATTATATATCGTCTATAGCGACGATAGCGTAAGGATATTAAACAACTTTGCTCACTTTGCAACGTTCTGAATGTTGTAATACTACTATTTTCAACTGAAATGCATTCTCTTCTACGAACTTGAATTTTTTTAAAAATATTTCTCTTAATACTGTAACGTACAATGTTGTAATAGTGTACCTCTCTACTTGTGACTTAACGGTGTTGAAAGACACTCTTCTCCTTATTGAGTATGTAACAAGCAATTCTTGCGATTTTAGTTTACTAAAACAAACGAATTTATTCTTTAGTAATTGTTTTAGATTTTGTAAATTTTAAAATATTTATTAAATCTAATATTTATGTGAATCAAATTTTATATCTATGTATGTAGAAATTATCCATATACACTGTCATTGCCACTAATTTTAATAAAAATCAACTTTATTCCTCTTTTGACGGCTTTTTCATGTACTATATAGTACTTCGAAGAATTAAATTAGTAATTCGAAAATTTGTAATTTTTAAATATTTTAATTCCTATTAGAATTCCTATTTTAAGCCTGTAATACTTCAAGCTCAGCAATTGTAAATTGTGCGGTTTTCCTTTACTTCAAATACTGAAAGGGAAAAGTCTAAAGATTAAGTTCTAATTTGTAAAATCTAGAATTAACGTCTCGCAGAAAAAAATGTCTCGTATATGGAAAAATTTGCTATGCTAAACTAGTGCGGGTTAAAAATTTAGCATATTAATTGCCTGTCGTTGGGATTGATATTACTGAATAACCGCAAAATATGAGCAGAGAATTATAATGGGACCTCGTTTTGCCTGTAGGATTTCTAAATGATATACTTTAACTTGAATGTAAAGATCAATATGTTTCAGTCTGGGTCCGTGTGGGTTCCAATATGCACTAAAAGTACTCAGATTCGAAAACGTATCAGAAATATTAAGAAACAAGTGATCTTCTCCATATCAGTTTACTGGACACCTGATATCTCTCCAGATACTAGAAATTGCGCTCTATTTACCCGTCTATTTTTAAAACAATGTGTACGCTTGAGAAAGAAAGCCAGCGTTGAATAAATTTGCTTGGAGTTATTTTGTCTTTATTATACAAACAAGTGTTTCAGTCTGAGGTATATGCAAAAATAAAAAATTGAGTTTAGAGTGCCTTTGTCTAGAATTTAAGCTTGTAAATATATACCTGGTACGTTCGCTTAATTCTTCCAAATATTCTACACATCATTTATCCGAATTCAAATAGCGCTTCCCTGTTCTAAAATTACAACAAAAAGGGTTATTACGTTATGACGCACGGTTAAATAAGTTATGACGCACTGGCGACCCTAGCGATTGGATGAACCGATTTCCACTGTTCTAATTTAATCTCGTAATTCGGGTCCGAAAGTCGCAGAGAGTCCATCGTAGCACTCTGCCTACTCCCAGAGTATAACATTCTATTTACCCTTATTGTCCCTACGGTTACACCTTGTTCCCTACGCCTTGCCCCGACTACCTCGAGATCACTCCTTTTTGTCTCGTATGGTGTCCAGACTTCCCACTTACCAACCACATACCCTACTGCGTATATGCAAAGAGTCAACTGTGATATTCCACAGAAGGGGTGACAATACACTCCCCTGCGGTCAATCTCTTGTAATCCTACTGGCCAGGTTTATTCTCCCATATTAAAGGTTAATAGCTCTGCGTCCAGTTCGGCTTGAAAATTTATGTAAACAATATTAGATGCATATCTGATTAGATAATGTTGATAATAAACTTTTCAAGGTTGGACTTCTCTCGGGATCTATATACTCGACATAATAGAAGAATGCCTCAAGGCAGACATAATAGATATTATCATATCAGATCCATTTTTCTCTGTTCCAAGTGCACCCAGTGAAGGTCAGCTTTTCCGAGTATTGATGGAGGCAAACAATGGTAACGAGAATTTATAAAAAATTTTATTTACCTAAAAACCATTGCGATTCTTCAAGAGGTCTAAAAGCTAAGCAAGCGAAAATCAATATTGGCACTCGCGACAGTATAGCTTGCATAATCAATTCAAAAGCTGGTAAAGAGTTTCGCTTATAAAAAGCGGTAAATTCGCAGTGAGCAACAGTATCTTGCAGAATCCGAAACATGTCGCCGCATTTGCTGTCTGCCCTACTCTGTGCTCTGGCCGTCGTCCTCGCCCAGGCTGTTCCCCAAGGCCGCATTGTGGGCGGTCAGCCCGCAATGCCAGGCATGTTTCCACACCAAATCTCACTGCAATCGAAAGGCAGGCACATATGCGGGGCATCGATTGTATCCAGGAATTACCTCCTGACAGCCGCACACTGCGTCACCTATGAGGACAAAGATGGCCTCGTGCACACGTAAGTGGCTCTTCTGCATCTCTACATTTAAGCACATTCTAAATTTAATCACTCCTCAGCTCTGATCCCATTACTTTGAAGGCCCTCGCTGGAACTACCAATCGCCTGATGGGTGGTGTGGAATTGCAAGTCGAATTTATTAAGGTCCACGAGAATTTCGGGTCCTTCCAGAACGATGTTGCCCTCCTCAAACTGTCCGAATCTCTGAACTACACAACGACGATTCAACCCATCGCTTTGGCCAGCGATGAGCCTCCCGCAGGCTCTCCTGTTGTCATTTCTGGTTGGGGTCGTTTGTCAACTTTGGGACGCCTTCCCGTTTTTCTGCAGTGGAACGTCTTGGTGGCCATGTCGGCCAAGCAATGCTCGACGGTACTCGAAATATTCAAGGACGGGTGGCTGTGCTTGGGTCACTCAATGGGAAACGGGGCCTGCAGCGGCGACTCTGGCGGTCCTGCTACATACAAGGACGAGTTAGTGGGCGTAGCTGGTTTCGTTATCAACGGTTGCGCCTCCATTTTTCCGGACGGTTATGCTAATGTAGCCTACTATAAGGGTTGGATTAAGGAGAACTCGGATGTGTAATCCTTTGCAAACACTATCTTCCTTTTTACTTATTTACATATATAAATATGCATTTGTAATCCTTTTACGTAAATAATGGGCGCAGAGAGCTTACACGGTTTAAATATAATGCAATATAAATTTGTTGTAACTTAAATTATCTTTCTGACTGGTAGTGCTTTTTATTTGCTCTGGCGTAGTGATATTCAGGCCGTTCGGGATAACAAGTATATCTCGACGATAAACTTACCTTGAATGAATTAAAGGTTGAAATTGTTGCTATTTTGTTTCATTAAAATCGATCTACGATTTATCTGCGTCTGTTAATAATGCGACCTCAAAAATACTCTGGAAAATGGCTTCATATTCGCGAATATTCTTAAGAAAATAAGCGTTTTTCCCCTCATCTGATGATTGTGCAACAGTTGGAATGTGCGTGGTTCATATTTCACAGGGTTTCCCGATATTGAAATATTGTCATGTAGAGATCCTTTAGTTGCTACGATATGCGGTTTTAATTGTAGAAGTGAAATATCTCTTTCAAACAAAAAAACAAAAAGTGACACAGCTGTACATCAGCCGCTTCACGTTCGGATATTTTGTCCCAAATACAATACATCGTGCAGCCCCAGCTTGCACCTGATGGGCCTCCTTGCAACTAAAGGACACAATTTTTTGTACGCGCTTTTCCGACCCATTCAAATCCGCTTTTACTTTATATTGCCATCGATATATATATTTGTTTTAAAGGATTAAAAGTTTAGGAAACGATACAGTATAGCAGTGCTTTTCTCTGTGGACTCATTTAAGTTACTGAATTCAAACCTCTGTTAAGAATTCTACAGATCCGAGTGTTTCTTAATCCAGTCGATATTATTGCCATAGAAGGATCTTCGGATATCTCTTCAGCTGTTAGAACTTTAACTCTATTTGCCCTTTTATTTTCAAAACGATGTGCACGTTCGAGAAAGAAATCGAGCTTTGAATAAATTTGCTTAATATTATACTGTATTTATCATATAAACAAGTGTTTCAGTCTGCTGTATTGCAACAAAAGGGGTATTTGAGGTCATTAGGCACTGGCGACCCTGGCGGTCCTATCGATCGATTTCGGAAGCTATATTTGATTCGCTGCATAATCTGAAATCTATAATCCTTCTCACATATAAGTATATATAAATATGTAGTCATATCCGCCAGAATTGATTCTTTACGTCCTTACGATTCGCATGAATTCTTAGTTTATTTGCATATCGAAGTAAACATAAGAAATAGCAAAGTATTTCTATGGCATTCCTGTGGGGAACTTACTCGTACATTACGTTCTGAAGCCAGAAAATGTGGCGTGCAGCGTCACGGTGTTAATTATGTTCGAAATATTTTGCAAAACTAAACTATGTGTGTCGACACTCCATCTAAGCTTCCTCGTATATATTGTGCATATTTGTGGTTCATATATTTGGAATTTTCATCCCGACTTGTGCAAGGAAGTTTGGCCCTACTTCTTGGGACACTATAAGTAAGGGTGAAATGAGTAGAGTCCGAAAAGTTTCTTTCAATGCCTCGTTCAAGGTTTGAGTCGAGCCCGAAAGAGCGTCGGAAGCAGGGAGACATGCAAACATTACTACGAGACGACAATGAGCGAGTGGTTGGCCGTGGAGGCTATAGTCCAGCAACGTGAGAAGGAGAAAACGGCACGCGCCGTTGCCAAACTGAGCTCAGGCAGCAATAGTGCAAACGAGAAAACCGTGCAAACGGTGGATCTTGAAACAGGCCTGGAGTTGGAAAACGAAGTCTTCGAGGATATTTCGGACATATCAGATCCAGGCGATTTATACGAGGAGGAGTACGATAAAGAGGGAGAATTGAAGGGGAAATCGGAGGGCACTGCAGGAAGAGGGTCAGGTAGGCTATTAGTGAAACCCATGCCGCGCCCCATGAAGACCAGTGTTGGCTCGGGAAATGTGGATGAGCCACCCGAGGAGGACACGGATGATGACGCAATCGAAAGGAAAGTGGAAAATGTCGATGCAGGCATCGATGAAGATATTACGAGGACAAGGGGAAGTATGATGCAAGAGAAGTGTAAAGCAGAAAAGGTGCAAGCAAACAGCTCGCCATCAACGTCATCCTATGAAACAGTCGGTAATGAGTATACTGAAGCTTGTAATGCAGGCGACGTGGTTGGCCAAGCTGATGCGCTGGAAGCGGAAGGCAATACCACTTCTCTGGAGTTCTGGAGTACTGATGATTTGCCCCTGCCTGCTGAGCTCGGCTTGTTGGAAGTGCAAACAGCTTTGGGAGATGAGGATGAGTTCACATGCACCGCATACGCTGGTCGGGCTTCGGTCATCATCACGGACGCTTCTCTGGATGTGCTGAACGAGGATCGCAGTCCGAGGAACGAATGCAGCAGTCAAATGGCACCGGTGGAGGAAGATGTGGGTTGCGGTGCGGTTCTCGATGCACTTCAGCAACCGAAATCGGCTTGCGTTTCACCTGCCAGTTCAAATGGTGGAGTTTATAGTGTACGTAGGCTATAATAAGGGAATCACTGCTAATTGAAACAAGTGACTTAACTGATTATAGAGCGAGCTGTTGGAACAATTCGGCCTGAACCTGTATCGCATCGAAAAGGATGTGCAGCGTTGTGATCGCAACTACTGGTACTTCGCCCATGAAAATCTGGACAAGCTCAGGAACGTGATATCAACGTGAGTAGAGATGGGCAAATAGTTCGAAGCGTTCCAATTAACTTTTATCATCCAGTTATGTGTGGGAACATCTGGACATCGGTTACATGCAGGGCATGTGTGACCTGGTTGCCCCTTTACTCGTGATTTTCGATGACGAATCCCTTACCCACAGCTGCTTTTGTAAGTTAATGGAACGTATGATTCTGAACTTTCCAAATGGAGGTGCCATGGATATGCATTTCGCAAACATGAGGTCTGTTGTGAAGTCGTTTTCTCTTATCCGCGTTGTGAAGTCGTTTTCTCCGAGTCGTTTTATTCTTGCAATCACTTATTTTCCCACAGATCTCTCATACAAATATTAGACTCCGAAATATACGACCTCATGGATTCGAAAGGGGATTACACGCATTTCTATTTCTGCTATCGATGGTTCCTCTTGGATTTCAAGCGCGAGTTGATTTACGACGACGTGTTTGCCACCTGGGAAGTCATCTGGGCGGCCAAGCACGTGGCATCTGGACACTTCGTTCTCTTCTTGGCTCTGGCCTTGCTGGAGACCTACCGCGATATCATCTTGTCGAACAGCATGGACTTTACGGATGTCATAAAGTTCTTCAACGGTTAGTGTGTTTGTTTGGCTTTAGATTGTTTGAATTATTACATTCTTTGAATGTTCCAGAAATGGCTGAACGCCACAACGCGCAGGCTGTCCTGCAACTGGCTCGCAGTCTGGTACTGCAACTCCAGATGATCATTGAGAATAAGTGAATTCAGATACACGAAAAATTCTACCCACAAGTTATTCAAAAAACAAATCCACACCTACTAAAGTATACTTAAGCCAATTTCCTAAATCTTCCGTGCTGAAAAGGGGTGTTTTGTTCGTTTTCAGTGCAACAGCAAATACCTAGGTTAGCGAAATCTTTTAGAGAAATTTTATAAGCAACAATCCGGGGGATTGAAGAATTTGCAACTCCAAAAAAGCCAAACAGTAGTATGTGCTGAGCTATATATGAGAAATACCTGCACTAACCAAGAAAACAATACTATCAGGGTAGATATTTAAGGCACACATGTTGTTTTCAATTGAAATGCACAAAAATCTATCAAATCTGTACTATCTGCGGTGCCAAAAAAGGCTCAGCGAATCCTGTTCCATATCAACTAAGGGACGAGTATATTCAATGAAGATCGGAGATCCTTGAATTTATAAACTTATTTGAAGATAGCGTAGAATTCTAATATTTACACTTCTATTTATACTTGAGATCACTGTCAAAATGCGATATTTTAACGAATCACAAATTATTCACAAAATATACAAATGATCTATCATATAAGTTAAGAATTAACCAGTTTAATAACCGAGACAGATCTCCGGAGGAGATAATAGAGGCATATTTAATTTAGTAAAATCTCCCTGTATTTTGCACAAATTTCTATAATTTCACTGTCACTTCCTGGTTTTATTTTAATTGTTATATTAAAATTATATTATAAACATACACATTTATTACAATTTTCAGTTGATGGCGCATATAGATACATGGCTATACAGATGCATATATAAAATATATATTATATATCGTCTATAGCGACGATAGCGTAAGGATATTAAACAACTTTGCTCACTTTGCAACGTTCTGAATGTTGTAATACTACTATTTTCAACTGAAATGCATTCTCTTCTACGAACTTGAATTTTTTTAAAAATATTTCTCTTAATACTGTAACGTACAATGTTGTAATAGTGTACCTCTCTACTTGTGACTTAACGGTGTTGAAAGACACTCTTCTCCTTATTGAGTATGTAACAAGCAATTCTTGCGATTTTAGTTTACTAAAACAAACGAATTTATTCTTTAGTAATTGTTTTAGATTTTGTAAATTTTAAAATATTTATTAAATCTAATATTTATGTGAATCAAATTTTATATCTATGTATGTAGAAATTATCCATATACACTGTCATTGCCACTAATTTTAATAAAAATCAACTTTATTCCTCTTTTGACGGCTTTTTCATGTACTATATAGTACTTCGAAGAATTAAATTAGTAATTCGAAAATTTGTAATTTTTAAATATTTTAATTCCTATTAGAATTCCTATTTTAAGCCTGTAATACTTCAAGCTCAGCAATTGTAAATTGTGCGGTTTTCCTTTACTTCAAATACTGAAAGGGAAAAGTCTAAAGATTAAGTTCTAATTTGTAAAATCTAGAATTAACGTCTCGCAGAAAAAAATGTCTCGTATATGGAAAAATTTGCTATGCTAAACTAGTGCGGGTTAAAAATTTAGCATATTAATTGCCTGTCGTTGGGATTGATATTACTGAATAACCGCAAAATATGAGCAGAGAATTATAATGGGACCTCGTTTTGCCTGTAGGATTTCTAAATGATATACTTTAACTTGAATGTAAAGATCAATATGTTTCAGTCTGGGTCCGTGTGGGTTCCAATATGCACTAAAAGTACTCAGATTCGAAAACGTATCAGAAATATTAAGAAACAAGTGATCTTCTCCATATCAGTT
Organism: Sicus ferrugineus; assembly: GCA_922984085.1. NCBI lineage: Eukaryota > Metazoa > Arthropoda > Insecta > Diptera > Conopidae > Sicus > Sicus ferrugineus. The sequence continues at coordinate 23,739,114 of OV277351.1, forward strand.
TACTGGACACCTGATATCTCTCCAGATACTAGAAATTGCGCTCTATTTACCCGTCTATTTTTAAAACAATGTGTACGCTTGAGAAAGAAAGCCAGCGTTGAATAAATTTGCTTGGAGTTATTTTGTCTTTATTATACAAACAAGTGTTTCAGTCTGAGGTATATGCAAAAATAAAAAATTGAGTTTAGAGTGCCTTTGTCTAGAATTTAAGCTTGTAAATATATACCTGGTACGTTCGCTTAATTCTTCCAAATATTCTACACATCATTTATCCGAATTCAAATAGCGCTTCCCTGTTCTAAAATTACAACAAAAAGGGTTATTACGTTATGACGCACGGTTAAATAAGTTATGACGCACTGGCGACCCTAGCGATTGGATGAACCGATTTCCACTGTTCTAATTTAATCTCGTAATTCGGGTCCGAAAGTCGCAGAGAGTCCATCGTAGCACTCTGCCTACTCCCAGAGTATAACATTCTATTTACCCTTATTGTCCCTACGGTTACACCTTGTTCCCTACGCCTTGCCCCGACTACCTCGAGATCACTCCTTTTTGTCTCGTATGGTGTCCAGACTTCCCACTTACCAACCACATACCCTACTGCGTATATGCAAAGAGTCAACTGTGATATTCCACAGAAGGGGTGACAATACACTCCCCTGCGGTCAATCTCTTGTAATCCTACTGGCCAGGTTTATTCTCCCATATTAAAGGTTAATAGCTCTGCGTCCAGTTCGGCTTGAAAATTTATGTAAACAATATTAGATGCATATCTGATTAGATAATGTTGATAATAAACTTTTCAAGGTTGGACTTCTCTCGGGATCTATATACTCGACATAATAGAAGAATGCCTCAAGGCAGACATAATACATATTATCATATCAGATCCATTTTTCTCTGTTCCAAGTGCACCCAGTGAAGGTCAGCTTTTCCGAGTATTGATGGAGGCAAACAATGGTAACGAGAATTTATAAAAAATTTTATTTACCTAAAAACCATTGCGATTCTTCAAGAGGTCTAAAAGCTAAGCAATCGAAAAAGCGAAAATCAATATTGGCACTCGCGACAGTATAGCTTGCATAATCAATTCAAAAGCTGGTAAAGAGTTTCGCTTATAAAAAGCGGTAAATTCGCAGTGAGCAACAGTATCTTGCAGAATCCGAAACATGTCGCCGCATTTGCTGTCTGCCCTACTCTGTGCTCTGGCCGTCGTCCTCGCCCAGGCTGTTCCCCAAGGCCGCATTGTGGGCGGTCAGCCCGCAATGCGAGGCATGTTTCCACACCAAATCTCACTGCAATCGAAAGGCAGGCACATATGCGGGGCATCGATTGTATCCAGGAATTACCTCCTGACAGCCGCACACTGCGTCACCTATGAGGACAAAGATGGCCTCGTGCACACGTAAGTGGCTCTTCTGCATCTCTACATTTAAGCACATTCTAAATTTAATCACTCCTTAGCTCTGATCCCATTACTTTGAAGGCCCTCGCTGGAACTACCAATCGCCTGATGGGTGGTGTGGAATTGCAAGTCGAATTTATTAAGGTCCACGAGAATTTCGGGTCCTTCCAGAACGATGTTGCCCTCCTCAAACTGTCCGAATCTCTGAACTACACAACGACGATTCAACCCATCGCTTTGGCCAGCGATGAGCCTCCCGCAGGCTCTCCTGTTGTCATTTCTGGTTGGGGTCGTTTGTCAACTTTGGGACGCCTTCCCGTTTTTCTGCAGTGGAACGTCTTGGTGGCCATGTCGGCCAAGCAATGCTCGACGGTACTCGAAATATTCAAGGACGGGTGGCTGTGCTTGGGTCACTCAATGGGAAACGGGGCCTGCAGCGGCGACTCTGGCGGTCCTGCTACATACAAGGACGAGTTAGTGGGCGTAGCTGGTTTCGTTATCAACGGTTGCGCCTCCATTTTTCCGGACGGTTATGCTAATGTAGCCTACTATAAGGGTTGGATTAAGGAGAACTCGGATGTGTAATCCTTTGCAAACACTATCTTCCTTTTTACTTATTTACATATATAAATATGCATTTGTAATCCTTTTACGTAAATAATGGGCGCAGAGAGCTTACACGGTTCAAATATAATGCAATATAAATTTGTTGTAACTTAAATTATCTTTCTGACTGGTAGTGCTTTTTATTTGCTCTGGCGTAGTGATATTCAGGCCGTTCGGGATAACAAGTATATCTCGACGATAAACTTACCTTGAATGAATTAAAGGTTGAAATTGTTGCTATTTTGTTTCATTAAAATCGATCTACGATTTATCTGCGTCTGTTAATAATGCGACCTCAAAAATACTCTGGAAAATGGCTTCATATTCGCGAATATTCTTAAGAAAATAAGCATTTTTCCCCTCATCTGATGATTGTGCAACAGTTGGAATGTGCGTGGTTCATATTTCACAGGGTTTCCCGATATTGAAATATTGTCATGTAGAGATCCTTTAGTTGCTACGATATGCGGTTTTAATTGTAGAAGTGAAATATCTCTTTCAAACAAAAAAACAAAAAGTGACACAGCTGTACATCAGCCGCTTCACGTTCGGATATTTTGTCCCAAATACAATACATCGTGCAGCTCCAGCTTGCACCTGATGGGCCTCCTTGCAACTAAAGGACACAATTTTTTGTACGCGCTTTTCCGACCCATTCAAATCCGCTTTTACTTTATATTGCCATCGATATATATATTTGTTTTAAAGGATTAAAAGTTTAGGAAACGATACAGTATAGCAGTGCTTTTCTCTGTGGACTCATTTAAGTTACTGAATTCAAACCTCTGTTAAGAATTCTACAGATCCGAGTGTTTCTTAATCCAGTCGATATTATTGCCATAGAAGGATCTCCGGATATCTCTTCAGCTGTTAGAACTTTCCCTCTATTTGCCCTTTTATTTTCAAAACGATGTGCACGTTCGAGAAAGAAATCGAGCTTTGAATAAATTTGCTTAATATTATACTGTATTTATCATATAAACAAGTGTTTCAGTCTGCTGTATTGCAACAAAAGGGGTATTTGAGGTCATTAGGCACTGACGACTCTGGCGGTCCTATCGATCGATTTCGGAAGCTATTTTTGATCCGCTGCATAATATGAAATCTATAATCCTTCTCACATATATATAGAAATATGTAGTCTGATCCTCCAGAATTGATTCTTTACGTCCTTACGATTCGCATGAATTCTTAATTTATTTGCATATCGAAGTAAATATAAGAAATAGCAAAGTATTTCTGTGGCATTCTGTGGTGGGGAACTTACATTACGTTCTGAAGCCAGAAAATGTGGCGTGCAGCGTCACGGTGTTAATTATGTTCGAAATATTTTGCAAAACAAAACTATGTGTGTCGACACTCCATCTAAGGTGCCTGTATATATTTTGCATATTTGTGGTTCATATAATTGGAATTTTCTTGACTTGCGAGTGCATTACGTTTCGATTCAATTGACTTCAAGCGTAAAACTTAAAAACTTTGGAAAGGAATTCATTTGATTATTTTATAGTTGTAAAAACGCGGCTTAGCCTCCTGTTCGGCTTAGTTCAGTGGACGCGGTTGCGAAAGTTAGTTCATAGTTCTGCGGGAATCGCGCGAAACCAATTTGAAGAGCTTCGGCGGATCCCTGCTAAAATGATTTGTGTGTGGCAGCTGATAGTGGAAAAGATTAAAAAATTCGACAATGATCGTCTAGGTAGAAAAAATGTAAAAATCCAGACATTGCGCAGGAAATATTCAAGCATTTTTAGTTCAAGCATTTTTAATTATTACACGATACCATGTGGAAACTGTAGATCTATTCTTGTCAGCGTTCCACATCTTTGAAACACCGAGAAATCTCGTCTCTTCACCTGAGCCACGAAAATGAGAAAATACGAATATAGTTGCAACTTGTTTTTCGCTTTCAGACCATCGCATCGCTAATTACATGCTCGCGAACAAGCCCATCCATGTTGTGGCCATTACTGCGCTCTACTACATCTTCGTGAAAATTGTGGGCCCCAAGTTGATGGCGAACCGCGAGCCCTTCGAACTGAAGCGCGTGCTGATCGTCTATAATGTGCTGCAAGTAGTGATCAACATCTCGCTTTTCAGCAAGGCAAGTGCGACCTTAGCTTGCGACCCTCCGCGGCAGTGGTAATCCAAGCATGCATTTACAGAGCTTCTACCACCTCGTAGTGGACGCACCTTACAACAGCTGGACCTGTATGCTGCCGATCGACGAGTCGCGCTCCCTCGCCACCACCGAAGTCAATCTGTATTACGCCTACTTCCTGATGAAGATCGTCGACTTCCTGGACACCGTGTTCTTCGTGCTGCGCAAGCGCTTCCACCAGGTGACCTTCCTGCACGTGTACCACCACATCGTTATCTGCCTGGGCGGCTACCTCTGCCTGCGCTACTTGCCCGGCGGCCACACCAGCTTGCTGGGCATGGTCAACATGGGCGTGCACGCGGTGATGTACTTCTACTATCTGGTGGCGGCCCTGCGGCCCCAGCTCAGCCTGCTGTGGTGGAAGAAGTACATCACGCAGCTGCAGATTGCGCAGTTCGTGTTCCTCATAGTGCACTTCGCGATAGGCTTCCTCAACAGCAGCTGCTCGTATTCGAAGATGACGCTCTTCCTGGTGTTCCTGCAGAATGCTGTGATGCTGGTGCTGTTCGTGGACTTCTATGTGAAGGCTTACTTAGTGAAGAAGCCGCGCAAGGTTGCGATGGATGCCGGCGAGGAGCGAAATGTTAATAAAATAAAGTAGATTTTTTGAATTGAAATACGCTTAGGAGAGAATTATCTTTATTATCCTCAATAAATTAATATGTGCGCTCCTTTCTAAGGAAGGTACAGGCTGACTTTATCTACACAGATCTTGATATACAGGTCTCATCTCAGATAACTATTTGAAATTTCGAAGTTTCAACAAGTTCTTTTCTCGAATTAAGATGTCCATGACCTCGACAACCCCCTCGAACGAACGTATCATGCGAATTCAAATGGCGCGGGGGAACTTTTCATTCATTAAAATGGCTCTCACTTAGATTTCGCTAAGACGGCGGTCGTTCAGCTGCCATCTTAAAGCTTTTGCAGCTTTTTACACTACTAGCTAGAGCTTCTCAGTTGCTGGTAGTGTAAAAAGCTGCGGAATTCGACCTTTGAAAAGTTGGAACTTTTAGTTCAGCTTAACTAGGTTAGTTTACAGTCAAGATTGAACTATAATATAAAAGTTATCCACCGCAAAAAGCTTCTGATTCTCTCATAATGTTGCAACAACTGATGCTTTTTAAAATCAATAAAAGCTTCTCTGCTATAATTTGGTCTAGATAGCTTTTTGGTTACTTTTTCTTTATAGCAGCCACTGTGGTCGTAACTTTTTCAATCGATACTTCGATATTTCCCCAGACTAAAGAGTCCCGTCTTTCTTTTGCTCGAATCTCTTCTCGACCAAAAGATGTTACACGATCTAAATTCCCGTCTCGAAGTGGAAGAGCACGTCGCCCAGATCGCGATTCTCATTTTGTTCGGAAGTGGTTTCGTTCACATCAAGATTGAATGAGTCTCCCCGATTGCGATTCTCGTCTTCATCTGAAAGGGCAGACGCAATTTCGACTCTTGCCTCCTGACTGAAATGGGCGATCGCGTTCTCGGCTTTTGTTTCATCTCTCTCGATTTTGGCTTTCTTCTTGATTTCTCAACTTTAAAAAATCGTCTTGAGTGTAAAATGCTGTTCTAATCTCCGTTTTCGTCGACACTGAAAAAGGTTCTTCCAGTATCGATTATCTCTCTCTATTGAAAAATGGTATCTATATCGCGGCTCCATCGGCTTACGACTCACGTGCCGTCTCTGAAAGGCTTCGACTCGCGAAAGACTGTCTAATCTTCCCTCGATTGATAGCAAATGACGAAAGAGGTTGTCTCGATATCGATTGCCTTCTCGTGGTAGAAGGTCTACTATATCTCACGTTCCACTGGAAGAACACTGTAATGCATGCGTCTCACCTTATTTGTTACTCGTGGTTCAACCTCGTGGATAATTCACGCACTAATGGCGCGGAACAGAGAGTAACAGCAAAGTAACAACGCAATACGCATAACGTATTATTATTACGTAATACGTAATAATTTAGGTAGGCAGAGCGGAAAGTTACTGAGGTACAAATTCCCAGTCAACAAGCAGCCCATCGGCCCAGTGAGATCCGCAGCCTTAAGGTTGCTGTTTTCAGCACTGACTGTTTTTAATATCGCCATTTAACGCACTCATTATCCACAGAGCGGACCCTTTTCTTCAGTCGATTTACATGTTTTAACTACGTCTCGTGTTCGTTTTTTACTATGCGACCCCACAGTTTCAATTTCAGGGCTGACATAACTGCGCTTTTTGATGGTTGCTGATACCGTTTCTGAACGGCAACTCTGATAGAATCCAGGAGTTTTCGTCGAAGTCGAAATAATATTTTGGTGCAATTTCTTCAATAGGAAATAAAAGTATATTCTGTAAACTCAAAGGTTGAAGGTGGCTGTATTTCCGTATAGTCTACTTTCATCTTCGTACGGGTAGTACAAAGTTGTTGTTACCTCGCGCAACGCTCGTGGTGATGGCAAGTTGTGTGGTAAATAAACGAAACTAGTTTCAAACTAGTTTCAAAGTGAGTCGAATACAACTCCCTCCCCACTTTCCGTTCTGGGCGGTAAAGTACAGTCTCGTCACTCTCTGAAATAGCACGACGGAAATTAAAGTAGGCGGCATTCAGCGCTTCTGCTATCAATTTTCCGAATTCATCAACTTGCTCTGCGAAATTCGTCCCTTTTACTTTTATTTTATTATTTTCTTAATTAATTTTATTGCTTTCATCTTTGACGAAGGCCACCAACACATTTAAAGTTAATGGAAAAAAGCGTCACTTGTTTGCTGCGTAGGTGGCAATTTTCTCTCTCATGTTATTCGTTGAATACGAAAAAGGATAAAATTCACGCTTCTGCTGTGCAGATATTCATATTTATCTTTGTCGCAAATGAGAAAAGTTGCCGAACGCTTCTGGTTGAATAAACCACAAATAAAACGAAAATAATTCCTCCTACAAGAAGTAGTAGGAGGAATTATAATTACATTGTACAATACGATTCGGATTACTTTTACTCTTTTCGACGAAAATACTTTCCATGATAATCCACATCCGTGTTTAAAGAGAATTTTGCATCTCTGATGACAGTTGATGAGGAGATTAATAGAGTGATTCAACATTGGGGAATAATGGAGCGATGTCGGCATTAGTAGTGAATTATAAATGTTGCTACCAGCGACAGTCACAAAAACTTTCAACACTGCTTCGGTGATGCTTTCTTCCATCAGTTATGATAAATTAACACAAGGACTAATCATTTTGAGGCAACCACTCGTCATCATACGTGTAAAACATAATTTTCCCCTTTCGGGAAATACCTAAACGCATTTTCCTTTAACGAATTTCAGTGAATTCCATTCGAGTTTACTTGGTCTCGACACCGAATTACGGTTGAGAGTTCAGTTTGCTGAACATTACCCTACCTACCGCATGACTGACATGACTACTCTCTGAGTTGGTTGGTTGGCTGGCTGCTTTTGCGGTTGGTGTGGCAGGGTAGTCAGTGCTTCCGTGTCATTAAGTGCGCACTTCTGTCGCACACCGTTGAACTTGTCAGCCGCCACTGAAACATGGTACTCCGAAGCTGGTGGCTGGTAGCTCGTCAGCATAGCATTCGAGATGGAAATTCATGAAAATAGACAATTACTGAAAAACTGAAGTGTTGGTTTGCATTGTTGCAGAACGATATCGGTCGCTACTGTAATTTGTCCACCCAATTATTACTGAGGAAGTGAAATCAAATTCGAACGAATGCTTTAATGGAAATGAAAGAACTGGAAAAGGACTATTTTGAAGTCTCTTGGTGCTCTATCGTTTTTCCGACAGGGTAGGAAGATGATGTATTTTTGAACGAATTTCCGTCATCCCTCGTCAATTTTGTGTCTGTAGACAAACCGGTTTCGGCGTTGTGCCATCTTCAGTGTCGTTTTCCGTTCTCATTTTGAAGTCCACGCATTGTAGGTCTTACCAAAGAAAGGAAGAAACTTCGAGGACTAAGCGAAGCCTTGGCGCTCATCGGTTCTTCACACTGAACTGCAGTGTCCTCACCCGTAAAGTTAACTCGTGTTGCGATTTCGGGAAAGCAACCATCCATTTCATTTATGGAAGATGTGCGCAAACATCTACTCGTATAAACTCTCATCCTCAAAAGCGTCAACTATTCTGACTTCATTTACGCTCCCTCTCCGGAACAAAAGCAGGAGAAGACAAGGAACAAGAAAGGTGGGGAAATTATAAACTCGAAAATTCTTTACGATTTAAGGTAGAAAGGAAAACCTTACAATCCTTCCTTGTGACATTTTCTTTGTTCCTCTTGTATTTTTCTCGTATCACACGGGCGATCTTTCAACGTCTTCAACATATCTGCCCCTTCCCCTCCCGCCTTCACTTATCGCCGCCTGTCAGTCATCGAAGCCGTCAGAATTCGCCTCATTTTACGCTTCTCCGCACGACGATGGGTGGGTGGGCGCGATTTAAGTCAGGAAACGAAACGCACCTCCACCTCACCGAGTTGTGTGTCCTCACACACAAATCCCATCATCACAACAATGTCGCGCGTTAACGTCTGTCGCGTGTCAACGTCTGTCGCGAAAGCGCAGTTCTGTTGTCTGAGTTTCAGCTACGATAAACAGAAACACACCTGTTGGCTAAACCAACATCAATTAGTGGATGACAGGCGGATGTTCTCGCTTGTTTTCGACTTGTTTAAATTTGAGTGGCTGTTTTCGTGTACTTTGTATGTTGTAAAGTTGTAATTAATTGCCTCAGTTAAGTCTGCGGTTGAAGTTGCCTAATCAGATTTTGTGATACATATCAAGTTCGTACCTGCATCGTAACTACATCGCGTGTTTTTGTCAGGTGAAATTCATGCAAGAAACAGCGCTGCAGCCTGAATCTCATTGTGCGTTGTTATGTTGACTCCGTTCCGCTCCGCCTTGGTTTCGGTTCGTCTTCGAGTTCCTCTTTGGGTGCGGTTTGGTCTTCTTTTCAGTCGCGACGAGAACCGCGATCGAAAAAGCCCCGTTGTGGGCGCGAACTTTTCACAACTTTACCGGATTTACAAAGAGACTTTCATGAAACGGTGGCAAGGCTGTCCTGCATTTTCTACACTACTTACACGACATTATTATACTCGTACATAAACAAAACAGAGATTAGGGGCGGATATAAGGAATAATAAAAGTTGATAGGGTTTACTGTCCCGAAAACCGAATAAAGCTACGACTATCATTCGAAACTGCATATTCAACCCCCAAGAAATGTCGTGGCGACTCGTGGCGTCGTGCGTTTCCGCCTGACAGCGTGGGGCGACTTTATACGAGCTCATTTTCAGTAATCATCGCGGCAGGCAGCGGATAAGTCTGATTGCGTGAAGTTGTTAAATAACTTCAACAGATGCCGGTTAAGGGAGGCAGGGGAGGGATATCGCTGATAAGGCATTTCTAGAATTCTTTGCGACTCCGAAATGAGATGCTTTGCGTGAATGTTCCTCATAATCTCGCAGATTTTTGTGAAAATCTTCTTTCACGCAAGCATGGCGCTGTCTTGAAGCGTCTGTTGTAATGGATTGTCGTCAAGGAATTAAGGAACTGAAGCAATTCCAAATTCCTAATACCTGTAGAATTTACTTGGAATTGGAGTGGATTTGATTTTGCCCAGCTCTGGTCAGAGAAGGAATTAAATCACTATTTGTTTTGTTTTGTGTTTTGCGTTATTTTATTGTATTTTACTTAGCATTATAATGTTTTGCAATACTGGTCTACAATTATAGGAAACTCTTTGGATAACTTTCCCCACCAAGCCTTTCAGATGGAGACGCCGATTCCAAATCTGTTATCGGCTCCGTCTTAACATTTTGGATTCCTAAAGTATTCGCTTGAAAATTCAAACCCAAACCCAGCTACGGATTCAAAATAAGCTCACTTAATTCCTTATAATCCATACAATTTTCCCAAATTTCTGCGATCAGTTCTCGCGGTGATTATATATATAAATGTACCCACATATATATGCAGCTCCACACAATTATCCTTGAGATTCAAGTGGGCCTGTGAGAATTACAACCAGAAACACGAAGTATCTTAAAATCTCTTAGTTTGTATTAAAGTTACGCTAAACCTGTATTTAAATTCATATGTAATTTTAGTCGACAACCTTAAATTGTTAGCACAAACTTGACACATCCGTCAAAACACCCCCCCCCCCCACCCCCCACCCTCTATCGACAACCAAACAGATAAGAGGAGGTAAATACTTGTTAATTGTCGAATTGAAATGCGATCCAAGGTTTTCACTTATTATAACAGCGTTTGGTTGAATATAGAAAAGGTAAACGCTAAAACATGGAATCGCTGATTAACTCGGTCCCACTCTCAAGCCTGGACCAGCTGGCAATCCAATCAACGTCCCTACTCAACGTTTCTCTCAATCAACGTTCAAAGCGTTTGCAGCCGCTCCGTGTCTAGCAGATATTTAAGCGCAGACATTGCTGCTCCCCTCATCGCCGCGGGCTCTGCGGTGTGTGGTTGGACAGCAGCGTGACGCTGGTGGTCAACGCTATGGAGTTGCGCGCCGTGGAGTGCAGCGTCGCCGCCTTGGGACGCCTGCTCCAGAAGTGGCCGCCGCTGAGCTGCAGGCCCTTGAAGGTGTCGAGGAAGGCGCGGCGGAAGCCGGCGTTCATGAAGCAGTAGGTGATCGGGTTGCAGCAGCTGGACGAGTAGGCCAGCAGCTGGAAGAAGCTGATCGTCGTGTAGTCGACGTACTCGTATATCGTCTGTCCGACGAACATGGTGGCCGTGTTGATGACGTACAGCGGCGTCCAGCAGACGAAGAACTCCAGCACGAGCACGAACAGCATTTTGATGACGCGCTTCTTGCTCTCCAGATTCTTCGTCCCATTGGATCTGTGAGAGAAAAGAGCGTGAGAGAGTGGCCGGGGGGTTGTGATGACTGTCGGTGTGTTTGTGTGCGTGTGTGCGACATCCGAGTGCCTCTTTACTGACCTTCTGAGTGCCGAATTGCGCACTTTAGATGTTGACGTCAACGTGGATTTGCGACGGTCGCCGTTCTGTTGCCGTTGCTGGTGCAGCCGAAAGCGCTGATGCTGCGGCACGTTGATGACCGTCATGGACTGCTGAGTGCCGGTGGGTGCAGGGCCACCAGTGCACCCATTCTGGCCATTTTGAGTGTGGCCGTTGCTCTTGTCCCCGTATGCTGCGGCCGCACTTCCGCGGTGACCATTTCCGCTGCTGTATTTCGGCTCGCCTTTGTGGAAATTGCGATGCAGCGACTTGACCGATGCGGAGTGCATGCAGTACAACTGTTTGCGTCCGTCTGTCAGGAGCTTCCGGTTGCTGGACTGCGAGCTGCCATCTGCAAGGACAACACGGAACAAAACTCTGAGATTTTCTGCAACACCTCGGAATTCTTGCATTAAAGCTAAAAAGAATCCGTAATTTTATTTCAATCTTTTCGTAATTTTTTTTCAGAACGCATGCATTTAGTGAGATAGAAAATTAAAGCGGCAATAATTTAGAATCGTACTTCTCGAAATTCGGGGCAACATTTTTAACATTATCACAGACCGCATGCAATTTTAGCATCCAGACCGAGTTTCTCGCCTGAATATTAAGCTGAACTTTTGCTTTTTGTTGCGTCGCAGCACAGAAATTCCAAGTGGAAAACTATTTATGTCAGCAAAGTTTACACTTTCTCTTCCTCTTCCTTGATTGACCACGACGAAAAGCAGCCTCCAAAATTGAGTAACAAAGCATTCCGTTCTACTTGGTTTGCGACGAATTTTCTCCGGGAGATTTCATGAATTTTAATTGAAACTTTTACTAACTTCAAATAGCAACCAAATCCCAGTTAGAATTTCAAATTTATATGCAACTCAACACTAATTCGAGGTTTCAACGACTGGATTTACAATTACGAGCTCTATTGTGGTTTTGGAATGCTTTTACATGAAAGACGGAAGGAAGAAAACGATTTGAAATTGATTTTGTTGTAACGAAAGGCAAGAAATGGAAGTGTCGGCTCAAGAAGAGGATTGGGGACAGTCAGTGAAGATGGAGTCCGGGTAGTGCGAATGAGGTTGGTGAGTCGCAAAGTTGCTTTTAAACCGCGATAGCAGAGGACTTCCAGTCGCTCTGGATAGCAACGCAATCCTTCCGCTTACCCTGTAAGCGAGTAGGTAAGGCAGTGTTATAATAACCTCGACCGAGTGCACCGTTTAGAATTGTAGCACTTGTTCTCTGCTCACCGGAGGTGCCGCCCCCACGTGAATGCACTCATTTTAGCAATTATGAGATGCAAAAGTGCAGAAATACTCGTAATTGGAATTTCTGGAGCGCAAAATTAGCCAAGTGTAATTATGTGCCACAGGCTGGCGACCCTAATTAAAAAATGAGGGAGTGCGGGGTTCAGTAATTCACACGCAACATTGCGTCGACTCATTAAAACGTTTTCACGCGAACATTTTCACCGCCGAACGAAGTGTAAACGTGGCTGGTCCTGCATCGAAGTGCGTTAGTACAGATTATTGATTGAGGGCAGTGAAGTCCATAAAAATTGATTGAATATTCAATTACTTGCAATTTATATGTTAGTTTTTATTTATGGCCTCATTTTGTCAAACGAAACGCAACGAGACGCAGTGTTAGCGAGACATTTTTGCGAAAATTTCACTGCATAGTTTTAGGCGGCTGTTTCACGTATAGCAACAAAATTTGTGTAGATTGTGAGAAAACCTCCTCCAGCCTGAAATCACAGAGCAGCAAAAATACAGGGTGTCTCCCATCTCACCATAATCAAACTTTCCTCGCTATCACAGAACGTCACGACGCCCTCTCGCAGAGGATTACCAATATTTGCTTATTCCTGCTTTTCCTTTTACAAAGCGAGGCCATTCATTTATTAACAAATGAACTCCTTTTTTATAATAAAACATAGGATAGCTAAGAATGAATCCTACATATAATTCCTTTGTGAAACCCACTGATAATTAGATCATTCCGCGCATTTTCGCTTCAAACCATTTTCCCCAGAAAAGAGGGAGAAATTCGTCTTTCAACAACAAGTTTCAATGTAAATGAAGTCATAAGTCATTCGTGTCGAACCCTGGTGTCAGTGCCGGAATTACAACCGAGGATAATGCAATTTATCAACACCAACATCAACATCAACACCAACTTTCATCAGCACCCTCAAAAGCGGTGCCCACTTACCATAATGCTGTTGTTGTTGTGGTTGTTGTTGTTGCTGTTGCTGCTGTTGTTGCTGCTGCTGACAGGCGTCCGGCACATTTTTGATGCCGTTGGTACGCGGCGTGGACAAGCTGCGAAATGACGTATTCAAGTGAAATCGCTTGGGTGGCAGCGGGGCCGCCACGACTTCGCCGTGCGAGTTGAGCGTCGAGTTGAGCGTCGAGTTGCCGCCGAAGATCAGAGCGCGCTCGTTTCGCATGCTCACGTACAGGGTGCGCGTGATGAGAATGTAGGCGGCGCAGAGTATCAGCAGAGGCAGGATAAGCAGGAAGAGGTCCAGCAGGATGTTGTAGGAGCGCTCGTAGCCGATGCTGTCCTTGGGCCAAACCTCGCGGCATTTGCGGAGCCCTAAAGAAGAAGAAGGGGAGAAACGGCATAAATCACTGCTAAGATTTTAAATATTGCAAAATCGAAGGCGCGCAATCAGGTTGGTCTGCCTCAGGTTGGAGTTTCGCTCCTCTTGCTTGCCCTCGTTTCGCTCCTCTTCAAGGGTTGACGACTGTATTAATTGCTTGCGACAGAACTCACTCGCCTCAGCCTTTACGACCTCAGCTCTAATTATCATTTTCTATAAGCTGATTTGGCTGTGGTGCCCACTTGGTGCACCCTGAGGTAGAAAGAAGCGCGGTTCGGAAGTTTGTGCTTCGGTGAATATTATTTCTGAAGATGGATTCTCAGGGATTTTTCTTTTACGAATGCTTTGATGAGTTATGGTAGCTGAATTTTGCATTTTAATAGAGGCAACTTTTCCCCCCTAGCTTTTCTAGTGATTTATATTCTCTCTCTTGTCTCCTTCTGAATCTCAATGCGACCTTTGGAAAGTTGAAATAAAGCGGATTGATATTGGAATACAAATGAAGTGAAATTGAAAATTATGCAATGAGTTTCTAAGCAGCATAAATGCCTCCATAAATGAAAGTGTGGCACACCTGCCTTCTGTTCGGAAGGAAGAGAGTTAATTTCGAAGTCTCATCGAAGGCCTTCTTTGAGTTTAATCTGGCAGACGACTGTAGATTTCAGGAACTAAGCCAACTGAAACAAGGTCTCCTCCCCTTCAGTTCGAGTTCTTCCCGCAATTTCTGTCGTTTCTACACACGCATCTTCCTTCATGCATCAACTCACAACTCTCGCGAATATTGTAAATAGTTAAACAACTAAAGTGGACGGCATTCGAGGTTATATTTTCCTACCTTGTCTACTCGTCGGTATTAACTGGCTGAAAATGGCAATGGGCGCCATGCAAACGATGCTGCCGATCCATATGAAGCCAATTATTTTGTAAGCGTGATTTATGGTCTGCCATGTGCGCGAACGCAGCGGATGGCAGATGGCGTAGTAGCGTTCGCAGGATATGGCCACCAGTGTCCAGGAGGAAACAGCAACGGATGTGGCTGCAATACAGAAGACAATCTATTAGCTATGTTAGCTGATATTTGTGAAAGTATTTACATGTCACTTGATGAAAATGAAATCAGAATTGAAGAATAATTCTTATTCTCGTCACTTCGATTGGAAGCGCAAACGTAAGGACAACAAGCGGTATATCGGGCTGACATATGGTGAGCAATGCATTGCAGGCAAATAAACTGCGCTAATGAGTTATCGCGTTGGCGATTTGTCGCACCAGCGATTTATCGCGCTAGTTATTTATTGCGCTAGTGATTTATCGCGTTTCAATGCGGCAAAAATTAGCCGTTGTCAAATTGTTATTTGAACAAAACAAGAAACATCCTCTCTTCAACGAATTTACAGAAATAGCGAAATTTGCAATTAATCTGCAAACAACTTGAGATTTTCAAGGGCTTTTTAATGGGCTAAAATCTCACATAGACATATTTAATCGCCCAATCTGTTTTTCGGCGCGTTCATTATATATCTTCAAGCCTCTTTGTGTCATTTAAGCTCTACCGAGCCTGTTAGAACTGTAGGTGCATTTTATTTCTTGCTCTTAATACCTAATTGGCCATTAAAACTCAGAAAGGAGGAAAAATGAAAGATAAAGAAACGAAAAATCACGACCAGAAGACGTTTTAATTTATATAATTAAACAAAATATCTACTTTTTCAGAAAATCTCTTCTGTAGAAAAGGAAAGCTAAATTAAATTAATCAAATTTCATAAGATTAAAATAAGGTAGTTATAAAATTCTGAATGAATAATTTCTAAAGTTTTATCATTCGTAAGTCTCTGCGCAGAAGATTTATTATTTCTCCGTAAAATTATTTCCATAAAAACCACTTGACTGCCGCGTGAGTCGCAGAGATTAAAATTTCAGGTCCATTTCCATCGCAGGCAAAGGATTCTGCTTGAGTTTCGAAACAGAATGCAAGGCCACCGCTTTCATGATGATTTCTTTTTCTTTTTTCTTTTATGACGACTGTTATGACTCACTCGAGAAGTGTTGTCGCAGTGCGAAAGGATTCATTAAGCACTCACTTGTCTCTCGTGACCGCAAGCATCAAAGTGCGCACACTGTGCCCCTCTACTCTGGTCTCCGGGCCAAGCAGGTCTGCTGTGGTTACGCTACCTCTACGCGTTTCATGGACAGTCGCGGGAGGCGTGAGGGACTCGACTTGTTTTCGCTAGAATTTTGTGAAATCACAGAAGGTTTCACTTCGGATTGTGAGATGGAGAAGCGAATGGCTTCAAACAAGTGGAAGGCGGAGTGTGTTGAACTGTACCGTCGTCGAACAAGGTACGAGATCGAGGCTGATATCAATATTTTATCCTTGGATTTGATCCTCTTCAGAATTCTGTGACTGTTTCTACTTTTGACTCGTGTTGCAGGGGACAATTTTTAGAATTAAAATTTTTTTCCTTCTTTTGAGCGACGAAATAGTAATTTCAACTCGGAGCTCATAAAGTGCAGCGGAATAAAATGAGTGAATGAAAGCAGCAAAGGATTCCAAATGAAATAAATGGAGTCGAATGACAATACTCAACACAGTGACACTTGTCATTCGAATGACATGTGTGACAAATTTCAATGACAAAAATTAGAAATTATTTGTTATGAATGACATGCGTTAAAGTGATTAATGATGAATGATGACAAATATTGAGCAACAAAACATCTAATTGAATGTGTGATGATGTGAAGGCAATACAGTTTTGTCTTGCAAAAGCCACACGAGGACGGACACGGACACCATGACGACATTCTAAAAGCCAATTCACAGCCACGAATTTTGGGCTGTCATCGCAAATTTGATTACAACACCTCGGTTAAGGACGTTTCTCAAACAAACGTGAGTCGTGGAAGCGTCCCGAAATAACTGCACCATTTTCTGCTACACCTAAGCCGTCCTTATGCGATGATGAGCAACCAATCATCACGTTCAACATGTTGAAATAAAATTAGGCGTCCTCGTGTCAATACGACGGCGATGAGGAGACGAGTTGTGTCACCAGGAGGGGGTGGGTGGGGTTGACCGGGCGGTGACCAGAGGTGGTGTAGAACAAAAAAGCACAGTGAGTGGAGCTTACAAAACCCAACTGGTACTTGAGCGCCAGGGCAAGTATAACTTGGTGAAGAAACGCATCAGGGACGAGCGAGTATTTACGGAGGATTATCGTCGCTATCGAGGAGCAGATTTTCTGCAGGTCGCTTTGTGTCATCTTCGATAGGAAAAACATGCGATTGCAACAGCATTCGTCGTCATTGAGTGCACATGATCCGCTTTACAATTTCTTCTATGCGATGCAGAAGGAAGAAATAGCAGGTTTCAACGATTCTTTCTCTCTAGCTTTTCTTTTTTACACACGTTGTGTGCTACTTAAGTAGGACAGCTTATTGGCGCAGGTGTACTAGTTGCCGTTATATGTTTCCATTAGTAATAGTTGCCGTTATATGTTTCTATTTACAATCGCATACATTTAAGCTTGTCCACGGGGTTTACGGACATCCTTGGATGTTATTTTCCTTCGCATGTACTATATTGAGACACAAGTGTAGCGGCAACGTTTTGCGACTCGCTTTGACTGCCACACCTGACCGCAGTCGATCAATATCTCGTTAGTGTTGCCTTTTAATTGAGCTCAAAGCGCATCGGAAACTGGAAATAATCTGTGTTCTTTCACCGTAAATCGTTTGTGTGAGAATGAATTGATTTGATTGCCCGACACAATTGTTGTGTATCCATTAAATTCGTGCTAACTGAAATGCACATTTTGGATTCTTGCGGATTGAATCGAATATCATCGGTTGAAGTCAAATGGATTCGATGAAATTTTCATACACGCCTCAGTTGATTTTAACTATTAATGGCATTCACTGTGATTGAATGAACTTTGAAGGTGAAAAGTGGATATTTTCAGCGAGATTTATCAGTCTCTCATTCACAACTGATGACTCGCTGCGTGTAAAATGTAAACTTCGCTTCCCTGCGTAATTTCTCTCATCAATTTCTCTCATCAACTTCCTCTAAGTTTCAAATAAGACGGAGTTGGTAGTTGTTGTGGCGTTTGTGGCGATGTAGCCCACAAAAAGCAGTCAATATTTCAGAAAGCCTTTCAGAATCTCTGAAATCCCTGTCATTGATAGTTACTTTGAATATTTCATCAACCCTCACAAAGCACTCAATTCATTTCAATTACTTGAGAGAGCGTTTTTCGGAAAGTTTGCGCGAACTTAAGCCATCATCGACGCAGTTGCCGGCCGAATTATCACATTGTGACAAATTCAAACAACTTTTTTCAGACGTCGTGTAGTCGTGGCAAAACTTTGTCGTTGCAACAGAATTTACTATAAATAGTAGTAAAAAAGAGGCAAACATTGGAGAGAGAACTCCGAAAACTGGAATTCCACTGAGAAGTTTCGATGCTTTTGAAATCTTATTTTGAAGCTTTCATGGAAATGATGAAATCTGGTTGAAATTAAATTGTGTGACTCCAATTCATTTATATCATATAGCAGACGGTACCATTTTAATTAGAAATAAATATTTCTAAAATACGCTGGCCTTCCATTTAATCGAAATGAATTTGATAATATTTAGCGTAGTTAAACGCATTGAAATAGAAAGTAAATGAAATCAAAATTTTTCTGTGCCTTTGTAACAAGAAGAATATTAAAATAACACCGACACGGTATCGATGTAAAACTGATACCATATCATTTCATGGTTCTCTAACGTTAATTTTCAATTTTCCTTTACCAAAATGATATTAAAAGAATGATATTGCCATAATATCAAATTTGATATCTTTCACAATCGGCCGATTGTGTAGGAAAATTCTAAAATTTACGGCGTTTTTTGATATTTTTTTGTTTCAGTGCAGGTAAAACATATAAAAATTGAGGGGAGTTTTTAGACTGTAGAGTCTGCAGAATCCTCTTGTGGAAGAAGTGCATACATTAATCTCAATCGTGTGCACCGCATTTAATAAATTTCAATGAAGAATTCTTTTGAAATAGCTCGGATCGATTGTGAATTCGGGGAGGCGGGATTTCAAATGAGGACACGCATGGCAGTATAAAACCCAATGCTACACATCGTGGAAGGACACCGTCAATATATTCTTTCAGACGTACGAATTCGGAAAGCAAGCGTGTATCACTTCTGCCGAATTTCCATTTAACAACCTTTTTCATTAGCTAGGGCTGAGGGCAAATTAAATTAAAAAAACTTTTAAAATCTACATAATCTACAGATATATAACTGAAAATGTCATTTCGCCGCAGTCGGTGCTAAAAAGTAACATCGAAATGTTTGGTATTTTAAAAGGAAGAAAAATGGTAGCGCCTTTTTGCTTTCTTTTACTTTATTTTGTTCAATTCTACTCGTACTCCGTTTTATTCTACTTCATTTTGTCTTGCTGTACCTTTTCTATATAATTCAGTGCTTAATTGGCCTTGACGCCTTTGAGCAACAAATTTTAATATTATTTCTAGTGCCATAAATACGATGCTTTGCCACACTTTTCACTCCATTTAACGGTCTGAGCGCCTCGAGGTTTTGTGCGCGTACATCGAGGACCTTTCGGTAGACAAACACACGACGCACAGCAGAAGGATAATTCGGTTGAGGGCTTGGCAATCGCTTAAGAGGCCTTTTAAAAGCAATGCGACCCCCCCCCCCCGCCCCGCGCCATCCTTTTCAGAAAGTGGGGAACGCAGAGAATGGATGCAGTTATCGTTGCTTTGTGTGAGTTTAGAAAGCAATGGCGTCCCGATTGTATTTAAAAATACAACTTTATAATAGTTAAAAATACAACCTTATAATAGTTAACGATGCCTTTTCGAACGCGGGCTGTCGAAACCTTTAAGCGAGATGTAAACCGTCACGACTCCCTCTTTCCCCCCTCCCACTAATTTGTTGGTCATCCCTTCGGAGCCAACAAATGCTTTGCATGGACGGAGGGCATCCCCTGAGCTTGGTTGCATCTGCCATGAAAACGAGAGCGAAAATTGAATCCAACAGTTTGGCTGCGGGTGACAAACGCAGAGACGCACGGTTGTCGGCTCAAGATAAGCAAAATCCGGCCAAGTTTCTCTCGCTCGGCATTCATGCGAATGAAATTCGACATAAAGTTCAGGCGATTTGATGTTTATCCAGCTGTCTGGTGATTATTTGCAAATTACAACTTCTTAAAACTGCAAAGACTGTAGCAGATGCTGCTGCCGCTGCTTCACTACTTGAAAAGTGTTTCACAAACAAAGACGAGACCTAAAACTCTTCACGCCTCAGGCGGTGAATTCATGACGTTGTCGAAGATAATTTAGAATTTGAATTTTATGTGCTGGAAGCTATCTAAATAGACAATCCAAAAGCAACATTATTATTGCATAAAATTAGATGTGCGAGTTGAGAGAGTTATTTGAAAAGCAATTTGAAAAGTAATTTGAAATCGATGTTTCACTTTGCTCTCTCTCTCTTCTCTTGGCAGAAAACTAAGAACACAAGGGAGGGAGAGAGTGAGAGAGGGAGCGGTAGAGACAGAGAAAGAAAGATAGAATAAGGATTCTTATTTTTCCATGTTGAAAAGTTTAACTTTTGTTTTAAATCTACGGGAAAGTTTTGCCCTCAAAACGCTATGAAAAATAATTAAGTTCAAGTTAAACAACTGAAATATATTAGCAATTTTAATGAGAAAATGGGAAAACTGTTGCTCTTAGTGTGGACGTGGCCATTTTAACGTAGTAAATGCGAGCAAGGATAACAAAACATCATCATTCGTGGGATGAAGGACGCCAGCAAGAACGGAATAAATTGTTCGCAGAAAAAACCGCTTCACACCGCTATTTTAGCAAGAACACAATTTTTCTAAGCACCCTATTCTCTCTGCAGTAAGGATATTTTAAAGGAATTTAATTCATTATTCACCAGGCAGCATCTAGAGGAATCCTTGAAAGCAAGGAGAGCAAGGAAGGCCATGCAACGGAAGGAGAAGGAATTCCAGCTTGTGTAGAAAGAGCGAAGAATCGAGAAGATCTGCGATATCAAAAGTATTCGAAGACAACAACTGTTAGTTGACACATTTAAGCCAGCTTTTAACACTGCAAGAGGCTTGAGTTTGACATTTAATCGTAACGAGGTGCGTTCAGTTAATTGAAAAATAAAATTATATGAAATTCAAGCAGTAAGAAATGCTTAAAAAACTCGTATCATTAATCTGCGAAGAACTTGATAAGTCACATGTGACGAGTTGAATTATCAACTGAAAAAATTAGTTTTGTTGCCGAACTTCTTTGATTCCAGTTAAGGAAGGAACTAAACTTGCGTGCAGTGGCTTTGAGTGGCTTGAAGGATTCTTAATTACGAGGCGAGTTCGTTGAAGTGTGCATGAGATTGACTGAAGTGTGTAGAATCGAGCAACCAGATCGAATGTACAACTGAACGCCCAGCCAGCGCCTCCGGACGAATTGAATCCCCAAAGCCATGTGTAGCAACCCCCCGCAATCGAATTCTTTGCAAGCGACAGCAGTGGAAAGAACATAAATTGGGTTCCTTCGGTTCGAGTGACTGCCACCGCCCTTAATGCACTTGACAATTTTCACTGTACCTCCCTGGAACTTTAAAACTTTTTAAATATTCTAACTACGAGTATCTAAACATTCACTCATGACTTTCTTTATCTCTAAGTGTAACTTTTTAATTAACTTTTCATTAATCAATCGAAGTTTCTCTTCGTCACTCTTGGGATTCGAACCCGCGACTCGGGTAACCGATGCGAACACACAGCCATTTCCTACAGTGCGTTCGTGTCGATAAGCTGGATTAGAAAATCGGAAGGGAATTCAGGATTTCGTTTCTATTTCATTGCTGAATTCAAGTGTATTAAAACAGGATTGAACGTTCTTCAGATTTCATGCTGTACTTCATGAAAGAATCAAAGAGGGGTGAAGAATAGCTCTGCTGGCTTCCTACGCTTTCATGTGAACCGACTGGGATCAACAAAATGATTTATGAAATCCGCCCGCTATTTTCCAACTTGATATTGTTAGAACAGAAACAAAATTGCTAAATTACTGTGTAACTCTTGAAGGGAAATATAAAGCACAGAATGTTGGTTTCGCTCGTGGAAACATAACAGCAACCATAGCAGCAAAGCAACAAAAATACAAACCGAAAATGGAAGTTACTACCACCGATGGCGAAGTTTTAACTCAGTCCCACCAAACTAGAGAAGCTCGGCGATGTGGTTGCAATAACGAAATCGGGATGCCACCGCAGTATTGAATCGTTCCATGGATGTTTCTCTGACGCGGCTAAGTGATTCTGTGTACAGTGAGGTTATCCGGAGGCTCCTGACTATGATTGAAATTGATTAAAAGTTCGCCTTTGTAAAAACCTGTTGCAGTTTTAAAATGGTTTTTAGATGAAACTTTCAGCACAACCTTAATTTTCAGCGTTCCTCATTGAAGACAACCGCTCCTCGAGCAAACTAAATGAATGAAAAGAGTATGAAATGCGAGTATTCTGAATAATATTGTGGTTAATTAGAGTGTAAAGCGAACACTGGAGTGCGTAGTCTGAAGTCGGTGCTGGTAGGCCAGAATGAATGGTAGAGTTGCCTTTAACATCTTAGTTTATTTAAATGAACCATTACCATCAAAAGTAAAGAGAACTGGACGGGTTAAGAGACTTTAAGGCGGGTTAAATCTTCTTAATGCATTTTTTTACAAAGAGAAGGTGGGTTTTTATTGAAGCACTCTTTTCCCTCAAATTCTTAAAGCCACAGCTTAAGGGATTTCTTTCCAGGAGGTGGTCGCGTGATCTTTTCACTCTATTATATAAAGATATATTAAGATATGAAAGCAGGACAAACGCCACTGAAATTCCTCATCGCCCCTTCAAACAATTTAATAACCAGTTTAATCTCCTTAAGCGGGATCATAACTATTTGGAAATATCAACAATGCCAACGATAAGCTAAGATAAGTCGTGTCACACAATAACACCTGCACCTACTTAATATTCAGAGAGGACATAGCAACCCACTCATCAGGCAGCAGGAACTTGGCTCCTTGTACCTTTATGTCCCCGAACACCCCACGCTAGATAAAGTTACCAAAAGAAAAGGTTCGAGTAAAGATAACGAGGGGCACTGCGAAAAGGGAAATCGACGAAGGGTAGATTAAATTGAGGTTGTTTTGGAAAGTGGAAAATACGCCCTACAGACCAAATTGAGGAAATGACTTGTTGGTTTCTGTACTAGGCATATTAAAGTTAAAGGAATCACGTACACATTTTTCGTGTCAGGAAATCACTGAGCTAAGAATTATTTCTGCCCGATTTCGACATTTGGAAGTCATTTTAACCTCAAATTAGTGGCATTTTAACCTCAAATCAGTGGAGAATTGCTGACACACTCTTTATAAATACGACCTTTGCTATTAGAGCTGAAAAGGTGAAAGGAATAATAATTTTATTTCTTCTCCCACGCATTCGTTCCCTTCATTCCTTACTTGGTGTTTAGGACTCGGAAGAAAACTTTGTGGCTGAAGGTTACACGTTACAGTAACTGAAAATCGTATAAATTCAATAAACGTTTTGAAACTTTAAGTCTGCAAATTGCGTTTGAGGAAGAGATTGTGGAAGGGATTGGGGAGGAAGAGATTGTGTTAAATTTAATTGGAATGGCTTTTCACCAGCTCTCCCTTCTACGCTTTCTTCCTGAAAGTAGTCCCGCCCACAACGAATGGCTTGCCAAGGGTGGGAGGCATTTATTTCCGCCATCAGCATTTTCACAAAAATTCCCTTTAAACGTCTCGTCCACACGGTGGCTGCGATTTGCACCGGCTTCTTGCTGAGGTGTCCCAGCGAATGAAACCTCTGACAAAAAATTTGAGGGTCTATTTGGTGCTTTTCAGCTCAGGGGTGTGTACTCGTGTTATTTGCAAATGCCGTGAGCAAATAGAGTGTTTTTATGATGTCGAACTTTAAAATCTGAGTGTGCAATTTTCCCTATTTATATTCAATCTTGATATCGGTGCAATAAACCGAGTGCCATCCCACTTCGCACGGCAATGTCAATCCCAACAGAGTCAGAATTCAAGAACATAAGTAAATGCCTTGTGAGGGGAATGGAATCTCTTTTGAATACTAAATGGGCACATCGGAAAATTCCGCGAACACCTACGCTGTTTTATGCGAGGAGTTAAGGGAACAACAGGAAAAGGAATCCGAAATTACTCAGCAGGAATGCATGACAAACGAAAAAGTACGAAAAGTATTTATTTTGAAGCTTTTAGCCTGATTGTCACAGTTTTAGAGATCCAGTGGGGGGAACACGTGGCTCCACACTGTGGGTGGACGTGGAATATTATTGAAAGTACTGAACATCTCCAGTAATTCATTCCGCCTTCAGAAATATAGTACAGTTCTTGCACACCAAATAATAACTAGTTTTTTTTTCGGGCTAACGACGACCACATGTTCCACCCTAACCTTGCCGTCGGCACTATTATTGCCCCGTTTTGTGGTCCTCTAAGCCTTAATAATGACTTGCGTTGCGTTGCGTTGTCAGCTTCCGATTTTTCCACACAAATGAACATTCTGGTGGTGCATACAAATGATGGCATCACGTTATATTAAATCAGAAAATTCATAGAAATCATTTTTCTTCTCGCCTCTTTCGAGTACAGTGCACATTATTCTGTGGCCTGGTGTGGGTGTTGCCACAGCGAGGAATTTCGCCTACACCTACGCCTTCGTGTAATTGTTTCTTTCATGGAATTTTCATACAGTGATCTTATGTATCTAAAAAAGTCCTTCATAGCAATGCATACAATAACATAACCTAAAAAATATCCACACACTATTCTTCATAACCGTTATAGAAGCCGAATAACGTGCCGTGCTAACTGCTTTCATTTAACTTTACGGCCGTTTTCACGTGAAAGCGTTTTGAAGTTTGACAACCATTTGACAATCGTCTTCACTTTCAAGCCTTTTTGTTTCTCCAGCAGCAATTTTGTGTAAAGGAACTTGAACCGTGAGGGTGGGGGGCAGGGTGGGGAAGGGGGAGTGGCATTCGCTGAATCTCGTAAATTTTCTGAGTACGCAACTGGCCTCCCACACCAACTATTTGAGTTTATCTATGCAAATGTGGATTTTTGAGGGGTTTTCGATTTTAGCAAATGAACAAAAAGGTGCTTTTCATACAAACAAACGCAGTTTCTCTAAATAAAAGTTTGGCAACACTACCTGATACCCCCCGTGGACGAAAATGAAATGAGAGAAGAGCAGAAAAGTATTTTATTTCAGTGCCCCACACCACCCGAGGCGACCGAGCATATTAAATTTGTTCTTCCCTTTGTGATGCGCTGATATAGAAATCCTTATATAGTCTTGTTCAGCGTGCCCTCCTAAGCCGATTTCACAATGTTCCTTACGATTTCCTCTAGCAGCAAGCAGCTTATATTTCATCTGACTTCATAACTCAATCTAAGGACCAAAAAATTTGTAGCAAAGAGCATAGATAAGCCTGAGAAAGCTGATTAAACGTATCGCAATAAAAGGTTGTTAAACACAAAAGCAGCTTTTATCGACAGAGTTATCGCCGATTTGCTGCTGGAACCACGTTGTGGCACCCCCAAGCTTCAATGTCCTGCATGATTTTTTAACTGCCTTTCCTTTGCCAACTCCTTTTATTTTTCGTTCTTTACTTTTAATAGCCTTTTAATGGCCTTGCTTTAAATTTAGTGGCCAGTAATTATACAGGGCGCTGCTAATTACGACGCCGCTGTTGATGCCTTGGGTTTGGTAAAATAATCAGCATCCTTTATTCAATTACATTCGTATTTACGTCACATTAAAACTTAAATGAAATTCTTAAACGACTTCGTTCAACTCTATTAAAGAAAAGAACTCTTTTAAAAGTTTCCCAAACATTTGAAGTTCAAGAAACCCGTCTCCGCGATACGCGTCCAGATTTCCATTTAAAAAGGTCACTAAATGCTTTCTAAAATCTTTCGCAGACGAAACGCGGTTCAACACACTCACTTCACTCTGGCTTTCAGGTCATCTGCGGGGAAGGCGGTGCGTTGAAAGTGATTTATCATCACAGATTCGTTTAGCTTTGAGACGCCCCAATCAATCCAGGAAAATTGGTGGCGAGTGGAAACGAAATAGTGACATATTTGGGTAATGGAACGTACGTATTGTATGTGTCATTCGTTCGTCTCTTAGTCATTCTTACGCAGATTGGTGCAGCTCACTAATTAATGCGGCCGCTTTCACGGATGCCAGGAATGACGTAGGTTCGACACAAGATTCCTGAATAAATTCCAGCACAAGAGGGCGCTTTGAGTTCGGCTAATTGAGTGGGAGTTGCACGCGAAGTCCTGCATCGCTTTTGTCGAAGGATTCTTGATATTGATAGGAAACGTGAAAGTTAGTTAAAAGTGCGCGCGGAAAACGACCACAGACGGATTTCATATCTTTCAATATGAATTCCATGTGCTGAAACGTATATCAGGATTAAGCCAGGCGATGTTTTTTGAAAACAACGCGAGTGAAGCCGCGGGTTTCACATAAATGTTATTATCGTCCGACCGTCTCACTTCCTTCTCACTTTCGCCAACTTTTTGATTCACTTTGTCAACCTCAAAACTTTCTTTTGCGCTTCCGAGACTCAAAACAGCAACAGTTACGAGTCACCGAAAATGGAAAAGTTTAAATCATGGAAATGCGGGAAAACATCTGGTAAGAAGGGCAAATAAGTAAAGCAATCCGCGTTAACTAAATAAAACAAAGTTTTACAATGGTTCTCTTGGCTGATGTGATGGTATAACTTGAGAGAATCATTATTACCTCAGCTATTCCCACTGGTCTGCACTGGATTTAAGGTCATTTAGCATTAGCTTTTTTTTACGGCAGAGACTATAATAAGTCCTCTTCTCCAGCTTTAACTTCAACACGAAGATTATATGCGAAGAATAAAAGGACGAAACAGAGTTCATTTGGTGCGTCTAGCATCGCATAAGAAACTTGACTCCAAAAAAGAATTCAAATCGACACCCCCTCCCACGGAGATTTTTCTAATAGAATTGCAGCTACTGTGTGAACAGATGCGTGTTTGTGGCTCATCGAATGATGAGTTACTGTAGTGGTAACCCAAACGATTTCTTCCCTTGGTTCACATAAACTTTCATTATTCCCTTGGTTCACATAAGTCACGAAATTAAGCCGAAGCTTCAGGTAGAATAAACGGCCATAGTTTTGGACAATTTGTGAAATCACCACCAACGCACGACGATTTCGCGTATTACGCACACTCACAGGACGAAGAGAAGTCATCGCAGACGGAGCAGGATTTTCTTCCTTAAGCAGATTTAGTTGGTGCAAATAAGAAGTGCAAATGTGGGGGGATTTATTAAAAATAAATCCACTGAAGCCACTACGTGCTAGCTCCAGTTTACTTTGAGATGAAAGTTGTGAGGGGAGTTGTGAGGAGAGCTGTGTGGAAGGCTGTGGGGAGAGTTGTGTGGAGAGTTGTGAGGAGAGTTGTGAGGATAACTGTTTGGAAAACTGTGAGGTGAACTGTGGGAGACACTGGAATGCTGCGCCTCTTTTAGTTTTAAAATACGCCCTCAAAAGCGGTCGGCTTCACAAGCGAATCCCCGACAGTGAGTTTCTCTAAAAAAATGTTGGTCATGGCCTTCACCTCCAGCACGGAGATGGGGGTCCCACATAAATTGATTTTCCGCAAGCGATTACATCAAAAATATGCACATGCAGCTGCCACACGTATCCCACATCATTTCCTATCCCAACTCCACTTCCATAACTTCTGTCGCAAGCAATTGATTCACCGTATCTGATTGAACACTACAAATGACAGCTACGCACTACTATTTGCAGCTACAGACTGTTATCAGCTACTATTTGCATTTCTCATAATATTCCTCACAATAGTGTGCTTGAACTTAGAAAAGGGATTTTTATCTTTTAATACTTTCCAAAAGGAGTTCGTGGTAAAATATTTAAATTGAGTATAGATTTCATCAACTTCTGCTGGGAAATCCGTTTCCACGCCGCTCTGTCGGTAATCTTGTGCGACAGATTTGACATTAATGGGTGAATTCAAGGAGCCCCTTGTATGCTGAAACACACATAGATGGTGTTTTCAGATTCCTTTTAATAAAACCACTTTGAAAATCCCCCATTCCAACGCCTCACTCTCCACACAAACGTACCCGTTGGAATTTCATCCAGAAGTGTAAAAAATCGGTACAGCGGCACTCACGAGAGAAAATTGTAATTTAATGCATTTTACGGTTGTCACTCAACAAACTCGTATCCCGTCAGCAGCTGGCGCCAAAGCATCATCGCCCCATACCGTCCAGCCCCGTCCCACTCCGCCCCAGGCCGTTCAACCCACACTCACCCTGCGAAAATTGAATTAGTTTGCAGAGGAATTCGCCGAATATGAAGCGTCGCAGCAGCGTCCCCACCAGAGTGATCGGCATGCACAGCACACCCAGCAGAATGTCGGAGATGGCCAGGTTCAGCAGGAAGACGTTGGTGATGGTTCGCATGCGGCGATCCTGCACCAGCGTCGAGATGACCAGCAGGTTGCCCACGACGGCGGCGAGCAGGAGGATGCTGTAGCAGGGAATCAGCCAGATGGGGATCTCGGGCCGCGTGCCGCCGGTAGCACTGGACGAACTCTGGTTGCCCGCGAAGCCCAGGAAAATGGCACCATTATAGCTGTCGTTGGTGGTGGTGTTGCTGCTGTTGTTGTAGTTATAATTGTAGTCACCGTCACTGCTATTGTTGATTACACTTGACATGATTTGGCCGACAAGAAAGCGGGTCCTCAACCCGCTTCTGTTGATGCTGTCAGTGATGGCAGCCATTGAGTCGCGGAAATACGAGACGAGCCGTTAAATTTATTGAAGCCGTAAATTGGCAGGTGTGAGTGAAATGTTTCTAATTAAAATTTGTGACTTTTTCACGCTTCTTGTGATTCTTTTACAACATGGATTTTTATTTTTTCGTTCTTACACTTTTATTGGTATTTTAAAGTATTTTTTTTCCTCAATTTCGGCTCATTTTCCAATTTAGATATCTTTTTACATGATTGTTGTATGCTTGTACTGGTCTACTCGAATAGCTTTATTTTGCTAAATTAGTTTTATATTTTGAAGATTTTGTCCTGATATACAATATTAAATAAGTCAATGAATTATTTAATTCAAGACAACGATTTCAAATCCTTTAATGTATATTAAAAATATTGATTTAGGTTGATTATCATTCACATTTATAAACTTAATTATTCATCAACAGCGGAAAACTTCTTGAGTGTTCAAAATTCTCAAAATACTTTAATTTACATTCTTTAGGTTTTTACTGAAATTGATTGTTTATTTAAATTTAGTTTATTTATTTTATTTTATTTATTAACTTATTTACGAGATTTAAAATTGAATTTGTATTTTTTCCTTTAAATTACAAATTAAATCGCAAGTTTCAACACACACTTCTCGCCGTTCTCCACACTACTGTCGGCAACGCGCTGCGAACGACTGCAGCACCGAGTCCGCCGTGCGAATCCAGCCGATGCCGCCGTGCTTAACAGCTCGCAGAATTGCAATAATAACATTTTCATGCTTTCCTTGTGGCGGCGGCGCATCTTCGGCTGGAGTTCGTTTTTTGAAGCTCTGATGATATCGTTGTGTTGCCAGCAACATTCCGAACATTTCAGAAATCCCTGGCAACATGTTGCTAAATTATGAAAAATATTTCATCAACTTTCACCCTTTGTAAACTTTCGCTACATGTTGCTACTATTTCTCTAATGTTGGAAATGTTGCAGAAAAAAAAATCCTCTTCTTTTGGCCAAAGAATATGAAATATCTTATTACATATTTTTTGTCTTGGCTCTTTCATATTTGTTTCTATTTACAACATGTTGCTACATACCTCCTCATCATTTTTGGCTTTTTCCTGCTTTAGGAAAATGTTGCCAGGAAATATTCTATGTTTCAAATGCTATTAGCAACAAAACGCAGCAATCCTTCGGGTGCGAGGGCTACAAAAGCGAAGGATTCGTGGAAAAATTGGTCCTCGGTGGTCGGGAAAGGTCATTAAACGAAGTGCGATGCTAAGTGGGATGTTAGAGTCAGCAGCCGCCGTGACCTGCTTCGACCTGCTAGTTTAAAAAATGGCAATACAGTGCTGCAGAAATTACTTGTCAAAATTATTTATGGGAAATGCGTGTAGAAATAACACGGGGTGCTCAACACCTCGTGTTCGCTTGACCCTTCGGTTCACTGCACGAAAGAGCCGCTTCGTGCCGCATTTATAGCCCGAGTTGAATAAACCAGACGGCGCCTCTTATTCGGATGTTACGCTTTTATTTGCAGTTTAGCATAGCAGGCGGGATTTGTTTTCAATTCTCCAATGCTTGAAAAAGTTTTGAATGCAGACGGAATTTGAAAAGCACGATGCGATTCGATTGCAAAGATTAAAAACGCAGAGTCTTTTCGCGGGAATCGCAAGTGGATTCCCCTTGGAAACGATAACTTGAAAAAACTCGTAAAAAGCCTACTGTGACTTTAAACGCCCGATATCATGCAGCCTTTGAAGTGAGAGAACTGAATGTTTAATCCTGGAATCCTCGTACTCTACGCACTCCCAGTTTTCGGAGAAATAAGCGTGATCTACGGATTTCCAACTCATGCGTGTCCACTTCCTTTTTTTGTTTCATTTCTCTTTTTTAAGTTGTCCGGCAGAGTGGGCGATAGCATCTCGACGGTGTGGAGGCATCTAGTAATTTTTGCTGGCCTCTTCTTCACTTCAGTTGGTGATATGCGTGCGCGTGTGTTTGTGTGTTCGTATGTACATCCCACGTTCTACATGTTGTTTTACACGCTCCCACACGGAAGCAAATCCTTGTCGTGCTTCGAACAGCGAAGATCCTTTATTAGCTGTCAAATATATCGAATCGAATTAGACAGCGCATGGAGTTCCAGCGAAAATGGATTCCTGCGCGTAGGATGGCAGTTGGGATTGCGTAGGCGGTTTCGGAGGGGCTATCAACCTCTAGCACTCTCGCCTGTTGACAATTCCTTAACATCTCCTCACTTCTGAGTACCATTACTGAGTATCCTTTTAGGAAACAAAGAAGAAAAAGAAGATGGATGAAGGCGAAGAAACGACAATACTGCTCAACAAGACTATTTAACTTGTTGGCATTTTCTTTTACGCGATATTAAGGACACAATGAGATTTTAATGATGGCCTTGATATCGCTGTATCTCGTTGAACCCAAACGATGGCCCGATATTTCCTTGATCACTTGGCCGCTCGTCGGTTGACCAATGGACTGTAATTTAAATACATACTCGTGCACCCAATATTCCCCCAATAAGGAGGATCGAGTGCTTTTGAAGTAAGGTGCTCAGCCCAGAACGCTCTCCGATTTAATGAAGTTGGCAAGCCGAAGACTGAGGTCACTGAACAGCCTCATTACTTCAATACACGAGCCGGTGACAGAGCACTTCTTCCGACAGCCTAATCCGCTTATCTGTGAGATGTGATTACTCTCGATGTGAGACCTGATGTGAGTTCTGAAAGGAAGGGCGGGCGCCTTCAAGCAGAACTTTGCGCGAAGTAATGAAACCGCTGTGGAACTTCTGGGAATCAACAAGGAGACGTGGTAGAGGTGTTTGCGGCAATCGCTATAGACGGTAGAAAAGTTGAGGAGATCAATTAATGACTTCCACCCAGGAATACACGGTAGAATATTCAGTTTCCTCTTCTTTCCGCTGCCACTCGGTGGTGCAGGTGAAGGTCATGACGCGAACTAAGCGAAAGTTTGGTCGTTTCGTGTTGCGTATGCGGAGGAGTCCCGGTGAGGAGAGGGATTCCGAGCCTTCAGTTCAGAGACTTTTTCCAACGATTTCCAGACAGTTCGATGCTCCAATTCGCTTCTCGAGTTATCGTGATGCAAATATGCGATGATGATGGTGATGCATAGAGTCGTAGTACTCAAATATTGCTTCAGAGATACAAGAGCTGTGTTGTCCAGCATCTCGTTGAAACCACACAGTTGGTTATGTAGGTCCTTGTGAGTTGGGGAGTCACTTTGCAGCTTTCATTGAAAGGTTAAATAAGGAACGGCACACCCGTTTATGTACTCGAATTCGAAGGATTCCCTTGGGACTTCGGCTCGCATTGCAGAACTCGACGTAAACTGAACCAACGACTGAAATGAAGAGTCACCAAGGACATTAAACTTGTCCATCCTCAAGTCGAATTATCGGCACTCGACACTCTACACTGAAGTTTGTGAGGTGACTTGGAATTTCAGGTACATATATCGGCCAAATTTGTACGGCGTCTCCAGAGGAGGGAACCAATTAGCGAGATAGGAAGGTCTAGTTGATTCGTGGAAGAAGACAAGGAAATATTTCAGGAATGCCTCTTGTATTACGTTTTTCCCTATAAAAGAGTGGAGGTGATTTTGTTGGACTTAATTTCCACAAGAACTTAAAAGCCTGGAGTCGGATATACAATACCTACATACATAAAAAAGGTGTACCTTCACGCCGAACTGCGTATATAATATCACTTTCATGATATTATATACGCACTTCAGCACTGAAGAACATCAATCATATTTCATGTCTTTCTGTGCAATAAAAGAAATTCCTCGAGGCCAAATTAATAACTTTTAAAGTGTTTCGCTTTATTTTGATCCATAATTCGTTCTCGTTCCACACTTTCTTCCTGTTTTGCACTGTGTGTCCGTGTTTTTCCCACTTTGCGTACATGGAATATTAATGTGCTCGCTTGGTATTCAGATGGCTTTCGGGATCCTGTTCGTTTCTTCTGCAAGGATTATTGGCGGAAGCCATTCGCTGTTTACTTTTCCCCGACTTTTATCCTTCTTCTTTTGTTTCTTTTAAGAGTTCTTTAGAGAGTCCTTTTGGGAGTCCTTTTGTGAGTCCTTTTGAAAGCATCTTTTTTCCGAAGCTTGATGAATTCTCGCCTTATCTGATTGTTGCCTGATTGATGGCGCTGTGGTTCCATTTCATGTTTCACACGCTCCAGATTTTAACCGAATGGCGAAATATCCAATCAAGTGACAAATTTGAAAGAAATATATAGTAACGCCTGCACATCCTCTTCCAGGTTCAGGGTGTTTGAGGGCTTTATTTTCGTTGTCTCGCGGCATGTAGTGGGTTGAGAAACATTGGCCCACTGTACACATCGACCTACAGGACAGACAACGACTGGGATGGTGGGATATGCTCGTCGTCCTCGTCGTCATACTAATGCGTGCGCACTGAAACCTACGCATTCGAATCATTAATCTGACGGAGGAAATGATGTTGTTGTGGTGCAGCACATTGCTCGTGCGAACAGGACATGAGGATTAAGATTGATCAGCTGACAATGAAACTCTTCAGAACTGAAGTCAGTGCTCACGAAACTGTGTAGCTATTGAGTTGAACGGGAGCGGGAATTGAAATTTTATGCTGTGCCGCGATAACCATGATTGGCTTTTCCTGATTGATGGTCACGACGTGCACGAAAATATTCCATTATGCACTGACCTCAGCCGGATTCGTGGTCATCGAAGCCGAACGCGAGTCGCGCTTCCTTTCCGGCGACCTGGAGATGCTGGGCAAAATTTATTCAGTTATGCGGTATTATAACCAAATAAATAATAACAATAACTAAATTAGTCCAGTGCGATTGCCAGAGGGTGCCCCTTTGGCGCCTTCAAGAAAGGGACAGTGGATGCTGTTTTCACTTGAGCGAAGCCCGATGCTCGCCCACTCTCCCGGAAAATGGACATCAATGTCAAGGTTGTACACATAAAACGAAGGGCACGCAGCAGAAGAACAGAAAACCCGCGTCGTCATGGCCGCTCTGGCTCCAAATAAGATTTCCTCCAGGTTCAAGCATGAAATAGCTGAAAAAACAGTTGTCGAAACACTGGAGAGGAACTACTTGTGCGTGTCAAACTTTGAATAACCGAAGCAACCCGAGGCGGGCGACGAGTTCGCTTCCTCCGTCGTGCGCCACGAACGATATTTCATTAGTAATTTTCTTCCGTGGCGAACGGTCTGGTTTTCGTTGTGCATATTGTGAGACTACAAATTCAGAGAATGGCGGCAAGACCAGCCAACCGACCCCGTTTGAACAATCTGAAGGACATTTTCAGGGTACGTGTGCTGATTTCAGGGTAATGTGTGCGGATCATTTCATTTGCCCTTGTGCGTCTTGCAGAACAACGGCTTGATCCTCGAGTTCCGCACGGAAACCGTGAAACTGCTGATTTACAACCTTTTTATCGTGCTACTGATTGCCAACCAGGAAGTTACTTGGACCTATGAATTCAGTGGTACGTATGCGGTGGTGGTAAGAATTGGCGGACCATTCATTTGACGTTTCAACGAAAATTCTTATTTTCAAGGCCAATTCTAATTTCCGTCTCGTGGTTTTTTTGTCTACTGCGCAGGCGTTGAAAAGTCGAATTTTCAATGCCATTTCTAATTCTCCGTCTACTGCGCAGACTTTGATATCGCAAAGTGAAGTTTGGCTTCATCTTTCGCGTGGAGAGGCTTATGATTCATTTGACGTTTCAACGAAAATTCTCAATTTCAAGGCCAATTTTAATTTACGTCTCGCGTTTTTTTTTGTCTACTGCGCAGGCGTTGAAAAGTCGAATTTTCAATGCCATTTCTAATTTTCCGTCTTCTCCGTCTACTGCGCAGACTTTGATATCGCAAAGCGAAGTTTGGCTCCGTCTTTCGCGTGGAGAGGCTTATGATTCATTTGACGTTTCAACGAAAATTCTCAATTTCAAGGCCAATTTTAATTTACGTCTCGCGTTTTTTTTTTGTCTACTGCGCAGGCGTTGAAAAGTCGAATTTTCAATGCCATTTCTAATTCTCGGTCTACTGCGCAGACTTTGATATCGCAAAGCGAAGTTTGTCTTCGTCTTTCGCGTGTTGATGGTTATGTTTAATTTCAATTTGCAAAGAAAATTCTCATTTTCGAGGACAATTCTAATTTTCCGTCTCCTTCGTTTTTCATCCTCTACTGCGCAGGCATTGAAACCGCAAAGCGTTTCGGTCAAGAAGTCGTTACGCCAGTTATTGAGTCGAAGTTTGGCTTCTTCTTCCGCATGTTGACAGTCCTGATGAACAGCGCAGGTGTATTTGCTATTGTTAACCCGGTAGGTGGACCCTGAGCTACTCGTATTATTTTAATTACTCATATTGAGCTGTGTTGTATTTCCCACGTATAGATTTACAAGTACCGCGAGTTTCTAATGCCGCCGATCCTATGGAATTTCTACACTATTGCAGCCATTTTTGAGAACATGATCGAGGTCTGCTGGGTGATGTATTTGCTGGAGGTGTCATTTTTGAGTATCTTGAACGTAGTTTTCTCCGGCTTCTTCGTTCTTTCAATTCACTCCAAGCTACTCGTGGATGTCCTTCGCTTTTATGATTACTTGAACTTCAGGACTTAAGCGGCCCAGCGACCGCAATTGCAGTGAGATTTTCGTATTCGACAAATTTAAGGTCATCATACTATATCGTACTATATCATACTATATCGTATACTATATATACAACTTTATATACAGTCGTACTATATTGCATACTATATATACAACTTTATATACAGTCGTACTATATTGCATACTATATCTACAACACTGACATTTTTTTGGCGGACAAAATTCACATTTTAGAGAGTTCGTACTTCTCTTTGCATCCATATCATTTATATATTCAGACATACATATATTCAGACATACATATATTCATACACGATTGCTGTAATATTACATACATGATCGCTGATGTATTACATATATGATTGCTGTAATATTACATACATAATTGCTAATATCTTACATACATAATTGATAATTTTAAATAAAATCCAATTTGATTGCTACTTATTTTCGGTGTTTTAATGTGTAAAGGATTGGTATTCAACGAGTTCTTCCCTGAACGAGTTCTGAACAAAGGAATCTTTAATTCTTTATTGAGGCGGTCCATTCCCTTCCCAGCCAATAGAACTGGCGAAGGGTTGAGGTCGGCCACGCGCCGTGATTCCAATTGGTGTTGTGGAAACTCCAACTGTATTCACCTTGGACTTCTTATCTATTCAAATTACTGAGTTGCGGTTAGGCAAAGTGGATCTTTCCGGGTATTTTATCCTGGAAATGGCTACAAGTTACATCTTACTGGGATTACAGCTTTTCCCATTGAACAGAATGGCCACCTTTTACTATTTCCATGCGCAAGACTTGACGAAACAGTCAACGGGGAAAATATTCTTAGCTTTTCGATCCAGTTGAATTTTCGATTCCCTTTATTTCATCTCAGTTTGCATCGTTTCCATTCAGTGAACTAGGATAATGAAGTGGATTTAAGAAATCAGTAAACTAGAATAGTGAACTAAGAAATGTAAAGCTGAATTAGATTCCGTGATTTGAAAATAGTGAAAATAGTAAAATTGTAAAAGTGAGCCAGACTCCGTGAATACGTGAATAATTTAATAGTGACCCAGAAATTATGAACTAGAATGCGAGAACTATAGCTGTGAACTAAAGACGAGAACTGTCATCGTGAACTGGAATCAATAACCATCAATAGATTAAGTGAACTTGCAAGACTAGAATAAGTGAGGAAACCTGATATAAAAGCGAAAAACGCACATTTCTATCAGTGTTCTCTTTGTTACACAATAAGAACCAAAAATATTCTGTGGTTCCGAACCTTGGACGCCACGCGAGTATAGCACGGCTTGGCGAGGAATTCGTCACAGGTGGAATATGCAGTTCATTCTGCGTTTCAGTTGCCGCCAACGAGAGCAACTTGTTCGCATGTTCCTTGAGCGAAACTTTAAGCAAATCCAATTCAACTTGTGCAAATTCTGCCGAAGAACACCACACACACTTCAAGGCAGCGTGCGCCTGGAACTCATCAACGTAATGAGCTGCACCGTAAACCATGTCTGCGAATTAGCATAAAGCAGTTTTCTCTCTATAAACGCTCAGCGAAGCAGTGCAAATTATGCAGCAGAGGCAAGCAAGGGCAAGCAGAGGCAAGCAAAGGCAAGCAGAGGCAAGCAAAGGCAAGCAGAGACAAGCTGAGACAAGCAGAGATAAGCAGAGACAAGCAGATGTGCTGAAAAGTATTTCTTGGCGACACACACCCCACGTTGCGACGGCTGTGATGGAGATGTTGAACTTCTTTTCTGTCCTTTTTCGAGGCTGAAATTGCAATTTAGGTAATTTACATGTCGTTCCACATATAGTGTCGTCGGAGTGAAAGGCACTCCGAGAGAGGGCAGGCATAAATGTATTGCGCATTAAAAATAATAATGTGATGTGCGAGGCTGGATCGGAGTGTTTATAAAATGCAGATTCTTCGCTGATTTTCGGCATTTAGACGATTTCGGCTTGAAGTGGCCTGCAGCAGATGATCTGTGTGACGAGAGGAAAGCAGCAAAAAATTGCTGCTATTTTATCTTTGAGGCGTTTTTCTTAACGGAATTTTTGCTATCAAGGAATGGAAAACTAAAGACGCTTCGCTGGACTCTACGGCATCAAATTTAATGTCAAATTATGTCAAATTTAATGTCTCGTGTCGTTAGTGAGACATGGAGCGGCGGCAGCGAAATGCTTCTGCACCGCGGAATTCCTATTAAGTTTTCAATGTTCTGTGTTCGAGTGAATCTGCTCGCCTACCACACGAGGATGCTGCCTGCAGCGGGATGTGGCAGCATGTGAGAATGTTGTTGGCTAACGTTGTGCGTGGTTTGCTTGTGATTTCGGTCTTTTGAATTTTGAGGAATTAAATAAAAAGTCTTCTTGCATTCTCTTCAAACATTTGCAAGTCTGTTATTCTCAAATTACAGTTAAATTACTTGTTTTTTATCGTTTCTATCGTTCAGCTCGCGAAGTGAATGACAATCCTGTCGCTATTATTTTGCGCATCCCGACCGCATCCACACGAAAGGATACTGAAATCGGAATCGAGGCACTTCAATCGATTTGGCGGAAGCGTAGAGGTGAACGAGGGAGCTTCAAGATTTCCAGTGCAAGCGATGTCATTGCCCATCTGTGCCATAAAAACTAATTTCCGCACAGAGAGTTGGACAATTTCCGGTGTTTCCTAAATTCATCACGGAAACTTTCCTCACAGCGCTGGTTTTCCTTAAGTGCAACAATCTTCGCTGATATTTTTGTGGGGGGGGCGGAACAATATATTGTATTACTAGAACTGTAAAGACTTCCTGGAAATAATTGAAATGAGATCCTCCGAAATGTTGACTCTACAGGCAAAGTATTCGCAAGTTCAAATAAAAGGAGCAACAGAAGTGACACTGGATGGCACACAAAATTATATGTTGAACATCAGAGAAGATCCTGCATAATTTAGTATTCAGCAAGTCAAAGCTGACATCGCAGTGTTGTGAAGTGCTTTCAATTTCCTAACGACAAAGTTTTAACTTTGTTTTGACAAGCGCTCCTGTTTCTGGCGATTATGATTGCCAAACTTTTGCTGCAGCTAGCGATTGGGCGTCGATTCAAGTGCTAGAAGTTATAATTTCAATTGGCGAAAGTTATCCTTCGAAGTGTTTGCTTTGGAGGAAGTTCATCTTCATATAGGATAATCCATGCAATAAAATTATATTAAATCGTAGCGGCGCTTTAAAACGACTCCCTAGTGTCGCTTTGGTCCTGCCGAGAACTTCAAATACACGAAACCTTCCCCTACTTAACATTTCCGGCCGCAAATTTATTCCTTTCAAATTGCGGTCGGCTCTCGGTGACTGTAACAGAAACCTCTGTGCAAAATGTCGCTTTCCCCAATCCCGAACAACCTGACCTGTCGTCCTTCCTTACCGTGGAAGGATCAGCACAGCACAGGAAGGAATGCTACAGGAATTAAATATGGATTAAGTTTTATCAGCTCAGAAAGGAGGATTTTATTATTGTGCATAATTTTCACGAAGAGTTGAGTTGCATCGGAAGATGAGTAGTGAGGTGAATTCAAGCGAATGTTTTTGTGTTAATTCAGAAATAAATCCGCGAAGTTCCCACCCAGTTTTTCAAGACTGAACGTTTATAATTAAATTCTGTAAAGCGAAACTTTGTATGGAATTAAGAAATGAGAGTTTCTGTCGTTGAAAATGACAGGAAAAATACGGGAGGAAAGTTAATTTTAAAGTCTTAAATACAAAGTAAAGCACAGGATTTTATCCACTGTGTGAAACCTTTTTCCAAAACTGTAAAGTGATGAAGTGCATGTTACTGATTTAGTGTTTTTTTAATTATTCCTTCAGTCTTTCATGATGCATATAATTCACCAGTTGTTCATTAAGCTACCTGGATAAAACTTGCCTAAAATCTCGCGGCAGCGAAGGCGTTGGCGTTTCGAAGGGTAGACCATTCACGACTGTAGATCGTTGACGACTATACATCGTTGACGAATGTAATACACGACTGTATGCCATTCACGACTGTAGATCGTTGACGATGTAGATCACTGACGACTGTAGACCATTGGCAACTGTATATCATTGACGATAGTAGACCATTTATGACTGTCGATTACTGAAGACTGTAGAACACTGACGAATATTGTCCACTGACGTAAATAGGCCGTTGATGACTGTAGGCTATTGACGACTGTAGGCCATTGACGACTGTAGATCATTGGCGATTGTAGACCATTCACGACTGTAGACCACGACTGGCTGTGGACCATTCACCACCCTAGACCATTCACGACTCTAGGCCATTCACGACTCTAGACCATTCACGACTCTAGGCCATTCACCACTCTAGACCATTCACGACTGTGACCAATCACGGCGGTAGAAACATAAAATTGATAACAGATTTTCGACGCGACAAATTCGGAGATGCAGATCGGGAAAATAGATACTCCAAGTAGTACACCACATTGGAAGGGTTATGCTACTCAAAGTTGAAGACCTAAAGAGGTCTGTTATTAGTAAGCTGAAGTGTTGAATTGGTATTGCTGACGTGAGGTCGGAAAAGAAGGAGGTTTAGAAGACTCCAAGAGAGTCCGGAGAGTAATGGTATCAACTTACTCAACCACTTAGTGTTTTCCTCTCTCGCTCTCTCGCTCTCTCTCGCTCTCTCTCACTCTCTTTCCCATCCATTTTGCTGTCATATTAGATGAAAACACCCATTTTAATTTAAACACACTGAACGTGATGCTGCACACCGTTTCCATCCCTCCACCTCCTCCACTCCGAAAGCTTAACGAAATTGTTGGGCTGACATAATAAAAATCTGCGCTGTCAGCATAAAATTTCTGGCTACAAATTGCTTTTAAGGTGCCACGACCGCACGATGTGACGGAATGCTTTCGGTTCGCTGCGTTACGGGAAGAACTTCCGGATTAAATGTCAC
The DNA here is from genome assembly GCA_922984085.1 of Sicus ferrugineus. Classification (NCBI taxonomy): domain Eukaryota; kingdom Metazoa; phylum Arthropoda; class Insecta; order Diptera; family Conopidae; genus Sicus; species Sicus ferrugineus. The sequence goes on from OV277351.1 coordinate 23,779,398, forward strand.
GAGTTGCGGTTTTGCCGCCGCAAGGTGTTGTCCTCCAATGTGCAGTAATTCATTTTGTTGCTGTCATATGTGTTGACAACAAATTCCCATTAACGTTTTGGTTTCAAATTTGAGGGAAGAGATTACCGAGATAACACAGATGACACAGATCACAAAAATGAGGAAATAATAAATGCAAACAGTGGGCGTGAGCGAGAGTGAGAGGGGGGGGGGGGAGAGGGGGGGGATCAAATAACTATTAATTCCAACACACAAAGTGGGCGAAGAGGCGGGAAGCAGGTTGTGGCGACACCGCAAGTGCCAAATCCTGACTATTATCTGGATTCTAGTTTGAAATTCGCTTCGCTTATCTCCTCCAGGCAGCCATATAAAAATATAATCACAATCGGGAAATGGAATTCGGGGAATATAAGTCGGGATCTTTCTGTGTTAACTGCAAGAACGCAACGTCGAACAAGTCCATCCACATGTTTATCTCTACGTTCGGTCTATTCAAACACTCAGATGGGGGATTAAAGCCGCGAAAGCACCCCTAAACATCCAGATTTCTGCATTTCCTGCCCCTGTTCTCTTTAAAGTCATCGTCATAAAATCCGAACTTGATGCTTGTGTTTGCTCATCACCGCTCCCCCCCCACCCCCTTCGCAAACATAATCAAATCGTGAGGCCGTCTGTCACCTTCGCCATCCTGCGCCGAATGCCGCGAAGGCGTCAATCAAGGAGTGAAGTTATTGCTCTGCGTACTCAGGAGGGTTTCCGGCCCAACGAACCTCCGACTTGCGTATGTTTGCCGACTTGTCACAACTAATTCGCAGTGTGAGTCGTGAATGGCGCTGCTGGAGCTGTTCGAGCGACGATGCGAAGGCTACAATTTGAGTTAATGACTCACTGGTGAGGGGGAGCATTTGGTGCTCTTTAAACTTTTGACGTCTTGAGGAAAGCAAAGTTTTGCGGAATAAATGCTTTAATTCTCCGATGGCCACCCCTGCTTCGCCATAGGATTCCCTTGCAAGGACGTGAAACACGTGTCATTGTGAGAAGAGAGAACTTGAAGAATTTAACACTCGTCCTCTTCGCTTCCAGTGGCGGAGTGGAATCGGTCCACAGCTGCAGACTTCAGACTTCAGGTTTCTAATAAGCGGCCAGACTGCGGCCTTTGATTGGTATTTGATTGGGATGAGGAAATATGGTTTGATTTGTGAGGAGGGGGGGGGGGAGAAATCAATATCACTTTGCGGCTTTCCTCGGCTTCATGTTATTTGATGACGATGCACGCGGGATGCGCGGCGAAGACGGCGGTAACGCGAGCGTCGGCTGTCGGGAGAGGAGTGAGAATGAGAATTATAATCAAATCCCCTCCCTCTTGGAACGCGATGAGCAGGGACTTCTTGTGCGATGACAGCTGTTTTATCCTAGTTTTTCCTGAATTAAACTCCTCATTTAGTTCTTTCTGAATTAAACTTCCTATTTAGCTTAGATATTTTTATTTAAATTAAAAACTTTCTCTCTCGACTCAATCTAGTAAACTTCTTTCAGGAGATTTTTAAAGGAAAGAGAAAGAGAGCACAAACCAGTGTTTCCATCGCATCACCAACTGTAAATGTTATTCACACAAGTAAATTCCGTTGACTCATATTAAAACAAATCTTCTCTTGTTTCTAAAACTTTGCAAGTGTAAAGTTGAAAAGTGTAAGTCAAGTGTAAAACTTTTGAAGGAAAAGTAATTGGAATTGAAGAGTTTATAGAATTCTGCGCTCAGAGATGGGAGAGAAAGTTTTGATGCCATTTCTTTCCTCAAGTAAACAAGCAGAAAATTAAATATTTTACTTTTCTTCCTCTTTCGTTCGCACGGGCGGCACTTTGCAGGAAGACTGAGGAAAACACGTGCAGAGTGTAGCTGAGTTTCAAGTGCTCGCATTTCACTTAATTTGCTGTGTGGCAACCATTTAATTATCTTTAATTAGAGCTTTGATTCCGTGTCCGAAAGTGGTTGGCTTCACACGCAACGGTATTGAGTGGCCACGCACCCGTGCCGCGTGCCGCGTACTCGCGCGTTTACATTGCGTGACTTTCAGCAGTTGAGAATCTCTTTTCTCTTAAGCGGGAGCACTGATTGAAAAACTCGCGAGAGGGAGAGGTTAAATGCTTGCCAAGGCTGAGAGTAGCTTAGTGGCTACCTTTTTGCTGTTGTTTTTTTTGCTTATAAATTTTTATTCCACATCTTCTACATCTTCTACAGATAAACCTGTCAAGTAATTCTCGTAGTTTTATATTTTCCTTACTTTTATATTTAATTTGGAAATGATTCGCGTGATTTTACTGTACAGAGTTGCGAGCGAAAATTTCTTCTGAAAGTTTTATCGTATCTTCTGAAAGTTTTATCACACACGTGAGAGGAGGGAGAGCATTGAATTTGCTCACTCGTTAGTAACTCGGAAGAGGAGAAGAGCGGAAGAACGCAGTTGAATCATCACTCTGTTTGAATCGTTCGCGTCGAGGAACACCAGAAGCAGCGCTTACAAATTCTATCATCCTGCAGTGGGTGCTGTAAATCAGAAACTTGTTGTTTCTCATTCAAATGCTTTCGAACGACAACAGTTTGTCTTGCTTCACCTTGCGGTGGCTTCATTCCACGACGATTCTGCCGACGACGACGACTCCCCCTTCGCCTCACTTGTCCTCTTTTCCGCTCTCACGACTGACTGTGAATAGACGTTTTCTTTAGTTCGCCGATGGGTGGAGAGACGGAGAGCGCAGGAGATGCTGAAGCTGAATTCGATAGTCTTGCTCAAGGACAACGCCAACATTCTAATTAGTTAGATTGCATTTCAGAAGAGAGCGAATGGGAGCGGAGAGCGGAGCGGAGGCGAAATCCAGCGTTGAGAGCAGATCCATTAAGATTAATCAGAATTAGCGTACCGTGACTGTTCTTGATTGGAGAAGACGTGGAATTGGGAAGCACATATTTTTGCTTTACACGTCATGTTAACCAACTCAAACACTCGCAGTTGAAGTTTCGTCTTGACATCTCAGACGGGTTCCCAGTTATACTCTTCGAAACCTTGATCGCGCAGAGCGTCACCCGCACACTTTGCGTAAAGAGTTTTCTAATTAGAATCCGTTTAAGTGCTGAATTTCTCCACGAAACTGAGATTTGGATGGTTTTTCTACGCATTCCCTTGTACTCAATTGTGATGACATCAGACAGACGGACAGGCAGACAGACGGACAGACAGACGGACAGGCAGACAGATGGACAGATGGACAGGCAGACAGATGGACAGGACTAATTCAATGAAAAAGGTGAGCTTTACACAAAAAAGTTATCCCCACATCAGTTTGCCGTCTTTCTTTGCCCCACACCAGCGGAAGAAGCAATTTAATATATCCTCCTCCCCCTCCAATTTCGGGCGCAGGAACGCAATCAGAAAAGTCGAACACGGTTTGTGCGATATAAGAAGTCGGGAAAGTGCTCAGTAATTGCGTTATGTAAATAAATGAAGGCCCCCGCTTCGACTTTCCCGAAACGCATGAGTTTCTTCCTGCTTTTCTCCCTCTTCTTCAGTAGTTTCAGCAACTTTTCGGCAACTTAATTCTCGCAAACGCTGTTAAACACTTCAAGTAGAGAACTTTGCTAATAGAGACTCATAATCATGCTTTTGTCACCGAAAGTTGCTGACAAAAGCAGCTTCAGCAAAAGCGCATCCGAAATTATCAAAATTTGCTGGCCTGTAGTTACTAATAAAGATTCACGAATAACGATTTCCTTCCCTCGCGAAGTTTCCTTACCTTGCAAAGTTGTAGTGGAAGTGAAAAGTTTACCGAGGACTTGCGAAAATGGTGGCAAAACTTTTCCATTTTGCCAGAACCCAGTTAGACAACCTCGTTCTGGCAACACTCGCTGCTTATCCAAGCGGACGAATAATTAGCGCCTAAAAGTATGCAACGGAAATTATTGCGCTGACTGAGGGTTTCGTTTTTAAATATAATAAAATAAGTTTCTTCTATCCGATTTTTCTTTTCTTTTCTATTCTATCGAACCACTCGAAGGTCGAGCATATAAAATACGCAACATCTGTGTTCACTGAACACCAATAATCGGCTTTTAATCATGAGAAAACATTATTAATCAGCTACCGAAGAGTGAAGCAAAACTAAAGCCCAACAAGCTACAGCTTAATTCGTCTGCGTTATTCGAGGCGTAGCGTGTCCTTGTGGTTGGCTGGTTGGTACAGAGACGCACGCTCACGAAAGTATTAAATTCCAATTTCTAATTAATATCAAAAAACACTTTCTCTACAACTGACATCTGGAAGACGAGCAAGAAGAGAAAGAATCGCAATGATTTAAGCGTTGGAAGGACGAAAATAGCGGCCACCTGCGGCCTTCGCTGCTTTCTTGCGTTTGCTTTGCGTTCTCACAACCAAGGAAAGGCTGAAGGACTTTTGTGTATTAAAGACTTCGCGTCGTACGATATAGAATTTCTTATCAGAAACGATTATCTTGTGAGGAAAACTCTACTGATTCACTGAGGTGACCCATTAAAGGCGGCGATGACGTACGAGTAACTAAGATGTTTTTAAGCAGTACTGCGACAATGCTGGAATTTTGAGTGGCAAGACTATTGTTAAACACTCTGGAAGGGCCATTCGCGTATTTCGATATCCTATTTCGGATAATTAAGGGCGCAGCGGCGAAAATACGGCTATCGTGCAGACATAAACATCGTGTATGTCGCGGAGGGAGTTTCTTCTCAAATCCTAGTCCACTTAAATGGCTCCATTATTCCGTATGTGGTTCCAAGAGACTCCCCCGTCTTACGTCTCCAAACTAAGCGCCCGTATTTTCATCCTATTTGAGTAAAATTTCAGCACCTCAGCTGGTCGAAAGTGCTTCAAACTTTGATCACAATTTCGGTCCCATTATAAAAAAAAGTTGTGAGTTAATGGAAAACCTATAAAACTGTTAATTTCAGGCGTAGGAATCGGCGAGAACATGGAAAACGGAGCGTGATTAGCGCTTCTCTCTTTAATTGAATTTAATGAATAGGAAAAATGAGAACATTGAAATACTGACTGACACAAAAATGCAATTATGTTCACTGGTTTGCTGACCTGAAAATCGCACACCCCCATTCCCTCTAATTGTTCTTTAATTTGAAAAAGAATCGATTTGAAATTAACACGCACGTTGAATCAGCAAATTTAATGAACAGACAATCGATTGAATGCGTTTGTCGTGAGAGTGCCAGTTGTCTGCCGCAGACTTGAATGGTTTGTCCGCTACACGCCAACGCCAACCGCAACAGCAGCCCACAAAGACCAGCGGGGTCGCAGCGAGGGGCAGCCGGAAGCGGTCAACCACAGGCGTCCAGGTGGAAAACATCGGGAATGACAATTTAATTACGATGAGAGGCTTTAAGGATCCATGAGACAAGAGAGAATTTCAACTGGTGGACACACCATTTTGTCGTTGATACGATAATTTCTCTCGGCAATTGCTAACCAGAAGCAATTTCTCTCTGCAATTTCTCTCTGCAACAACTAGCACCAGCAGTTTGAGGTGGGGACTCTCATGCTTTCGTCCTTCGCTAACTTTCGCCCCGCAGGCTTGACAGCACGATATGGCGCGTGGCGCGCGTGACGCTCGTGACAGTCCAAGTAAATCAAAAGAAGAATTCAAAAGCTGCAAATCTTAAATACCACTTCGAGATACTAAGTAATTCATAGTTGCTCGCATATCGAGGTATGTTCGTGAAGAAGTCCACCGAGCTTAGCAATTTAATCCAACTCTTCGAAGGCATCCACGCTTCCCGCCGAAGTATGACATCGTGATGGCAACAACTGACTGATTAGGGACAACAAATCACACGACGGACGCTGTCAGCGGCAGGACTTTTAGTTCATCGAAAGCGAAGCGAGGAAGCAGCATCCACGGGCCTCGCGATGCTGCTTGGGTGCAGCTACGTGATGCTGTGTATAATCACGTCTGATCACGCGGTGGTGCCAGGAAAATCCAAGCGAATGTCGACGACGTCTGACAGACGTTGCAAATCAAGGGAAAAACTTTGTCCTGAGGCATCTGTTGAGGCTGCTTGTGCCGTGTTTGGTGGGCGATTATTCGAGGGACGAGGGCTAGAGAGACGAGGGAATCACGGAATAAAAACCAATATTGCGGTGAACGTTCTTTAATTGTTGGCTGTATTTCGGTGTAAGTCTGTTGGTCGTTCTTCTGTTGAGGAATGTCATATAAATATGACCTTCGGAAAAGAAATACTAACGTAAATAAACGACACCAATAATAGTCCTGCACTTTGCCGCAAAACCTCAAAATCTGTGCAACTGCACTGCAGTCCTCAGTCGTCGTGTAATTTCGTATTTATGAATGAGATGGAGTTCAAATCATCATTTCATTTGCCGATGAGCCGGTGGAGGTATCCCTCCATCAGCCGGTGATGATAATGAGCCCTGAAAGTATCCTTTCGCCGCGATTCCATTCTATCCTTTCGAACACTTTGAATTTCCATCACGTCCATGGAAACGATTTCGACATTAAATCGCAACGTTTAGGGCAATTTTTCACTCTATTCTTCCCATTTCGAGCCTCTTTTGCCGCCTGTTCAGCGTGCCGTCCTCGTCGTCGATGCTTTGTATGCAAGGACACGCACCGACTTCTTCCTTCGTAACATCGGATGCGGATATGTAAAGGTGTTGACTCGGATATCGAGCTGTTGTACGTATTTAATTCTTCACCTTTTGTTCCTTTTCAGTTCCGTTTCAATGAAGGCTGCTTTCCAAGGCTGCCTTTTACTGCTCGATTGATTGAAATGAAATTTCAAGATACCTGAAGTCGTGGAAGAAAGGTTTCAGCCGCGGGAAGAAGAAGTTCCTGTTGTATTGTGGGCGAGTCCCCTGATAATTGCGGAATTAATGCAAGAACTCATTGGAAACGCATTAGCAACTCATTAGCGTGCATTTCGCGGTGCAGAAATGCTGCGACTTGAGGCCACAAGTTCGATATTGAAGTCAATTCTTGCACTGTTCTCAAGCGACTCGATTGCTGGCTAATGACGTTGTATTGTTCGGCGGAGTCTTGAGGTGTTTAATTGCGGTGATGGGTCAGAATGATCCCAGCGGGCCAGGATGACTAACGGCTGCGTCATTTGTGGCGGTGAATGAGTCTCTGGAGCGGTGAAGATTCTCCCAGTGAACGCGAGAAGAATTAGAGTAGAAAAACACTGATATGTTCTCACATAAACCCGAACACGCTGGACAGTTTGTCTGTGACGAGACTTGCTTCAGATTCCCCATTACGGTAGCGTATTTTTACGCAAAATCATCTGTAGAAAGGCGGCTAAAACACAAGTGAAATATGTGGAAATGTGCGATATATGAGGCGTATATAGCCAATATCTTGAAGTGTACGCCTCCCATCCAATTGCTGAGTCTTTTGTTAGCTCGGTCAAGCTGTGATTTTGCGAAAAATCGCCTCCTACTGATAATTGCAGCGCAATCTCAACTATTGTATTGTCAGCCACGTGCGCTTTGTTGCCGGAAAGTTTCCTCGTTGTATAAATACGCAAAATAGTGGGGGAGTATCGTGGTGACACACGGCGAGCGGTGGTTTTTCGCCACTCGAAGAAGATTTTTATACTACAACTAATTTGCATTGTGATCTGATATGCAAGCGCGTAGATTGCCAGAAATTGGATGATTTGACTTCGATTTTCCCTGTAGAATCCCTACATCGGTATGTGTTCTGTATGCAGGTGTGTGTGTGTGTGTGTGTGTGTGTGTGTGTGTGTGTGTGTGTGTGTGTGTGTGTGTGTGTGTGTGTGTGTGTCGCCCTCCTGCTGCCTTATTGCGACATATGTATGCGCATAATTTTCATAATTTCCCTATTCACCTGAGAGATTCACAATCAATCCTTAGAAACGAGCGCTCGACGCAATTACACACTTAATTTAGTAATATAAATAAATACATAAATAACGAATATGGATTCGCGACCGTGTGCAGTTGCTGGCATCCCGAAGAGTCTTCTTGCCGTCCTGCCAATTTCATTAGTGATTTTCGCTGCACCCCCCGAAGTGTTGACTGTGCCATCTCTTCGCTCTCCTGCGGATGCGTTTCCTCGAGCCCACTGCAACAGCCGCCATTTTGAAGTGACAGCAATGACAGCTACTAAAAACAGAAGAACGAGCGACTCATTAAATGCTGTTCAGGCATTCAATTCAAATTAATCGGACGCTTCCAGTGACATCCAAACCGCGCAATACTTCTTGTCATTACAATTATGACATTTGTCGGTGTTCAAGTGCGGCAGCGACAGACAGATGTCTGTCTGTCCGGCGGCTGTCCGTCCGGCTGTCTGTCTGTCCCAACGTAACGCTGGTGCGGCGAGGGACGGCTCGGCTCGTGGCGCTGCGGACACCCTTCGCTGATGCCGTTTAACGTCGTCATTATTCATCGCGTTCCAGTTTCAGCTTTCGCGTTTTCGGCGCTTTCGTTTTCGCTCGTTCGTGAGAGTTTCTCGGAATCGAATTCAGATCATGGCCGGCGTTGCGCAAACGTTTCCAGCGAGTATTTTCGATGCATGCCTTCGAAGACACGACATGACGAAGTTGTTGATTTCATGCGTTGCTGTTGTGAGTTGTAAACCGCCGCGGCTGTTGATAACAACAACAACAACAACAGCAACAACAACAACAGCAATAGCAGCAGCAGCAGGAGCGGCAGCACAGCTTGACATTGGCATTGCGATTGTGTGCCAGTGACAGTGATAATCAAGTGATTTGGCACTCAATTTATTAATAATTCGGTGCGAATTTTAACTGCTGTTGCTGCTGGCCGAATCTGCACGCGGTAGGGATATCGGCGCCGAAATCCCGTTCACACGCAACCCTGCAAGTTGTGGGATTTTTGAAGAACCGCGATTTACTGTTAAATATTCAGTATGCTTCTCGAGAAGCAATTTTGGCTGCCTGAAAATAGTGACGACCACGACTTGAAGGGGGGAAACATGAAGGGGGAAGACCTCGAAATGGTTATTATTTTTTCAGTTTTAATGTAATGATTGCCTTAAAAAGCCAACTTTCGCTCTTTTTTCGCCATCGCGCGGGAATCTCCGGCGTCGCCCTGGACGCTCGGCGACCCCGACAAATGCAGGCCACCCTTCCGAAGAGAATAAAAAGCCATTTTTGTCCGCTTTTCCAAGTACTTCTGGCAATCAGAACGTTTTTCGCCAACGTTTTTCTCAATACACGTGCAACTTTTCTCACATTCTTGTGAACTCGTGCGTTGGATGGAGGGGAGGGGGGACGTCGAGCGAGGCTGGAAATTTGACTCCCGTGCTCAGTGTTTTGTTGTGTTTCAGCGGCTCCGTTGCCGCCCAAGTCCGCTGACAATGGCAGCAACCTGCAGCGAAATTCTCCAGCTCTTCGAACGCACAACAATGCGGCGCAGCGCGTTAGCGACAGAGAAACCTGAACAAAGCGAGGAATGAAGCAGAAAGGATTTCATGGTCAACACGTGCGAAATACAGTTAGTTAGCGCTGCCAGAGAAATATAAAATAAAACCTCGCCAGCAGTGGTGGAGTCGCAGGGCGCGGGGGAGTTGCGGGGAGGGCGTCCCACCCCGCGACAACTGAGCGGGAACCACTTCACTGTGCAACAAAGCCGTCATTTCGGCAAGGAATTAATACAACAATCGCACGAAACAGTTGTTGCCATGCACGGGCGTCCCGTTACCCAGTGGCGTAACGGGAAAATGTTGTCGGCGGGAGTTTTACTGCAAGCCGGCGGAGGCTTCCTTCCACTTAATAAACGCGAAAGCCGCGTCAAATTTAAGATTTCGAAAGGTCGGTGGGGGCGCAACCACCCCCCAAGCTCCCCCACCCACCGCGCCGGGGGGCGCCCCTGCAGCCAGCTGCTCCCAAATTCGAGCGCCGCTCAGCCGAGCCTAACGATCCCCGAAACATTCCGTTAACCGACTTCGAGAATCTCGCCGCCGCAGAGCCGCCGACCTTGACCGGCTTGTTTATTTTTACGAAGCGCGCGGCCTGTTTTGGGTTTATTTTCGCTGGCTCTCTGCATTTTTGCGATTAAGGTGCCGCGTGTTGCCCATCGCAATCAGTTTTTTCTTCACTTCGCGCCGGTGACCGTCGCCGGCTTGATTTTTGTGAAACTCCCGAAGCCCCAAATTATTGACGAAGCGACCGCCGGCAGCAGAAGGACGGACGACTCCGAAGTCCACCATAAATTCAGAAAGTATTTGACAGATACACACACACACACACACACACACACAGACACACAGCACGTTGTGTAGGAAGTGAGGAATATTTATTTTTAGCCTCCCATTCACTCGTCCACATCGTTCTGTCGCTGGAATTCTACAGAAAATGTTGCCGCCGCCGCCGCCGCATGCCAGCCTTCAAAATCAGTTTCAGCACCGGTTAATACAACTTTTCACTTCACTTAAACCCGTTTAACAGCAGAATAACTGTATAGAAACGGCTGTCGACGAAACGAGACGAAGTCTTAATTTCTGTTTGCAGCGGAATTGCTATTGGAATATCTTGGCGCTTTTTATGGCGGCCCCTTGAGCTGCCACACAACGCCATCTCTGTGCAGATAGTTGCAGATGCTGGTTGTTGCCTCAGTAAAGCGTACAACGAACTGCTCACGACTTTGTTGCTGCAGCAAAGAACAGAACCCACTGAACCGCGGGAGGCACACTCAAACACCAACTATTGTGAATGAGCAGCTTGAGCCTTGACGAGGGTCGGCTTAACCCATGACAAAATGCACAAACAATTGTGACCGCAATGCTGGCAGGCTAGCAATTTCCTCTCTAAAGCTCTAAAAAGGCTAGCAAATATGTGAATTATGATTATTCATCGAATTAGTATTGTTAACAAATGCGAAATTGTATTGCAAGATAATCGAGTTGTTATTTACTTTTATTTGCAATAAAATCTAACTTTCTATCGCTCTCTGCATTCAATAATTAAACTGAATGCAGAGAGACATTCTTGCCTGATAGATAGAATTTGCAAGAAACTCTCTCTCTCTCTCTTTCTCTGCGTTTAGTATTAAGAACCACAATTAAACGTTCAGCAGACTTTCTTGCTTCATAGATTTTGCAAGAAACTCTCCCCCTCTCTTTCACTGTCATTGAATGCAGAGAGTTAGGAACAACAATTAATTATTAAGTACAACAGCTAAACTGAAAGCAGAGAGAGTTTCTGGCAAATGAGAATAAAATAATTGAACATCTAAAATCCATAGAAAAATTTGAATAATCCATAAAATTATGATGCTTTGCAATGTAATGAAATGCATGAACTGAAATATTCGTAATTTTCATATTCCTGTTATAAATAAAATACTGAAATTCAGGTAGGAACAACATAACGAAGAGATTTATTCAGCAGAAAACCGGATCATCGCCACCGTTCTGGTCGACCAATAAATTTCCCTTTCAATGACGCTGACATTAATAAAATCAAAATTCGAAAGTGAACAAATCAGCGGCTCCGTTTTAGCGGCCCACCTCCTCTCACACGACGACGAGTGCTGCTGCTGCGTCGGCTGCTGCTGCTTATTTGGATTTGACTGCAGATACAATATTTGCGTTTATTGACGACCGGGCGGGCAGTCGCAATGTGGACGGAATTGTTTGCAGCACGTGACCACATTATAATTTTCGGCAACGCTCGGATTGCATCACAGCGAGATGTGACGATGATTACTCGCTGGTGGATTTCTTTCGGGTTTTTTCGCTCTTTTGTTCGGCGGGCCTACAAAAAAAAAAAAGACGTCTCCAGATAGGCCTGAATAAAAATGAAAGTTGTTTATTTTACTCTTAGCGTGCGTTTTAAAAACAGCAGAGGAAGAGGAACACGAAGAAGAAGAGGACGACGGCACACCAAAAATGTTACTCTTTTCAAAAGCAACTGATATTGAAATCATCGACGTACCTTGCGATTGTGAGGCTTTTGGAGAGCCATCGAGCCATCGAGCCATCGAGGCGCGACTCCTTGCTTTTTAGCACGATTGCATGGCACAATTTGGTGAACCAAGAATAGAATCGCCGAAAGCGAAGCATTCGCTGCTAGAATTCATTCAAGTTCGCCGCCGCCATTCACTCGTCACTGTCGTGCGGCTCTTCGTAGATCGCGAGCCGCATTTCCTTGCAATTCAGCCGCCGCTCGCCCGTAGTCATCCAGCCAAAATCGTGCCACCGCACCCGTCTCCAGACGACTCGTATTGCAGGCCGCAGTCGACCGCCGTTCGTCGACGGGAGTCCAAACCAACATTCACGACATTCAAGACGGGCCGGGCCAGTGAATGCATTTCGATTTCGCGGCACTTCTGCTGCTCCGTTTTGGGAAACGGGGAAACGTATCGCTGCGGTCTCGAAATACGCGCACTCAGCAGGACTTGCGAGGCAAGGAACCGCCGAACAGATGTCAAACACCTGTTCGTGGAAGGCGGTCTCAAGTGTCACGCGGTCTCGCAAGTGCACTCGCCGGCGCAGCGGATGAGGAGCGTGCGGGGACGCGCGGTCGGCGGTCGTTCCATTCAGTTCTGCGAACGGCTTGTTTTTGCTTCGCGAGTATTTTGCTAATTTGAGCGGAAAGTTCGTTTGCTGTGTTGCCCGTTTTTTCGCTTGTTTTCGATTGCCCACCGACTGCCAGAGTGTCTTCTCAACTTGGTATTAAAAAAATGTGTGACCGGATCACATTTAACGCGCGAATGCACAGCAGACACTTTTGAGAAACTGGGTTAGCAAGTGAGTTTTTGCGGCGCGGGGGTCAGCAGCACCGGCATCCCTGCAAACCCTATCATTTCGAGCGATTCCGCACTCCACGCCACCATTCCCCCCCCCCCCCCGGCCACCCCTTTGCGCTTAGAGGGCCACCTTTGATCCGGTCCGCGTACCTACGGAGATCAAAGGACTCCACGACGCTGGACGCCGATAGCTGGTCGGCTATTTTAAGCTTGTTTTTGTTTATAATTCGCGGCGAACATCAATTTATAGATAGATTACAATCCCCGCCTCGCTGGCCACGTTTCTATATTTGTTCTTATTGCGGTTGCACTCTTGCGCTTCGGTCCACTATCGTCACTGTCAATATTGTTATTTTACTCGGTGTAAAATTCTAGAATACAAATTGTATTTACAACCCTATTGATGGCGGGAGCGCGTGATAGCTGTTGCGTTGGTTGTTTTTCCTTTTTTGGTGTCTGTATTTGCTGTGGATTTATTTTATATTTGATATTTTATATTTGATATTTTCTATTTTTAGCACTCCGATACTTTGATGCTGGTGAACTGTGTTCATGCAGAACAAAACAACAGAAGATCAGGAGGGCGAGAGGTCTTTCTTCGGTCAAAGTCGAAATACCATCACAGCCGTGAATTTCGACATGATGACCATTTTTGCGGATAATGCAAAGTGTTGAAAAGGCCGGAGGGAGGAAGGAGAGTGTCAAACAGGCCAAACGAAAGGCCAAAATGTGACCCATGACACGCAAGAGGTCTGCAAACATATTGGAACCATTATCACCACTCCACCGCAAGATATTTTATATATTCATGAGCTCTCAAACTCAAAAGCGAATCCCTAACTCACTCTAAAATAAGAATGAATGGATGGTTGGATGGATCGTTCGATTGCAATAACTATTTTCGCAGTTTAAGTTCGTTAATCGCTTCACTGATCGGTTTAATCTTGAGTTGCGTTCATAGTTGCAGCTTGAGGTGGTGGTTTTCGATTAAAATCTAATGCGTTGCAGGCAAAACAGCGCCTGCATCGCCGCCCCCACTTCAGCCGGTCCAGTGTTTCTATTGAAAAGCGCAGAAGTGCGTCAATTGATAAATCAAAATCGCAAGCATCGAATGATTCGCAAGCATCGAGATTAGGCGCTGCTGGCGTTGTATTGTCTTGTTGCAAAATACTAATACGTCGACTGCGATTAAAAGCCATTCGCAGGAAGATTAGGATGCAAATAGAAGCGAAAAGACATCACAGCTGATAGTGAAAAGTGCGTCGTACGAACTGAAATGGAAGACTCAGATGTGCTGAGAGGGAAATATAAATAGTTGCACGTGTGCGACGACACCGAAGACGAGCGAGTGATTGCAACAACTTCATTATATCGCGGAGAGCTAATCGTGGGTTCGTCACGCCGGTCGTTGCGGGGGGGGGGGGGCGACGGGGGATGGAATGCGGCATGGAAGACATTCAGTAATAACAATAGAATAGTTTTCCGCACGAACCGGCCCACTTTTAGCTCAACCGGCCCACACAATCGCAGCAGCTGACTTGTGAATGATACAGCGACTCGATTGTTGAACACGCCTCGCATTCACTACGAAATTTAGTTCCTGTTCTCTCTGTTGCAGGAGATTAGAAGAGATGTACGAGTATTAAGAGGACCCATGCTTTCACGTACGAAGGCCTACTACAACCCTGTCAACATAATCCTTCCAATCCTCTCCAATCCTCTTTACGTCCTCAACCTCCTGCTCGACATCGCGTGCCGCTTCATTTTCCCGAGAAGCTGACCTCTGACCGATCGTATGAAGCGATCACTAGTGATGACATTGATTTCGTCTGAGAATCCATTCGGATTTCAGCGAAACCCACCCACTTCAAGAAGAGTCGTTCGTCTGACGCTTTTTCTGTGGCGAAATCATTGGTTTTCCGCTCGAAACCTCAAAGATCGAACGAAAACACGCGTTTTCACTTCCATTTGAGCATAATATAAAAATCTCCGCAAATCTCAGCTTCGACTAGGCTAAAACTCACCGAGCTAAAGCGGAAAGCTGAGTGTTGATTTGAAAATTGATTTCGCTTTACGATTAACATTTCATTCTCATTCAAAGAATTCGCTCGCCATCTACACGGATATTCTAAAATGTTGTTTACGTTTGCTTCCACGTTCTTGACTTCTAAAGCGTTGAGTTGCCAACGTATCTACATATTTCTCCACTATTAATACGGTGCAAGTGTACCTTCTGTATACGTGGTGATGGTCCTGCTCTGCTCGTGAATGTTCCTCGTGCACGATTTTAATTAGGGGGCGGTTATTGAACCCATCAATTCTCATCCCCATTCATTGCTAGGCGAAAAAAAGCCGCAAGTTCGAGATCAAAACAATTTCTTTCCTCTAAAAGGTTGGCCAGGCAAAGTCGGTCATGCGTGACTGCTCGACACCCTTACACTGTGACTGAGTGCAGCCTCCATCGCGCTCTGTTTTGAAGGGGGTTTCGTGGCTCAACGAAGGTGGTGGTGGTTGGATGATGAAATGAATCAACGATCGATTTGTAATGAAATGTCATCGCAGAGTCCTCCGTGCCGGCTCCACACACTTGCCTGGTGTAGGGTACTCCGGTGTTTAATGGTCTCGTGTAGCTGTGGAGTAAGAAATTCGCACATTCCTGTTGTCGGCTACACATTTTTTAACGAGCGTGAGAATCTAACTGGTGTCGAGCCTCGAACGCAAAACGCTGAGTAGTTCGAAATTCTCTGAAATCTTGTGAGTCCCGCGCGATCGGGTTTTTCGGTTCCGAGGGTTCCGTTGAAAGATTAGGCCACTCAGTTTATGGTAGTTCTGAGTTGGTTCAGGATTGAATACACTGTGTCAGCCACGACCTGCGGGTAAAGGAATGGATATCCCATGGCAGCCGTTTCTAGCTATTGTAGAGCTCTTCCTTCGTAACTGACTGGAAAGCCTTTTCGAGCGACCTTCCATCGAAGCTCCTTCAACCTTCAAAGCCCACCGAGGACGAGAGGGTTTCCGCTGCCACAGGGGCCACAAGTACACCTTCTTCGCCGCTTTGATTTCTACCGAGCATTTTGCCTGCGAGCGTTTTAATTCATAAACACAAGCACTGAACGGCCGAGGCCGATGGCCGGAATCCCAAGCCTACCACACTTTTTGCTACCCTCCTCTCGCTGGTCAACGGACACCAAATTATTCCGACTGAGCCATCTAAAAGCCGAGGGGCCATTAAGTGGCCGACCGAGTGCGTGAAGTGGCGAGCCATTGAAGATGTGCGAAACTCTCAGCGCGCAGTGCTCGGTGCTTCCCCCACACTTGCCGCCGAGCGGCTTTGAAGTGCGCCGCCGACGTCGCCGTCAGGCGGCAATATTTGGCGATAATGTTTCTATTTATCGGCCCATGCCAGCAAGTGGTGGAGCGGCCGGCTTCGGTATTTCTTTGGGGTTTCATCCTCGAGCAGCATGGAATTCCGCGAATTACGCTTGCTTTGTATTTTCTTAACGAGCTGTGGACCACACGCGCCTATTTTTGAATTGATTTCGATGATGGTCGGTAGCATTTTCGGGATGCGGTTTGATGGGTTCAATGGTTTTAATGGGTTCATTGCTTTTGTTTTGACGATTTTAGAGTCGATTACGAATTCAAGGTGAAGCCAGTTCACAGGTCCTTGACTGATTTCGAAATGTGCTGATGGCGATGGTGGAAATTAGCAGCGGGAAACGAATTGAGATTTTATTGTAATAAGGCGACCATTACAGCAGCTTGAAAAGAGGGTCCGAAGGAGTTCGAAGGCAGGGACCTCTTGGCTTCAGTGGAGTTCAGACTGTACTACGTGTGGAGTACTTCGTGTCTTCCAGTCCTGCTTTATAGTGAGAAATAGTTCTAGCAAAACGGGCGGGTGTCTAGGTAAAGCTCGATAATAGAGCAATTGCAGTAATTACAGTAATTCGAAAGAGGGTCCAAAAGGAATTTGAATGCAGGGACCTCTTGGCTTCGTTAGAATTCACACTGCACTTCGTGCCTCCCTCTCCACTTTGTATGGTGAAAAGTAGTTCTAGTCTAGGAAAAGGTTTTATAATGGAACAATGACACCAATTAGTTCAAAATAGGATCGAAAAGAGTTTGAAAGCAGGGACATCTTAGCTTCGTTAGAAAATCACACTGTGCTTCGTACCTTTCTCTCCACTTTGTATGGTGAAAAGTAGTTCTACCACCAAAAGGCATTGATTTCTAGAAAAATGTCTCTGCTAGAAGAGTCCACATTTCTGCCTACTGCAGTTAGAATGTCTCTAACATTCCCCTTCATCACGCAAACTTATTGACTTCGAATTGAACAACCTGAGTCCTTCAGTTGTCTAAAAACCTTTAAAGTTTACGATATTCTTGTCCGATTTGTCCTGACAAAAGTCTCAGATATACAAAAAAACAGCAGAACCATCACAATTTTCAATAGCCTTCAGAGCTAATTGAAAATCAGTGAAATTCTTCCGCATATTCATACTGTACTCTGGTAGTAATAAATGCAATATAGTGGACTAATATTTCCCTATTTCTACAGACTATTATAATTCAGAATACTGACACTTCAGGGCTGTATTTCCGATATTAACTAGGAATTAGTATAATTCGATTGACAGAAAATAAGAACAGTTCTCTAACAACGCAATATGTTTGAATTAATGATTTAGTTCAGTGTTATCTGCGTAATTCAATGATAAATAGTTGCGTGCGCAGAAGATGTTGATTAACATAATCCTCGCGTTCCGATGTTACATCCCGAACATGAAAATTTGACGTAATCTTAGCGAACTTTATTGAGATACCGCGGAAAATACATTTTCAAAACCTGTAAGTAAGAACGGTCGCCGGCAAGGAAAAAACTGCTCGTAGTTGCTGCCGGTTTATGCAAATTCAGTAGTTCTAGGAAAGAAACGCTAGAACAGCAGATACACGTCGACAACATAATGAGTCCGAGCCGATTTCGGGACAGAAGAACCATAAAGTCGTCTTGAAAGGAACAGCAGCAACCTTTCGGCCTTGAAATCGGTTCACATCACATCATCGACAGCCACGGAAGAGTGGAATGACGTCAAGGAAATATTGAAATCATATTTGGGAGCAAACACGCTAATATTAAATTTCATTATGAGACGCACATGGTGAAGTCGCACGAATCAAGATATGAAGAACGCTAATTGTTATTCTATCGAAATAATAGAGTACGCATTTGTGCTGTAATGACAAACACATTTTTCTCAGTGTACCCTCTCTCTCTCTCCACACCTACGAAGCCCCACACATTCGCAGCAGCAAAGCTGGTCGCTGAAATCGAAAGCAAGCAACTCATGCGAAGCAACAACAACAACCACAACGCTACAACTTTGCACTGTAAAAATATTCCGGCGGCGACGACCAGTCGACGGACGACGGATGGGGTCTGCAGTGGTGGGCACACCACCACGTGGCTCCAGCAACCTCAGACACTCTTTGCTTCACGAATTTTCGAGTAAATAAATGTAAACATCTCGTAAAAATGCGCGTGCCATCGAAGGGCTGCGCAGGCCGGCTGTGACGGTCCGCTGCGATCGGCTGGGCGGGGGTTGCGGTCGTGGTCGCGGTCGTGATCGCGGTCGCTTCTGATTCATAACCTGGCAGTCGCGGCGATTTGTTCTGGTAGGACGGGTTCTGCGCGTAGCTGACTGTGGCAGCGGCCGAGCCGAGCTGCTGTTGCCAAGGGCTGGCGGTATGCGGCGGTGGCGGCGGCGGCGGCGGCATCGCAATCGGCGGCGACATGTTTACAAAGTTTTATACCGCTCCGCCGCGCCGCCGCTACACGGACCCGCCGCGGCCGCGTATCTCATACTAAATCAGTAGCAACGAACTCTGTATTTCAGTTTCAAATAGATTTATGAAAACAATTTCCGCCGACCTTGAGCGGCGCGTTCGTTGACTCATGCAGTCTCGGCTACACGAAAGTGGCTCCATAATGTTAAGTCACGCCAATGAGCGCCCTTAAGGAAATGTGATGCTGTTGCTGTTGCTGTTGCTGCTGCTGCTGCTGCTGCTGCGGCTGGTGGTTGTTGTTGTTGGTGTTGTTGTGGTTGTTGTTGTTGCTGTTGTTTCGGTGATGTTCCAGCCGTTGCTGCTGAATGTTGCCGCCGCTGTAGTCGTGGCTGCTGCTGCTGTTACTGTTGTTATTCAGAAACAAGCGGAAAAGGTTAGCGAAAATGTTAATTATCTCTTGTATCTGGTTAAGAATTAATAAACCTAAATGTAATATATAGACAGGGACGCATCCCGGGGGGCCGAGGAGGCTGCGAACCCCCTTAGTTGGAATCTGGATGTTTTATTCTGTCAAATGAAGAGGAAAACCACACAAACACGGAGGAGCAGAAGCGCCCGAGAAGCAAAACTCCGGCTACAGCACTGGCTGTCGTGGAGCGATTTGCACGGAGGTTGAAAGAACCTTTCGAAATGCTACGAGACGAGATATCAAAGTCGAATCAAAGCGAATCGAGAGCTTCCGGGTGGTTGAAGTCGCAGTTTTTTGTTGATCGGTAGCCGCGACGAGTACGAAATTGTTGTCCACATAAATATTCCTCTAAATTCCATTCCTCTACATCTGCGTCTGGCATTGCGAAGGTCCAGCTCTGGCTGCCCCTCTCCGTCGCGGGGGTCCGCCGCGCTTTCCGGGGCCGTTCGAGACCCACCGATCGCCCGGCCGCGAAGAAGAGGCGCAGAAGCGACGCGAACGCGGTGGCATTGAACTCGCAGCCTTGCACTTCAACTCAGGCGGCTCCACGTCAGCACCGTCGCCACTAGCATCGCGCCGCCGCCGCCGCCACCCGCTCTGCGCACCGACGGCCTTCTGCTCGGCGGCCACGCTTATCTACGCGGCGATCGTGGATTTTTCCACTCTGCGCCACTGCGCAGTTCGGCGCACAGTTCTTCCTGCATTCCTCGCCAATTCGCCTGCTAAGGACTCCCGCCTGCACCGGCCGTGACTAATCGCATCGCAATGCGGCCGCCGCAGCATAAGTGCGGCAGCCGCGATCTGCGGCTGGCGAGGATGCTGGCGAGGTGCGCCACCGCTGCCCAGTCGCCGCGCAGCTCTGTCGCTCCGGTTTCTGCATTTTAAATTGCGCTTCTCTGCGTTCGCCGCAGTTTCTCTGTGTTCGCTGCTGCAGTTTTCAGTCCCCAGCTGCAGTCATGCTAAGCCCGCGCGTTCGCTGGCGACAGCATGTTGTCAGCGGCCAACGCGAGCGAGTGACTCACTGGCCAGCGATGCTGAAATGTTGCATTCCGCAGTTTCGTTTCGTTCGCTCCTCGGGCCGTCGTTTCCTCCTCCGCGACCGCAGCAGCACCTTGTGAATCCCTCGCTCTCACCGCGTTGAGTGTGGGAAAGCCGAAGGATGCGCCGGCGCAAGGAAGACCTGCACTTCTGCGAAGGTCGCCCGAGCATCCAGTGTGCAGCGGGTACAGCGCAGTGCGTGCGTGTCGCTGCACGCGGCGTTGGACGCCCTTGACCCGTCCACTCTTGCCACCGTCGCCGGGAGACTTCTTCGGATGAATGGTCGGTCGGTCCCATCTGGTGACACAGCCACCGATTCACTGGAATTTCGCCGGCGCGGTGATAAGGGATCGCAGTCGTTGTCAATGGATGTGAAAGCGCCGACAATTCTCCGAAAAACGCACGAGGAAGGACACTCTCTCGCTGTGTGAAACGTGGCCTTCACTGGCGGTGTCGGTGCTCGGCGGCAGGTCAGTGACCCGTGCACGACTTCTCAAGGCTTTTCCCGACTTTTCCCTGCAATCGTCCTGGCAGTTGACGCCGCCTTGCAGCCGCCTTCAGCTGCCACGGGGCTGCGGGATCTGCGGGATCTGCTTTGGCGTCGGGAAACAAATGATACCTTTTTTGAGAGAATCACTTCATTTGTGATCGATTCCTGGAATTGTCGACTTTGTTCGGCACTCGGTGCCGGTGTCGGTGTCTGGCTCGGTGGTCTCCGGCATCCGCTGTGCGGTACTGCACTCGCCGCACATCATTTGTGCCAATGACCCGAGTCAAGGACGCAGGCGTCGTGTTGTGAAATTCGGTCCTCGGTGGCGACGCGCGGTCGCCTTCGGCCTGCCTGCAGTTCATCAGCCGGGCCAACCGTGCCGACTCGTCGTCGAGTCGGTGCTCAGTCGCCTGTTGACGACACTCCTCGGTGCAGTGGTACGTACGCGCGTCCTGCACGCACAGCCTGTCCTTCCGGGCGGTGTCAGTGACCCTGGAGAGGCACTCGGCTCTGCGGCAGGACCTCGCTGCGGGAAACGCCTCATCGAGATCCTTCTCAACTTGGCGCGCGAGCACATCGCGCAAAGCCGCTCTTCTTCTCGTTGATCCTCTCCTGCCTCTGCGTCTTCTGCTTGTTTTTCTTCTGGTGCCGCCAGATGAATGAGTGCTTGAAATTTGGCGGGAGAGTCGTCGTCGCACGGCTGGCAGCGCTTTTGTTCTGCGGAGGGTCGGGGGATGTTCGGTACAGTTCTTCTGTAGTTCCGCAAGGTCAGATTTGGATGCCGATCGCTCAGAACTCGATCTCATTCCTCGCGGGGCGCCGTCCTGGCGTTGCAGGGCCCACTCAGTCGAGCGTCATCCGCGCCCGCAGCTGCAGGCAGCCGCCTTCTTCCAGCCGCCCCGCGCACCAACGCACCGCCACGACGCGATTAGCCAGCCAGCCGGTGGCTAATCATCAGTCGTCAATTCGCAACATAAACTCCGCATGCTCGTCCACGCCGTGATAAACTAATCAGCGTCCGTTGTCGCAGAACGCAGCGGCGGCGGCGGCGGCAGCGGCAGCGGCAGCGGCAAGAACAAAGATCAAGGCTGCACGCGCCGCAAACGAGCGCCACCGAACTCGCGAACTCGCAGCTAGAAACGTTAATTAGGCGAAAACTGCGAGGCTGGCAAGCGATTCAAGGCAGACTTTCGGCCGGACGCTAGGAAGCGCGAGAACTAGCAACTGCGACGACGCATTATCGTCGCCAGTCGCCAGTCGACAGTCGACAGTCGAAGAAGAAGAATTCTTCGGCCGCGCTCAAGGTCTGCGCGGCGAAAATCACAATCACACACATCGCGGGTTGCATCACCAGCAAGCAGAGCGCTGCAGACGCTTTGTGTCCGCAGCGCGTGATTGTCTGCTTTCAGAAGAATCTCAGGCGAGGCAAGCAAAGAATGCCGCCCGCCGGCCGCCGCCGCCCGCCGCCCGCCGCCGCGCGCGACACATACGCGCAGCGCTTTTATCCAGCCACCCCTGCCGTCGATGCAGCCGCTTAATCGAGCCGCTTAACAAGCGCCGAGCATGCCGAACACGTTGTCGCCCGCCAGCCAGCGACAGCGACGGCGACGGCAACGGCGACGACGACGGCGACCATCACTCGCCCAATCGACTCAGCGTCGGCATCTAAAATTAGAAGCTTAGAAACGCATGAACGGGTGGTTCTGCGGGTCGAGCGGCAGCTTGAAAAGTTGCCAAAATTCCTACACTTCAGAGATTCGCTTCATCAGTATGGAGAGCAGGTACTCGAGCAGAACTCGATCTGCGATCTCGAGCGGCGAAGCGCGCTACAGGCGGCACGGAAGGCAGCCGATCTCAGATGGTTTGGCGGGTTCGTCAAGGCTGACAGCTCGGATGCACTCGTGTCGCGCGCGGCGCACCAACTCGTAGTTGGCTGGGCGAGCAGCTGGCGCCGTCGTGACCTTGAGAAGCGACCGCAGGGCACCCACTGAGCCCGCGGTTGCGTTATCAGCAGCTCGACGCGTTGTTGTCTCCAAGCCGCACGAAGCGCTCAGCGATATTTTCGGCTTACAGAGTCCATTGGTCCTGCGGGACGGCCTCGGCGCTGACGCGACACGGTATCTCCCGTGCGCGACCTCGTGACCGCCGCCTGTCTGCCACTTGTGCAGAAAATGCCAGAGTTTTTGCCGATATTCCGACGATGCAGAGGCGAAATATATTCTGCTGGATCCAAACACATGACGTCACGCATTACAGATGGCCTTCCCTCCGAACCAGCTTCTCGTAGGCATTCCGCGGTCGCCGTTATTGCCTCGCGAGAGTGAGAGAAATTCTGGGAAACCAAAATCCCGAAACTGCGTCACCTGCCTAATAAATCCCTCAGTTGTTATTGAATTGAAAGTTCACGCCTTATCTTGCCCGAGTCGCCCATTTCTCGCCGCTCCCGGGCATCGCATCTCCCAGCCGAGGTCGTGCCGGAAGCAAATACAGCTGCCCCCACTTAAACTGATCAATGCGACGCTCAGCCCGAGTGTAGCGCGAGCGCACCAACAAAAGTTAACTAATAAAAGCGTCAGCGCGAAAGTTGCATCAGAACGCGTCCACATTCTATGCTGATTTCAAGCCCGACCTTGAGACTCAAGTCGTTCACTTCCATTTCGCTGCGCCTCGACTCACGGCTCGCACTCCGCTCGAGTGCTGCTTTATTAGCCGCGCGTTTACACTTTCTGCACATGAATTGCAGCCGCTGCTGCTTTCGATTCCGAGCAGGTGCGTCTATTCGTCTATTTCAACGCGAGGATCCTATTTGAGTGACGTCCACGCCCATTAACATGCACTCATTGCCTTAGTTCGTTACTCTTAGTTTTTGTTTTTATTCAGTGATTCGTTTGAATTTTTAAGTCATCAATTTAATGTTAATTGGATGAAACTCGACGTGTTTTCAGAAAATTATTTTATATGTGAAATTTAAAGATATTAAAATTAAAATCAAGTCGAGTCTCAAGTCGAGTCTCAAGTCGAGTCTCAAGTCAAGTCTCAAGCCAAGTCTCGAGTCAAGTCTCGAGTCAAATCTCAAGTCGAGTCTCAAGTCGAGTCTCAAGTCAAGTCTCGAGTAAAATCTCAAGTCGAGTCTCAAGTGAAGTCGCAAGACAAGTCTCGAGTCGAGTCTCAAGTCAAGTCACAAGTCAAGTCTCAAGTCAATTCTCGAGTCAAGTCTCGAGTCGAGTCTCAAGTCAAGTCTCAAGTCAATTAAAGTCAAGCCAAGTTACGTCACGTCATGTCACGTTATGTCACGTCAGGTCACGTCACGTCAGGTCACGTCACGTCACGTCACGTCACGTCACGTCACGTCAAGTCATGTCACGTCACGTCACGTCACGTCACGTCACGTCACGTCACGTCACGTCACGTCACGTCACGTCACGTCACGTCAAGTCACGTCAAGCCAATTAAAAAAATACATTATTTCTAGAGTCAATAAATGCGCATCATTTAGCAAGATTAGACGCCAAATTATTAGTAGCGATAAATTGTTGTTTTCGATTTTATTTAATTATCTGCTGTACGCTTGTGTGGAGCGAAATGTCAAGAGGTCGCTGGAGGGTCCGCGCTTAACATAATCTTATCGCAGCACCATCTCTGCCAGCGCGTTGCTCGAAGACCCTCTTCGGCCGGCGGGGCCGGGGAATCTGGATGACAGAATTCTTTAGAAACTGAAATCAGATCGGAGCGGCGATTAAATTCGCAGCCACTTGGCAGCTCATTAAGCTGCAGTCTGCAGATATTTATGTACATTCCAGTTGTTGTTGTTGTTGTTGTTGTTGTTGTTGTTGGTGTTGTTGTTGTTATTATTGTTGTTATTGTTGCTGGTGTTGTTGCCTGTGCGCCGATAATGTTGGCGTTTTTAGAAAACCAAATTCGTTTAAAATTGTGCAATTTGCTGGTGAAATATGAAGATTGGACAGTCGAGAAGAAGAAGAAGAAGACGGAGAAGGAGAAGCAGAAGAAGAAGAAGAAGAGCTGGAGCGACAATGACGAGCACATAACAGCAGCATCAGCAGCAGCGGCAGCAGCGGCAGCAGCAACAAATCACGAAATATTTGTATTATTTGAAATATAAATAAACAGATGCAAATTAGTTTGTTAACCCCTCGAGCTGAACGGCAAATCCAGCAACAACAACAACAACATTAGAAAAATAAGAAGAAGAAGAAGAAGAAGAAGAAGAAGAAGAAGGTGAGACACATGCATTTGCATTTAAAAAAGCGGTTTGCATCGCTCTCAGGTGTCGCTCGCTGTGGCTTTTGTGTCTGCCGCTGCCGCTGCTGCCGCTGCCGCTGCCCCTGCTGCTGCTGCTGTGGTTGTTGTTGTTGTTGCTGGCTCGTTATCATACTCGTGTATGTATTTTTTATTGGCTTTCGTCGATGCCATACATTTATAAACTTAAATGTCGCTAGTGGTTGCGCGGTCCGCGCCGAGTTCACCGGCTGCCGCGTAGACCAGCCAGCGGATTTGCATTTTCCAACGTTCGCTTCATCGGAGGAGTTGGAGTGCTCGAGTCGCCTGCCGGCCGAGAGTGCAGAGATCTCGAGTTGTCGCGTCATTTGTTGCGGCGACCACATCTCGAAATCGTCGCCCATCGTCGACCATCTCGAATCTGTCTGTCCGCTCAGCGACCCGATGAAATGTCCGCGCTTCGATTCACTGTCGCGTGCGACATCCTTGAGCTGCGTTTTCGGCATCGCGCGCGGTGATCCCCGCGTCCCAGTCCCTGCCGCGCTCCCAACCCACTGCCTCTGCCGCCCTCACCGCGGCGCGCGCTCGCTGCTTGCAGCCCTCGTTCGCCACCCTCGTGCACCACTTGCGAGTGCCACGCGTGGCCCGTTCACTGCCTGCTTTTCGCCTCTTTCTCGCCCAACACGCCGAAGGTTCTGCCATTGACCTCAAATGCAAATCGCTTGCTTGCCAGCGCACCTCGCCGCCCGCCCGCTCTGCGCCGCCCGCCCGCCCGCTCTGCGCCGCCCCTGCACACGCGAGCGCATACTCGGGCGCGCATTTTTGGACGACGCGGCCGCAGCCGAAAACTCTGAGTTGGCATTAAAGTTTCCACGCGTCGCTTCCGCATGGTGTGCGTTTTGCATTCCACTTGGCGACCAAGTGGGAGCCGTCAGCAAGCTTCATCGCCAACTTGGCCAACTTAAAGTTGAGGTCAGCCTCTGCTGTCGCTGCTGCTGCTGCTGCTGCTGCTGCTCTTGCTGCTGCTGCTGCTCTTGCTGCGTAGCCTTGCAGCAGCGAAGATTGAGCACAAAATCTTCAAAATCTATTTTACTTTCTTCAACTCTAATTTCTCTGAAGAAAAGGAAAATCATTATTTTCACGTTTTGATTTCCTCTTTCTTTTTTGCTGCGAAGGTCAAATTTTCGCCGATTCAATTCGGTTGATTTCGCATTAACAACAACAACAACAACAACAACAACAACAACGACAACAACAGTTAATCCTTTAATCGTTAATTAAATGAAAGCAGCATGAATAATTAATTTACTTGTTTTTTTATGTATTTACGTGTTTTAATTATTTCGTTATTTTAATTTTACCATCTAGTAACTGATGAATTAATTAGTTTATCTAGTTATATTTACAAAATTCATTAATTTATTTATTTATAGCATTTGCTTGCATTTATTTATTTATCTGCTTACTTATTTATTGAAATATTTGTTAATTTATGTTGAAATTAATGAATGGACTAATTTATTTCTTTATCTATTATTTCATTTATTTCTCTATCATTAAAATAACTTATAAATCTTTAATTATCACCACTAAATATTAACGTATTTATTTATTTAATTTTTGTTGCCTAGCGTTTTCTGTGAATATTTCCGTGTTGATTAATGAATTTATTACTTCTCGCCTCCTTCCAGAGGCGAAACATTAAAATGCAACCAAGTGCACTCGTGCCTCGAGCGAGCTGAAAACCCAATAAATCGCTTTATCTGGTTTTAACCACTCGAAGATCTTCTGGAGATAGAAAAGAACGCGTAAACGCTGGACTCCCCACGAGTTTTCCTATCGATTGTGAGGTTTACGATGTCGTAAATGCGATCGATCGATTTCGAATCTCTCTGCGCCGATTGGGAAACTCCGCCAACTTGTCGAGCGCGAGCCGGAGGCAGCTAACAGCGATAACTCGGTAACCTACAAAGCTCGTAAACAATAAACACAATTATAAATTACAACAGCCCAACTATTTCAGAGCGAGACGGAGAATAGAAGAGCGGCCGGCCGAGTGGCGGAGTGGCAGAGCGGAAGAGCGGCCGAGGGGCAGAGCGACCGAGCGGCAGAGTGGCCGAGCGGCAGAGTGGCCGAGCGGCCGAGCGGCAGAGTGGCCGAGCGGCGTCCGTGGAGCAAGAGCAAGTGCACAGCGATTGTCACGATCGCTGATAACACCCACGACCACGCAGCATTCGGCGTGAGAAACTCGGTGCTTACGCGCTGATAAGAGCGCGGCGCTCGCGAGAGCCAGTGCTGGTCGGCAGAGAGAGAGAGAGAGAGAGAGAGTGGGTGAGTTGGTAAACAAGGCGCCAAGTGAGCGAGAGCAGGTGGGCCATATCACTCGAACCGCGTTGCAGGAAAACACTCAGCAGTGCGAGTGCAAAGCTGAGGTGAGTCAAATGCGGCGGAAAGCTTTGACGTGTTTGAGCTGCCATGAGAGCGGAGTGCAGAGCTTATTTAGCATCAGCGCTTGAAACGAATTTCGGATTAGATAAGCAAGTGTTGGGTTGAGGTGAGTGAGAGACAGAAAACACGTCCGGCAAAATACACGAGGAAAGAGGGAACAATGAGAGAAAATCTAGATGAAGATGAAGAAGAGATTTGCCCACCTTCTCTTCCCCAACTTGTCGGACCGCAAGAATCTCGGAGGCTTTCATAATATTTGGGAGCAGCTCTCTCGTGCTCTCGCGCACCAACTGAGATTACGAATAGCTGCGCACCGAGCGGCGAGCGCTGAGCGCGTAGAACCGCCGCACGCCGCAGACACAAAGAGACGGTGACCGCCAGCCCAGCTGAATGCAGACACCAGCGGCGCTCAAGCCGTCACTCAAGTTCCACTCACTCCGGCATGTTCGATCTTCCTCACTCCCTCATTCGGCAGCGCTTCTGAGCCGAGCACGCGGCTCGCTCGCCGCTGGCTGGCCAACAGCGAAGCGACTCTGGCTCGAACGCTCACACCAACGCCGACCGCGCCGAATGGTCGACCGGCTGTATAAAAGTCGCAAGGACATACGGTCGAGCCATTAGTCGAAAACGTACCGCAACGCGAAGTCGCTACGGTTGCGAGAGCTCGCCAGTGGCAGCACATTTCAAAGTAACCTGAAGATCTGAACGCCAGAGTCGAGCGCCACACCGCACGGCAGTCGCTACGAGTGCACTCAGTCGGGCAGTCAGTCGGGCAGTCAGTCAGTCAGACAGTCAGTCAGTCGGGCAGTCAGTCAGGCAGTCAGTCAGCCAGTCAGGCAGTCAGTCAACCAGTCAGTCAGCCAGTCAGGCAGTCAGTCAGTCAGTCAGTGAATTCGAAAAGATCGGTTCGAGGAAACGGCCTCCGATGCCGCAATCGAGAACTTGAAAACGCAGTTTGAAAAGGACTTTCAGCGAACGGAAAAAATTGTGTGGTGAATCCGTAGTTTCGCCGGCGCCGACGAAACGCAGAAAACAATTCAAATCGAAGCGAAATCGAAGCGAAAGCGAACAATCGAGGCGAACCAGAAGCGAACGTGAAGAAGCAAGTCGATCGAGCCGAAAATGATCGCCGACTCGTACTTCATCAAGCTGGTGGTGCGGCAGCTCAAGACGCACGACGTGCAGCACCTGCTGTGCGTCTTCCTCAGCGTCCTGTCGCTCATCAGCTGCGTGCAGTGGCTGCTCAGCCTGTACAGGGAGCTGCGCAAGCTGCCGCCCGGCCCGTGGGGCTTCCCGGTCATCGGCTACCTGCTCTTCATGGGCAACGAGAAGCACACGCGCTTCATGGAGCTGGCCAAGCAGTACGGCTCGCTGTTCTCCGCGCGCCTGGGCAACCAGCTGACCGTCGTGATGAGCGACTACAAGCTCATCCGCGAGTGTTTTCGCCGCGAGGAGTTCACGGGCCGCCCGGACACCCCGTTCATGCAGACGCTCAATGGTTTCGGTGAGTATTCGAAATTCGCGCCTCCCGCGCGCGCGATCGCTTTGGTGCACCGTTTTGTGGACCATTTTTGGTGGACTGGACCGTTTTGTGTTGTTTGTCGCAGGCGGTGAAAACGCCGAACGCGCGAATTAGTTGACTCGTTTTCGTGCCGCTTCAAAATTTTCATTTCAAACTTCAAATTTCAAAGTAGAAAAAGGGAAAAACTGTGCAAATTGGTCTATTTTTCTGTTTTGCTTTTATGAAAATCACTGGAAATTAAGAAAGTCAGGAAGTTCGTCATTTTAGTTGTTTTAGTTAAAAAATTAAAAGTTTTTTTCTTATGATTTCAACTAAGAAAAGCGGCGTGAAAAACGTGCAAATTTATTTGAATTCGAAATTCACCGCAATTTCTATCGAAAAATCGCACAACTAAAGTTTTTGCTGCCTTGCATTCTGAAAATGCTGCTTTCATTTAATCGAAAAAGCATAAAATTCCACTAGTTTGTACAATTTAAGTATGCAAAATTGTGCAAAATGCAAGAAACTCGAAAGTCTCTGAAAATAACACGAAGGAATTTAAAGAATTTCTCCAATTTTTTTTTGCATCTTTTTTTTATATAATTTTCCTGGTCATTTCCGTGATATTTAAAAGTTTTCGAAGGCTCCATCCACGTTCAGGATTTAAATGATTGTTAAAATGAATTATTTGATGAAGTGTTATAAATGATTTTCTTCAAATTCGACGTCCACAACGTCCACAACATCCACAGCGTCCACAACGTCCACAACGTCCACGACGTCCACGACGTCCACGACGTCCACGACGTCCACGACATCTTCTTCGCCTTCAACATCTTCAGACTCACAGCTCACAGTTTCGTGGCTCACAGAAAATGTTTCCCTGCGCCGAAGCACACTTTTATCACTACGATTATCCGCCTCTCGGCTGAAATATCCTTGTGCTTCTTCTTCTTCTTCTTCTTCGAACTGCACCACAGGTCTGGCTGAAATAATAAAGTGATTTTGATAAGGCGATGGAAAAAATTAAGTGGGGCACGCAAGAAATTTTTACCTTGACGTCTTCGACGACGTTTTGCACGCTACTTTTTCCTCAACTACTCAGCTAAAAAATACTTTTATTGCTGATCTTGGCTTGCCTTTCGTGTTGCTGTTGTTGCTGGCGTTTTGTTGTTGCGTGTGCCTACCTCAATTAAAGAAAGAAGAAGGAAAAAAACCAAAAAACCAAAAAACGAAAAAACCAAGCCAACCAAGAAAACGATGAAAACACGTCAATAATTTTGGTACATTTTAAAATTTCTCATCATTGCAGGGGAGTTTTTTGTATTTAATAATTTTGCCGATTGTGTTGTAATCATTTCTTGGTTTTAATTTTTGCTTTAAGTTGTTGTTGTGGTTGTTGTTGTTGTGGTTGTTGTTGTTGTTGTGGTTGTTGCTGCTGTAATACTGGCGACTCGACCGAATGCAGCTCTTGGCTGAACTTTTTCGTGAGCCTAGCAATTTTCGCGGAATTTTTTCCATCAAGGCCGTCCGATTTCATGGGTTTTTCTTAAAAAGCAGCTAACTAGAGGGTGCAACAGGCAACCGGTCACCAATGACCGATGAAATAACGTCTCGCAAGATGTGTCTTCGAAATTTGCGCCGCGTAAAACCGCAAAATCGGGCACAACTTCGTGAAACACTTGCAAGCCAGCCAAACCATTTTCTGCAAAGCTCTGCTTGACCAAAATATATAAATCCACCTTATAAACGCCCCCTCACCTTCCGCCCCGCAGGCATCATCAACAGCACCGGCACCCTGTGGAAGGACCAGCGCCGCTTCCTGCACGAGAAGCTGCGCCAGTTCGGCATGACGTACATGGGCAACGGCAAGCACGTGATGGAAAAGCGCATCATGGTATGTGAGAGTCGTCCGCGTCTCGCGTGTCGCGTGTCGCGTATCGCGCCCCGTCCCCCACTCACCACCCCTCTCCCCTCCCCGCCCCACAGGCCGAGGTGCACGAGTACATCCACAACCTGCGCAGCTCCGAGGGCCAGCCGATGGACATGGCGCCCGCCATCTCCGTGTCCGTGAGCAACGTCATCTGCAGCATCATGATGTCCGTGCGCTTCTCCATCGACGACCCGAAGTTCCGGCGCTTCAACTTCCTGATCGAGGAGGGCATGCGGCTCTTCGGCGAGATCCACACCGTCGACTACATCCCCACGGTGCAGTACTTCCCCAGCATCCTCACCGCCAAGCACAAGATCGCCAAGAACCGCGAGGAGATGCAGAAGTTCTACCGCGACGTCATCGACGACCACAAGAAGACCTTCGACGCCGCCAACGTGCGCGACCTGGTCGACTTCTACCTCTTCGAGATCGAGAAGGCCAAAGCCGAGGGCAGGGACGCCGAGCTCTTCGACGGCAAGGATCACGGTGAGTGTGGCGCCGCTGTGACGGTCACTGAGCCTCCTCAGTCACTGAGTGACGATCCGCCCCTCAGTCACTGAGTGACGATCCGCCCCTCAGTGACTCGTTGAGTGACGATCCGCCTCAGTGACTCACTGAGTGACGATCCGCCCCTCAGTGACTGAGATCGCGCCCGGGGAGCGAACGTGGCAGTTGATGTCGCGAGTCGCGGGTCGCCAGTCGCGGGTCGCGGGTCGCCAGTCGCGGGTCGCGGGTCGCGCGTCCATTAACGGTCGGGCCTCACGAATGTTCTTCCTCTCCTTCGTCCTTGCAGAGGAGCAGATTGTGCAGGTGATCATCGATCTCTTCTCCGCCGGCATGGAGACCATCAAGACCACGCTGCTGTGGATCAACGTGTTCATGCTGCGCAACCCCGCCGAGATGCGGCGCGTGCAGGAGGAGCTGGACCAAGTGGTGGGCCGCCACCGCCTGCCCTCCATCGA
The DNA here is from genome assembly GCA_922984085.1 of Sicus ferrugineus. Classification (NCBI taxonomy): domain Eukaryota; kingdom Metazoa; phylum Arthropoda; class Insecta; order Diptera; family Conopidae; genus Sicus; species Sicus ferrugineus. Next base: position 23,811,056 of record OV277351.1, read on the forward strand.
GGACCTGCAGTACCTGCCGGTGACCGAGTCGACCATCTTGGAGTCGATGCGGCGCTCCAATATCGTCCCCTTGGCCACCACGCATTCGCCGACAAGGTGAGTACGAGCAACAACAACCGCACACATCTATCGCTTGCCTGCCTCCCCCTCCCCCCACCCCCGTCCCCCACTCAAACTCACGATCGCGGTCGCTGCAACTGCTGCTGCTGGCTGGCTGACTGGCTGGCTGACTGGCTGGCTGGCTGGCTGGCTGGCTGGCTGGCTGGCTGGCTGGCTGGCTGGCTACTGGTTTTATTTTTAGTGTGGCCGTGGACGTGTTGATTGTTCATTCATCGCGCTTCCCTGCGGTACGCGTGCGGGCCGCAATTTTCTCATTCATTGATAAAAATGTGCGCTGAATGAGTGGGGCCGCCTGGTGAGCGGAGCTGCTTGATGAGTGCGCCCGCTGGATGAGTGGGGCTCATTAAACTTTTTTCGTCTGTAAAGCGCGGACGTGAAAAGCTCTTGCAGCGCTTCCGAATTACGTAATGCTCCAGAAATCTCCGCAGTCGCACGAGCGCGCGAGCTCGCAGCCCCATCGTGCTGGAGTTCATTGAATCCTCCAAGCGCAGGCCGTCCGTCCGCCGCGCTGGCAATGAATCAGGGCGACAAGCAGTCAATCACTTCGTAATCTACTCCGGCTCGCAAGTGCGTAGCGTGTCCCAGTTTCGCGCTTCGCTGCGAACGCACTTCATGCATTTGTGCGCTGGCCGTGCGTCCCTCCGTCCCTCCGGCCGACCGACCGTCCACCCGACCGTCCGTCCGCCCGTCCGTCCGCCCGTCCGTCCGTCCGTCCGTCCGTCTTTGTTTTTATTGACGGAATAAGGCGATCTTAGAGTGGCGAGTGGCGCGCGTTACATCGCGCCTCCAGCTGAAGGCTTCTCCGCGCTCGCGGCAGCGCTCGTACTTCTTCGTCTTCGGGTCTCTCGCGCCGCCTCTCGCTCTCCGCGGCCGCTGGCCAGCTCTGCGCCGCGCACGTGATAATCGCGCTCTCATTATTTACGCGGCTTGCAATTGTTGGTGTTGGCTTTTTGCTTTTATATCGTGTGCGCATTTTGATCGTGCGATCTTGTCGGCCGATCTTGCGTGTTAATGGCAAGATCGGCCGACAAGTGGCTCGGACCGGCCTGCCGGCCGGCTTCTGCCTCGCAGCCCAAGCTGGGCTGCTGTCAACCGGTCGTGGGATCTGAGCTGCGAGCGGCTGCGGCACGGCTGCGCGTCATAGATGGGGCGGCAGTGGGCCGCGCGGCCGAGTGCTTGGCTGCCGGTTTAATGAACTCGGCTTCATGAAATGATGTCGCGCGACGGAGCGAACAGCTCTCGTTCAACAGACCCGAATTTCACGCACAGAATGCGAGCGACTTGAGCCGCGAAGGGGGAGAATCCGAGTCCCTGCATGGAGAGCCGAGACACGTGAAGGGCGGGCGGGTCAGCAAGTAGCGGCCCACCTCCTCCCGCATGATCGCTCGGCTTATTTCGCTCCTCTTGTCACCGGGCCACTGGTCGTCGCCACTCTACTCACCCACCCCGACCACTCTACTGAGCCTCCCCGACCACTCTACTGACCCCCCCCCCACCTCAACCTTCCCACCCCGCTAAGCGTTTCCTCGCCATCTCACACTCACCAGCCGCTTCTGCTTGCGTTTCTCCCGCAGAGACGTGGAGGTCAACGGCTACAAGATCCCGGCCGGCTCGCACGTCATCCCGCTGATCAACAGCGTCCACATGGACCCCAGCCTGTGGGAGAAGCCGGAGGAGTTCAACCCGCGCCGCTTCATCGACAGCGAGGGCAAGGTGCGCAAGCCCGAGTACTTCATCCCGTTCGGCGTGGGGCGCCGCATGTGCCTCGGCGACGTGCTGGCGCGCATGGAGCTCTTCCTCTTCTTCGCCTCCTTCATGCACACCTTCGAGATCACGCTACCCGCGGGCCAGCCGCTGCCCAGTCTGAAGGGCAACGTGGGCGCCACCATCACGCCGGAGTCGTTCAAGGTGTGTCTGGTGCCGCGGCCGCTGGTGCTCAACAGCGCCGTCGCGGAGCCGCACCACACGCGCAACGTCGGCTCCAACTAGGGGAGCCCTCGAAGCGGGCTTCACACCGACGGAGAGGCGGCCGAGGAGGACGAGTAACGGGAGAGGACGCGAAAGAGCGAATGTTGCAGTGCAATATTCTTGACCAGCGAGAGTAGCTGCCGCTTCGGCGAAACAGAGCGAGCAGAGCGAGCAGAGCTAGCAGAGCGCGCGCCGCCAAGGTCGGTTGGAGAGCGCGTGCGGCGAAGGAAGATCACCAGCGCCGGAGCGCAGCAGCCAACCGAACGGGAACTGAAAGAGAGGGAGAGACAAAACGCGCCGGAGCACGGTTTTGTTCCTACAGACGAAAGTCGCCAACTGAGAGAAGCAGCCTAGAAGAGAGACAGCGGCGGAACAGCAGAGACGAGAGCGGAGAGCGCCGAGCAGCAGCTCCATTCAACCCCGGCAAGGGGGGAAGGACGAGGGGCGTGTTTGTGCCTCATCCCTTGCAAGTGTATCCGAGGGAGAGCGAGGGAGAGAGAGAGCAGCGGTTTGTCGCGACTCAGTTAAGCAATTGGAGAGCCCACCTGTCGATTTTGATGCCGTCTCTGTTCAGCATTGGAGAGCGAGCGGAAGCCACGATGCACAACAAAGAGAACCATATTCTGCAACAACAAATTCTATTCCATCGACCCCAGGACGCTGTGTTCAGTTATTTTTACTTTTAATTAAATAGGCGCCGATGCACGAGCCTTCTATCGACCCTTAATTGTGGACGTTTGATCGTAGACTTGGAGCTGCATCGGCTCAAGCTTAGCTTAGAGTTGCGCCACCCGGCAACGAAGAGCGCCGAGCGGGAGAGCGGGAGAGCCGGAGAGCGAGAGAGCGAGAGAGCGCGAGAGGAATACAGACATATCACTTGGTTAACTCAAGCTAAACTAGCCTTAGTTCCCCAACAATGGGATTGCATGCACACGCAGATGTTTAGTCTCACTTCAGAGCCACTTGGCATTTCACACACCTGGTGGAAATGCGTAGACTGCCGTCTCGCAGACTCTCTTTAATGCCAGCCAGAAAGTACGGGAGGAGAGCGTGTAAATAGTAGCGTAGCACTGGCGTTTATTTCACTCAATAACTACAATTACAATTACAATTAACTGATGTGCCCGTTGTTTTTGTTAAATAATATTTAGTTGCGTAGCCACGTAAGCGAGGAGGACGGAGGCGACGAGTTCGCATTCCCTGTTCCGCCTGTTTTAGATGTTCGAGCTGAGAAATTCGCAAATACACGATTAAGCGTAGAAATAAATGCTCACTTTTGAATACCGTGAAACTCTGAGTTCTTCATTCGTCCGCGGGCGCCACCAGCAGCCGGTAGTGCGGGGGTGCCAACGTGATGCCGCATTCGCCCTCCATGGCGACGTCCTGGAAGGCGGGTGCGAGCGCCAGCCGGTAGCGGCGCACAACGTGGCCCACGTAGAGCTGCAGCAACATGCGGGCCAATTCCTCGCCGGGGCAGCTGCGCTTGCCTGTCGAGGAGAAGCAGGATAACATCCTCCGGGTTTCTTCAACGATTGCGTGGTGTCAACTCAGGAGAGGCCGAAACCCTCGAGGTAGCGTCCCGCAGTGCCATACTAACCTGTCTGAAAAGGCACGAACTGCTGCGGCTGCTTGTAGACACCTTCGTCGTCGAGGAAGCGTTGCGGGTCGTAGTGCTCCGGGTCGGGCCAGGCCGAGGGATTCATGTGGATCGCCCACTGCAGCGGGAGTATCATGGACTGGGCCGAGATGCGGTAGCCATGCAGCTCCGTGTCGCACACCGCGCCGTGAGGGATGCCCAGGGGCACCACGGAACGTATGCGCTGCACCTCGGCGATGCAGGCCTTCAAGTAGTCCACTGACTCCAAGTCGTCCAGCGTAATATTGTCGGCGGGCATAACGGACGCCAATTCCTGCAAGGGAGAGACGAAGAATACCGTTGACGTGTCGACGGCTGATGGCCAGCTCGCCCCGCGGCTTCTTACCTTCCTCAGCCTCGTCTGGCACTCGGTGTACTTGGCCAGGTAGAGGAGCGTCCAACGCAGCGTGGTCAGTGTTGTGTCCAGGCTGGCGCCGAAGAGGTCCGCCAGCAGGTGACGCAGTTGCTCGGGTCCGTAGAAGGCGTCTGCCGAAGCTCTAACCGAGGGATCCGATGAGCGCTGGCGAGCCGCTCGCTCGTCCAGGAAGCACTCCAGGAGGCAAGAGTACTCGAAGCCCTCGGGACCGCCCTCGGGACCGGCCTCGGGACCGCCCTCGGGACCGCCCTCTTGGCTGCCCCGTCTCTCGGCGAGACGTCGTTGGCAGTCGGCAACAATGCGGTCGTAAATGTCGTGCGTCTTCGCCTTGCCGTCGAGCAGAAAGTGGATGGACCTTCTGTTGGCAGGCAGAAATCTGTGGCATCGGGGACAGGAAGGTAGGTAATTTTAAGTGTCCGACTGCCGACCGGCACCCACCTGAGGAAGGGCAGGAAGTTCACCACCCCCGAGACGCCAATCAACTTGAGTCCCTCCTCCTGCAGGGTCTGGAAGTAACGCCACGTGCCGTCGTCCGCGGCGTACGAGATGCCGAACACCAGCCCGTTGATGATGTTTCCGAGTGTGTGGTGCAGCGCGGGCAGCGGGTCGAACTCCAGCAGTTCCGCGGCGTTGGCCTCGAGAGTCTGAAAGGAAAACAGAGTGCATTGGGGGACAAAAAGACGGACAAAAAGTCTGGCCGCAGGGCGCAGTTGCGAAAGTCAATGGCCGCGAGTTCCTCTGGCGGCGGTGCGGCGAGGCGGTCCGGCCTACCTGCAGGTACTCGTCGACCCCTTTGCGGATACGTCGCTCCAGTCGGCTGCGTTGCATGCCCAGCCTCTTCGTCATTCCGAGGCGCTTCAGCCAGTCGACCGTCTGACGGCGCTGATCCCGCCACAGCGGCCCCTCGGCGCAGATGAGTCCTGCGGGCGAAAGGATTTCGTTTAGAGCGGCGGCCGAGCTGGAAACTACTAGAAGGGCGCTTCAATATGCGATCAATATTAGACGATTTTCCAACTCGTTTTTCATCACTTTAGCTAAACTTGCTGTTCATTTTGTATGTCTGGACGACGACAAAAGCGGCTCCGGTTTCAAATGCGCTGTCACTCGTGGACGAATTAAGTACTCCCCCATACCTCCGCCACGCCCAGTTACTTACCGTAGCCACCCATAATGCCATGCGTGACATAGAGCGGCGCTCGCGCGGTGAACTCGTTGCGTCGCAGGCACTCACGCATCAGCGCGGCATCCGATACGACGACCGTCTTCACGTTGCCCAGGCGCAGCTGGTAGATGGGACCGTACTTGTCGGCCAGCCGCTGCAGCGACTTGTACGGCGCTCGCGGGTCCAGCGCTAGAAGGCTGCCGATGATCGGGAGGCCCCACGGACCGGGGGGATGCTTGCGTCCCTGCCACAGGCTGTGCGCGGCTGCGAGGACGAGTAGTGCGATGGCAGCGCTGAAGACGACGAGCATCTGGAAAGAGAGGCCGAACACTATAGGGAACCCTACAGGTAACTCCTTGCTCGCGGTCTGTTTCCGCCTTCAGTGACATTATGGTCGGATTCCAGCAGACATTTTCGGTCGTTGAGGAGCGCAAAGCTACTCGGGCTACCTGCAGAAGTGGAGCCGGCAACCATAATTGTCCGCTTTTTGGCCAATTTCCAGAAAGCGCGTTCTGTTCTTCTCCAGCCCCTTGCAGAAGAACAAAACAGAGTCGTCGAGGCGATAATAATCGCCATCTAACTCCGGCTGAGACACTCGCGGCACTTCTAGAACCCGTCGTACAGATCGCACTTTCGCATTAAAATATACAATTGATGGCCAGAGTATACATTTGCGATCTTCTCGGTTTCGCTTTCGTTTCCTTCGTCTGCGCGAGCGCAAGGAAGGCTGCGGTCTGCGTCACGAAGACCGCGTCGCTTGAGTCACGAAAGCATACAGAATACCGATGCGAAAGAAACCGAAAGTCAACAGCCACGAAAGCCACGAAAGCCACGAGTACGAGCAAAAGCCAGCGAATTTCAGAAGCGGACTTAACACGGCCGAAGACTAATGAAGTCGTTAGTGAGAGCCAAATACAGTCGCTCCAGCGACATGCTCGACCTTACCATGTTCGATCTTACGGGGATTTGCTTTCGGATCCAGATCGGGACTCCACAGGCAGCTCGACTCCACAGGCAGCTTTGCTTCCGGCCGCGCCGCAGGTTCCTCCTTGGAATGCCAGCCGTGCTCGTTGGAGAGCGCGTCGATCAGCGCAATAAGGTGGCGGCGAGAAGTACAGTAACAGCTCAACACTAAAACCGAAGCAAGCGGGCATTCGTCCCGTTGGGTAGCCGCTGAGATACTGAAGCCGCTCGAGAATGCGAAGCTCGTCTGGACATCGACGTCGACGGGCCGCGTGCGGATCGCGTTCTCGCCACTCGACGCGCGATTCAGGAGAAACTCAAATTTCATCACCTTGAGGACGCCACGGCCGCGGAATGTGCGGCTACCTACTCTGCATGGCCGCGTGTATCTTGCGAATGCGTACGCGGTGTAGGTAGGAGAATTCCACACGATTGCGCGGCTAGGTTGGCATGGATGTTACTGATGAATAAAACATGACGAATGCGACGACACGATGATGGCGACAAATAGATCTCGACTTTAAAATATGGAAAAAGCGGGTTGTTTTGTCCAGACAGACCCGTCTTCAACGGGACTGCAGATACGAGCAAGAGGAGGAGTTTACCGCCGCCTGTCTGCTTTCAGAATCTGCATACCTTCTCGCGAATGCAAATATTATTCTGGTGCACACATAACTGGCGACAGATACTCAACACCCGACCGTATCAGCCGAAGACAACAAGAGAGACTCAGAAGACCGACTTGCGACAAAAGTCCCTTCGCACGACATCCCGATGCGCTTCTTTCTCTCGCCTCAACAGGTAAGCAAATGTGAGCTGACAGGGACAGGAGGCAACCGGCCGCAGTGCGGTCGGCCGGTCACTCGAGCGCCTAGCAACAGCGACCAGCACGCCAGCGGCCTCCGATCGGCGCGCTAGAGGGCGAGCAGCGAAATTTGTACACACGGTTGTTGCCAAGTTCAGGGCCATTAAAACACACAGCCAGCCGAGCGGCTTGCAGTTCGGATCCCTCGATGTGCAGCACTCGGGTATCTACAACTCCAGCTCACACATAGCTATTCTGCGTCGCAACCGTGGGCGAGTTTGTCCTGCGCAGCGACCAGGGCACTGCGGACTCAACGACTTCTTACTTTTCACAGATTAAACGAAGCAGCAAGAACATCCTGGAATGCGAGCCCGGGACGAGAGAAGTGCGAAACAGCAGCAGGAGACGATCATTCATTGACCCTCGCGCCACAGGCACGCCGGCACAGACCACGACCGAGCCGCAGATCGGCGCGTTTTACCGCAAAGGCTGCGTTCATTAGCCTAGGAGCCCACTTGGCACGCAGCACGCAGTACAGCGTTCGGCGTGCGGCCCGACAAGCCGACAGCCGACGAGCCGACACCGAGGCGCACAGGCGAGCGAGGAGAGCGGCGCATCCTTCTCGAAGGTTCAACGCCTGTTTTATGTGGAAAAATCCCAGCGACGAGCGCACAACCTGCTCTGCGCTGCGGCTGTTCTAATCTCTGACGTCCGAAGGTCAATGGAACGTGTGAGTGCGCAGGAGTCAACGACTCCTAGGACAGCGGACAGCGGACAGGGGACAGCGGCAGCGGCTTGCAGTGAGATGCTCGAGCTGGCAGGCGGCGCGATCTTGTGGTGCGCCGCGTGCGGTTCAACGATCCCTGCGTAGACTCGCGAGGCGGCCAGGATCAATGTCCTGCGCGCTATTCGCTAACAAGCATGTGGCAGCCGGTCCTCCGCGGTGCCGCATCGTCGTTAAAGGTGGCTGCCATTAGCAGCCAGTGGCTCCAGTCCGCCGCACGCGGCTTATTGTACCAGCTGCTCCCCTCGCTCCCTTGGCTGCGTCCATCATAATCGCCGCGTCTGAATAGTCACTCCTCGGCTGTCGCAACGGGCAAATGTCCCTGGTCAAAGTCTACGTTTAGCGACCCCCCCGCCCACCCGCCGGCGACGTGCACCCCTGCTCTAGTCACGGAGCTCGCGGATGCTGCGGGAAGTGGCTCGAACCTTCCGTACCATGCACGCCCTGCGCCATAACTGATCGCGCCGAGGAGGATAATGACTCCGGCCAGCCGAACGGCGACTAGTGGACGAGGGTTTCGTTGAACTGCGGCGAGCCGAGGGACGAGCCGCGGGAGGAGGCTGCAGAACGAGTATCTGCTGGGCTCGCGGTGATCGCGCCGATTCGCGCTATTTTTAGACTTTTCTAGAACTAAATGGAGTACCTGAACGAAGCAGAACGTGGCAGGAAATTCTTCGATATGGCGAAATTAATTAGCTGTCTTCCGACGTTTAAGGATACACATGCAGCGCATTCAGGTGGACCGATCACTTGAGGCGGCACAGTTTATCCGAACGCGTACAGATTGCAGATAGGAGACTCTGACCGATGAGTACTTTCGGTGTTGTGCACGCGCAAGCTTCAAGTTGATTTCCACGTTCACAAGTGGCCTGTTTTGACTGGTTGTGAACTGATTCTGGCCCGTTGGACTACCTAAAAATATATCTACCGTTTCCCCACTCGTACGCGAGTGAAGTACTCGTAATTACAATGTGTGAACAGTTTAGCGTTGCAACAGTCACGCCGAATGTAACAGACAAGAAAATGACAGTCAAGAAATTAAAGTCAAGGGATAACAGTGAAGAAATTACGTTGAGAACACAGAGACGAAAGGTTGTCAGATTTGTTTAGTCAACATTGTGGTCAATCACTGATTTCCCTACCCATTATAGAGAAAACACGGAACAAGAATTGTGTTTTGTGGTCTTTTAAAAAAATCTTCTATTTAATCTTCATCAATGTTCATCATTCATTTGTTTATTCATCAGTCATTTGTTTCTTCATCATTCATTTGTTTGTTCAGCATTCATTTGTTTGTTCAGCATTCATTTGTTTGCTCATCATTCATTTGTTTGTTCAGCACTCATTTGTTTGTTCATCATTAATTTTGTTTGTTCATCAGTCATTTGTTTGTTCATCATTCATGTGTTTGTTCATCGTTAATTTGTTTGTTCATCATTCGTTTGTTTGTTCATCATTAATTTTGTTTGTGCATAGTTTTCTCCGTGTTTACTCGCATGAATGTTTGGTCGCTTTTATATTTGTTTGTTCGTTTGATTTCGTTTGATTCTTGTTTGTTCGTTTCATTGTTTGTCGAAGCTTCTTTGGTCGAATATTGTTAGATTTTTTGATTTTCTTCGCTTGTTTGTTTGCTTGCTTCTTTGTTCCTTTATTTTTATGATTGCTTGTTTGTTTGTCCGCTTGTTCATCCGCGGGTTTATTTGTCTGTTTGCTTGTCGGTCCATAAGCTTGTTTGCTTGTCTGTAGACGAACGTTTGCCTGTTTTTCTGTTCTAAAAACAGACAAACGTTTGTCTGTTTGTTTGTTCTTCTTCTCCTTTTGATCGTTTGTTGCTTTTTTGTTGTCTGTTTGCTTGCGTTTCGTTCCGTTTGTTTGCTTGCCTGTTCATCGGTCTACTTGTTCGTCTACGTATTTCTCTGTCTGCAAGCTATCTAATTTTGTTTGTTTCTATTCTGTTCGTTTACAGGTTTGCTTATCTATTTAGCTCTCTGCGTGATTCTTTGTTTGTGGTTTGTTGTCTGCATGCTCTTCATCTTCTGCATGTTCTTCATATTTTATTTATTTGTCCGCTTGCTTGCTTTCTGTTCGCTTGTTTGTTTGCTTGCTTGTTCGTTCGCTTGCTTGCACAAGCTAATATTAGTTGTTAAACTCGCTGCTGGAGGGCGCTGCACACCTCTTTTTCGTAGCGCCCAAACGCATAACTCGACGCGAATGGTTGCGAAACTCGCGACGATGAGGAACCTGTGAGATGTGGATTCGCAGCCCCTGAATATCGCAGAACCTCTTGGCCTCGTCACCCGGAAATCGACACGCCGAACTTCGAAATGCGTTCAGATACTTGAACGGAGGCGGTGTGCGATCCGCCGATTACTCGATCTGTGACTCGCACTTCATGGCGCGACCAGAACTCCGGAAAACACGCTTGTAAACCGTACAGAAAACTCACAAATCAATAAATTCCTAGAAAATATTTGGCGCTTCTTCTCGTTGACTGGAAGCAGAGCACGAATCGACTCGCACGCGCCAAAGTGCACCTCTAAGACGCGTCGAAGCGACCGAGCGACAGCGGGCGGCAGCAGCAGTGGCTGCGGCTGCTGCTGCTGCTGCGGCTGCGGCTGCTTGGTTGACGTAATATATACGACTTCGAGTACCTTGACATCTTTCATAGTCAACGCGAGCGTTCGTTAAACCCGCGGCAGAGAGCTGCTGGCTGGCTCTCCGGCCGGCCAACCAGGCGGCCAACCAGCCGGCCAACCAGCCGGCCAACCAGCCGGCCAACCAGCTCGTCGGCGGGCAGGCGAGCGACGCATTTTGCTGAGTGAGCAGAACATTCGGATGCCAACACGCGGGGCGAGGAGCGGCAGAGATTTGCATTTCATTTCGATTTCACAGCACAAAAGCGCAAATGACAACAGCAGCCACTTAACACTCAACGTCTAGAACGCGATCACCAGAAGCTTCAGCCAGCGACGCCGCCAGCAGCCCGGCGCGGCTGCATAGATGCAAATGCATCTGCGACGGCGTGCATGTGCGAACATTTGCATGCAGCAAGAAGAATTGTCTCATAATTCGTGCAGCAACAACGGAGGCGACCGCCGCGCCGCGCCGCGTCGCGTCGCGTCGCGTCACTGCTTGTCAGCGAGTGCATGCGGTGCCGCGGTGTGGCTGAGTATCCGCACACCGGCGGCGGCGGCGGCGGCTCGTGTGCCGCATAGCAGGCATTCTGCAACTGGCGTAGTTCAATGGCTTTTGAGCCATTTTGAGATCAATGCACCTGCGCGCCGCGCCGCGCCGCGGCCGACACTGTGGCTGGCGGCTGCCTGGGCCGAGCGGCGTGGCGGCAACTTCTTTCCTCTTCTGGCACTCGCGCGGCGCTTCGTTGGCTGCCTTTTTTAAATGTCAGCATTCTCGACCGCTGATTGAATTTCGGAAAACCTTGCGCATGAACGGATCCATGGACGCTGTGACTGCAGCGGTTGCCCGCCTGCCTCCGCTGGTCGATGGCTGCTGCAGCTGGGCCAGCATAATCTGGTTAGGGGATCTCTAAATTGCGCAGTACCTGCTTCGGTTGCGGTTGGCTGGTGTTTTCAGAAATTGCCGAACTTTTCGGAACTTTTCAGAAGCATTTGCATTTCTGCCAAACTAGATAACTGTGAAAACCGCCCGGGGGTGGGGGGCGCAGGGGGGGAGCGGACCAGATGCCGAGGGCGATGATTTAGCATTCACTTTTTACTAACTCGACTTCGGAGCGAGAGACGCGGACTGCCTATTTGCGAGCCAACCACACAACCGTCTTCTCGCGGATATCAGAAGCCAAAGCTTGGCCTTTCAATGAAAGCGAAAATAGTTTCAGCACTCAAAAGTCACTGATTTCGAACCCGCTGAACCAGGGAATGAATTGCCATTTCGGTCTTTGATGCGACAAATCGTGGTTGTTGTATCGACGATGCGTGGTTGTCAAAGGGAACTCGCATTCACGCACAAAATTGTTGTTTCTGAGCTTCCTATGGCCGGTATGATGAACGCCGGTTGTCTTTATGACGAAATGTTACTAATGCCGGTTGTCAATATGACGAACACCGGTTGTCAATATGACAAAAGCCGGTTGTCAATGTTACAAAATGCAGGTTGTCACTATGACAGAAAAATCAGGGTTGTCATTGCAGAAACCGCCTCCATCAACATTGAAATCACAGTGGCCAACAAACCAGCCGCCTCGCCTTCCCTGTCCCCGCCGCCGCCGCCGCTGCCGCCGCTGCTCCCTTCACAGTGAACATCAAAGCGACAACTGCGATTTTCACTTTGCAAGCCTGCATCGTCACACTGAGGAACCAGAAGTCGCCGGCTCGACAACGCCGCTCGCCGGCTCGACAGCGTCTTCGGCAGCAGCATGACGAACGTTTGCGTTGCCGTGACGTGCACACGTCGTCCGTTTGGTGCGCACGCTGCGTTCATGCGTCAGCCGGTTTCTCGCTTTTCACTGCTAGAAGAGCCGTAAAACTGCGGCCGCCGTTATTAATCTCCGCTGATCGAAGCAGCCTGACAATTAAGGTCGCGTGAGCAAAGTGCGTCCACTCGCTTCGACGCCGCGGCCCTTCGAGAGGCCGAGTCAAGAAACTTGTTCTCGCGGCGCGCCAAGCAGCAGAATGCAGGAAAACCGGCCGCTGAATTCTATTCGAAGCAGCGCCTCAGCGCGGTTCCAAGGTTCCTCAGCGCCGTCGGCTGTCAGCGCCGACCCGCGTGGCCCAAGTCCACTTCCGCCCGCGAGTGGATCGACCGGCTATTCGGTTTCGTTAAAACCGCGGTAAATATTAGTCAATATTTCTGCTGGCGATCTATTTCGGAAGGGTCGCTGACCCCGCCGCCTGCTAGACCGGATTTCACTGAATTCCAGTCTTCGAGGAGCACGCAAACGGAAGACGCCGAAGTTCACCTCTCCAAATTCTCCATCAGAAATTAGCACTGCATTCGGCGAGCAACAAATCGCAGGTTCTGCACGCAGACCTCCGTCCCTCGGCGCGCGCAGAAGACACCGAGTTCGAGGTCACCGAGTATGCAGCGCGCTTCCTCATTCGCAGCCATTAGAAGTCGCTGCCGCGCGATTAGTCAAGCGCAAATCAATTGACGGCGGCGCAGAGACTGCCGCTGATGATGCGGAGCAAGAGGACGCGAATTGTCGTACGTGAAGAACTGCGCGGCATTTCGAGTGAGAGCGAGACGAGCGCGTTTCTATTAGTCTACCAATTTGATTCGATTCGTTCTCTGCAGCGACCGCCAAACGCCGACTGATTTATCAGTCGCGCATTTCACGCGAGGGAATTCGCATGGGGAGTCGAAGTCGCTGCCGCTCGATTAGAATGAAGGCGGCGCGCGACAGCGATGTGTGTTTTCAATGTCGCGTGCGACGAGTCGCGCGACTCGCGGGAATCGCGTGAAAGGCAGAGTAGGCGAGGAACTCACTGTGGGGAGCGAGAAGTAATTGTAAACTGTGAGCAATAACTACAACTCTAGCAACAACAACAACAGCAGCAGCAGCAACATCGCAGCTGAGAAGCAACGCAAACGCGAACTGAAGTGATACGCCGCGACCGCGTTGTATCAGCGGAGCTGCATTTGTCCGCCAGCTTGTCTAGTTGTGAGTCTGTGTGTCTGTGTGTCTGCCTGCTTGCCTGTCTGTCTGCCTGTCTGTCTGGCCGTCCGTCTGTCGTTCTGGTCGCCGCAAGTGTCTGCTGTACAGCGGCTGCCTCACGCTGCACGCACGGCTGGACACGCAGGTGATCGCGTGATCCTTGAACGCGGCGCTGCAACAACGCAGCCAGAATGTCACACGCCTTGCAACGCGACTGAAATGACAGCCTGGTTAGCGTTGCTGTTGTTGTTGTTCGTCGCTTGAGTCCTTGACTCAGGTTAAGTGCGAATGCGAAGAGAGGCAACCATCACGCAGCGAGAGCAACAAACAACAACCCCGCCACCAGCGCCACTAACAACAGCAACAACGGCAACGCCACCGCCAACAGAGAAATCCATCAAAATCTCTAGTGAGGCGGAAAATGGCTCGATGAGAAGGGAAACCGCAACGAAGTCATGTGGATTAGAAAAAAGTTATTTGCAACCGACTGTAATCGAATTTGCATTAAATGCGCCGCAGAGGTGTGTGAGAGAGAAAGAGAGAGAGAGAGAGAGAGAGAGAGAGAGAGAGAGAGGGAGAGAGAGAGAGAGAGAGAGAGAGCGGTGGGATGGAGAGACCTTCATGCCGTCAAACGCGTGAACGCGTGCGTCGAAGGTGCGTCCTTCACCACTGAAGTGGAGAGCGAAACTATTCGAGGAACTCAAGAACTCTCTGAGTGGAGGAGAGCAAGAGAGAACGAGTGGGAGAGTCAAGCGCCAGAGAAGAGCTACACACGGTATTTGAGAGAGACAGAGAGAGAGAGAGAGAGAGAGAGAGAGGGAGAGAATCTCATTAGGAGCTGCAACTTCAGCTTGACTACTTCACGATGATGCGATTGAGCGCCGCTCTGCATTTGAAGTTCGGTGTAAACCGAAGACGCGACTCAACTTCGCTCGCTTCACTCTCAGCGAGGCCTTGCAGCGCGAAACTCTTCACAGCCGTAATGGCAACCGAACAACCAACCGAAAACCTTCTTGCTTCACCCCGCGCGGGGTGCTCGCGCCTCCCCCATCCCTCACCGACCAAACGGCGCACTGGAAACCGCGAAAAGTAGACCGGCTGTGGGATTCGTTATTGTTTGCCAACAAAGCTCGCAATCGGCATCGCCAACAACTGCAACGCAACGGTTGCAATCAGCGGCGGCTGGAGCATCGCGCATCGCACTCCGCATCCAGAGTTCCGCTCCCCGCACCACGTGCCGCCGCGCCCGCCACCGTCCACCGTCCCCGGGGCCCCAAACAAATATTGATCGACAAAAGATTTCTCCTCGGCCGAAGTAGTTCAGCATTTCACCGAATTCTTGAGCGGAACCACGCAAGTGGCGGCAAAGAGCGCGGATAGCAGAGCGCCGATCGCTGCCGATCGCTGCAGGGCGACGGCGACCGCGCGCGGGGCGAGGGGGGAATTGTTTTTATTTGCGATTTGCATGAACCGAAAAACGAAGCCGACGAAATCGCAGGCGTTCCTTCGTTCCTCGTTTATGCTGGCCACGCCGCGCCGCGCTGAAGTCGCGCTGCCGCGCGGCCGCTCCGTGCACGCCAAGCTGCCATCCAAATAAATGAAAAGTTTTTGATAAGACCGCAGAGATCCGAGAGAGCGGAGGAAAATGTGTGCCAAACGCGGTGCATTGAACTCGGGCGCAGTGCGGCCGCGTCGTTGCCGCGACGCCGGCTGCGCGCGACATGAATTTCGGTCATGCGATTGTGCGCCGCCGTCGCAGTGCGTCGTTGCGGCCGCAGCGACAGCATAACGACGACGACGACGACGACATCGACCACGACGACGACGACGACGATGACGATGACGACTACGACGACGATGACGGCGACGGCGACGGCGACGGCGACGGCGACGGCGACGGCGACGGCGACGACGACGACGACACGCGATTCGGTTGCTGCTGCCGTTCGGTTGCTGCGACTGCCGGTGCCGTTCGACGCGCTGCGATTTGCATTCGCGTGTGGCGTGCATTTTTGGCAAGCCATAAAAATCGTTGCGCATGCGCAACCCGCTAATTATGGCGACATTCAATTCATGCTCGCCGCTCGCGTGCAGCGTGTTGCGCATGCGCGGCGGCGGCGGCGGCCGGCGGTCGGTGGTCGGCGGTCGGCGGCCGGTATGCTGCAGCCGGCCAGTTCAACGACTCTTCACCTACTTGAATCCGCGTCGGAATAAATATTGAATAAAAGAGCGGCGAAGTAATGAATGAAATAAAGTTGAAAGCTCAAAACTTCTGACGGCGAGTTGATTGGTGCAGCCCAACCCAGCCAAACCTTTCATATTTCTTTGGTTGGTTGGTCGGTTGGTGGTTCTTATATGATGTTGTTGTTCTTCTTGTTCTTGTTCTTGTTCTTGTTGTTGTTGTTGTTGTTATGTTCACTGCTATTCGCATGCGGTGGGCGGTGCCGCGTGCGATGCGATGCGGCGCGGCGCGGCAAGTTGTTTCCGAAGTCGCGCTCGATCTGAGATTCATTCTGTTCTGAATGAATGTGCAGCCAGCGGAATTCCATATGCGAACGCATTGCTTGCATTGTCTGAAAAACGCCCGTGAAAAAGAGTCCCGAAATCTAATTCGAGCGCTTTTCGGAAATTTCAGATAGAAATGCCGGCTTCTGTTTTCCAACACTTAATAAAAACTGTGCTGAAATATTGATTTAGATCTGTCTGTCTGTCGGTCTGTTGGTCTGTCGGTCTGTTGGTCTGTCGGGCTGTCGGGCTGTCTGTCGGTCTGTCGGTCTGTTGGTCTGTCGGGCTGTCGGTCTGCCTGTCTGTCTGTCTGTCTGCAGTTTTGCACCCGAGGTACTTCAAGAGAGAATCGCAAGTTTGACAGCAAGTAAAAACGCCACCGAAAACATCGTCTTAAATTTCTTTTCCTCATTTGGTTATCAGTGCATCCGCCTCAGAAATTTCTACTATAATAACAAGTATAACAACAACAACACACACACAAGAGATCAACAACAACAACAACAACAGCAGCAACAACAACAACAATCAAACAACAACAGCATCTACATAGATGATCTCTTCGTATCAATTTCAACTGCAAAAACAACAAAAAAAAACACACGAGTGAGTTGAACAACAAGCGAGGGAAAGCATGACCTACCTTTACGGGAAAAGTACTGGCAACAACAACAACAACAGCGACAACAACACCAGCGACAACAACAACAACAACAACACCAGCGACAGCGACACCGACAGAACCAGCAGTTGCAGCAGCAGCTTCCATTCAAATCTTCATAATATTACTGAAAATCTGCAGCAATTTGAAGACTGAAGAATTTGTTGCGATTGGCGGCGATCGTTGACGGCGATGTTGCCGCTTCTGCTTTCACTTCTTCCGATTTGCATCCGCATTCGAAGACACACACACACACACACACACACACACACTAGCACACACACACATGCATACAGTTTTTGTGGCGCATGCTGAGAAAATCGTGCAACTTGTACGCCATCAACTTGCGGAATCAACTCACTTTGCAAATATTTTCTAAGCGTTTTCCAAATATATTTACGAAAGACTTACAAGATTTACAATTAACCCACCGTAGTAAATAATTAAATCCAAACTTAGGCTTGGAAGAGCACGACGAATTGCAGAAATTCTAAAGCACTTCAGACGATTCCTCGTTCTACAAAAAACCATTGGAAAATATTGTATTTTATAAGTTTATTTCAAGGTTGTCGCAAGATTTCTTCTCTAAACAGAAAATCCTTTTCAAGTTTGATCTTGCAACATTCTCTGCATTCTATTAATAAGAGTTCTCAAGTCTTTCGCAAGCCTTTTCGCAAACTATTTACAAGGGTTTTCTTAATTTACTTAGAAGATATTGAAATTTAAATTGTTCACCGCGAATTCGAGGTCGAGACATTCTTTTCCCCATCGAGAAATGACATCGAGACAGCTTGCCACCGTTGATGGAGATGAGAACCGAAATCGTGGTAGTAATTTTCGGACGAGAGTTGAGAGCCGAGAGTCGAGATGGAGGTCGCCAAACGGTACGGAAAGTCTTGCTTTATCTAATCTAGAGGACCAAAAAGGACAAAGAAAACGTATTAAATCTGCAAAAGACGTTTTTCGCAATCCTTCAGATGGAAGGCTTGAAAGGAAAGCAGAGGCGAAGAGAAGGACTTCGGCTGCCTGTCATCCATTGAAGAATGGAATCGACTATCCAGCCGCATTTCGCACTTCAGTTTGCTCTCGACTTTCACTGGATTCGATTTGCTGAGCAAACTCGAGCGCGAATCACGTCTGCGACTAACGATGGACGGCGCAAACAAAAGCCGGCGACGCGAACAAGCGACGCCAAACGGCCGAGTAAACATTTGGGTTTGTTTTCGATCCTTATCGTTGCGAGCTGGACGCGGCTCCGGCCGTCGTCGAGTGCTCGACTGGTCGAGTAGTCGCTGCGCACAAGGTCGTCGATCGTGCGAAAGTCCCGGAGGCGCCGCCAGCACGTGGACCGGCCGGCAGTGACCACTGATTGATGCGCTGATCGATTGACGCAGCGCTTGTTTGCCCGGATCTCCAGTGCGCTTCAACGCTTATCGCGCGCTACGACGTTCCGGGTAGCGATTTTTGTTTAACGATTGACATTCTTGACCGACTTTTCGCAGTTCTTCCCGTTGATAAGCGCGCACCGGCGGCGCTCTTATTTGTTTATCACACTTGACGAGGCATCCGAAGATGGCATTTCGAGTCAAAGAGTTGCATTACACCGTGATGTCGAAGAAAAAGTTCGTCATGCCGACGCAAGACCTTCATTTTCGGTCGCATTTTGAAGAAGGAGAAGAAGTTGTAGAGCGTTCACAACCAAAAGGCAATTAAAACGAAGTTTCATTATATTGACGAAATAGTTGTTCGTGCTTCAGTTTTGAAAAATTACAGCCTTTTCATTCCTTGTGGAGAATTGCAACTTTCCTTGCGATGACAGGTCCGCGCTGGTCATATTAACAGCCATTTTTCGTTATATTGAAGACAGAAAAACGAGCGAACTTTCGTTTCTTTCTTCTTCCGATGCTGAAAGTTCTTCTGAAAGTTCTTATCAAAGTTCTTCTCGCACCCACAATCGTTGAAAACGTTGTTGTTATTAGACAGAAATCGTCGTCACATTTACGATTTTGTTTGTCAGTACAGCAATCTTCAGTTAACAACTACCAATGAACAACTAGAATCAACTACAAATATTAGACAAACATTAAAGTCATATTGACAGTTCAGTTCGTCAATGATGATTTGCAGTTAACAACAGGCGATCGTCAATATGACGGCCAACATTTTTCTCAGTGCATTTGTAGAGCCATTTGTGGTCGCTGTTGTTGTTGTCGCTGTTGTTGTTGGTGCGTCGTTGTGCGAAATTATAGAGCTGATTAATTGAAGGCAAGGATGAGGACACACGTATCTGTGTCTTGATTTCGACTGAATTCAAGTCGAATTTGATTGTTTTTCTGTCACGAAATATTGGGAAATTTCCTCTGCCAGCAAATGAGAATGAAAGAGAGAGATTTTCGTCATAAAAAGGGTATGGAAATTGTTTTAGAAAACAAAAGAAAACCAAGAGGAAGAGCGGCTTGACACCACTGCCTCCTCCCCACCCCAAACCGCCTCCTGCAGCCACCACTGATGAAATGTTCACAGAAGATGTTGGGTGTCGCAACTGAAGAGTTGCCACCGCTGCCGCTGTTGGCCGCGCGGCTCATAATTAACTGTCAACAAGCGAGTGCAAACAAGAAGAAGGGAAACCAACTGGTGCAGGTGTTTCAAGAAGAGTCTGCGGCGCAGTGGACACGTCGGCCGCGATGTCCGCTCTGACGTCCGGCCCGCACTTGACGCTCGTGCGTGCCGCTCTCGCTGTCGCTGTCGTTGTCGTTGTCGTTGTCGCTGTCGTTGTCACAGTGCTGCGATTTCCCTGCCGCGTCCGACGACGCGACTCCGTCAAATTGGTGGTTGGCGGTCGGCCGTTGGTTTTCTATGCGCTGCCGCCGCACTCGAGCATTCGCACTCGCACTCGCACTCGCACTCGCGTAATTATGCAAGTTTTGTCGAGTGAGCAAATACGTTAATTGATTATGCGATCCGGCGGCGGCAGCAGCAGCAGCAGCACGGACTTCTCTTCGGCGCGCCGCCGCATCGCGACGCGCTGTCAACCAAAGCAGCGCGCAGCGGCGGCGGTTTTTGTTATGTTTGTTGATTGTTCGCGGCCAGTTTCGTTTCTCAATTTATTTTTAAATACTCGTATTTTTCGGCGTTTATTTTTAGATTTTCGCTGCCAGCGCGAGCAAAAAGAGCGAGCGAACGAACGGATTGCATAAGTTGACGCTTGCGCGGCGAGAAGGAGCGGCGCGGCGCGGCGCGGCGTGTCTGCAGACGCGGCCGTGAGAGCACGCGACGCCCTGCGAAACGCCTTCGGCCGGGAGTCCTGCCGGGAAGTGAAGGAACCGCCAGCCACACGGACCCCCTTCAGCCCGTTTATTCTGCCCACTCTGAAGTCCGCAATTTTCAAATGTGTTGCCGGAAAACCCCTCGCACGCCTCGAAAAATCCCCGCGCACGTTTCGAGAGTCACAAAAAGCAATCAGAAACCAGATGCAAAGTCCAACGTCAGCCGCAAGCAGGGCCAAGAGAGCGACATTTGGCCAAATCGCAGACGGCAACGAGCGGAAAAAATTCACCAAAACGTAAACTCCGAAAATATCCGCTACAACAACAACGGCGGCAGCCGCAGCGCCCAGATAACTCTTTCCTTATAAATCTTCGGCGCGAAGCAGCATAAAGAGGCGCGCATAAAGTCGATGTTGTAAAAGTCGGTGACTGTGGCACTGAGTTAGTGGATCGTTAAGTCAATGAACGCAGTCGCTGCGGTCGCGGCGTGGCGCGGCGCGGCGCGGCGCGGCGCGGACGCAGACGCACACTTGGACCGGCGATCCGCGCCGGTTGGCCGTGGCCGCCGTTAGGCCGAGTTCAGTGTGCCTGCCGCCCTCGGCTTCGCGCGTCCGCCTACCCGCCGCCCCCCGCCCCCCGACGCCCCCCGCGACCGACGCAGCGCTCTTGTCGCTCTGGCTGCTGCTGATGGCTTTCACGAAGTCGCGCCGCGCCGCGCCCGCCTCGCCAATGCGTCGACGCATCGCAGCGCATACTAAAACGAGCAAAAATGCTTCAGCTTCTTTAATTATGTTTTCAGTCGCCTTTTTTATTCGCGCATAAATTTTTTGGCAAAATACTCGGTTTATTGAACCGCGGCAGAAAAAGAAAAGAAAAACAGGGTCGTCGCTTGCGCCGCGTCTCTCGCGACAGAGACTTTCTCCGGGGAAGACAGCATTTCCGACATGGTCGTCATTCGCGGCGCTGCGGCGTGACCAACACTCTTCAACATCATCATCGCCTTCGTCGTCATCGTCGCCATTAACATCGCCAACGCCATCGCCATCATCATCATCATCATCATCAGCAGCAGCAGCAGCAGCAGCAGCTTCAGTCTCACCTTCGTCGCCGGCTCTCGTTCGCACAGCTGCGGAAGAACGTTGGCAGAGCTGTCGATCGATGATCGCTCGCCGCCGATCAATATTCTCGACTGCAAGTCCAAGGTGGCGGAGGAGTCGAGGAAGTTTTGAATGAAACGACGCATCCGCGCAGATTATGTTCTCAACCAGCGGCACCGAGGGCCGCCACTGTGGCAGCCGAGCCGCCGAGCCGCCGAGCCGCCGCGTCCATTAATCATCCGCCGGCCGAGCTGCGTGAAGCCGATCCGTAATCCCCTGACAGCTGAGGAGCGGGCGGCCGACGGAACCCCGCCGCCACTCGCATTAATCTCTGCGAAATTGCGAAATCAGCGCCCAGCCCGAGGTGTTATCGCGTCGTCCGCTTCGAAGCATCGCAAATTGTGACCATAAAGTGAGCGAACTTACGACCCGCACCGCGGCCCACATCGCAGCGTCGCTCTCGGCCAGAAGTCGCCACGAAGTTACGCGCTGCAACATGCACCGATTTGCTATCCCCGACGACAATGCCATCCTCGATGTCTCCGCCATCCTCGATGTCTCTCCAGATAGCGCGAGTCAAGGTGTAGAAGTCGTGCTGACGAGCGCTTTTCTGCCTCCGACTTTTAAATCAGGTCAGCCGCCGCTCGGTACTCGTCGTCGTACACCTCGCACTACAAGTTACAACTGACAACTTTCTAATATCTTTTCGATTCCAGTGAAATCTGCTCAGCAACTGCCACCGAAACTCCAGCCTCCTGTCTTTGGATGGCCCAATATTCTGCCGCCAGCCACGAGGTCTCACGACCTCGTCCGCCGACACGTATTACGCGATCGCACTCTCCTCTCTCTGCAGTTGAGCGTCTCTCTGCGGGGTGCTTGGCCGCGCTTAATTGCTCGCAGAGACTGAAACGAAGTGCAGCCACGTATCGCATCGTAAACGTATCTTGCAATGGATGTCGCAATTTCGAGTGATGGGCTGGTTGGGCCGAATGGGCTCTCGTCGCCGCCAGCGACCAGATTTGGGCTAAATTATACGCACGTGCTGACGCCGCATGATTGACCTCCTCGCTTGTGCGGCTCGAAGTGCTAAACTTGCTTTACAAGCGGACTTCTCAGATTCTCCTTCGTGTTCTTCGCGCGGAATCCCGCAAGACTTCTTCGAGGGAAACATTGAAATTCCACCTCGCAAGAACTTCGAAATGCCTTTTCCTTCAGTCTCCTCGCCTTCTGTCTTTGCGAATAAAAGCCTAAATTTTTAGATCGGTTCGCATCGCTTTGGCCCGTCGTCTCATTTCGATTCGCATTTGAATAACCTCGCAGTTGGCACACTTTTATTTCGTACACTCCGCGAAATGGCGTTGAAAATGGCAAAATAGCGGACGGCCAGAAACCCTCTTGATTTGTATGTTTCAGCCTGAACTGTATGCGGCTCCTAGTTTCACGGTGCCCAATTCATTATTCAGCAGACTGGGCGAAACCAGTCATCAAATAAATTAAGAAATTCAGACATGAATCGAATCCAAGCCTATATTGATAAGCGATTAAGACGTGCACTGCCGTGCGGTGGGGGCGGCTCAAGAGCGGTCCGCTCCCCCGCGCACGACCGCTTATGACGACTCCTAATGACGCTCCAGGTCAGGTGACGCCCATTTTCAGTACAGTGGCCAACGCTGTTATAGTGTGGGACACTCGAGCCTACGACTCTCTATTGTCACATTTTTTGATAGCAAATGAAATGGGCGCGTCTTTCGAGCGACAATCGGGCAACCTTCGCTCGGTTTCGCCCATTTCCAGAGTGGTATTCGGCACGACGTCTGGTGACATTGAAAATACCGAATTCGAAGTTATATAAAAAGTTAGCATCTTCTTTAGTCGACTCCTCCACTTTTAGAAACGCGTCTCTCCCCGACTTATTACCAAAATTGGCAGCTAAAGCTCAATCGTGGGGGCTTTTTATGATGTTTGTCACGGTCTTCGGTCGATTCCTCAACCAGAAAATAGTTTCGCCGCATCAGTAGGGGGTTTGTAGCGGATTTCTTGTTAGCTCTTGAGATATTCTCGCCCTTCCGGGGAAAAGTCTGTGCACGCCTGTGCCTCCGACAGCTACAACCGAGTATAATCAGCCTATTTAGCAAAAGCCAGAGACCAACGAACAACCTGACCGACCGCCTTTCCAATCGATAGGCCTACAGTAGCTGCTTGGTGTGCGCTTGGTTTGTGAAGGTTTGTTGAAAGTTCCGAATATGCATCACTTAACGCTTTACAAAATCCTAGTTTGGGTTTCGAAAACGCGCTCGTCGCTCATCGAGGTTTGAAGCCGAAGCTGCTGGAATGAAGACGGACATTTTAATTTATGCAAAATAAATATGCACGCAGACTGATATCGGCACCTGCACACGTAGCGAACGCGTGCGGCGGCGGAGGAGTGGGCGGGAGTGAGGGAGCGAGGGAGGGAGCGGGGCAGCGAGGGGGAGGCGAGGCCCTGGAAGACATGTCACAACCCGAGCTGGTCACCAATAATTAGAGCCGTGATTGGGCGTTTCGGTCATGCAAATGAAGAAACGTCGAGTCTCGAGAGTCACAGTTTTTTATTCGTCGTCTGTCACACGAGTGCCCGCGGTGGCAGCAGACGGGATACGCAAACTTTTTCCGGTACAGCTGCGTGGAACGAGGGAGTTGCGGCTTGAAGTGATTTGAATAAATTACCATTTGAAGCTGACGACGATGATCTGAGTCAGTTTTGTAAGATGAAATTTGTAATCAGAAAGCTACGTATTTCCGAAGTGATCTTTTCTTTATATAACAAAATACTCCGATAAATTAGACACACATGACTTCCCGTGCATGTTGCATTGCATCAAATTAAACGAATGTTACGAATTATATAAAACCCGAGACCGCATTGTTAAGCTGAACTATGGAGCTGAACCGCCCTTGGGTTCCCCTTTTCTCAAGGTTTGGAATCTTGAGTAAGGAGTCCTCAATGCGCTTCACTGCCATTATAATATACAACCGCCATTAATTACCTCTTTCAGCGTAGCGCGATCGTAACGATGTCTTGTTGTCGCGACGGAAGACATTTCGCAACGGCACGTTAACGGAAAACTCAAGCATCACAGAACGAAAAGCAATCATGAAACTGCACTCGTGGCTCAAACGCGCCACATGGATCGCTCTGAGATTTCATAATTCTTCGAAGTACGAATTAGCGTGTCCCCATTTGGAAGGAACTCGGTGAATGGGAAAGACGTTTCTCATGTGTCACATCATTTTCGTTGAGAATAGTCGACGGATTCGCATGAAATCCGACTACTCAAGATCAAAAAGCCCTTTTGGCACAGTTTCTCCTCTCACAGCTGCTTGAACTTCTTCGTTCCGCGAACTGATCCGATTTTATGGTCTCCTAGAATCGTACATCTGTGTGCCGATACATGTGTCTCTGCAAACTGGGTCAACGTTAGCGTGGGAGAGAGAAAAACGCTCCTTGCCGTTCACTTCCTTCGAGTTGAGGAGGTGAAAGTTTTTCTAAATACCCGCAACTTTAGTCGAAGGTAGTCCAGATATACCTGACCCGTCATAAGCTCGGTCGTTGTTGCCTGTCGCCCCACAGGCGGCTGTAGGACGACTGATAAAGGGCAGCCGGAGACGTTATATTTCGCGAAAATACAAGAACCTCAATGGGTGTCGTCTCACCCTTTCGACCCTGAAGCAGTTCCACGCGTGTCTCTCATCCGAAGCAGCGCCTCCCTTGCTTCCATCTGGATTGTCAGTGGCTTAAAATACGAAAGCTCTAAATAATCCCAACAACCCATCTGCTGCTGTCGGATCTGCGAATGACTAAACAACTGGAAGAAGTTGAATGAACTCCGCAGGCCAGAGTGAAGACTGAAACGCTGAAAATGACATTTTGGAGGCCACATCGTGCGGCAGCAACTCGCACTGCGATCGGCATTGCAAACCAGAAGATCAACACGGCAGCCACGATCCCCTTCCGATTAGAGGCACGCAGCCGAAATACCATCGCATTTCGCTGTACCGCGCAGGCTGCCTCGTAAACATGGACGTCGCTGCGACCGACCTGTTTTTGGCCACATTCTACACTAAAATAGCTCCGCCGACAAGAACCCGCAGCTCGGGGCGAGCAGTTCTTGCCGAGTGCAAGCTGCGGATGCAAGTGCATCTTCACCTCTGCCAGCAGCGGCTGTGACATGCCGGTGACAGTCGAGGCGTTTATCCTCGTTGCCGAAATTAGTTGATCGCATGAGTGGCTGTTTGTGCGCGTTTCCGGACCGCTGCGACTGACTCGAGTGATCGTGCAACGTGTTTCGCGCGGCTCCGATTGTTCTTCCTGCTCAACCAGCCGTCTGGCTGGCGGAGAAGAAGAATGGCGTGGCCACGGCACTCGCAGCATTTCCTGCTGCAAATTGCACGAAGCCCCATTTAGGATGGGGGAATATGGAAACAACATGAACAACGATGATTTATCGATATCGATGCCACTACGGCTTGTAGAAATAACAAAACCCCGCGATTTGCGCTTTCTCCAGCCCAATATTGGAAACAAATAGCTCTACAAGAGGAGGGGAGGCGCTGAGTAGGTTGCAATAGCTACCGAAAGTGTGGCCAAGCGCTATATCTGCCTGTACTTCCCCGCTCTGCGACTACAATCTAATTACGCCCGATTAGAAAGCAAGCAATATTAGACTTCTCGCGACCTTTCCAAGTTTGCAGCCGAAAAGGAAGTTTTATCGAGCGCCATAAACGCCATAAAAACCACATCCGAGCGAATAAACAAAAATTTAAATGCGAGCGTTATTATATAAACAATTTATAATGTCATTTGAGAGAGTTAGTCATTTATAGCGGGTTCAAACTTCGCCCGTTTTGACCTACTTTCGAGTACTGCGCCATTGTCACATTTCTGCACGGAACTCATTGCGAGCTGGAAATGACTTTGTGAAGTCTTTAGAATCTAATCTTAACTATATCTAACCGCTAATAATCAGTATCGCGAAAATGCTTAGCTAAATTATAACGCACGCCACACTCAAGAAATAAAAAAATAAAATAGAATCAAACAAAATGAAATGAAATTGTATTAAATCAAATAAAACAGAAGAGATTAGAATAAACCAAAAAGAAATTAGTAAAATTAGTTGTGCGAATAATGGAGCCTCCACTGGGCTTAATTTTAATCAGCATTAAATAGTTCGTGAGCCACGAAATCATCATATAATTTGGTTGGCGACAAAATGTGGCCGCAGTAACTACGGACTTCTGCCGGAGGGCTCGAAACGCGAGAGGTCTGGCCGGTTGCTTCTGCCCCTCGATGTCTTTCTTTCATTTCGGTGAAAGTACTCAAATATGGAATTCCGATGCTGGTTGGAGGAGGAGTGCCGCGGCCGCGGCCTCGGCCTCAGCTTCGGCCTCCACCAACATATCGGCTTTAATGAAGTGTCTCGATGATCTGCTGTGTTTCTTATCGATTACGGAATTGTTTGGCTCTCGACTGTCGGCCAGCGACATGCAAAAGCAGGAAAATAATGCGGTCGCCCTGCGGCCGAGGGCACGGAAGCGCGGTGCAGCCGAAGGAAAATACACAGTTTGCTTAACAATTTCGATCCTATTGCTTTCAATTTATGTTGTGTGCTTGAGCAAATATTACCGAATTAAACGTTGCCAACAACTAAAGTCAACACGGGCAACGAACGCGGACAACCCGGACAACCAACGGCAGAGCGCACAATTCGGCCAGTTGGCCGACCGAGTAGCTAGCGAGACGGCCGACCGACGGACCGATCCGGTGGTCGTTCGCCGGACTGCAGCATCCATTCGAACAGCCGCGCGCTGGGAGGAACTTACATAAGCCCTTTCTGAAGCCGGGCCGAGCGAGGGGCCACTCAAGGTGTCAATGAAATATCGCCGTACTTGAGATTACCATTTCAGTTTTTGGTTTCCGAAATCTTTCTTCACCTTAAAGTACCGGCGGCACTCAAGAGCATCGGCAGCTTGGGCGGGTCTTGCGGCAGCCAGCAACCGCCAGCCGCGGTTGAGGTGCGGCGGTTGGGTGCAATTTATGCAATGCCCTCGAGCACCTCTGGTCGGTGCTAAATTCGGCGCAAGTTATTTATTCTGCGTGCTACGGAAATGCTCAGCTTCACATGCCATAATTAAAGCGTAGCCGGGGGTTACCTCGCGGTTTTAACGTTACAATATTTATTGTTGGACCTCATGATCGTCTTTATGGGGAATTTAACGAAACTATGCGGAATTTTTGGAATATCTGTGTCGGCGCACTTGCGCACAACTGAGTTTCCTGGCAGGTTTTCCCTATCTTCAAATATTTCCATTGAAAACTCAAACCCAAGTTTCATAAATTCCGAACAGAAACTCAGGCTACTCCGTACTTGGAATGAGAAATCGCTCTGGAATTTCGCATTTTAAAATTGCCTCCTTCTTACACGGCTGCCTCGCAGGCGTTTGCAAAACAGTTCCGAGGTTCGTTGACCGACCAGATGCGAGTGACCGTCATCGGTGCGGCAAAACACCGACCAGGAACCAGAAGAGTCATCTGTCAACGAGCTTCGTACCCACCGAAGCCACACGCGAGATACGTATGCGAGCGAAGTCTCAACTCAACAGCGAAAAACGCTCCGCGAGCACTTCAAATCCGTGGTCTGTCACCAGACGTCGTTGCGGATTTTTATGCTGTTGACACCATGGTTTCAGAACTCTGTCGAGCCCGTCGCTCATGGTTGCCGGAAGGTTGTTGCCGGTGTTGAATCAGCGTATTCGCTGGTGGCAGCGCGAAGTGCTCGACGCTCCACCAAGATCAATGAACGAGCCGAGCTCTGCTCACGCCTGCTGCGCGGCTAAATTTAGAGCGATTGGTACGTATTTCTGGTAGCCTGTCGCTGTAGCCGTAGCCGTAGCCTTTCCGGAAGCCAAGCGGGTTGCGGTGGAAAGCGCCGACTGGACGTGCTGGTGTCTGAGCGTCTGCTGCGGCGAACGTGGTAGTACGCTCGTCGCTCGGGGGTTGACAAACCTTCTGGCAGTTCAATCAGCTGCTATTATGTAATCGGCTCTTCGATCCCATACGTTCTCCGTATTGAGTTGACTGACTCGGACTGCTTTGCTTTTGTTACTTTATTTCAGGAATGTCGATGAACCTCAACAAAAGCGCCCACGTATCGATTGTTGTTGCTGCCGTGGCCGGTGTTTTTGGGGAAGATGACGAGTCAGGTTGTTGCTTCTTTATCTGCTGTCTTGTTGGGGTTGGTAATGGTTGCGAAGGTGTTTGAACTCCGCCTGTAATACGACGCAAGTGTTAAATGTTTGTGATTTAAAACAGCGACGAGGAAATTCTTCGTTTATTCCAAGAAAGCAGATTTCAGCAATCCTTCCTGGTCGCAATTTTTGCAAAATACTTGTTATGAATGTAATTCAGATGCGACTTGATTTTATTTGATTCCTTGATGAATACAATTGCTTCAAAATCTACGTAAATACAAGTTCGCTTTATGATTGAGAAACTCAGAAGGCCGAACGAATCTTTTTTCGCAATGTATGATGTCTCGTGAGACTTCGATTCCTAAAGAAGCCGGGTGACCATTTCACGAAATCCATCTACTACTAAATCCCTGCATTCCCTCCGGTGTTAACTCATCATGTTCCGCGAACAGGACCTACATTTTGCAGGCGTGCAGTCAACTCTCGCGTACCAAGTGTCCAATTAAGGACCGTTTTTCGTATACCTACAGCCATCTTTGTATGAGACCCCAGAAGATTCATAAAAACTTTAAATAGCAACGTATGACTCCCAATAATGACGCCCAATAATCCGGCATTTAATCACCATTTTTGGCAGTGGGTGATGTCTGAGGTAGAACTTTGTGGACCTGGTAAGCTCTTCTTCGAATGAGACTACAAAGAAGCCCCGATCATCCACAGCCCCTCAAACTATAAAGCGTACGAACTCCAAACATTCATCTTTATGAGTGGACACCTACAAGGAAGAGTACCGGTCAAAGACTTCCCGAACGGAGCCCCAAAAAGCTGAGCTAGCTAAACCTCCTCTAGAATGGGAACCCGACAACTTTTGTAGTCACTTGACTTCGAAGTAGTTTTCCCCCAATGTTATCAGAGGAATTCTTCGGATGAAGTAGGGAAACTCCTCGTCCCGAAGAGGACATCGTTTCGGATTTCACTTACAACGCATTCAACTGTGGCAGGAAACTCAGTGGACATCGAGATCCGAAAATCGTGCGATCGTCCAAGAAATGAGCCGCCATGAAGTGAACACCGCAAGACAAGCGCAAGAATACGGAATTGCCTCGCTGGCATACGAGCGCGATCCGCTCGAGCCGCTGCTTGCGTTAGGTAGCGCCGCCGAAATGGAAGTCGCACACAGGTTAATCGTCTTGGCTCGGTTTCGCACTCAGCCAACAGAGCCACCGAGCGAGTTCGAGCCAAGGCAAAGCGACCGTTGCGCCGGCGCGAGTGCCTTGGAACACACGTCTTCTGTGTGTAACTGTAGATTTTATAGTATTCTCGCACACGCACACACGGCCACTCACACCGGCGCACGGGCGACGTTCTTCGGCGTCTCTACTGGCCGTGCGCCTGCGCCTGTATATGTAGGTCTTCGTCCGATCTTACTTTCACTTTCGAAGGTGCACGAACTTTTGTGTTTACATGTGGTTACGGCGGGGACGACGACCGCTGGCTACATGACTTTCTTGTTCGCTCTTTCATTCCTCTTCCGCTCCCGGTTCCCTGCGCAGACGTGCTGGATGGATGGGCTGGATTACGGGAACCGCAGAAGACGGCCGCGCCGGGAGAGAAAGAATGGTGCAAACCGTGGTTGGTAGAACGATTGACGACTTGTAGAAGGAACTTTTGGCAACTAATGGGGAAGGAGCGGAGGTACAAAGAGTTAGTAAAGAGTTTTTAAGACAAAATGGACTGGACGGGTCCATCATTTTCACAGACTAACTGCTGACGAGTTGGGGAAGAAGTGATAGGATACTATATCGACTTTGTGCACACGAACAGAGGATATCCGAAGTGACTGTTTGCACTCGTTAGAGCAGTTAGGGGAATAACATCATCGTAGGTGAGTAGGATCGTTCATCTGGAGGATGTTCATGTTAATCTCCAAATAGCCGATCCGTTCCTTATAACACCGAATGGCTCTACACTCCATATGTTAAAAGGGTTACACATAACCGTATATACATCCGTAACCGTACAACATCCATTCCACCAAGCCGCCGAACCATTGCATTGTGTCTTCTACTTATTTTATCGTAGCTACGCGATCGAATTCGCATGCAACCGCGTCTCATTTCGAAAAGCTCCACCCGATCGGCTGCGACTCGATCGCCATGACATCCCTGCAGCAGGCAGTCGCAGTGACGCGACGACCTCCTCCTTGGCACTGACCATGCCGGTTTCTAGTGATCACCTTCCTATGGAATCTTGATATAAACTCCGAAAAGTATCGATAGCGGCCACAACAACGCCAACTGCGAATAACAATCATTTTCCGAAATGCGAACCGCCAAAACGCTGCCAAGTGGCGGCAACTTCAGGCACACCGAAGCCACCAAAGCGAAAAAGACCAAACTGCACCGTGCCGTGTGGAGAGCGATCGGCTGCGGTGGCTTTGTGGGGACGGAGGGGCCACAACGACACCGCGGCTCGTTCATTGAATTTAGAGTCGGTCGGTCGTTGACCGCACAACAGAGACGCAACGGAGCCGCGGCGACATCGGGTTTCGCCAGCGTCGTGTTGGCAACAACGTTGACGACGTTGCTCGGCGCGGTTGGCAAACCGTGGCAACTACAACGATTACATTGACGCCAACCGAGCTGACGAATTGACGGTCGTTTCAATGGACTCAACTAAAAACTCAAGAATGTGCAGATCGGTGAAAAAAGTCGCCCAGTGTTGTCGAATTTTTGCGCTGGAATGCGAGATCGTAAGCGATTACTAATGAAGGGTCTCCACTTGGTCGCGCATCACTGATGGTGGTGATTGCTGGGAGGAGTTTATTAGGGTTGCGAGTGGTGTGGACATCTGGGCGGATGGACGGTCCAATTTGATGGGCTTCTTCTTGTGCGCCAACAGAGTGCGCTGCGCTCGTATTTACGGAGTGAAGTCCGTCCTCTAGAACTTGAATGGACGGTGCACGATAACGAGAAGTTAGAACTTTCGATGCGGATGCCTGTGTTTGAGAGGGAATTTTTATTGCGCTTTTTCTGCTCTAACTCTCGGTCCGAAATTCCAACATAGGGGGCCATTTTGGACTCTTTAAAAAGATCGTGGGGATCAGGGGATCTTGAAAAATATCGGGGGGTTCGTATCTGGTTGAGGGGTTCTTGATGAACATTTCTGGTCAAGTTAGATCACGCTCTCTGCTGAAAAAGGGACTTGAAATGGTGGGGGTACTGCCACGCCCACTCCATGCAGACTTCATGTCTTTCTTGAGCGATGACTGGCTGACCCCCTCACCCCCTCTGATCCACTCCATGAGTCGCATGAAGTTCCCACAAAGAACGCATTCGCGCTAACAATGTGGATGGATGAAAACTAACAACAAGAACGCCAACAAAAACGACACCAACAACAACAACAGCACTAACTACAACAACAACAACACCGACAACAACAACAACACTGACACCACCAACAACAACAACAACAACAATGCTGGCCGCATCCATCACTCTAACCGGATTCTAATGTCGCGCATTCTAACACTCGTTCAGCAGCCGCGATGCAGGTGAGAGATTCGATGTTGCTCAAGCAGCTGCGGCGGCAACAACAACGTCCGAGAAAGAATCGCGCAAAACGCGCCATGAATGAAGTAGACGTCGGCGTCGTCGCTGTCGCTGTGGTCGTTTTTTAACAAAGTTTTTCTAATGCTGTCTGAGCCGAGCTGCTGCTGCTGCAGGCAACCTAAAAACCAGCAACAACGACAGCCGACGCAGCCGCAGCCGCAGCCGCAGCCGCAGCCGTAGCCGCAGCCGCAGCCGCAGCCGTAGCCGCAGCCGCAGCCGCAGCATCACAAGCAACAGCCGACTTGTCAGGCTGGTTAGTGGTGGCGCCGCAGCGACAACAACAGTGGGGGCCTGGTTCCCAACCAAGTCAATGAACCCCGTCCAGCGACACAACAACAAAGTGTGGCAGGAATGTTTATAAAAGTTTGGCCGACCAACCGACCGACCAACCGTCCGACGGACCGACCGCCCCACCGAACGTTCCACCAACCCGCCGCCACGACGCTCCAACCGCCCAAATAACTCCTCGTTGCAACCCACTCGTTTCCAAACATCTTGCGCGATTCGCCCAGCCGCGTCGCGTCGCGTCACGTCGCGCCGCCCCCCACCTTCCGCTCTCCAGCGTCCCAACACTGCATTTTTTGGAAATGTAGGTAACCCAGTGCGAGGCGGCCCGAGCGGCTTCTGGCGTTGCCGTGCGCTGCAGCGAGATGCTTGTGTGCGTCGTTGTGGTTTTTCTTTCATCGGCACGCCGCGGCGTGGCGCAGCATTTGAACGGCATAACAAGGCAAAATCGCGCTCGCGTCGCGCCGCGTGGCACCGCGCTGCACATG
Organism: Sicus ferrugineus; assembly: GCA_922984085.1. Classification (NCBI taxonomy): domain Eukaryota; kingdom Metazoa; phylum Arthropoda; class Insecta; order Diptera; family Conopidae; genus Sicus; species Sicus ferrugineus. Next base: position 23,843,645 of record OV277351.1, read on the forward strand.
CGCGCCGCAGTGCATTGACTTGCGTGGCTGTCGTGCGAGGTGGATTGGCACACTGGCCGGATGACTGGGTGACTGGGTGACTTAATGACTGACTTTCCACCGGCGGCGCTGTTTGTGCGCACAATTTGTTTGAGGATGTTCGCCGTGGATGGTTTAGTCACGGGTTGGCGGTTCGCGGTTGGCGGTTCGCGGTTGGCGGTTGGCGGTTAGGCGCTGCTTGTTCCTGTTGTTGTTTTCGGTGTTCCGTGGGTTTCTCTCCACGCTTGTCTGGCTGGCAGTGGGGCTTCGTGTGTAGATTCCGTCATGCGCCGAATTACAGCGCTTTATTCGGTTGACATTTTGAGTCCAAAATATAAGCGGCGACGTTCGTATTGATTTATTAAGTTATTCGGGTAGATGAGCTCAGGACGGCCAGAGGGGGGAGTGGTGGCGGGAGGGAGGAAGGGGCGGGAAGGGTGAGCCATGGCGTGAGGGCTAATGATCAGTCTAATTTATTTACTCTGAAGTAGAAGAGTCCGATTACACTGACGAAAAGTCGTTTCGACAGTCGGTGGAAACTGTTGTATCGCGGCACAAAGGTGTCAATAAGACGAACTACCTTCTTCAAACTGATGAACGATGGTTGTCATTAGTGAAAATTGCCTTAGTGGCCTTAGTGAATATCGCTTTCTTCTAATTGGATATCGAGTAGGTAACCTGACCTCATATATTCCGTAATAAGCCTCCCACATGAACTCTTAACACAGAGAATCGGGAATCTTTTGATATGGAACCCTGATATATCCCTTGGAACCCGATATATCTAGGTTTAGGTTACAAATTTCGATTTAATAATCCTCAACCATTTGGATCCGTGCGGTATAAACGGCATACAATTGCAGCAGTCCATTTCTATCGCTAGCTTTTGCTTGCAATACTTGTGAGATGACGTGAGTTCAATTCGTTGGGACGGTCATTGACCGTCTGACCGACAAAACATCACAAACTGCTGTCGACCCACTGAACCAACTTGTCATTAACTGACCAAACGACATTCACGGCGACATTTAGTCTTTTTATTACACACGGCACACGGTAATTGAAGCTGGCTGTTGTATGCCAGTTTTATGCCTGTTTTCGGAAGTGCTCTGGCTCAGAGCCAATTTAGGCTTGCCGTCCACTGCCACCTTTCTGCGGAGGTCTCTCACTGGGTCAGAATTAGGACCGGATTTCTGGAACGACAATAGTCCGTTGTACCATTATGACGATCTGGTGACGATGATGAGTTAGTTGGCATACCATTTCAGATGCACGAGTCCAGTAGACTTCAATGGGAAGCTATGCGGAACTGGGCCATTTGTCAGAGATGGGACGGATATAATAATATGGGTGCAACCAATTCTTCTTCTTAAGTCTTAAGGACCAAATATATTTGCCGTATTTTAAACCCCCTCTGTTTTTATGCAAAAAACAATTATCGACGACCGATGACGATGCTATGATGGCAAAGATAACGATGATGCCGCCGACGAATGATAAAGATGACGACCATAGTCAAAGCGATGATGAGAAAGTAGAAGATGGCCATCGCGTCACCGTCGAAACAGACCCTAATACGTGTGACGATGTCGCCGGAGCCTACAGTCGTGACAATGGGTTTGCCAAACTGAACTGGTTTTAACACGTGCCTCGTTCGTGTGCTTCGAGGCCTAAATTAATTTACGACCTCTTCTGCTCGCCCCGTTTGCAAATGAGGCAGAAGACTGCAAAAACAGTCGCCATGAGACTCCTCAGTCTACCGACCGCTCGCAATACTACGAAAGTGATAAATCGGTGAAATGCAATCAGTTTAGTCAACGTTTTCCTACTGGTCATCGATTGTTTGTACGCTACGAAGATCGCGTTTAATGGTTGGCATTGTGTTTCCATATCTCTGGTGAACAGGCAGATGTCCGAGCCGAGCATTTTGGAGTATTTATTACCTCTCCAAGTCGGAGGTTAGCTACTTCTGTGAGCCATTTTCGGTAGCTATGCGAATCCTACGAGATACAAGCTGATTCCTCATGATAGTTTCTAGATTCAAGTCCTGATTTTAAGAGGCCTGTTCGATGATCTCGTGTAATCAGAGTTCTAGCGTATCGCGCTTCCTAGTGGGGTGCCAGGGTAACGTGCGTTCCCTAGTGGGGTTTGCAGTTTGCGATGTTGCCACCGCGTTCAGCGGAATCCCGTGGATCGAATGATGTCTTCATTCACCACCGTGCAAATGTCGCTCGATTAAATAGCAGAAAACAAACACCAAGAGTTGACAAATCTTAAAAGTGCGATTTTGACGAACTGGATCTCGTGCATTCAAGACGTCTGTTGCATGGATCATCGCGGGGAGGTGCAGCTGTGGCTGCCGTGATTGCGACAGCGATGATTGTTGCTTTTGTTGCTGTGTGCTTGTTGCCGTTCCTAGCGTTGCTTAATGTGTTCTCAATAGATGCCGAACCATTGCCGCGCGAGCTTCTTGAAGTCCATCCGCAGCATGGAAGTCCATCCGCGGAGGGCGCAGACGACGAGCGGACGCGGGGGCGCAGAAGCAGCAGCGCGCTGAGACAGCAGCAGCAGCAGTGCGCTGGGTTCAGCAATCGTGGGATGCGGGTGCGCGTGCGGCGGGGGCATCAGTGACACTAATCACTTTTGAAAGTAGACTCTAGCGATTGCATGACCGCTTCTAACGCGTCATTTTTGCGCGCTAAAAAGCGGTGATCATCATCAGCGCCGGGCTGCGCCATTCCAGTCTCTGTTTTGATTATATATTCCGCTAGATTTCAATTTATTTCGCCTCATCTTCGCTTATTGTGTTTTATTCTGTCTTGCGTTATCCTCATCGATGCGATGCGATGCGATGCGATGCGATGCGATGTTAGTTCGCAGCAGCCTCACGACCAACAAAGTCCGCGCTCAAAGCCGGAGCCGCAGTCGGAGCCGCAATGAAAGAACCATCCAAATTTTTTCTCTAAGCGCGAGCTTAACTGAACATGAGTGAGAGTGCTGAGTGCTGAGTGCTGAGTGCTTCAGCGCCAGCACACTCGACTCAGAGCAGAGAAAGCTTGAGCTTGTTTTCAGCTGCTCATTCAGCTCACACAGCCGCACGTTCCACGCGAGTGCAGTGCATCACTCGGAGCCGGCCGATCACTTTGTTTGACGAAAGCTGTTGCGCCAAACACGGCTGCTGGCTCAAACCGAAATCCAAACGCCTCGGAGTGAGAGCGCGGAAAAAGGCACGGCGAGGCATGGCGAGGAACGGAGCGGCAAGGCGAGGCACGGAGAGGCAAGGCGAAGCATGGCGAGGCATGGCGCGGCAAGGCGAGGCACGGCAAGGCACATAAAAAGTAGCAGCAAAGCTCGTTGCCGTCTTTCTTGAGCGTGGTTATGTTTACAAACAGTGGTTGGCTCGGCTGGCGTCGGCAGCGCAGCGCTCGGCCGTCGTGGGCCGTCCGTGGACGCCGGCGCGCCGGTCGTTGAACCCGCATCGGTGCCCCATCGTTTGACCCATATATATTATGAAAGTGGAACAGTAGGTGACAGCTGATCGGAAGCGAGTGTGTGTGCGTGCGCGAGTGCGCGAGTGCGCGAACGAGGAGAGAGCGTCGTGTTGGAGAGGAAGAGAAGGAGCCGCAGCCGAGTTTCAGCTTCGGCGGAGAAAATTACGTTCACGTGATGGATGAACGAGTCGACGGAAAAGCAAACAGAAGCAGACGGACGGACGGACGGACGCACGGACGCACGGACAAACAGCTCGATAGACGAAGTGATGGTGGTGGTGGTGGTGGTGGTGGTGCGTCGGGCTTTTAGTCGATTTTCTGCCTGAGAGCGCGCTGGCGAAAACATGTACAGCGGTGTTCATTGTTGTTGTTGTTGTTGTCTTATTACACACATGCATTATTTCGTGTTGGCAGCACTGCCAAATGTGCGTTTGATTTGTTGAGAGGCTTTGATTTGTTGAGAGAGATGTTGTTGTTGTCGTCAATGTGCTCTTGGCGTTGCCTTGCGTCTCCTGGTCACGCTGCCAATGCCAACAAGCTGGCCAGTCAGTCAGTCAGTCAGTCAGCCAGTGCGTTTCCACGGGCGGCGTGTGCACGGCTGGCGGCTCGCGACTGATGATTTGTGGCGCGCTCAGTTTCTGCTGCTCTGAGTGGCTCTTCCGCTCCTTTCTCGTTTCTCTCTCTCTCTCTCTCTCTCTCTCTCTTTTGTGGGTGAGACGAGCTGGCATTCTCTTTCTAACAGTCTGCGGCGAATTGTAATTGAAGTTCTCGTTACGTCAGCACTTGCAAGCGTTCCGAACCCTGCTGGCGAACGCTGTTGAAATCTGCGTTTAGACGAAGTTTCAGCTGCAAATTACAGTTTTTACCTTTTAAAAAAAAGCACGAAACTTTCTCAATGTTTTCCCCATGAGAACTTCATACAATCCACGATGATTTCTCACTCACACATGCAAATATCATTCTAATTACAGCGGGAGGAAACTGCATCTCTAGTTTTTCTCTCTCCACATTTAAATGTGTGAAGCAAATGCATTCGTGGAAATTGCTTACTTTCTCACAGCTTTACTTTCACCATCGCAAGTATTTCGCAAAAATCTCAGCACATTTTCACCAATTAAAAGCATTCCGGCGGATCGCGAGCAAGCGATTTTCTTCGAAAGTGTCAAACGGCGCAGCAGACGCAGCAGACGCAGCAACGAAGGAAGCAGCGACTCTTTCAAGGTGGCCGCCACGCAGCAACAACAACAGCAGCAGCCACAGCAGCCACAGCAACCACAGTCGCCGCCACATAGAAAACATGGAGCGAAGCGCCATCTGAGGCCGCAACAGCAGCAGCAGAAGCAGCAGCAGCAGCAGCAGCAGCGAGGCAGAAAAACAGTCGCCGCAATGGCATTGACAACAATTTCAACAGCTCGTCGTTAATTGATTCCGGAAGGAAACCAATTCAACTGGTTTGCCAGCAGCCAGCAGCCAGCAGGCGGCCGACTGATTGACGTGGCGCTGGACGAGCCGAGCAACAGGTTGCAGCTGTCGTTCCACTGCCGTGCTGCGGCGCACACGATGCTCAAGTGCAGCTGCAGCGCCACGAGCCACGTGACCAGCGGCTGCCCGTGTGCGCGGCGTGAAGATGCGCGGCGCGGCGCAGCGGCAATTAGACGCCAAATCAAGACGCCTCCAGCCACCGCGCGCTGGAGTGCAGCAGATGAAAGAGGCGGCAAGTGGAGCAGATGAAAGTGGCGGCCAAATATTTGCGCGCTGCACACGTCTGGAAAATGTTTTGGAAATTCCTTTTCCTCAACATCGGCGGCGGAGTTGAAGCTCAGCAAACAAAAGACTTAAGCGACAAACTGTCAGCTTTCTTCGGTAGAAAAGTGATGCGGCGAGCGACGAGCGGCGAGTGGCGAGCGGCAAGCGGCGAGCGACGAGTGGCGAGCGACGAGTGGCGAGCGACGAGTGGCGAGCGACGAGTGGCGAGCGACGAGTGGCGAGCGACGAGTGGCGAGCGACGAGTGGCGAGCGACGAGCGACGAGTGGCGAGCGACGAGTGGCGAGCGACGAGTGGCGAGCGACGAGTGGCGAGCGACGAGTGGCGAGCGACGAGTGGCGAGCGACGAGTGGCGAGCGACGAGTGGCGAGCGACGAGTGGCGAGCGACGAGCGACGAGTGGCGAGCGACGAGTGGCGAGCGACGAGTGGCGAGCGACGAGTGGCGAGCGGCGAGCGACGAGAAGTGAAATATTTCATCCAAGTAATGAATTCGTGATTGCTGTTGCGTCTTCGGTTCGCCGCAATGGACTCCGATGTCGACTGAAATGAGATGAAAATCTTGTGGAGGACGGCGGCGGATCTCATGGTCGACATAATTCTCGAACGAAAATAGTTTAGCTGGCTGCGTTCCAATAAAGTTTTCAATACTAAATTGAGAAGCCAGCATTCACGTATTCAGTCATTCTTCTGATCTTTCCTACTGAGAGACTTGACTTCTTCACTGAGAGACTTCGGACTTGAGAAACAAACTTAAAGAATTAAAATCTTCTGAAAATTTTTTTTGCTGATTATTACTGCCACGAATTACTGTTAGTTTTCAGTGCTGATGGTTACTCGCAGTTAGTCGGTTCTGTTACTTGTTGCTGTTATTCGTTACTGCTGGTGGTTACTATTACTAGTTACTGTTACTAGTTCACTCTTAGCTCTGCTACTTACTTTTACTTGTTGCTGTTACTAGTTCACTCTTACCTCTACTAGTTACTATTACTAGTTACTGTTACTAGTTCACTCTTACCTCTGCTAGTTACTATTACTAGTTACTGTTACTAGTTCACTCTTACCTCTACTAGTTACTATTACTAGTTACTGTTACTAGTTCACTCTTACCTCTGCTAGTTACTATTACTAGTTACTGTTACTAGTTCACTCTTACCTCTACTAGTTACTACTGCCAGTTACTGTTACTAGTTCACTCTTACCTCTGCTAGTTACTGTTACTTATTGTTACTAGTTACTTTACTTAGTTACTTTTACTAGTTACTTTTACTGGACGCTCTTACTGTTCACTGGCTACTATTAGCGGTTACTATCATTACTGTTACTGCTACTAGTTGATGTTACTAGTTACTAGTCACTCGTACTGTTACTGATTACTGTTATTGATTACTGTTACTGGTTATTATTGCTGGTTATTGTTGCTGGTTATTGTTAATCGTTATTGTTACTTGTTGTTATTATTATTGGTTACTGATAGTTCGTGTTACTGGTTACTGATACTGGTTGCTGTTGCTAGTTGACGCTACTGTCTCTGCTTACTGCTATAGTTACTAGTTGTTGTTACTGGTTGCGGTTAGTCACTGTTACTGTTACTAGTTCCGGTTACTGGTTTACTGTTACTGGCTACCGTTACTGGTTCCTCGTTACTACTACTAGTTCCCTCCCAACACTGATTCCTCTTTCTGGTTACCGATTTTAGCCAATATTTACTGATTTCCGTTACTCGTTGTTGTTTTCGTGATGTATACGAGGAATGCATCCAACGATTTTCGTTTAATGAATCGCTTCCAATTAATGTTAAACGCTAATTGAGACACAACAAATTCTCGAGATGAAATCTTGGCTTCAGCTTGATGCTTCTTAATGCGTTTCACCGAGTACTCGTTGCTTTCGTGCATTGAAAATCGACTGCTGTGCAGCCGAATTTCGAGATAATTTTCCAAGCCGCCCTCCCGCTTTTCCGCGCTCCGCCCAAGCTGCGCTCTGAGCATCCGGAGAAAGTTGCTGCCGCCGCAGACTTCGAGCGAGCGGTTCTTGAAAGCCGCCTGAAGTACGCGGCGGCTTGCAATCATTTAGAATAAATTGTACGGCATGAACGTAACTCATGCGCCCCAGCCGCGAGCGCAATTAGTCAACGAGCGAGTCAGCCAGCGAGTCAGCCAGCGAGTCGGCCAGCGAGTCGGCCAGCGAGTCAGCTCAGCCAACTGACTGACTAGTTGTGCGAGTGGACAGCCAGCCAGCCAGCCAGCCAGCCAGCCAGTCGGCCAACCAGCCAACCCAGCCGACCAGCAGCATGCGATCGAAGATTTTCTAAAGCGAAAGCAGAACGCATTCGGCGCATTCGTAGGTGTTGTTGTTGTTGGTGCTGGCGCGAGCATTTCTAATGCATTTACTTGCTAACAACATCCGGCTTTTTGGCAATTCGGCTGGTGGCCGTTCTTGTTGTTGTTGCTCCCGCTCTGCAAGCGTCTGCATAAATTTCCCACTTTCTTTACGCGCTCTTCTCCGCTGTTGACATTTTCCTTCTTTTTCCCCGAATACTCGTGCAATGCATTCCGTTGCAGTTCTCAGCACGCAACTGGGAATTCGTGAAATCCGGCAGCGTACGCGTGAATCATGAAGATTCGTGATTCTATGAAGATTTCAACGAATGCAGTCATCGGCATTCTTTCAGCAGAAACAGTGGCCGCTGTAAAAGAAGCTCACTGGTCAAAGAAACTCTTACCGGTCACTGATTGCTGTCTATGAGGTTACTGCTTACCTGCTGTGGGTTACTTGTCGATGGTTAGTGGTCACTGGTCACTGGTTACTGGTTACTGGTTACTGGTCACTGGTTGCTAGTCACTGGTTACTGGATAGTAGTTACTAGTCACTGGTTACTAGTCACTGGTTACTAGTCACTGCTTACTGGTCACTGCTTACTGGTTACTAGTCACTGGTCATTAGTTATTCGCCACTGGTTACTAGACCTTGGTTACTGAACACTGGTGCGGATACTGGTCAGTGGTTACTGGTCATTGGTAACTGGTCGCTGTCACTGGTTGCTGGATACTAGTTACTGTTCACAAGTTATTCGCCACTGTTTACTAGATTTTGGTTGTTGGACACTGGTGCGGATACTGGTCACTGGTCTCTGGTTACGGGACACTAGTTACTGGCCACTAGTTACCAGGCCCTGGCTACTGGACACTTGTGCGGATACTGGTTACTGATCACTTATTGCTGGTCACTACTTACTGGCCACTGATTGCTGGACATGACGGTCACATGTCCAGCAATCAATCGACTGTTCCAGTCGATGTTATCGTTTACTGTCACTCGTTGTCGACACTAGTTAGTTTTACTGGTTACTTTTAATGGTTGGTTTAGCTGGTTTCTATTGCTGCTACTGTTTGCTTTTACTGGTTACTGTCACTCGTTGCTTTTGCTGGCCACTGCTACTAGTTTGTACTACTCGTTGCTGTTATATTGGTTACTGATGCTGCTCACCGACTAATCTATCTAACTAATTGTCACCAATTACTCGGTACTCACTACCAATGACTGGTTACTGGTTACTTGTCAACGGTTACCGGTTACTGAGTGTATGAGTGGTCAGGGGTAGCATGGTTACCGGATTCTCGCCACCGCTGATTGCTATCTAATTTCTGGTTACTGGTTCGCCGGTTCGCCGGTTACTGAAGCCTTAAAACCAAACGAGGAGAAATCGGATGGAATTCATTTTTATTTCATCTCGTCCAGTCGGACGGCGAGCACTGAGTTGTGTACCGAGTTTTTATGCAGATTTTATTGTGCACTAAAAACGCAATAAAAAGAAGCCGAGAATGTTTTTGCGGTGCTGACTGCGGAGGAAATGCAACCGTTGCGGTTGTAGTTGTAGTTGTGGTGGCTTTTTGTTTCTGCTGTTGTTGTTTTTGTTGTTGTTTTTGTTGTTGCTGTTGTCTTTGTCCCATCGAGGGGTTTCTCCGACCGAGCGGTGGCCACATAAACAACAGCGAAAAAAGTCCCATTCAGAGATGCTTTTTAATGATTGTAAAAGTTGGCTGGCTTACGACGCCGCAGTGTGTTGGTGCTCGGCGTGTGTGTGTGTGTGTGTCAGCTGAGACTCATAGGCGAAATCTTAGATGTACTTGATCTTTGTCGAAACTTGACCCAGATTTCGGCGCTGCAACCACGATAGTCATGCAACAACAAACAGTTCGGCCAAACGGGCGGCGGCAAAAGAAAAGCCAGCGCTGGCTTCGCTGCGGCCCACACTACACTTCTTGTTGTTGTTGTTGTGGTTGTGGTTGCTATTGTTGTTGTTGTGATTGCGGTTCGAGTGGTGATGGAAGTTTAGGTGACAGCATTGATTTGTTGTTGTTGTTGTTCGTAATACGGGTTGCGGGGTTGGCGTTCGAATGTTTTGTTGAAGTTCTTTGTGCTAATGTTGTTGTTGTTGTTGTTGTTGTTATTGTTGTTACTATTATACGATCCGCAGCGAAAGCAAAGAAACAACAACAACAACAAACACCACAATACGTTTTTTCTTGTACTTCCGCAAGTCGCTGCAACACATTTGCGAGTTTTGCGTTGTTGCTGCTGCCGTTGTTATTCTTGTTGTTGTTGCTGTTGCTGTTGTTCTCATTATCTTTGTTCCCAGTGACCCATAATTTTCGGTGAAATTTATTTGCGCTCGCGCACTTCATTGTAATTCTAACAAACGATTTGCGAAGAATGTTTCCGCGTTTATTGCTGATGTTGTCGTTGCTGGTGGCGGTGGCGGTGGCGGTGGTGCTGCTGTTGGTGTTGCTGCTGCTGCGCTCTTTTTGATGTGGGCTGCTTGATTGCACTTGGACTCTGCGACGCGAAGTCTTAGATTCCGCTGGAAGAAGTGAACATTTTGCTTTCCTCTCACATTCTCACGTGACGTCCGCAAACATAAATCTCAATTTTTTTTTTGCATTCTCTTCGATGTGGTTGTAAAATCGTGTTGTTGTTGTTGTTGTTCGTACGTCGCTGGACGGGTCTAATTTATCGAATTTAGGCGCCTACTTCAGACTTTCACCCGAAACTTGTGCTAAACTCGCGGCAGTAACGCTGGCCATCGCATTCTTCTGCGATTTTCCGACTACGAATCACGGATACAATAAAAATTAAAACGGTTTTGCAATGCAATTCTGAGTTGTTGCGCTGAGAAATCCTGCAAGAGATTTTCTAATTTCTAATTCTGCCCGTTTAGCCGTCGCGATATTTTGGGAATAAAAAAGTAACTCGCAACTCCAACAACAATTTGCACGCAGGAGACAACAAAAGACTTAAGAAACGAACTCGACTCATGGCATTCCTTGGTTGCAATTTTAGTTTTCAAATACTTCGAAGTGATTTATGTTGAATTTATATATTGTACATGTGAACAAACACACGCACGCACACACACACACACACACACACACCTACTTCAACTCACGTCAATTTGCACTTCCTATTCGATGGCAGCGCGAGCAGCCGTGACAAAATGTAGGCCAACCAACATCCTCACACACACACACAAGCACATTAAATTCACTCGATTATCTCCGCAATGCAAAGCGATTTACAGCAGCAGTAGCAGCAGCAACAACAACAACAACAACAACACTAATAAATTTCATTCCTCGCATCGTTAGTCGAATTTATTTGGCATGCACTGAAATGTGTTTCTGCTTCTGCTGCTGCTGCTGCTGTCTGTCCCCCCCCACCCGCCACTTCATCAAGTAGTTGTTGTTGTTGTTGTGGCCATCACTGTTAAAAAGGTTAACAATAAAATCTCCGCATGCAAGAAACAATAATAATAAAAACGAATGCGAGTTATTCGTTCTTCTATTTTTCCTGCAAGCAATGAAAGCTTTTTTGCTCTCACTGCGCGCTCGCTGGCTGCAGAAAGTAGGTGAAGGTAAGAGACCGACGATGGCGGTGATAGTTTCACTGGCTGTGGGTCAATGTGCTCTCCAGCAGCAGCACCAACAGCGGCAGCAACGTCACGAGGCAGCACCGGCAGCCGCACCGGCAGCAGCAGCAGCAGCGACACTGAGCTAGCAGCAGCAGCGGCAGCAGCAGCAGCAGCAACGTCACGAGGCCACTGACATCGTGCGCTTCATAGTCATCATGCGGCTCCATCGACGTGAGTTGCATGAGCGTTTCGGTTTTTTGCTTTTGCTAGCATTGGCAGCTGCTACGACTGCTGCTGCTGCTCACCCTGGCATTGCGTGTTGTTGTCTCTGCGCTGCAGCGATGAATTCGCGGCAGTTATTCTGACGCCATAAGCCAGACACGTCGGCGCTGCTCGCGCCCAAGGATCGCGCGAGGAGTTGAAGGCGGACGCAGGAAATGCTAACAAAAGTTTGTCAAATTTTTCAACGATCAAAGCGGTTTTCGTTTCAAAAACTCGAAAATGTAAACTGAAATTAAGTATTTTCGCAGATTTTACGCTCTGTAAAGGTAAACGAACTTTTTTCGAACAGATTTTCCAAGATATTGTCAATTATTAGCAGTTTTAAACATTCGAAAATCACTTTTCGAACCCCTTTAATTTCTTTGAACATCGAAAAAGTGTTTTCAAAATTTAAACTTATTTTTAGAAGCTGAAGTCAGTGAGCTTCCGGCGCTTAATTTTCGTTTAATCGAACTAAAGAAAAGTTGAAAGCATTTGAATCAAAACAGAGGACACAAACTCGACTCTTTAGACGCCTTGTTTCGTCGCGAAAGTCTGTGCGACGAACACACACACACACCCACACACCGCTGTACTCGCATATGAACAACTAAACGACAAAACGCATTATGAATCATTTAGAAATAATTATTCATCAAACTTCTTCGACGCTCATTCGCCTATCGCGCGTTTTGAGTGCCGAGAACGCCGGCGTTCCTGCGGAGTCGTCGGCTTTCTCAACTCACTCCCGAGCAGAAAGTAACGAATGTAAATCGATTTCATACCAGCAGCGATCGAATTATTATGCCAGCTGCGTGCTCTCGATAACCTAGAATGCTGCGCACATCGCGCCGCACTGCCAGGGAAAATTAAAAGCCGCCGTCCAACATGGAAACGCAGTGGAAGCTCGAACAAATACGCGTGCAGAAGCACGGCGGCCACCAGCAAAGTGCGACCGCTGGAAGGCAATGGCGGTGCCACTCTGTCTGTGTGCGCGTGTGTCCGTGCTTGTGTAAACCTATCGGTGGCCGCCCTCTACTCGTAGTGGTGTCGGGCCTGCGAGGCTATAAAATGCCCGCCTTAAATTCGAATTCACTTCTTTTGTATTGACAGCGGGCAGTTTAAGTATGCGGATGCATATCTGCGGCCTCTAAATTATCGAGAGCACCAACCGTCGTACATAGAAGCGTGTGATTTCGCATTAAAACTATCGCAAGATGTTATCGGTGCGCCGGAATTGTATAATTTGCACTCTCGTTGTGTCCGCGCTGCACGTCGTTGTGGCGCTGCGCCGCGTGAATCCAGTGGCACCACCGACTCCCCCTCGCTGGGGCGCGAACCCACACATGCTGCGGCAACACAACAGTATGTGGTAACTACACTCACTACTAGCGCACGCGCAGGAGCCGCCTTCTCGCCCTCTCGAAGTAAACGTTTGATCTGCTCTCCGTTTTAAGGTCCCGCCTTCGATTACTGGACCGACGACAGCGACACGAATCTCTGGGAGCACAGCGGCCTCTTCGAGGGCGACATCATGCTGCACCGCGCTCTGCTGCGCAACGGGCTGCTGAACGAGAGGCTGACCTGGCCGGACGCCACGGTGCCATTTTACATCGACAGCAACGATTTCAGTGAGTACGCTTCGCTTATGTACGCGTGTGAGTGTGTGCGCGTGTGTGTGTGTGTGCGTGTGTGTTTCCTAGATTTTATCGCGGAGGTCACTTTTCAGATGAAACCCAGATCATGACCATCCTGAAGGCCTTCAAGGAGTACCACGAAAAGACGTGCATACGCTTTCGTCCCTACGCGAAGGGCGACCCCAACTGGATCGTCTTCAAGGGCAACTTCTCGGGCTGCTGGTCGAGTGTGGGACGCCGCCAGGGTGGTCAGGTACGCAGGCGTTATCAGTGATCAGTTATCAGTTGGGCGAGTTCTGTTGCTAAATCTAAGAATCCCCCGCAAGGTTCTCAACCTGAACACGCCGAAGTGCGTGTCGCACGGCGTGGTGGTGCACGAGCTGCTGCACGCCTTGGGCTTCTACCACCAGCAGAGCTCCACGGAGCGCGACGACTACGTGAAGATCAACTGGGAGAACATACTGGACGGCCACGCGCACAACTTCAACAAGTACGCGCGCACGCACATCACGAACTTCGGCGTCGAGTACGACTACCAGAGCATTATGCATTACAGTTCGCGTGCCTTCACGAAGAACGGCAAGGCAACGATTGAGCCGCTGGTGAGTCGCCATTCCACTTCTGCTTCGGCACGCAGGGTGAGCTGTAATTGTACGTCTCTTTTCCGCGCACTCGCAGGATCCCGAAGCTAGTTTGGGGCAGCGCAGAGGCCTCTCGGAGAAGGACATCAGCAAGCTGAACGAAATGTACGAGGAGGACTGCAACGCGAGCTACCTGTGGTCGCTGGACTCCTTCGGCGACTACCTCAATGAGCTCATTGACTCCGTGCAGCGTGATATAAACGCATTCTTCGGTTAGCGAGTTCTAATTGTTCTCATTTATTTTAAATCGGCAAGATACGAGGCGTAACATTGCTTGGATGTACCTTCGTAATACTGTCTTAATTCATAATAATATCAAATTCTTAACTTAAATATTTATTCTTACAATAAAAAGCAATCTTACTTCCGCCGCTCAGCACTTCGTTATTAATTTTAGACGTCTTCCCCTCCGCAAAACCTACGCGTAGAAGGAGAAATGACGCAGTTCCTCTAGAGTTCCCTTAGCTTCCTGCAACAAATAAGTGAACTGATTAGGCTTCAATCATTTTGCTTATTTTACTTCGCACCTCCTTAACTTCCTCGTTGGCATCGTCGGCCAGCGCTTCAATAGCTTCTCTTATACGCGCACTCCAAACAGCTTGCAGGCCACGCAAGCTAAAGCGTCCCAGCAGGCGGAAGAGCATGCACATGCGCATCCGCAGCAGGTCATTGCGGTGGCTCAGCAGCTGCGCCAAATCCAACTTCGAGCTGAAGACGACCTTCTCGACCAGTTCTGCGTTTTCTGGCAGCTCGCGCACCACGCAGCACAGCAGAGCCAACACGCAGTTCGAAATACGCACAGCAACAGAGTTCTTGAAATCTACAAAAGCGGACGACATCATTATTCAGCCTGCTGCAGAAGGAAAGAGGAAGCGCCCACCGTGTCGCAACAGGTTAATCAGCAGCTCGCTGGCAGCGAGTATTGCCACTGCATCGCAGAACTGCGACAAGAACTGTTCTCGCAGGTGAACCAGAAGACAAATGAGTTCGTAGAGGCGCGAGGCGGTGCAGAGTTCCTCCGAGCTGAGATCAGCCAGCGCACGCACTGCTCGCGATTCTTGCGACAGTGAAGCCGACGAGTCCTCGGTGTTGGCGCTGCACAAAAGCAGCTTCGACGCATACATCAAATTCGGCACAAGTTTGACCTCAACGTACACCTAAAGGAAGAGCTTGCTGGAATACAGCGGATACAGCAGCCGCACCCGAAATCACATACCGTTGTGATCAAGTCCATTATGCTGGCCGGCCCACCCAACGCCAGAGGCAGCGACAGCAGCTGAGCCACGCTGCCCACCACTTGCGGTGTGGCTTTGGAGTTCCGCAGAGGCGCCACAATGATGCTGACCTAGGAGGCGAAAGTTTTATTTACTTCGAATGCACTTTTGCGAACTCTGGCACGCTACCAAGTTATGCTGCTTCAGCGAGTCCAGTTCGCCGTCCAGCACTTCCTGCATGGAGCGGTTTAGGAAAGCCTGCCACTCCTCGTTCTCGATAGGCGGACTCTGCGACTCGTCGCAGGAATCCCAGCCAGGCAGCAGGCACGGAGGCGAGTTTCTGTGTTAGGGAAGAATTAGTAGCGCTTGTAATCCTGAATCGAAATCTGAATCGCAGTACTCTGAACTCTGCTTGTCCTCCTTGTCGGACTGAACCGAGTTCTTCGTGTTCATCATCGTCTTCGAGTCCCTCTCTTTCTCGATTCTTTCTCTCTCCTTCTTCTGCGCTAGCATGTCAGTCGCCCTGCGCTGCGCCACCAAATCGGTGCTCTGGCCCAGACGCAAGGAGAAGTTGTCCAGGTTCTGACTAAGCTTGCGTTTCTCCAAGTCTTTGTTGCGCGAATGCGGAGACTTCGCATCCGGAGCAAGGGTTTTCTTCACGTTTAAATTCAAGTTCAGCTTCACTTTGTCGGCGGTGGCGTCAGGGGCAGAAGTGCTGAAGTTGTCGTTCATATGATTGAGAACCATGTTCGAGTTGCCGGACACAAAGCAAGTGTTGGAGTTGATCAGGGGCACGTTGACACCCTCGTGCTGCAGATGAAGAGGCAGAGGCAACTTGAAGCTGGTTTCTTCAAAGGGCACCACCACTCGATTGGAATTGTCTTCCACGTCCGTCTCCAGGTTTTCGATGTCACTTGGAGGGATGGCGTTCATGCTGTCACGTGACGAAGTTAAATTGTCGGCGGTGCACTGAGAATCGCTGTCGATTTTAAGCGCAGCGAGTTGCTGCTCTGTTTCTGCGACGCTGCATCTGAAGGAAGGACTTGTGCCTGAAGAGAATGGATTAGGAAGGACAATCGTGTTTACTTCTCTTTTGCCGCTGCTCGACCATCAGACTTCGGCTGCTTATTCGCCTTCGGATTGATGAACGGCGAGTTATCAGCTTTTATGTCAGCGATGAGTAGTTTGCCCTCCACGAATGGATGGCACAGAATCTGAGCCCACGTCATGCGCAGTGAGGGGTCCTTCTCTAGCAAGCCCTGCGTTGTTTGAAACGTGAACGATTAATCACTCCTCTTCTGCTCCCTCCCCGACAACTAACCTGCAGAAACGAGCGGCAGTCGCTGCTTAGGAAGCTCGGCCACTTCACCTCCTCATGCTTCATCATCTTCACCAGGTGCAGTATCGAGGTGGTGCAGAACGGCGGCTGTCCAGACATCGATTCATATGCAATACAACCGAGCGACCAAAAGTCCGCCTGGTGGTCGTAAGGCTGCTCGGCCAGCAACTCCGGAGCCATGTACAGCGGAGTGCCCTTGATGGAAGTCAGCACGTGGGTGCCCATGGTCATGTTGCGTGCCAAGCCGAAGTCGCACAGCTTGACGTGCATTTCCTCGTTGAGCAGCACGTTCTGCGGCTTCAGGTCGCGGTGCAGTATGCGGTTTGAGTGCAAATAGTAAAGCGCCGACACCAGATGGCACACCAGTTTCTGGGCCTGGTCCTCCGCCAGGGTTCCGTTGCGCGCCATATATCGGTACAGATCAATGAGAGCGAATTCCGTCACCACTACCAGGTCGTTCTTCGTCTCGAAGGACTCAAACATTTCGATGACATTCGGGTGCTTGAGTCGCGCCTGGATATCGCACTCACGGCGCAGGTTCTTAAGTTCCTTGTTGGAGCGACCGCGCTGGAATTTGTGTTGGAATTACCTTCAATTCAGGGGAGTGGGCGATGTACCTTGGAAATGATTTTGACGGCCACAGTGGATCCATCTTCCTTACGTTTGCCTTTGTAGACGCGTCCGAAGGAACCCTCGCCGATGAGTGAACTCAGACTGTAGCGCTTCATAGGAACCTTGCCAGAATTTAAAAGCTCGAATTTGTTATTCTTGTCTTTTTTAATGCTTTAAATAAATATCCTGCGATATTAAACTAATAAACCTGTTGCTTCCCCACTGAGCGAACACAAATAATGCAAACGTAAGAACCAGTTCTTCTTCTTTACGTAGGTAAACACTAGACGCCTTATTACGATTAAGGCTGTGATTGCAAAGAAGGCGAATTTTTTCCGCGTTCGAAAATGCGTAAGAGGGGAACAACGCAATATTCCTTAACGATACAGGAAATTTACATTGAGCTCGAACCGGAGAGCTTGAAGAGTTTCGCGTTCATAAGCAAATGAGCGATCGAAGCAGAGAATCAAAAAAGACATGAAATTTTTTGCATTACGAACTTCACTCTAAAGCGCGATCTTTTTCGTGAAAATTAGTCACCAGAGTGGTTATGATTGAGGGGCTTTAAATGAGATCCTTCGTAGACGTATTGCCTTTTTATAAATAAATTAAGAGGAAAAAAAAGAAGAAACTTTTTGTCGAGTCGCGGGTCACCAAAGATTCAGCAAGATCCGAGAAGTAGCTAGGCTTCTTTTGAGAAAAGAAAACATAAAGAACAGAGACACCAGACGCCCGCACCGATCACGATTCAACATGCCATTCCGCCCCAAAACGTCTTGTCAGGAAATACAATTTCAATTGGTGAGAGCTAATGTGTTGCATTCTAAGTATTTTATAACATAAAATATAATAAATATTATCCTTATATTGCGATTAGCAAGGTCATTCAAAATTCAAATGTTATAACTTTGCTTTAACTCTTTTTCGGTATTTTATAAGGTATTACAACTTGTCACTACATTATAATGTGGCAACATCTGTCAGAATGACATTTCGGACGTCAATGCCGGCTTAATTTTTGGCATACGTGTCCGCGTTCTGCATCGTGTTTTTGTTTTTGTATCTTTAAGTAGTTTAAATTAAAATATATATAAAGTGACTTATCATAGTATTTACTCTTTATCTCGATACTTTGGAGCTGTTATAAAAGAGTGAAAATCACCAACCGTCCAAGTATTCGTTCGATAGCAACAGCCGCAACAACAGCCGGATCATAATGAGCCTTCTCGACATTTCATCCAAATTCACGGATGCCACCTTGGATGACATCATAAGGCGAGCTGGCGGTACCAAGCACACTGGCTACAAGTTTGGCAAGGAATTCAAGAAAGGTGACTCATATCTCAGCAAAGTGTTCCGTCTCTGTGTCCACGGCGTCAATGAGGAAAACAAGTGAGTATTTTTGTGTTTCTGTGGAGACGCTAATGAAGCCTCAGCGCACTCTTCCAGTTCAACACTTGAGGTCAACCTAATTGTTAAGGCGATGCCGGATAACTTGGCGCGACGCAAGTTGTTTCGCTCGCGCGACTTCTTCCGCAACGAGATCAACTTTTATAAGTTTGTGGTACCTGCTTGGGAACGGTTTCAAGCCAAGCGTCAACCACTGAAGCCGTTCAACGAGTATCCCACGTGCTATGCAGTACACTGTGATGGCGAAAACGACTTCATCGCTCTCGAAGATGTCAGCTTCGCAGGATATGGTTCGCCAAATAGGTGATTAAGTGTATTTCTTTCCATTTTTCCCCTTATTTCTAACATCGCGAACTGTTTAAAGACAAGATTACATAACGCTGGAGGAGTGCAGACTCACGATGCGCACTCTGGGACGTTTTCATGGCGTCAGCTTGGCTCTGAAGGCGCTGGAACCCGAAAGCTTCGAAGAGACCGGCAAGCATCTTGAAGTAAGTTGGGAGAATAAAGTGACTGCGAACAGTTCGAAGTGAAATTCCGAGCATAAGTCCCTCTCAGAGTGAATTAATATTTTGAAATGAGTCGTTTTCCGTAAATCTTAAGGAAACCTATTACGCCGAGCAGAATCGTTTGTGGTACATGGATTTTCTGAA
This sequence comes from Sicus ferrugineus, assembly GCA_922984085.1. Classification (NCBI taxonomy): domain Eukaryota; kingdom Metazoa; phylum Arthropoda; class Insecta; order Diptera; family Conopidae; genus Sicus; species Sicus ferrugineus. The sequence continues at coordinate 23,862,595 of OV277351.1, forward strand.
GCTGGCCTGCTCGGTGGCTCAGGATGCCGTTGCGAAAACTTATCCGGGCAGCAAGTACGAAACAATTGCAGCCAGTTTTCTCCAAGAGAAGCTCTATGATGACCTGATCAGACTTGTATCCACAAAAAGTGCGCAAAAATAACCGTAAAAATGCGAAAACTACTTTCATTTTTTAATCGACAGCTAAGTTGACTGTTTTCGGCCACGGCGACTGCTGGACTCCGAACTTTCTCACCCGTTACATGCCAAATGGAGCTCCGGAAGCCATAAAAGTTATCGACTTTCAGCTGGCTCGTTGCTCTTCGCTGGCTTTGGATGTTTCATTCTTCATCTACTCTTGCACGAGCCAAGAAATACGCGAGCAACATTTTGACGAACTGCTAAAGGTAATCAGAGTTGCAACAATCAACGCAAAACCCGATTAGTTCATGTCACCTCACTCAATTTTAGGAGTACCATCGGGCTGCCACATCCTTGATCAGCGATTTGGGTGCTGATGCCGGCACTGTGCTGCCGTGGGAAGACCTGCTGGCAGAGATGCAGCAGTTTGCCCGCTTTGGCTGTGGCATGGGCATCGAGTCGCTGCCCATGTCGCTGATCGACGACGAAGAAGTGGCCGATTTGGATGCGATCAAGGAGAACGCTGTGCTCACAGATGTCTGGAACATAAAGCCATTCGAAGATGTTGCTAAGCGTCAGCGCATCGCCGACGTGTTCAAGCACGCCATCGATCAGGGTTTCATTCAATAGTGTTGTTGTTGATGGAGGGTAGGAGAAGGCGACGGAGGAGACTTGATGACGTAATGCGTCGCAGAAGACCCCACTCAATGCATGAAAGCATTTTTAGAGAGGTTTCATTTAACTGACGTATTCACAAGACGATTCTTAGTACTCTGATTTTAGCTTCTGTACTTCAATTTAGTTTTCATAGCTCTTGAGAAGAACTTTAGATTGCAGAATTGTGTAGCGTTTATTGTGTTCTTGTTTACCGTTTAATTCCGTAGTCTTTTTTTAATTTCAAACTCAATTGAATGGAGCATCTCTAGCTGGGACCTTGCTGAAGTATTTCGTTAGCTAAAATCACTGTGAAAGTATTTCATTACTGATTGAAATCTGCGTAAGATAATATTAAGTTAAATGAGGAGAATCAAAAGCGTGAATTCATGGAAGAACTTTATACTTTTTAAAGTGCCAATAAAAAAGTTTAATTTAAATATCTTATCTTATTGTATTATTAATAAAAGTCGCTACTTTTATTGGATTAATTATAGCGATTTCCAGCTCGTCTGCTGCATGAAGTCGTGGTGCAGTCTGATTCGTGGCAAGCCTACAAACACTGGCCCTCGTTGAGGACACACCATTTCGGTGTAACTGCGTCCGCTTGTATGCCGCGCGCTATCAAGCGATCGCGATAGCGATAGAAGCGCATTTCAGCCAACAGAGCGGACGTCTTCGGATTCGCCCAGAGGCGCTCAGCAGCTGCTCCAGCTCGTGGCCATATACGGGACTCTGCGAAGGAGAAGAAGTGCGTTTAAAGAAATGCATCCCCGATTCCCACACCCACCCAAGAACCACCTACCCAATGAATTGTGGTCCACGTATTCGCTCCACATGCAAACCTCGCCGCCCAGCACGCGGGGGTGGTGATCCATGAGATTGCTGTACACTTTCAGCCAATTGTAGAACTGCGTGCGACCCCAGAAGCCGTGATCGAGGTACCACGCGTCCTTGGTGGACACTATGACGCGGTAACCTCGGGCCAAGAGGTCGGCGTTCAGCGGCACTGACGATTCCACCCACGTCTGTATGATGAAGCGCTCCTTGGGTAAGTGCGACTCGATGATCTCGGGATCTGTGAGGTGGCTCGACCACACCACGACCGACTTGGGTTCGGCACTCGCACGTGCTTGTTGACGGCGCTGCGTCACCTCGTCCCACGAGTCCAAGTTGCGCGCGTGGAACTCCGACCACAACCTGTAGAAACTAGCGAGGCTCATGTCGTAGCCACGGTCGCGCATGGCGTTGGTGATCTCCGGCGTGCTGTTCCAGCAGGGAATGAAGACCTCGTCGCCGCCCATGTGCAGCGTCTCCTCGGGCTCAATGACTTCGGCCAGGTCCTCGTAGATTTCCTTCATCACCGAGTACATGTTGTCGTTCATGGGATTCAGCTGGCCGCACGGGGGCTGCACGCAGTACGAGCGCCAGGGCCGCTGGTTGATGCACACTGCCAAGTTGCCCTGGCCGGCCAGCGGGCCCCACTGCCATCCGTTGCCCGCATGCGAGGGGCCGTCAATCTCGATGAGCACGCGGATGCCGCGTATTTTGGCGTACTTGATGATGTTCTGCGTGTCGGAGCGGGAGTAAACGTGCTCCGGAGAGTAGGCGCCAAAGCTGGAAGACAGGAACGAGGAGGTGTTTTTAGGAAAGACGTCGGATAGAAATCGCCTCCGCAGACGGGAACTTACCGTTGCAGCTCTGGCACGCGTGTCACCTCCAGGGGGAAGCTGTGGGTGTCCACTACATGCCAGTGGAAGACGTTCAACTTGGATGCCGCCATGCCGTCCAGCGTGTTGCGTATGAAGCGCAGAGGAATGTAGTTGCGCGAGGTGTCCAGCAGCAGGCCGCGGTGTGCGAATACGGGCCGGTCGTGCACGCGTGCCCCGCTGACCATCAGCAAGCCGTTCCTACGAGAAGAATCCGTTAAAACATCCCCCCGCCGCAGCAGCCGAAAGCTCACCCACTGCTGCCCGTGATCAGGTTGCTCAGCGTCTCGAAGGCCAGGCGAGCGCCGTAAACTGAGTTGGCCTTCACGTCCACAAAAGTCGCCATACCTAGACGGAGGCGAGACATTGAGACACTCGCAGACGCAGAGCAACCGCTACCCACTTGTAGTCCTCACGCTCAATTTGTACGACTCGTCCGTCTCCAAGTTCAGCGCCAGACTGCTCGAATTCACCGTGGTCTTCACGAGCACTTCGCGGCTGGCGTCCAGAGTGCAATTGCGCGTGCACTCCTTCAAAATGTTGCTCACGAAGATGCGGTTGGTCTCGCGTATGAACTGCGAAGCTTGCGGAGTCGGCGCGACCACGTTGAATCGCACTTTCCAGGGGTCGAAGCGCACGCGTTCATGACTCAAAGCACACTCGCCCGTGGGCATGGGCCAGATGGCGCCATATTTGCCGCAGGACAAGCGGCAATCGCGCTGACTCTCGAAGCGCTTCACTTCACCCATCGCTGGGGCGGGATCCAGAAGGCAAAAATTGGTCGAGGAACACACCCATTGCTGGTTACTAAGTGTCCGATGAGGGGGCGGGGGTGGGGAGAAGGTGTATGAAAAAGTAAATCAATATTGTAGGATCTCAAAACAAACCTTTCCACGACCTTTGTGGCTGTGGCAGATATTAGTGTGGCCAACAAGAGGTAAGCGGGGAAAGCGCTGAAGAATTTCAGGATGCACGAGCACATGTTGATCAGGACGGGTCTAGTTTTCGGTCATACCTACGAGAAAGCAAATGGGTCCTCAAAATCACTTCCCTCACTCCGCTCTCGAAGTCGAAGAGGGTGAGGGAAGTGATTTCGAACATGACAGCATTGGCGACCCAAATTATAGGGAGTTTGATCGTTTGATGGCACAGATTATGAAAGCGATGATGGGAATTCTTTCCCGAAAAACGAACAAAAATTCAGAAGGTGAAGACGTAGCGGTGGACGCAGGTGTTGATAATGGGGGAGGCCAAGACAAAACGGAGGATGGGCGGGTGTTACACCAACCGAAATCAACATTATTTGGAACAGCCAAAATAGAAATTATGTGCCGCGTAAATGGCGCCTCTGATGCGCCATAGAATTGGATTTCTTCTTCGAAATCATGACGGAATGTTCTTTTATTCGTATTGCTGACTGTACTAACCAGCGAATCGTGAAAATGAACAAGGAAATATACAACAAAATAAGTCGAACTTTTGTTTATTGAATCAGATTGAGCTCTACGTTGTTAACTTGTTTATATTTATCATATTTTCGAAAGCCGATCCTTATGTTGAATTTAGCGCGTAATAAATTGATTTGTTTAATTTAAATAGTCGGCATTTACACTCGGCATCCAGTAAACATCTTTTTATAAGCTCAACTCTCATCAACGACTCTCATTTCAGAAGCTACATAAAATGTTTATTTACAACTCGATTAATAAGGAAGCCTTTATTTTCATTTGCGAAGAAAAATACTCGATTCTAGAATAAAAATTCTACACTCCAAACAAAAGGTCTGAAGCACGTATAGAATTTCAATCAGTTGTTATCAATATTTTTATAATTTCTATGTAAAAAAAATGTCGAATTCTTACTAACACACAAAAATTCTAAATTTGAAATTAGAAATTCTAGAATTAAAGTGAAAAAATTGAAATTTAAGTTGGTGTTTAACTGAAGTACACTTTTGAATTCATTTCAATTTTGTGATTTCGATTTCTAAATAAAAAAGCTGCTTTAGAATGGAAAAAGAATTACTAATTGATTAAAACTGCATTAATTCAGCGGCTTCTCACTATTTTAGTTTCTTCTTTTCTAATTCAATTTTCTTCTTTCAAACACAACAAAAGCGATTCGATTTAAATACACAAGAAAATGATAAAATAATTCTTTCCTTTGATTTTTCTTTTATTTATTATTAACTTGTTGCCGATTTTCACCTACTTTAAGTGCGCGAGCTTGCAAGTCCGACTACAAGTCAACTGAAAGTGAACTGAGGCAAATTCAAGCCGTGCTTATCGGCTGCATGTGCTGCTCAGTGGCAACGGCAACGACAACGGCAACGACAACTATGCTCTCGTATTAAATACCAAGCATTAAGTAGAAAACGCAGGCGGACTCGTTGGTATTTTTAAACATATGAAGCTCGCGAGAGCCGTCTGTGGAAAGTGGAACCGTGCTTACAACTCGAGTACCCTACAGCGTACTCGAGGAATCTCAACCACATTTGGAGAGTCTGAGTTACTAACGAAAATAAATTATGAAATAAAAGCATTCAATGGATTTTAACATTTGTTTCATGTTTTTCAAAGTAATTCATCATTTTTCAAAGTAATTCATCATTTTTCAAAGTAATTCGTCATTTTTCAAAGTAACTCATTATTTTCAAAGATTTTACTTTTCTAAAAAAAATACCAACTAAACCCTCCGATCGTCCATTGTAGCGCATCTCGGCGGCGATCTAATTTATGACTGCCTGCCGCCCACCTTCCCACTTGAATTGAAATTCGTACGAATTAAAAATCTGCATGCATTTTTGCTGCACTTTCACCGAATCACTTGAGTTTCTCTGATAAACGTTAATAGAAATTGAACAATTAATCAGATCCGTTCAGTTTTGATTAAATTCGTAGTTGCCAGCTAGAATTCTCACGAAGTATTAAAAGTAAGCAATGAATTTCTTCTTCATTTTTTAACTACCTATAAAATAAGAATTTTAAGATTTCATTTTTTACTGGGGAAGAGCGGAATGATTGCGAGGCTGATTAAGGTGGCTGTTTATCAAGGTTTCAAAAAAAATATAAGCAATTTCGAAAGATACCACAAATTCTGCTTCTGCAGTCAGTTATCAGTGATTACAGCGAAAATGTGACCTTTTAACCTCATTTGCTGCTCAGTTCAGACGAAGAATGACGCCGTCGTCTCAATTCGGAACTACAAAAACAATTTGCACATTTGGCAGATTTTATAATTAAAATATTTTAATATTAGAAAACAATCAGCTCAGCAAGACGGACCCCGAAACAAAAGAGAGAAAAGTACCGCAAAATGAACTCGTAACTCTTATTGTATTCACTTCAAACAAATTATATGCCCGTCGAGCCCATTGTTCGGCGGGCATCGCCATCACATGTGAATTAATGTTCGAAACTAACACACACACACACACACACACACGTCTCAGCTTCCCCAAGCTCAGCTTTTCACACATTATGATTGCAATTTTCTCAAATAGCATAGAGGAATTACAATAGAGAAGATTAAAATAATAAAGAAACGAGAATAATCAGTTCCTGGAGTGAGTATGTAAAATGTTGTTCTTGTTCTTGTTGTTGTTGTTGTTGTTGCTGCTGCTGCTGCTGCTGCTGCTGCTATTGTTGTTGCTGCTGCTATTGTTGTTGCTGTTGCTGGTAAAAATAGTGAATTACAAAAGAAATTCCCTTATGTTTCATATGATGTTGAATTATAGAAAGGAAAAAATTCCGTACATAGAATTTACTTTTTAATTAAAGAAAATGTGCAAATACGTGCTTTTAAATTTTTCCCCGTAGATTTTTTCTTAAAGTTAAGAATTTGAGGCGATAATTACCAGCGAGTCCTTCTTGAATTGTCGAGACGATAATCGAAGCCGAAACAGCGATATCCTCGTCTCAAATAGTGACGATAACTTGAGTTGAGATAACCGACGAATATTTCAGTCGAAATAGGATTTTCCAATAGGTATTTACATCTTAAATCTATAGGAATCTTGAGGAATCTCCCGACATTAGGGGTTTTCTCGTTGTCGAGGCGATAATTGAAACCGGGACAACGTTTTTCTCGTCTCATAATTATGGCGATAACCGAGAACGAGAATATAAACGAATATTTAGGTGGAAATAGACTTTGTCAGTGGCGATTTAGACCTCGAACTCCGAGGAATCTTGAGGAATCTGTAGAAATCCCAATCACTCAAGTCTTTCTCGTTGCAAAGACGATAATCGAGATCGAGAGAGAGTTTTTCTTATCTCAAATTTGTAGTGATAAGATCGAGATTGAAGAAGCCTATTTTACTCGATTACATAGGCTTTTCCAGCAAAGATTTAGACCTCAAATCTCAGGAGATCTCGGTCATGTGTGATTTGAGACGACGGAAGTTTTCTTCTAAATGTCATGCAGTTTCGCCGAACTGCCACAATTATTACTTGGAATTTCCATATAAGATCGTCGTGGTTCCCATATTCTGCAAACCATAACACGAACCTTGATAAAACTTGGCACAGAGAACTAGTTTCTTATCAGTAAAAAGTAGCATCTGGAAGCGAAGTAGACTTTGCGCACCATTTGAAATCAGCTGCACTTCTGAACAGAAAAGCAGAAGTCATTTGTGAGAGGAAGAAATAATAATTTCAAACTCCCTCTCAAGTGCGACTTAGAAGATTCGAATTCTGTTTAGAAGATGAGATGAAGACTACTTCGAAATACAAACTCGTATTCATGTTTGTGTTAATTTTGGAAAAATTCCAGATTTTAGGTGTTTCTTGTGAACCGAATGATTACGTTAATCGAATGCATGTGTGACTGACTGACTGTCAGTTGCTTTCTAGAATGTCAGTCGCTAAAATTGCGAATACTTCTTCGCAATAGCGGAGAAATTCGATTTCTCTGTGGTAAACGCGTTTTTTTTGTGAACAAAAGAAAACTCAAAAGTTGGGGGGAAAATGCTTCTTACGTAATGAATTAAATTCATCACATGCACAGAAACAACAACATTAGCAGCAGCGGCACGTTAATGAATGATTCCCGCCCATGACCATGTCCGATGACAACAACAACAACAGCCTAAAAACACAAAAATAACAACTGCAAGTGAATTAAAAATCTGCACCGCCCGCAATGAGGGTGAATTCAATTGAATAGCATAAAAAAGCAAAAAGAAAAAAAAACACGAAACGCAAAAACATAGAAAAAATCATGGGAGAAATAATAAAAGAATGGAATGCATTGAAATGAATTTGCCGGATTGTGGATGATTTCAATTCAGATTCTAAGCTGAAATCACTGAAATCACAAACGGCACCATCGCTCGTTAATGGCATCGGATGTGCGCAGGTGGTGCGGACCAGTGGGGCGGCACCGCGTTAGAGGGCGCCACATGTGCAGACACGAGTTGCACGTACGTATGCAATGCATGTGTATGAGTGTGTTTGTGTTTGTTCTTTCTTTTAATTAAATCACTGGAGGAAACGCAAACGAGAATTTCAAGAAATAGCCTCACAGACTTTATGGAACTCGGAAACAAATTTATTTTCACGTATAATCAATATAAAATTTGTACCTTCAATACATACATGACCTGGTAGAGTGTTAAGATTTGATTTATAATATTTAAAGTTCTAATTCACATTCAGCTGTATTCTCATAAGAGAGATATATGGCAAAATTACAGTGATTACAATAAGATAATTGGCAAAATTACAATCACAAATTACTTCAGTTTAGTTTCTCTATTAATTCAATGGAAAATACCATAATAATCATTTGTTAAATCTGTTTGCAGGTTAAAGCAGGCGGCTTCTAGCGCCAAGAGTCTTCTGGAAAGTCTTCCTTATCCGCTGCGTTGTCGTCAATGGGATCCTTTTGCGTGAAGTCGAACTGGATATCGGGTACCAACGTGTTGTAACGCGGCTCGATGTGATGTGTAAACATTTTATAGTTACGCTTGGAATCGATCTCCCCAGTTTCCAAGTCGACTATGCGCGACAACTTCCATCCGGTTGGATGTATGACCTCATCTCTAAACCACGGATGATTCCGTAGTAAAAATTTTGGTTCGGTTTGGTTTTCCGTTCCGCTGTTGGAGAATCTTTGTTCCGGTGTTAGTTTCTTAATCTTCTTGGGGATCAGTTCAATTTCGAAGGGATCCACGACTGTCTTCCTCTTCCTTCGTTTTATCGGCGACTCCGGCTCATTTGTGCCAAAATCGTCACGCTCCGGATGACTAGATGGTAAAAATTTTGGTTCGGTTTGGTTTTCCGTTCCGCTGTTGGAGAATCTTTGTTCCGGTGTAAGTTTATTAATCTTCTTGGGGATCAGTTCAATTTCGAAGGGATCCATGACTGTCTTCCTCTTCCTTCCTTTAATCGGCGACTCCGGCTCATTTGTGCCAAAATCGTCACGCTCCGGATGACTAGATGGTAAAAATTTTGGTTCGGTTTGGTTTTCCGTTCCGCTGTTGGAGAATCTTTGTTCCGGTGTAAGTTTATTAATCTTCTTGGGGATCAGTTCAATTTCGAAGGGATCCACGACTGTCTTCCTCTTCCTTCGTTTTATCGGCGACTCCGGCTCATTTGTGCCAAAATCGTCACGCTCCGGATGACTAGATGGTAAAAATTTTGGTTCGGTTTGGTTTTCCGTTCCGCTGTTGGAGAATCTTTGTTCCGGTGTAAGTTTATTAATCTTCTTGGGGATCAGTTCAATTTCGAAGGGATCCATGACTGTCTTCCTCTTCCTTCCTTTAATCGGCGACTCCGGCTCATTTGTGCCAAAATCGTCACGCTCCGGATGACTAGATGGTAAAAATTTTGGTTCGGTTTGGTTTTCCGTTCCGCTGTTGGAGAATCTTTGTTCCGGTGTAAGTTTATTAATCTTCTTGGGGATCAGTTCAATTTCGAAGGGATCCATGACTGTCTTCCTCTTCCTTCCTTTAATCGGCGACTCCGGCTCATTTGTGCCAAAATCGTCACGCTCCGGATGACTAGATGGTAAAAATTTTGGTTCGGTTTGGTTTTCCGTTCCGCTGTTGGAGAATCTTTGTTCCGGTGTAAGTTTATTAATCTTCTTGGGGATCAGTTCAATTTCGACGCGATCCTTGACTGTATTTCTCTTCCTTGGTTTTTCCGGGGAGTCCGGCTCATTTATGCCAAAATACTTATTTAAGCTCATTATAATCCGATGTGTGGTACGATGAATGTGAAGAAATTATTTAAATGGCGTGGTAGCTGTCAGCAGATGAAAATTTCTGACAAGGAAATAAACAAACACAATCACTAAGGCAACAGAAAAAAACAGAAACAGAAATTTTTTTTTCAAATTCTCCAATTTCTGACAAGGAAATAAACAAACACAATTACTAAGGCAACAGGAAAAAACAGAAACAGAAAGTTTTTTTTCAAATTCTCCAAGTTTCATACATCTTTAAAAAAGGTTATATTTTTTATTTCCTCCACAGAATTAAGTTCGCCCTTGCGAAATGTTCCTCATCATTAACTGATCGAGTGACTGCACCAGATCTCGTTTTTTGTGCAAGTTATTTTACTTTATTTTACTTTATTCGATTTTGAATTCTACTTGAAATTTGCAAACGAAAGCATTTCATTCCTGCTGAGCCTCTTTAATGTTCTGCAACTTGATGCCTGGAAAGCCATGTTAAATGATAGGCTTTGAAAACTTCCCGACCATGAAATCCTAAGCACGAAGCTCCCAAGAGATTTCATTTGCGAAAATCAGGATTTCTCAGATTCATGAAATAGTTTACAACAATAATTCCATTCAATTTGTCAACTGAGTTTTGATATTTTTAAATATTAGAAACTAAATAAGAATTAATTTCCTACAGTTTCCATCGGAATCTATGGAAAAGATAATTTTGACTTTCAAAAACCGAATTTGAGTGCTTGTATAGTACAGTTACGAGGATTTATTGAGGTTGGAAAACAAGATTGTTAGTTACTATGTATCAGAAAACTACATAATTTTTAAGCTTTTCTCTGATGAATAAGAAATTCCGTGTACAAATTCCTTTTTCCGCTCAACTTGTCTAGTTTGTGAGATACTGTGTCTCGAACACGGCTGATGGGCAGCTAACAGGGCGATTTTGAATGAACTTCGAATCGAATTCCCGACTAAAATCAAGCCCTCAACTCATCGAACACATTTTATATGCAAAAATGTTCTCAAGGACAAGTTATACTAACTTGAATTGCGTTGAGAACTCAAACAAAAAAGTGATACTTGCTTTATGGAATCCTGTTTATTCGATTATAGAAGCGGGAGAGCGAATTGACTTGAGAAAAATAGCAAACCCATTTTGAATTTTCGCAAAGTCGAGCAAACTGACAGCAAACAAAAGGCTGCCACCTGAATTTGCCACTCCATTAGTTTGCAAACTCTTGTGCGCCGTTTCAAATAGTTGCGGGAAATTTGCAAGGAGTTTTGGAACAATGCAAGAATTAATTTTTGTTTAACAAAAAATCATTAGCAATATTAATGTAATTAGGAACAACACAGAAATAGCTCTGAAAAACGCTGTATGTAAAATGTTGGCAAACGCTGAATGATGAAGAAAAACGTTAAAAAACTCTAAAAACTGCTGTTAAATGTTGAAACACGCCGAAATAACACTAAAAAACTCTGTAAGTCGCTGGAAAACTGCTGAAATATGCTTAAAATGCTGAAAACCACGAAAAAACATCAAAAAACTCTAGAAAGCGCATAAAAACGTGAAAAAACTCTAAAACTTGCCATAAAACGCTGTAAAATGCGTTTTTGCACGTTTTTCTTCAACGAGAAAGCAGAGACAGAGAGGTAGTCGTGGCATCTGCATAGCTTGCAGACGACAAACCTGAAAGAAGTGGTGGACCTGATGGTTGAATCGCGTGATGCCCACCACACTACCTGGGGAAGTACCAATACCAGAGGTGAGTGTCTTCTAGATTTTATAAGTAGTTTAGAAATTAATATATGTAGAAGTAGACCAGCCTTTGTTACAATAATGTTGATTTGACCTTGACCTCCTCCTTCCATTCTGGGTTAGTTAGGGGCTGGCATGTATCAGACGAACCATCTTGCTCAGATCAGAGGTATATCAGATTCGAGATTGAAGCGGGCATCCCCAATATCAATTTACAATGTCGACAGAAGAAGAGAACCAATTGGGACCGCCATAAGAAGCAATTGAGTTCACTAATCGTTGACAAAGTCCATCTGTTCCCACTGGAACAGATACGGTAGGGAAAATGGAGCAAGCTACAGAGTACATAGATCGCTCCATTATAGAGGCCTTTGCAGATAATTGTGAACTCAAGGCTAAGACTGTCAAAAGGCACACCCAGGGTGAAACGACCACCTGGCGAAAGTACGTAAAAAGGTCGGGACCTGATGGCATTTCAGCTCACGTGTTGATAAGTTGCGCCTCAGCCCTCGCTCACCCATCGCGCAATCTCTTTAATTTATCTTATATTTCAGTAGATTTTCCTATTTCCTGGAAGATTGGCAATGTGCAGCCAGTTCCTAAAAAGGGTGAGGCTGCGAATCCTGCAAATTACCGGCCAAAGTTATGGAGAGCATTGAACAGATTGTTGCTCTGGATATATCCAAGGCATTTGACCGGGTGTGGCACAAAGCACTCGAGTCTAAACTGGCTGCTTATGGCGTCGGTAATTCTTTCAATCGATGGATATCGAGTTTCCTCAGCCGCTATTCTTTCGGGTTGTGATGACGGCTTCGCATCTGAAGAGCACTCCATTAATGCTGGAGTTCCGCAGGGTTCGGTCCTGTATCCGACTCTTTTTCTTATTTTTATCAATGACCTTCTGTCGTTGACATCAAACCCCGTCCATTCGTTTGCTGATGACAGCAACATTTGGCATTCATATTCATTCTCCAGGCGTCCTTTTCCTCTGGAGACCAATAGAAGGCGCAAAATTATGAATGACACACTCCAATCTGACCTCAATAAAATCCAGGAGTGGGGTCGAGCGAATCGGGTCGGTTTTAATGCGCGGAAAACCCAAGCGGCATCGGCATACGAACGTCTAGCGGGTGACAATTTCGCTCCTCTAAATAGGGATGGTGTGGATATTAATGAGTCGATAGCTCTTGATGTTCTGGGTATGTCAATCCAATTTAAGCTGCGTCGGAACGACCACAGTTTTGACGTGTCGAAAGAAGCAGCCAAGTGCTTGGGCTTCCTCAATCGGTGCAAGAAATACCTCTCTCCAAGCGATCTTTGTTGTATTTACTATACACCACCTATATTCGTCCGAAAATGGAGTAAAACTCGCATACATGGTCGGGGGCTTCGCGAAATACCTTCAGCTTCTAGACCGTGTCCAAAATCGTGCGTTGAAGCTTATAGGGGACAGTAGGGTATCCAGCTCTATTGAAACCTTGGGGCGTCGTCGTGACGTGGGGCGTGTATCACTATTTCACCGTTACTTTAACGGTAAATGTTCATCTGAAGTAGCCAGCCTGATTCCTCCGGTTCAGGTATTTAACAGAACTACTCGGCTTTCCAGAGATCCAGGTGTATCCCTTCTATGTCTCGACTCCGTTCCAAGGAACCGCATTATCGTGAGAATTCGTTTCTCGGTCGCGTTGTTAGATTACGAAACAATCTCCCTGTGCATGTCTTCCCGCCCACTTATAACGTCGGACCATCAAACGAAGTAGAACAGAGAACGTTCACTGGTACAGAATACTGAAGCATCATTGCGAATTAAAGAAATCTGTGTGGTCGCGTTTCTAGACATACATAGAAGGTGCTTTCAATAGTACTTCGTACTAGAGGGCGCCACATGTGCAGACACGAGTTGCACGTACGTATGCAATGCATGTGTATGAGTGTGTATGAAGTGTGAGTGTGTTTGTGTTTGTTCTTTCTTTTAATTAATTAAATCACTGGAGGAAACGCAAACCAATTGATACCGGGCGGCGTAGTCGTAGCCGACGGACACCCTGCTTACGTATGCAGGAGAATTTCAAGAAATAGCCTCACAGACTTTATGGAACTCGGAAACAAATTTATTTTCACGTATAATCAATATAAAATTTGTACCTTCAATACATACATGACCTGGTAGAGTGTTAAGATTTGATTTATAATATTTAAAATTCTAATTCACATTCAGCTGTATTCTCATAAGAGAGATATATGGCAAAATTACAGTGATTACAATAAGATAATTGGCAAAATTACAATCACAAATTACTTCAGTTTAGTTTCTCTATTAATTCAATGGAAAATACCATAATAATCATTTGTTAAATCTGTTTGCAGGTTAAAGCAGGCGGCTTCTAGCGCCAAGAGTCTTCTGGAAAGTCTTCCTTATCCGCTGCGTTGTCGTCAATGGGATCCTTTTGCGTGAAGTCGAACTGGATATCGGGTACCAACGTGTTGTAACGCGGCTCGATGTGATGTGTAAACATTTTATAGTTACGCTTGGAATCGATCTCCCCAGTTTCCAAGTCGACTATGCGCGACAACTTCCATCCGGTTGGATGTATGACCTCATCTCTAAACCACGGATGATTCCGTAGTAAAAATTTTGGTTCGGTTTGGTTTTCCGTTCCGCTGTTGGAGAATCTTTGTTCCGGTGTTAGTTTCTTAATCTTCTTGGGGATCAGTTCAATTTCGAAGGGATCCACGACTGTCTTCCTCTTCCTTCGTTTTATCGGCGACTCCGGCTCATTTGTGCCAAAATCGTCACGCTCCGGATGACTAGATGGTAAAAATTTTGGTTCGGTTTGGTTTTCCGTTCCGCTGTTGGAGAATCTTTGTTCCGGTGTAAGTTTATTAATCTTCTTGGGGATCAGTTCAATTTCGAAGGGATCCATGACTGTCTTCCTCTTCCTTCCTTTAATCGGCGACTCCGGCTCATTTGTGCCAAAATCGTCACGCTCCGGATGACTAGATGGTAAAAATTTTGGTTCGGTTTGGTTTTCCGTTCCGCTGTTGGAGAATCTTTGTTCCGGTGTAAGTTTATTAATCTTCTTGGGGATCAGTTCAATTTCGACGCGATCCTTGACTGTATTTCTCTTCCTTGGTTTTTCCGGGGAGTCCGGCTCATTTATGCCAAAATACTTATTTAAGCTCATTATAATCCGATGTGTGGTACGATGAATGTGAAGAAATTATTTAAATGGCGTGGTAGCTGTCAGCAGATGAAAATTTCTGACAAGGAAATAAACAAACACAATCACTAAGGCAACAGAAAAAAACAGAAACAGAAATTTTTTTTTCAAATTCTCCAATTTCTGACAAGGAAATAAACAAACACAATCACTAAGGCAACAGGAAAAAACAGAAACAGAAAGTTTTTTTTCAAATTCTCCAAGTTTCATACATCTTTAAAAAAGGTTATATTTTTTATTTCCTCCACAGAATTAAGTTCGCCCTTGCGAAATGTTCCTCATCATTAACTGATCGAGTGACTGCACCAGATCTCGTTTTTTGTGCAAGTTATTTTACTTTATTTTACTTTATTCGATTTTGAATTCTACTTGAAATTTGCAAACGAAAGCATTTCATTCCTGCTGAGCCTCTTTAATGTTCTGCAACTTGATGCCTGGAAAGCCATGTTAAATGATAGGCTTTGAAAACTTCCCGACCATGAAATCCTAAGCACGAAGCTCCCAAGAGATTTCATTTGCGAAAATCAGGATTTCTCAGATTCATGAAATAGTTTACAACAATAATTCCATTCAATTTGTCAACTGAGTTTTGATATTTTTAAATATTAGAAACTAAATAAGAATTAATTTCCTACAGTTTCCATCGGAATCTATGGAAAAGATAATTTTGACTTTCAAAAACCGAATTTGAGTGCTTGTATAGTAGTACAGTTACGAGGATTTATTGAGGTTGGAAAACAAGATTGTTAGTTACTATGTATCAGAAAACTACATAATTTTTAAGCTTTTCTCTGATGAATAAGAAATTCCGTGTACAAATTCCTTTTTCCGCTCAACTTGTCTAGTTTGTGAGATACTGTGTCTCGAACACGGCTGATGGGCAGCTAACAGGGCGATTTTGAATGAACTTCGAATCGAATTCCCGACTAAAATCAAGCCCTCAACTCATCGAACACATTTTATATGCAAAAATGTTCTCAAGGACAAGTTATACTAACTTGAATTGCGTTGAGAACTCAAACAAAAAAGTGATACTTGCTTTATGGAATCCTGTTTATTCGATTATAGAAGCGGGAGAGCGAATTGACTTGAGAAAAATAGCAAACCCATTTTGAATTTTCGCAAAGTCGAGCAAACTGACAGCAAACAAAAGGCTGCCACCTGAATTTGCCACTCCATTAGTTTGCAAACTCTTGTGCGCCGTTTCAAATAGTTGCGGGAAATTTGCAAGGAGTTTTGGAACAATGCAAGAATTAATTTTTGTTTAACAAAAAATCATTAGCAATATTAATGTAATTAGGAACAACACAGAAATAGCTCTGAAAAACGCTGTATGTAAAATGTTGGCAAACGCTGAATGATGAAGAAAAACGTTAAAAAACTCTAAAAACTGCTGTTAAATGTTGAAACACGCCGAAATAACACTAAAAAACTCTGTAAGTCGC
This sequence comes from Sicus ferrugineus, assembly GCA_922984085.1. Classification (NCBI taxonomy): domain Eukaryota; kingdom Metazoa; phylum Arthropoda; class Insecta; order Diptera; family Conopidae; genus Sicus; species Sicus ferrugineus. The sequence continues at coordinate 23,878,682 of OV277351.1, forward strand.
TGGAAAACTGCTGAAATATGCTTAAAATGCTGAAAACCACGAAAAAACATCAAAAAACTCTAGAAAGCGCATAAAAACGTGAAAAAACTCTAAAACTTGCCATAAAACGCTGTAAAATGCGTTTTTGCACGTTTTTCTTCAACGAGAAAGCAGAGACAGAGAGGTAGTCGTGGCATCTGCATAGCTTGTAGACGACAAACCTGAAAGAAGTGGTGGACCTGATGGTTGAATCGCGTGATGCCCACCACACTACCTGGGGAAGTACCAATACCAGAGGTGAGTGTCTTCTAGATTTTATAAGTAGTTTAGAAATTAATATATGTAGAAGTAGACCAGCCTTTGTTACAATAATGTTGATTTGACCTTGACCTCCTCCTTCCATTCTGGGTTAGTTAGGGGCTGGCATGTATCAGACGAACCATCTTGCTCAGATCAGAGGTATATCAGATTCGAGATTGAAGCGGGCATCCCCAATATCAATTTACAATGTCGACAGAAGAAGAGAACCAATTGGGACCGCCATAAGAAGCAATTGAGTTCACTAATCGTTGACAAAGTCCATCTGTTCCAACTGGAACAGATACGGTAGGGAAAATGGAGCAAGCTACAGAGTACATAGATCGCTCCATTATAGAGGCCTTTGCAGATAATTGTGAACTCAAGGCTAAGACTGTCAAAAGGCACACCCAAGGTGAAACGACCACCTGGCGAAAGTACGTAAAAAGGTCGGGACCTGATGGCATTTCAGCTCACGTGTTGATAAGGTGCGCCTCAGCGCTCACCCATCCATCGCACAATCTCTTTAATTTATCTTATATTTCAGTAGATTTTCCTATTTCCTGGAAGATTGGCAATGTGCAGCCAGTTCCTAAAAAGGGTGAGGCTGCGAATCCTGCAAATTACCGGCCAAAGTTATGGAGAGCATTGAACAGATTGTTGCTCTGGATATATCCAAGGCATTTGACCGGGTGTGGCACAAATCACTCGAGTCTAAACTGGCTGCTTATGGCGTCGGTAATTCTTTCAATCGATGGATATCGAGTTTCCTCAGCCGCTATTCTTTCGGGTTGTGATGACGGCTTCGCATCTGAAGAGCACTCCAAGCACTCCATTAATGCTGGAGTTCCGCAGGGTTCGGTCCTGTATCCGACTCTTTTTCTTATTTTTATCAATGACCTTCTGTCGTTGACATCAAACCCCGTCTATTCGTTTGCTGATGACAGCAACATTTGGCATTCATATTCATTCTCCAGGCGTCCTTTTCCTCTGGAGACCAATAGAAGGCGCAAAATTATGAATGACACACTCCAATCTGACCTCAATAAAATCCAGGAGTGGGGTCGAGCGAATCGGGTCGGTTTTAGTGCGCGGAAAACCCAAGCGGCATCGGCATACAAACGTCTAGCGGGTGACAATTTCGCTCCTCTAAATAGGGATGGTGTGGATATTAATGAGTCGATATCTCTTGATGTTCTGGGTATGTCAATCCAATTTGAGCTGCGTCGGAACGACCACAGTTTTGACGTGTCGAAAGAAGCAGCCAAGTGCTTGGGCTTCCTCAATCGGTGCAAGAAATACCTCTCTCCAAGCGATCTTTGTTGTATCTACTATACACCACCTATATTCGTCCGAAAATGGAGTAAAACTCGCATACATGGTCGGGAGCTTCGCGAAATACCTTCAGCTTCTAGACCGTGTCCAAAATCGTGCGTTGAAGCTTATAGGGGACAGTAGGGTATCCAGCTCTATTGAAACCTTGGGGCGTCGTCGTGACGTGGGGCGTGTATCACTATTTCACCGTTACTTTAACGGTAAATGTTCATCTGAAGTAGCCAGCCTGATTCCTCCGGTTCAGGTATTTAACAGAACTACTCGGCTTTCCAGAGATCCAGGTGTATCCCTTCTATGTCTCGACTCCGTTCCAAGGAACCGCATTATCGTGAGAATTCGTTTCTCGGTTGCGTTGTTAGATTACGAAACAATCTCCCTGTGCATGTCTTCCCGCCCACTTATAACGTCGGACCATCAAACGAAGTAGAACAGAGAACGTTCACTGGTACAGAATACTGAAGCATCATTGCGAATTAAAGAAATCTGTGTGGTCGCGTTTCTAGACATACATAGAAGGTGCTTTCAATAGTACTTCGTACTAGAGGGCGCCACATGTGCAGACACGAGTTGCACGTACGTATGCAATGCATGTGTATGAGTGTGTATGAAGTGTGAGTGTGTTTGTGTTTGTTCTTTCTTTTAATTAATTAAATCACTGGAGGAAACGCAAACCAATTGATACCGGGCGGCGTAGTCGTAGCCGACGGACACCCTGCTTACGTATGCAGGAGAATTTCAAGAAATAGCCTCACAGACTTTATGGAACTCGGAAACAAATTTATTTTCACGTATAATCAATATAAAATTTGTACCTTCAATACATACATGACCTGGTAGAGTGTTAAGATTTGATTTATAATATTTAAAATTCTAATTCACATTCAGCTGTATTCTCATAAGAGAGATATATGGCAAAATTACAGTGATTACAATAAGATAATTGGCAAAATTACAATCACAAATTACTTCAGTTTAGTTTCTCTATTAATTCAATGGAAAATACCATAATAATCATTTGTTAAATCTGTTTGCAGGTTAAAGCAGGCGGCTTCTAGCGCCAAGAGTCTTCTGGAAAGTCTTCCTTATCCGCTGCGTTGTCGTCAATGGGATCCTTTTGCGTGAAGTCGAACTGGATATCGGGTACCAACGTGTTGTAACGCGGCTCGATGTGATGTGTAAACATTTTATAGTTACGCTTGGAATCGATCTCCCCAGTTTCCAAGTCGACTATGCGCGACAACTTCCATCCGGTTGGATGTATGACCTCATCTCTAAACCACGGATGATTCCGTAGTAAAAATTTTGGTTTGGTTTGATTTTCCGTTTCGCTTTTGGAGAATCTTTGTTCCGGTGTAAGTTTATTAATCTTCCTGGGGATCAGTTCAATTTCGACGCGATCCTTGACTGTATTTCTCTTCCTTCGTTTATTTGGCGAATCCGGCTCATTTGTGCCAAAATCGTCACGCTCCGGATAACTAGATGGTATAAATTTTGGTTTGGTTTGGTTTTCCGTTTCGCTGTTGGAGAATCTTTGTTCCGGTGTAAGTTTATTAATCCTCCTGGGGATCAGTTCAATTTCGACGCGATCCTTGACTGTATTTCTCTTCCTTCGTTTATTTGGCGACTCCGGCTCATTTGTGCCAAAATCGTCACGCTCCGGATGACTAGATGGTATAAATTTTGGTTTGGTTAGGTTTTCCGTTTCGCTGTTGGAGAATCTTTGTCCCGGTGTAAGTTTAATAATCTTCCTGGGGATCACTTCAATTTCGACGCGATCCTTGACTGTATTTCTCTTCCTTCGTTTATTTGGCGTCTCCGGCTCATTTGTGCCAAAATCGTCACGCTCCGGATGACTAGATGGTATAAATTTTGGTTTGGTTAGGTTTTCCGTTTCGCTGTTGGAGAATCTTTGTCCCGGTGTAAGTTTAATAATCTTCCTGGGGATCACTTCAATTTCGACGCGATCCTTGACTGTATTTCTCTTCCTTCGTTTATTTGGCGTCTCCGGCTCATTTGTGCCAAAATCGTCACGCTCCGGATGACTAGATGGTATAAATTTTGGTTTGGTTTGGTTTTCCGTTTCGCTGTTGGAGAATCTTTGTTCCGGTGTAAGTTTATTAATCTTCCTGGGGATCAGTTCAATTTCGACGCGATCCTTGACTGTATTTCTCTTCCTTGGTTTATTCGGCCACTCCGGCTCATTTGTGCCAAAATCGTCACGCTCCGGATGACTAGATAGTAAAAATTTTGGTTTGGTTTGGTTTTCCGTTCCGCTGTTGGAGAATCTTTGTTCCGGTGTAAGTTTATTAATCCTCCTGGGGATCAGTTCAATTTCGACGCGATCCTTGACTGTATTTCTCTTCCTTCGTTTATTTGGCGACTCCGGCTCATTTGTGCCAAAATCGTCACGCTCCGGATGACTAGATGGTATAAATTTTGGTTTGGTTAGGTTTTCCGTTTCGCTGTTGGAGAATCTTTGTCCCGGTGTAAGTTTAATAATCTTCCTGGGGATCACTTCAATTTCGACGCGATCCTTGACTGCATTTCTCTTCCTTGGTTTCTTCGGCGACTCCGGCTCATTTGTGCCAAAATACTTATTTAAACTCATTATAATCCGATGTGTGGTACGATGAATGGGAAGAAATTATTTAAATGGCGTGGTAGCTGTCAGCAGATGAAAATTTCTGACAAGGAAATAAACAAACACAATCACTAAGGCAACAGAAAACAAGTGAGAGTGTTGTCTTCGCCTTGGCCGAAATCTGAATACCCTACACCCGAGTAACTGAAAAAATTATAATTTCGTCACTTAACAGCTTTTGTAATATATAAGTAGGCGGACCACGCCCATTTCGGGAAAATGTGTTTGTAATGTCTCTAGGTACTGCTAGATAGAATTACGAAGGTATTAATATTTTGTACCGTTTATGGGATATTGACAACTTTTGTATAAGTGGGCTGACCACGCCCATTTTTTGTATACAGATTGGTAATACGCGTAGATACCTCGTGATAAAATTTCGTATTAATATCTTATACCGTTAACAAGATATTGACAACTTTTGTATGAGTATCAATATCTTATATCGTATCAATATCTTATACCGTTCATTAGAAATTGAATTAAACATTAGAAATTATACCCTACTCCCTTCAGGTGTAGGGTATAAAAATAGCAAAGACATTTTGAATTTTCGCAAAGTCGAGCAAACTGACAGCAAACAAAAGGCTGCCACCTGAATTTGCCACTCAATTAGTTTGCAAACTCTTGTGCGCCGTTTGAAATAGTTGCGGGAATTTGCAAGGAGTTTTGGAACAATGCAAGAATTAATTTTCGTTTAACAAAAATCATCAGCAATGTTAATGTTATTAGGAACAACACAGAAACAATAAGAATTTCTCACAGTCAGCAATAAAATTAAAGGCAACCAGCAATGAAACTCAAGTTGTCCGATTCAATTTTATTTTATTTAATTAGTTGTTCTAATAATTAGTTGTTAAATTCTAGTAATTGCAGTTTGTACAAAGATTAAGTTTCGTTTTTGCAATTGAATGTGATCTGCGTTAGTTCGCTTTTGCGAGAACTAAACGAGATGATTAAGTTTTCTCGCAAAAGTTCAACTAAACTCGCCCTCCTAGTTTGACTCGCACTACAGTTTATAAAAAAATAAATTAATTAATAGTTATAACTTTTCTACGAGACTAACGAGTTATAACTTTGTTCCAAGACTAACGAGTTATAACTTTTCTCCAAGACTAACGAGTTATAACTTTTCTCCGAGACTAACGAATTATAGCTCTGCTACGAGACTAACGAGTTACAACTTTGTTCCAAGACTGACGAGTTATAACTTTGCTCCAAGACTAACGAGTTATAACTTTGCTCCAAGACTAACGAGTTATAACTTTTCTCCGAGACTAACGAGTTACAACTTTGTTTCAAGACTAACGAATTATAGCTCTGCTACGAGAATAACGAGTTACAACTTTGTGCCAAGACTGACGAGTTATAACTTTGCTCCAAGACTAACGAGTATGCCTATTCGTTGTAACTTTGGATGCCCTCTACATATTCGCTCTCTCCTTCTAATGATTCAAATTGGTATTAAAATCGTATTTTTACTAACTTCATTGAATTTAGTTGAAATTTATCCACAAATCAAAGCAAACTCGTGATTTAAGTCGATGATGAATGAATGCACTAAATAAGATTCTGCAAAATAGGTCACTACAAAACGAAATGCCCTTCTTGTCGTCCGTAATGCCTTCCGATTCCTACTGCGAACTCGATGTTTTCGATCGAAAGCAACAAGTTAGTCTGGCTAAAAATGACGCAAACACTCGTAAACAGATTTGTTAATATTGTAACTTAATCCAGGCTGGTCCCTGCTGCGGTTTAGTGGAATTGACCGTATGAATCACGAAATCAGTTATTTATATTAATGGCTTGCTGCACTTGGCTTAAAGTGTGTTGCAAGAAAGCCAGCTGTCATCTGTTTTTTAGTTTCCATAAATATCCGGGAATTGATAGATTGTGTTTTGTGGAAATGTGGAGAAAATGCGTTTGCAGCTTTTTCATTTGCAATCTGGAATTTAGCATTTAATTTTATAACGTTAAGATGAAAGGAATTTTTATAAAAAAGCAAAACGCTGAGAAAAGAAAAAACTCTCGAAAAACTCTGATGAACGCTAAAAAGCTCTGAAAAGAGTAAAAAAGAACTCTAGAAGATGCTAAATAAACGCTGGAGAACGCTAAAACACGCAGAATAAACGCTGAGAAACTCTATAAAAACCTGAAAGATGTTGAAAAGTGCTGATACACCCTGCAAAATGTTAAAAGGCTCCGAAGAACATTGTAAAATGCTGGCAAACGCCGGCAAACGCTAACAATTGCTGAAAGACGAAGAAAAACTCTTGAAAACGCCAAATAAACGCTGGAAAACGCTAAAACATGCCGAATAAACGCCGAGAAACTCTGAAACATGCTAAAAGACGTCGAAAAACTCTGAAAAACGCTGTAGAAAAACATGTAAATGAAACATTTTCGTCACTAATTTTTAACTCTGTTAATTTTTTCTCAATGATCTTCTGCTGCATTTCATAACCGCTGTTGAAAAGTGAAAATCAAGAAAATTCGAATTTCTCTACAATTCAATTCAATTGCAAATAACGATACAACACGAAATTTTCTCAATAGTAACGAATTATTGCAACAACAATAACAACGGCCGCTGGAAGGGTGTGAGAAGTAGGGGAGGGGTGGCGTGGGAGGGGTAGGGGGAGGAGGAGGAGGCGGTGATGCTTGCAGGCAAAACCAGGATGTTAAAAATAATAATAATAATAAACTCCTTTACACTCTTCCACAAATGCGAGCGCACTGACAACCTTTACAAGCGACATCAAGCGTAAACTATTGCAGCAACAGCAACAACAATAACAACAACGGCAACGACAACACCAGCTACAGGAACAACAACCGAGTAACGGAAATCAGTGCAACTGCCGCCGCCGCCACCGCCGCCGCCGCTTCTGCTGCTGCTGCTGCTGCTGTTGTTGATGATGAAAATCATCCATTCTTGCTGCAAACCAGAACAACGGCAGTCGTGGCGCTGTCTGTGCGGCGGGAGGTGAGGTGGGGCGTCCTGTAGTTGTAGTTGGGCGGAGTGGGAGGGGTTGCGGGAGCGTGGAGAGGCCGGGAGCTTGGAGAGCGGGAGGGGCGGTAGAGCGGGAGGGGCGGTGAGACGTGACGTGACGTGGGGAAGAAATGGTTGTAAAAATTAATCAAAACATTGCATAAAGGCAAAAATAATAATAACAACAATGCAAGAGACGCTGACGACTAAAACAACAATAATAACAGCCGCTTCCACATCAGCAACAACGGAGGCGGGCAAAACAACGACGATGACAGCAACAACACCAACAACAACAGCAAGAAGAATAAGGAAACGTCGTTGTTGAGGATTTCATTTGTTATGTTGATTACGTTGGCGTAGGTTGAGACTCGCTCACCCACCGTCTGCCGCTCTGCTGCTCGGCCGCTCTGCTGCTCGGCCACCCGGCCATCCAGCCATCCAGCCACCCAGCCAGCCATTCAGTCAGCCGGCCTGACATTTTAAGCTCAAAAATCATAAGAAACTTTGTAACAATGATTTCATTTTTTGTACGGTTTTGTTTTTCCGCAGGAAAATGAAATGAAACCATCAGCAGCGAGTTTTATTTGCAACAAGGGACGCGCTGATCGCCGTCAGCAATGAGTTGGCTAAAAATTGGAGAGAGGAAAGGATGGGAGAGGGGAAAGAATGGGAGAGGGGAAAGGATGGGAGAGAGGAAAGGATGGGAGAGGGAAAGAATGGGAGAGAGGAAAGGTGGGGTAACGATAGAGGAGGAGGAAGAAACGTAGAGGGGAGGGGTAGAGTTGCAAAAGTAATCATCAATGCTAGAGTGATTACCTTCAAATTACGATCACAAATAATCGAAACTACGATCCGATTAACACGAATTATTGATTAGAAATGAAAATAATAACAATCATTTAATAATAATCTATTTTCAGATTAATTTTTCTGAAGCAATCAAAAGTAATCAGAAAGTAATCGAATATAGCGCTACCTGCTTATTATTACTCGTAGATTACTTTTCTTCATTTTTAAGTCTAAATGTGAACAGAAACACAATATTTAGATTACTTTCCAATCGGTAATCGAGATTACAGTGAAGACATTACGTTTTAACGTTTGTAAGCGTGTCTGAAAAAATTCGATTGTAATCGTAATTGTAATTACGATCGCTAGTAATTCTATTTAAAAGGTAATCACGATCTGAACTTTACAGCAGCTTGTAATCGTAATCTGAAAAATTACGATTACGATTACGATTACTTAGGAATTGTATTCGAAAAGTAATCATTAAACCAAATTTAAAGGCAGTCAGTAATCGTAAACTGGAAATTTAGATTACAATTGGCAATACAATATACAAAAAGTAATCATAATCTAAATTTGAAAACAATTTGTAAACGTAATCTAGAAAATCGGATGACGACTACTTAGTAATTCTATGCAAAAAGTAATCACAATCCAAATTTGACAGACTTGCATTCAAAATTGATATGAAATTGAAATGAAATTGAAAATGATGTGACATTCTCAAACAATCTCAAACAATCCACGAATATAAGAAAGAAATCGCAGCTGTAAAATCCAGATTACGATCACATTGTTGTCGGATTCCATTTGAATACATTTAATCTACTCCGCTCTCGCTATTCAAAGTTAATCACTTACATAATGCGCGCAACATGCAACAACATGACTGACAAACACTAACGGGGTTATGAACGGCCGTGAGTCTCTGCGCCGACATCGCTACCCGTCACAGCCGCCGCAACAGCGTCGTCATGCGCTGACACACGCGAGCCAAATCGAATGACAAATTACGAGGACTGCACGTCATCTCGCTGCGCACGGAGGGCGTCACTTGCGGCAACGACGTCAGCGCATGAGAAGGTTTAATTATGAAATATGTTTTAATTTTTGACATTATTCTGGGGTTTGCGCTGACAGCAGCGCCGCCGACACGTCATCACTGAGAGGCGGCGTTGCAATGCAGACGCGACTCTTCGCTCGGCCGAGGAGTGGGGAAGCAAGCGCTGCCACAGTGGCTGCTCTCGCTGGACAACACAACGAAAATCTTCTAGCAGTGAACGTCGTGCTTCCGATTGTTAGGCTAATTCATCGTGAAGCAATTCATCGCAAGAGCAATTCATCGCAAAGCCATTCATTACAAGATAAAATGGAAAATAATTCGTTGGAAAATCATTTAATGACAAAGTAATTTATGGCGCAGCAATTGGAAGAACTTTTTATACAATCAGCTGGATCAGCATTTGTCGTTGCAGTTTTCTGCCGGGATTCCGTCACTCCGCTCCACGGTGGCACCTGCTGCTCCCGCTCTTCCAGCGCTAATAAGCCAACATTAAATGCGGCGAAATTAGCGCTCCCAAGGAAGGTAGAGCATCCTATATATATGTTGCTCGTGTTGCTCGTGTTGTTTGTCGGTTTGTCTGTTTGTCGGTTTGTCTGTTTGTCGGTGGGGTTTTTTAATTTCTGTTGTTTTTAATTTTCTGCCTATTTTTTCACTCTTACACAATCAGTTGAGTGTATTATGAATATATGTGTGTTGTTGTTGTTGTTGTTGTTGCATGTTAGTGTATTGTTTTCTGCTGCTGCTGCTGCCTCTGCTGCTGCTGCTTCTGCTGTCACTGTTCTTGCTGTTAATTTTTTGCTGCTTTTAATTACTTTTTCATCTCATTTTCTTTTGTACGAGAATCCTCAAGCCTATCGTTGGTTGCTGCAGCGGCAGAGCGAATGCTGACAGAGAGAGAGAGAGAGAGAGAGAGAGAGTGAGAGAGGGCGAGAGCTGTTTCTCTTCATGCCTCCAGAATGCCGGAGAATTGCATTCATGCTGCTCCCTGCTGTCCTCTGAATTTAATATGCAGCGGCTCCGTGTTGCTGGTGTGGGTGGCAGCGGTGGCGGGCGTGCGTGTGAGGGCGACGGAGGGGCGGTTGGGCGGTTGGGCCTCCCGCACGCCGCCTGACGAGCAGAATGACATTGTGTCGATGCAATTAGTATTATGAGTTATATTTTATTTTAATGGCTCCGTCCCTTTCAGTCGCACCATCTGCCGCTCACTCCCTCGCCGCAGCTCGCTCGCTGGTTTAAAAGGGTTGGTTGAGGGGGTGCTTGAGCGGCTGGTTGAGGCAGTCTAAGGCGGCCGGATGTTGGCAGCTGGTAGCTGGTAGCTGCGCCTGTCAGCAGGTGTCGTAATGCAATACAAATCTGGGCAAAAATTAATTAACTTAATGCATTCCTTTGTTGTTGTTCCGCCTTTTTTATTTCGCCCACTTTTTTTGAGCCCCTTAATTTATGCGGATGCAATTACGCTTGTTAAGAATTTTTAATTACGCTAATTAAAGCGAAAATGCAGTTATGAGCTGCAAGAAAAAGAGTACAAAATTATTTGGTTTTGTGGGCATCTTTTTCTGTGCAGTCCGCGAATTTGTGTCTTTCGAAAATATAAATATTTATTATTATTATTTCTTTGAAATTCATATCAACGACGATTTGTTCTCATTTTAGATTCGAAGCAAGAGGAAAAACGGAAGGCAAAAACGAGGGCCAGAAGTTTTGCCAATGGCAAAAATATCAGTTTAAATCTGATGATGGCGTTTCTATTTTCCTTTTAGTTTCCATAACGACGTCGGTGAGAAGAGGGCGGAAAAATGACACGATGAGAGATCAGAAATTCTCGGTTACGAAGGAAACTTCCAAATTTGCAGCATTCAGGTATTCAGAAAAGCTTACAAAAAGCTTACAAAAAGCTTACAAAAAGCTTACAAAAAGCTTACAAAAAACTTACAAAAAACTTCTAGAAAAAAACGAAGTTTAGCCGCACGAATCTTTGAAATTCTTGAGTTAATTGATTGAATTTAATTTACAGAGTTTTGCGTTTTCTTAATCTTTACAGAGGCCGTGGTTTTGGTTTTAATTAGCGTGGGGGTTTCGAACCCCCACCTGCGTCCCCCAAACCATTTCTTGGCCGACGCCACTGACGATGATGAGTGAGAGCGGCAACTCGTTACTGTGATTCACGCTACAGACGAACCTAAAACTGGAAACTAGAGAGTGCAAGAAGTGTAAATTAGTTTAAAATTAGTTGGCATTCCTACAGCATGCATGAGGTGTGTGTGTGTTCTACACATGCACACGCACACGCACACGCGTGTAAACGTGTAAACACGGGAGCGTGTAAACGTGTAAACACGGGAGCGTGTAAACGTGTAAACACGGGAGCGCCGGAACGTCAACGGCTGCGACGAGTGGCTGCTTATTACTCAGCGCTCAGCAGCCTCGGAAACCCGTTTCGAGGGAGACTCAGAAGTGAGTAGTTAATTCGAGGAAGAGCGAGGACTGCGAGCCGAAAGCGAGTGCTGACGGTTTCGGCTGACAAGACGTCGCCGCCGCCGCCGCCGCCGCCTCCTCCTGCTCCACCTCCTCCTCCTCCTCCTCCTCCCGTTCCTCGCTCGAGTTCCTTGTTCGAGTCCCACGCCGGCCGCTGAATTCAAACGCCGCCGAAGCGAGCATCAAAGGAGCGACGACAGCACGCAATCACAGCATCAACACAGCGAACAATTAGGGACTCGGGACGGAACTCCTTTGCAGCGCGCCGAATGATGTAAATTAAAACTCGTAATTATTATTTGTCAACAAAGGCGCGTAAAATGTTCCTCGCTTCACGAGCTGCACGCGAATGCAGCGAGCGGCGGCGGTGGGGAGCGCGAGATTGGAATGCCAGCGCGAGAACGGAATGAAATCGCAACAAAACCCGGACGCGCTTGCAGGGAAATCCGAGTGCGCGAGTAGTGAAAAAGGCGAAACAGCGTCAAATCGGAGGAAATCCAACCAGGAATTCACAGTTGTTGGCTGAGGGAGACTGAATATTTGGTATTCCGGCTTCGCTTTGCCATGAAAACGCCAATCGAAGTCATTTGATTTGCTTCCAAATATCGTATCAGCAGCAAAATATTGTAATCAATTACTTTCAACTAGAGTAGTTCTGCAAAAATTCAGAATGACACTTTCGCACTCCATTTAGAATGACAAAACATTTTTTAGGAATTTCTAAGAGAATTCAACATTTTCAATTTGAAGAAAAACTGCAATTTCTGAATTCAGATTTATCGTGCTGAGAGAAGAATACAAAATTTTCAAGCAAATTTGTGTGTAATCGATATTTTAAAATGATGATTGCTGATAATCTGAAATATGAAATCCGTTTAGTGTGAATTCTTCACCGATTTTGATTACTTAAAATATAGACATTCAATTACAATCGCTTAGATTACAATTTAAATATTCCTAACTATCAAATTAGTTAGATTGCTTTGGTAATCTCATATAAATCCGAAGGAATTACTTTCGATTACTTTTTAGTAATCTCGGAAAAGTTGAGCATGGCAATAATCAACTTATTTTTGCGTGATTGTAATCGTATTTTTAATAAATCCGAAGGCATTACACTCGATTACTTTGCAACAGCCGCGAAATAGTTAAGAATTACAATAATCAAATTAATTTTAAGTGATTGCAGTCGTACTCTGAAAAATATATGAAAAATATAAATATCACATGGACACACAATTCCATATACGTTGTAATGGTAATTACAATGTAATTCAATGTAATGAAAATGTAATCGTGGCCAAAATGCGATCCCAGTCTACGTTTTAAGAGCTTCGGCTTCAGCTAACCAAACTTTTTTGAAACCAAAGCTCTGAAATTCAGTTTACAATTACATTTTAATACAATTTTCAATATATGTAATTTAAAAGTAATTAAAGCAACGGAATCTGAGTTTTTCTTTATATCTTTGCTTGCCTTCAAAAACCAAAAATATCGAATGAGTTTTATTTTCAATTTATACAAGAAATAATGAAAAAGTGAACATGAATTCACAATAAATTGATCATTTCAGTGATTATTTGGATGCATAATTTTAGATTAAAAGATTTCAAACCCCGATTGAGGAAATTTATCCAGATATTGGTGAAAATAACATTTGGCAGCTGAAACGCCGAGAGCCGCAGCGAGGATAACAGAAACCATTTTGAATTTCAACTCCTGCAAACCGCAAACTCGCATTTCTCGTTAAGGAGACGCGATAAACATCGGCAATCATTTGTTGTGTGTGTGTGTGTGTGTGTGTATGTGAGTGTGTGTGAGTGTGCAGTCGGTGGTCGTGAGTGGGTGGAAGCCGAGGTTGCCGGGGCTGCCGCGACCGACGCGGATGCAGGTGAGCGCGTGTTTCTAATGAGTTTTCGTTTGTATTGTTTAGCAGTTTAGAGCAACACAATCAAGGCGACGTCTCTCGCTCACACTCGCCGCTCGCGCGGACGTTCTCGGTCGCTCGCTCGTGCGAGAGCCGCAACCACCACCCAGCGGCAGCATCATCGGATTACAAAATTAAAAATGGAGAACCAGAGCACCGGCAGCAGTGGCAACAACAACAACAACAACTGCAAATGCAAATGCAACTAAGCGAAAACAATACACAGCAGCAACAATAACGGAAACAACAATTTTCATAATTTTAATGAAAACAGCGTCTGCTTTGAAATGCTCGGCTCGCTTATGATTGGCTTCGGCAGCCAACACACGGCGCCGCACAGCACGGGCCGCTCCGCGCTCCGCCCAGGACACGTTGTTGCTGCCGTCGCGCCGTCGTTGTTGTTGCCGCTGCGCCTGCTGTTGCTGGAATAATAAATAAATATAATTTTAGCGCAAGCGCTGCCCCCAACCTCTGCCGAGCGGCCGCCAACAAGAGCGCGGGCTGATGTCCTCGCCTCGCCAGCGCGCGGCGGTAGAACGAGAGACAGCAACAATAACAGCTGCACCAGCAACAACTCGCCGTGGAACAAAACGTGCAAATGAGAAAATTACATCCCTTCATTTGTTTATCATACAGTGACGTTTGCGAAACAACAGCAACGGCAACAGCAACGGCAGCAGCACCGCAGCAACAAGAGCAGCAACAACAACCAGCGTCGAGGCTCTCCCATTGTAATTGCTTACAACGGCTCCCAACTACACAGAGTGAGCTGCAACAACAAGCACCTCTCGAACGCGAGCGCAGAGCGGTTGGTTGTGTGTGTGCCTGAGTTCCTCTTCTCTCAACCAGCAACCAGCAACCCACACACAAACCACCACCCACTCAGGCACTCATGCACTCTCGTTTTGTTCATGTGGCTGTAATTTAACAAGGTAAAAATGAGAAAACAATAAACTCAGTCAGTCACACAGCTGAAACTCATCACAGTCGTGCCATCGTCGTCGTCGTCGTCGCCGTCGTGGTTGCCGTCGTGGTTGCCATCATCATTGCCATCATCGTCATCATCGTCATCATCATCATCATCCGGCATCCATTGTAATGCGCACAACAACAAAATCGTTTATGTTTTAATGCCATGCATGTGAAGTCTGTTCACGGCAAAGACAACAAGACTGGAAACTCATTTTTCGCTTTCACTGTGTTAGTGAAATCAGGCTGAAGTGTGTAAATTACACAAACAAAATGCATGCAATTTTGACAACTTGAAACAAATTTTGACAACTCGGAACAAAATTGTTTACAAAATTTTGAGAGAGGATTTACATTTTTTGAGAGAGAATTGCAACTCTTGTTCTTCTTCACCGCACTAGCCTAGAAACATCATTTTTAAAATACGTAAAGAAGACAAGGAGATAGGCTTTAAACCAACTTATGCTTTTAGAAATGCACAAGAAATCTTTTCCAAGTCATGTTGCTGCATTATATCATATATTTTGCGAAGGAAACCAAGTCAAATTCAATAAAATTTGCTCGATTCGCAAATATAATCAGCTGTTTTTACCTACCACACGTACTTTTAGCTCTAAGAGATGCCAACATATTTTACTTTAGATTGAGGTGTAAATTTCCACACCACCTCAAAGAAGGTGTGGAAATTGTAGCAAAAGCTTTTTTATAAAGTTATTAAAATAGTTAAAAAGTAACTTAACAATCATTGTGTTATAATTGTTTAAAAGATTTTTCTTTTACAAATTACAAAACAAGTCAGTTTACATTACTGCTTACATATTGTTGATTGTTTACATACTGTTTGTTGTATATTTCCAAACAGTTAAGGAATCATCAAAACCGCAAAAGATCTTACATGCAATGAAGATTTTCTATTAAAGCTTACTTAAAATATATATAAGTCATATTTAATAATTGTGTCTCGTTGGTATCCCTGTTATGAACTCACCCTATCATCTTGCGACGGTGTGGTAACAAACCGGAATGGTTTACTTTTCCAGCTAAATTCCTTTGCAAGAGTCAGTTTTAGCTTGTAACAAGGAGACAATTTCACCATAAATCTCACATACGCTGTACGTGAGTGCGCGGACGGACATGTTTTTGAGCTCGCTCACGAAATGAGAGGAGTTTCCAGTCTTGTTGTCTTTGGTTCACGGGTTCGAGAGAGCGCTGAGCGCTTGTCCTCAAAGCCAACAACAAAGTCCTCGCTGATGAAAACTAAGAACTGTAAAATGAGAGCAAGCGAACAGCAGCAGGAGCTCAATTGAAACTGAGCTGCAGATTTTTAATTTATTTGAATTTATCAGGGGACAAAAAATTGACAAATAATTCATTTTTTTATGTATTTTAAGTAGCAAATTAGTTGTGTTCAAAAGCGATGAAGTTGCGCTTACATATTTTAAAGTCATCGTTTTTTTTTATATTAAGAATTTTTAGGTTACGTAGGAGCGTCTAAAAAAACTAAAAAAAACTCTCTTAAAACTTTAGCAACACGAAAAATCATATTTATTTATAATATTTACAAAACAGTAACTGCTAGAAAATCATAAAGAAGTTCTAGAAAATTGAGAGATCCTTCAGAGAGAAATGAGAGCCCACGTGGAAATAAGGGAGAAAACGACCGAGAGAGAGAGAGAGAGAGAGAGAGACAACGCGTGGCTTGGTGAGAGCGGAAGTGGAAAGTTGGTTACGTCGACAGGATGCTGCAGCGTGGAGGAAGTGCAGCCATCGTTTGATCGGCGAAAAGGCGCGCATTTCAAAAAACTGCCACAAGTGCCTTCCGTGTCGGAGCGAAGCCAGCCGACCAGCCGACCGACCGCCGACCGCCGACCGACCGCTTCCGAGGCTCGCGTCTAATTAGAGAATTTCGAGCGCGAATTAAGGAAGGACTTCGTCCTGGCGCACCGAATATAAAGCCTCGCGCAAGCAGCAAGTGAACAGTTGGTGTGCAAACGCGTTACGGTGCAGAGCTCGCAAAATACTAGAAAAACAAAGTGTTTTGCCCAAAAAAACAAAACAAAAAGAAATAAAACAAGAAAAAAGAGAAAAGAAAAAATTCAAATTAAAAAATTCCAATACGAAAAAAAAATTTATTTGAAGAGAGCGATTTGATTAAAATATATTTGAGAAGTCATTGGAAAGTCATGGCGGGACCATTCCTCTCGCCGCTGCCGGGCGATCTGCTGACGGAATACATGTTCGGGCGACGGCGCCAGCGTCGCAACCGCACCACCTTCACGCCGCAGCAGCTGCAGGAGCTGGAGGCGCTCTTCCAGAAGACCCACTACCCGGACGTCTTCCTGCGCGAGGAGGTCGCGCTCAGGATCAGCCTCAGCGAAGCACGCGTTCAGGTGCTCCAGCCGCAAAGTCCGCCGATTGGCGGTCGAGCAGCAGCTCGAGAGGAATACGTTTTGGCCAAATTTCCGTTGCATAGTTTTGGGCGACGGCTGGTGTGATAGAACTGGTCGTCGAAGGGGCGCGGGGGGCAGGGGGTTGCGCCACAAAAAACCGTCGCCACAAAATTACACAGCGAGATTTTTTGTGAAAACGTCTTCGTTTCGCTTTTATTTCGAGACACACGCATTCTTACAATTTGCTTGCTTATTTTTTGAAAAAATCCATCCATTTCTTACCTCGTAGTTATCCCAGTTAACTTTTTCATCAACCTCAACACTCTCTTCACTTAAAAACTGTCAGGTTTAACTACGGCATTCCCGAAACGGGCTTCTAACCGGAGACTTCCGCCTCCAGGACGAATGCCAGAACGTTTTCCTTTCATTCCATAACACTTTTTGAATACATGATATCAATTAGGGTTTCCTCACTTCGGTTCTTAAAGAAGTTTTCCTTCATCACGTCAGATATCACATCAGATAGTTTTAGATATTCTAAACTCTGCTCTCAAAAATACGGTTTTGAATTGCATTGAGTTTTTACACGTTGCAACGACTCATATCTCGGTTCACCACAGAACCAGCATCAGGTAGTCCTTGTCGCGACCGAAGCTGGGCGGTCCACTCAGTTTGGTCCATATATTCGCCATAAATCATTTTGCAAAAAATGTACCACAAAGCAAACTTGGTGCGTCTTTAAGACGAACCTCTACGCTACGCTATTTCCGTAAAGTAATTATCAGGCTTTATATACAATACATTAAGTAATTCCCATTACTTCCTTTACGAATATAAAATCCATCCGCCGTTCGTGGATTCACATCAACAAGATTGACGAATGTTTATTCAGTTCGCTTAATTCGATTTCAGAGCTGTAAAATTCTGATCACGATTACATTTTGATTGATAACTATTTTAAGTAATCGTAATCTAGCTTTTTAGATTACAATTGCAAACACGAAAAAGTAATGTGATTACTTCAAACTCAACTATTTAAAGATTACTGAAAATTAATCTAGAAGTAATCTCATTTAATTGAGTTCATTTTTAATTTTATTTAGTTTATTGAAAATAATCCTAAAGTAATCTAAAATTCGTGTTCGTACCTCGTTTATTAATTTCAGAATAATTAAAAATAGGGAAAAAAGTTTTTCCAAAAGCAAAAGTTTCTAAAAACAAGCAAAGTAACGAATTTAAAATTACTTCTTAATAATTTTTGAAATAAACTAAAAATAAGTGAAATACATTAAGTAAACGAAATTCCGATTACAATTCTATTATATTCAATTAATTAAAAAGTAATCTAAACTTCGTTTTATTTATGATGTTGATGTTATTTAAGAAATAGGAAAAAATAATCGAAAACAATGAAAATAACGAAATTTAGATAACTTCTTGGTAATCGAAATAATATAAAAATAACCAAAATAACCAAAATTTATTACTATTTAAATAAAATCAGAGATTTCATCTTGTAATCATGGTAAGAATATTTGGCAATTCAAACGTTCTGATTATTTATAACCACAACTTGGAAATAACGATTGCAAACGCGGTAATTACATTCGCAGCTCTGTTTTATTTTTTTCCAAATATAGAAAAGTTTTATTTCTACAGATAATTAATAGGTTTTGTAAGGAAAGCGTCAATACGGTCTGTTTTAGCCGTTAATTCTATGAGATTATCAAATAAAATTATCATTTGCAGGAAATCGCATTCTATTTCATTTAAATTCTAAATGTTTCCTCAGGTTTGGTTCCAAAACCGACGAGCAAAGTGGCGCAAACAGGCTCGTCTGCAGCTGCTCCAAGATGCCTGGCGAATGCGCTGCTTGAGCTTGGGAACTCCGCCAGTGATCGTTGGCGGTAAGTAACTCGCATTTTGTGAATCCCCGCAGATGACAGGGCCAAACGTGCTTTCAAAATACAGGCAGCAGAAGTATGAATGGCGGCGATGCAGCTCCTCCCAACGGCGTGCCACCAACTCTAGCAGAACAGGCGCCCGAAAACCTTTCCAGCTCCAGCTCGAGGCACGAGAGTCACCAACAGTCGCACCAACAGTCGCAGCAGCAGATCCCTCAAGCGGTGTCGCACGAAGTCAATGGCCACGCAACGGCTGCAGCATCCACACCATTTACTATCATGCATCCGGCGTTCCAGCAGCAGGGTGGGCACGCCGCACCGCTCGACCGAAGTGCAGCCACGCCAGCCCAGCAGGAGCATCTGGCCAGTGGCTGTGAGAAGACCTACACGGAGCTCAAGCTGTACAAACAGCAGGCAGCCGGTGGCAGCGACAACGTCGCCCTGGAAGCAGCAATGCGCACCCACATGGAGCTGAACGGCATGACGGATCCACGCGTAATGGCCGCCGCTCTGCAGCGTGATGTCTCGGACGATGGTTCAGGCGGCTCGGATTCGGAGGAAATCGATCTCACCTCAGGCTCCTGCATTGACTTCTCCAGCACTAACAAGCAGCAGCAGCAGCACCAGCAACATCAAGCCATCGGTGCAGCCAATGGAATTTAATGAGGTCCTCGAGATAACTGCGTTAATTTAATTATGCCGAGCTGTAGACGTTTATTGCAACCAGGGACTGAAAATGGAGTTAATTTTTAACATTTCAACATTTCAAAAATTGACTACCAATATAACTGCGAGACACTTGCATTACCTTTCCAGTCCTTGAAGTCGAACGTACGATAATTTGACATATTTTATGTTATGAAATGTTATGAGACCTCGGAAAATTAAGTAGAAAATTCTTAATATGTACGATAATATAAAAGTTACCACTGTTTCGGGTCCTGACTACTAATAGTCATCATGGAGAGTTTCTATGGTGATCTTTTCATTCAATTCTATGAATGCAATTTGATTTGCTACCTGCTGTGTTATAAATATAATCATCATAATAATTTTATTAAAATAAATTGCGCAACTAATTTGAATTCCTCAGACTTCTCTTTCAGCTCCTCAGACTTCTCTTTCAGCTCCTCAGACTTCTCTTTCAGCTCCTCAGACTTCTCTTTTAGCTTGTGGAAGGTGATCTTGTTTCGGCTTTTTTAAATTGCAGAAGACGAACGCGACATTTTATAAAAACTCTAAGCTTAATTAAAATGGTAAGAAGGCATTAAAAAACGCGAACCTCGATCGAAACACTTTCGAAAAAGTCTTAATATTTGCCCAGCGAATTTTCTTTAGCAAAATAAATTTTCTTTTTTGTGCGGTAATCAAATGCAACAAATTCGTTATTAATATGCAAAATATGTATTTGAGGCCGGCGTTTACATTTCACATAACTCTGCCTAGGGAAACAATTATTTCTGGAAAGGAATGTCCGGGAAAAATTAAAAATCGAGCTTTTAATCAAACAAACGCATGTTGTTAAACAAACAAACGCACATTTTTAAACCAACAAATGCACAATCGTTTAAAATTGCACTTTTATGACATGAACAACGAATATTTTCTAGTGTGAATGCATATTTATTGCTCGCTGACATTCACACGCATTGGAAGAGAACGCATTTAATGATCACCGAAGCAACAGCGTGCATTCAAAAGTCTGCTTCAAAATTGCATCGTCATTTTTTGCATACAATTGTTTGCAAACCTGAACCACCTAAACCAGGGAAATGGCACATCTTTTTATTAACTTAATTATCAGTTAATATATTAATTAATTATCAGAGTAATTGTGCTATATGTTGCGGATTAAAATTTCTGCTTAATATCTCGTACCGTTTATGAGGTATTCATATTTTTACGAAAGTGCCTTTGGATTCCATATGCGAAGTGAGCGTAATTGTTAACCGATTGCGCTGATTTTTCAATACTGCTCTGCATAACAAAGAATATTTATTCTAAATCTTATCGCAATATCTCTTCCCCTTCTCCCGTAAATGTGATTTCAACGGACAAACAGACAGACGGACGGACAGGGGTAAATCGACTCGGGAGGTGACACTGAGCAAGAATACCTTTCTATATCTATCTTGTCTTCTTCTCGGCGATACAAATTGAAGAACAAAGTGAATATACTGTCTCCCTTCAGGTTTAGAGTATTAAAATATTAAGAAAAAACAGTCTGTTTTTTATTTTCGATTAATTCAGTATTTAAAACCAATCTGAAAGTTAGTACAAGTTAAGATTATTTGAGTAATTTAGTTATGTTTTATATAGATTTTTATGTTTAATTTTTTTCGAACAATCAAAAATCTATTTATTAGCAATACTCTGGTTTTTTATTTACAAAATAGAATACTTCAAGGCTTCACATAGGATAATCTTTCCCCACGGATAAAAGTCCAACAAAGGATTTTTTTCTAGGGAGATGGCAACGTAAAAGCCGGCTGACTCCGTTCTACCCTTATTGTTAGATTCCAGCAGGTTTTTCTGATTAGTCTGATTTCTACTTTAATTGATCCTCGAGAATATGCTTCCAGACATTACGGGCTTAACATTGATTTTTAAATATGATAACTGGATGGTTTTGTCACTCAAGTGCCTTCTGATTGTTGTTTTCTTGTACGCCATAGCAAAAGTTAGGAAGCCCTCGCTGGCTTGCATCCTGGTTTTCTGCTCTGTTGCGTTACTGTACAGTGGATCGGGACCACCTGTCGCCAGACAGGACCTGCCAGTGGTTCTGTGGCATGGAATGGGTAAAACTTGGCCAAGTAGCAACGCAACATTGGAAGTGGTGTCACCCGTTCCATTTCAGGTGACACCTGCTGCCTTCCTTTCAGCCTGGGCAGCATATCCAAGCTGCTGTACACGCACCTCAACGGCACCTACGTGAAGTCGCTGGAAATAGGGGGCAACGTTGTGAACGACTACTCCAGTGGCTTCTTCATACATCCCGACAAGCAGTTGGAGTACGTCTGCCAGGAGCTGGCCCAGGACAAGACGCTTTCGGACGGATACAATGCCATCGGTTTCTCGCAGGGCGCCCAGTTCTTGTAAGTCCTCGACGTCGTGCTCTAAATTCTGTCGCTAGTCGATTGACACGCCTTCTCCAATCAAAGGAGGGCCGTCGCTCAACGCTGTCCGTCGCCACCGATGAAGGTGCTCATATCGCTGGGTGGCCAGCATCAGGGCATCTTCGGCTTGCCCAAGTGTCCGTCCCTGAAGGTCAGCACTTGCGAATACATGCGGAAGATTTTGCATAAAGCTGCTTACGAAGAGTGAGTACGAATTTCACTGCACCCAAACTAGGTAGCAGTAAAGAAATCTGTTCGTAGATGGGTTCAGCGTGACTTGGTACAGGCCACCTATTGGCACGACCCGCTGCACGAAGAAGAGTACCGCTCCAAAAGCACGTTCCTCGCCGACATCAACAACGAACTGCATGTGAACGCGAACTACGCAGTCAACTTGAACAAACTGAGCAAGTAAGCGTCGTTTTGGCTCTGACCTGGTGAGCTCCGTTTTAACCCGACTGTTTACTCCGCAGATTCGTTATGGTTAAATTCTTGAATGACACCATTGTGCAGCCTAAGGAATCGCAGTGGTTCCAGTTCTACAAACCCGGACAAGATGTAGAAATCCTGCCCTTGCAGCAGAGTCCAGTTTATGATTTGGTAAGGAATATTTACGGGTTCACCGGAAAATTGCTCGAGGTGTGAAGATTGCAGTTACATCGAAATGATTGCAGTCATAGCTTTCTGTTCAGCTAAATATTAAAGTTCAAATTGCCAAATGAAGTCGGTCGGTCGGTTTTGTGGAATGCGGCTGAACGAGCCAATTAGGATTATAATTTCATCCGAAAAACTATCTGATTATTCTTTTAACACCGACAATTATTCTTCGATTTACCCGTATATTTGAATAAAACCAAGTCAGCCTTCCCTTGTGTTGGAGTCTCAGGTTCGAATCCCAGCAACGAAGAAATAATGATGACATTTTTCGAGTAAAAGAGTGATTGATGCACAATTAATTAAAGTGACTTAATAATTCGAAAAGCATTTATAAAAATCTTACAAGACACAAGTAAAGACAAATTGAAATAATCATAACAATTTTGATTCTTTCCAGATTGGCTTGCGCGAGATGAGTGCGGACAAAAAGCTGGCGTTCCTCGCAGTCGAAGGCGACCACTTGCAGATCAAGGAAGACTGGTTTGTCGAGAACATAATCCCGCTGTTGCAACACGTCTAATTTTGCCGCATTACTATTATTTTTACCTACATGTCGAATTTCGGTTTTATGCAGAAACTTCATTGCTATAATTTCGTGCTTGTGTTTTTATGTTGAATTTGACGTGTTCGTGCACAATGCGATGTATGAAATAAAATTGCCTAAACTATCTCGGTGCTCTCAATCACCGACACGACATCCTCAATAACATTGCACAAGTGCGTGTACGTCTGCATGTAAATCGTATCGCGGAACGCCTTGCGTCTCTTGATCTTCTTGAGCAGCTTCAGTCGCATAACGCTTTCGTCGACCACCAGCACCGACGACGCTTCCTCGACATCATCCTCCTCGCCGCCCTCCTCTTCCTCTCCGGCCAGCAACGCTTCGTAGTATTCTCTAATCTCGGGCTTCAAGAAAGCTTCTTCGGCGGTCGCTACCAGTTCTTGCCACTCGCCGATGCCGGTCGATATGGTGCCACGCACGTACACCAGCCTGGTTTGGTCGCGTTGCGTGGTGTCGACTTCCTTCGCCTCCAGTTCGTCCGGCCTGCCTCTCATGTTCTGCAGCACATTCGTCATCTCGGAAAACATCAGCGCTCTGCGCTCCACGGAACTGTGGCGCATTATCAGCGTCTTCAGTGTATCCAGCCGGAGATCCCAGTCCTTCTCGCGCGGCTTCTTCACGCTTTTGTAGATATCCTTCAGCAGCTGCAGATCGTGCAAGCGGATGCATTTGTAGCCGTCGTTGAGCGACTCGAACAGTTCATGCTCTTTCAACTTGCGCCTATAGGGACAGATGACCTCGTCCGGCTGGATAAGCGTGGCGACAGCGGCGAGACCGGTGGTCAGGCTCGTAACCGCCCTCAGATTTGACTTGTCTATCACGGCGCTCTCGATTTCGTCCAACTTCTGAACGTACTCGGTCGAAGGTCTGCACCAACCGTGGAACTTCAACACCAGGCCGTCCATCTTGCGACAGAAGAATTGCGGGTCGATCTTGAGAATCCACCTCTCTTTCACGATGTCCACCTTGCGCGGTTGGTACCTCACAACGACGTCGCGCACCTCGTTCCCTATCAGGCGAAACGGGCGATGGTCGAACAGGAACTCCTGGTCGTTGGCTTTCAGCAGCTGCGACGTCTTCAGGAAGTACGACCGGTGTGTCCACTGGAAGTTCAGCACCTTGCGGCCGATGTTCTCCAGGCGGAGGACGCGCTTATCCAGTCTATCAAAAGGTTCGCACACGAACGGCACCGTGACCTCGACGGTCTTGGAGCTGCGCTTCAACGACATTATAAAAACCTGGTCGTTGATCTTTATGCCGTACTCCGGAGGCTCCGCCGCCTGCTTCACGGCCTCTTCCTGGGCCTTCAATCTCGCGGCCTCGTCGCACAAGGAGGTGTCGCTCGAGACGTGGTAGATGGCTTCCTCGCGCAGCAGTTTGATTTGCGAGTTGTGCTTTAAGGCAAACGTCTTGTGCAAACTCTCGCCGACGACCTGCAGGTTCTCGATGTCCGGGTAGTACTGGACCACTCGCTCAATGTCCTCGCGATGATCCTCGATGTGCTGCTCCAGCACCTTGGACTTCAGCCAGTGATTCTTCTTCTCGGCGCCCTGCTCGGCGAGCCGGCCCAACTGCTCCTCCTTCGCGATCTTTGGCAGGCCGCTGATCTCCATTTCCACGTAGCCTTCACGCTCTGGCTTCGGCCACGTTTCACGCAGCTCGTTTATAGTGACGCAAGTGTACGGATCGACGTACTCGGGCAGTCGCATCTCCGGCTTGCTCATAAGCTTTATTGAATTCAGGCGATCGGCGTAGTCGAGGACTCGTTTCACCGTCTGCGTGTCGCGATTGTCGACCGTCGTTAAGCGATTGAAGAGCATTTCGCACGGCTTCTTGCCAATCTTCTCCCTAATGCTTTGAGCGATCTGCCGGCGCTCAACCAGGGCGTTGCGCCAGTACTGCAGCCGCTTGTCGAAGCTGTAATCCGAGCTGTTGCCCCTGACGCTCGAACAGGCCGACGACGAAATGTCGAAGAAGCCATTCTTGTCATCGAAAATATTGTCGATGACCTCGTGCACGATCTTCTTGTTCGAGTCCTTCTGTACCACATTGAGGCCAACAGCGTTGTCGGCCTCGCCTTCGAAGGCCTCCGAACTGCGCGTGGCGGACAGCGAGTAAGCGTTGACGTACGAGCCGATGCGCACGAGGCTCGAGGCGCGCTTGAACCGCTTGCTGGCAGACATGTGCTTGACAGGCATGATGAAAAGGATATCGCAATGGAGCAGATGGTATCAAAATATAAGATTAACAATGAGACTGATACGCGGATAATTGAGGACTTCAGTGAAAACTCGCTCAATTTTGTGTGATTATTTGAGGGAATAATTTGTGCGTTTTGACAGAAATAAATACGGACTCTATGAATACGTGTGCGTAGGGAGATTTCTAACGATCACAGTGAAATGAAGCTTAATTAAAATAATGTCAGTTAGTAAAATTTTAGAATTAAAAATCCGCATTTTTTGTTATAATCGTTACAACGTGTTCGAATATCGTATATTAT
The DNA here is from genome assembly GCA_922984085.1 of Sicus ferrugineus. Classification (NCBI taxonomy): domain Eukaryota; kingdom Metazoa; phylum Arthropoda; class Insecta; order Diptera; family Conopidae; genus Sicus; species Sicus ferrugineus. Next base: position 23,904,284 of record OV277351.1, read on the forward strand.
TTTCATCTTTGGAATATATAAATATATATTAATTCAATATATTGGCTTAGATAAAAAGGAAACATTAAATTCTTATACTAAAAAGGGAATTTTATTCCACTTAATGTCGAATTTTTACCATTAATCTTGCTAACAGTTTTCATTTCCAATTGCCATTATAAGTATTTAGTATTTATAAAAATAGTACAATTTACAATTTTCCTCTTTGCATTAAATATAACAACAAACAATAGAGATAAAACAACAATGTATGAGAGTACAAATTTTATAGTTTTCGAAAAATGCGAAAAACAAAAACCTACAAACTTGCTTGCATTTTAACAAGACAACGCAAGCGTTACATTTTGTATATGTAAAATTTATTTATGCCATTACCAAGCACCAAGCACGATTAAAATTAAAATAAGGACTAATTTGCGGCTCATCGAAGGACAGAGTATCGAATTGCGTAGGAACGACACGCGCGCACAGAACGTGATTGCAAGAGTGCGATAGAGTTTTGAATGGAAGATACGGTAGTTAAGAAAGTTATTGCAGCATTGAAGCGATCACAGCAATAATAAGGGATTTCTGTAAAAATTATTTGCAATATAAGCACTTTTAGCCATTTTTTAAGGTCATTATTAGGTCAATTTCTCTTTCGGTCATAATTTTGATATTTACGTACATGTAACTGTAACATTTTCTATTCTTCGTGGTTGAAAATACAAGAAGCTATTTGTATTTTACACTCGTGTAGAGAATATGGAATGTTAAAATAGCTTTCAATGCGAATAAAGCGCGAAACGACTTCCTGCTTTACTGCCGTCATCAATACTGATTTTGATTTGTGTTTCCCGTGACGCTGCTGATTTCGGAATTTTTTTTTGTTCAACTGAACGGCTGCATTACGTTAAACACATCATTATCGCAGTTAATCAGTCATACAAATCTTTAGTTTCTCGTGCAACATTCCAGTTTCACCTGCCACAACATTTTGCCCGCAAAAAAATGCATGACGGTGAAGTACAATATATTAATTTCTGTTTACAGAGGAAAATCTGCTGCATCTGCGTTCGTATGCACGTGTGCTTCGTGTTCGATAATCAAGAGATGAAATTACTGTGAAGAGGTATACAGCTGTTTTCTTAATTGCGATTGGAACGCGAAACGTTTACTTTTCATAATTTCGACTTGGGCTTCGCGTTTCGAGCGAAGAGAACTTCCGGATTCTTGTCGGGGCGCTGGATCTCGCGGTAATTGTTTACAATCTTCTTCGTCTCGTCTTTAGGGCAGGACTGCAAACAGCGGAAGACATTCACCTGCAGAAGAGGCAGAAATCAGCATTGCGAAATACTTGAGCGATGTCTACAACTGGATCGGACAGAAGTGAGTAATTAATTACAACAACCTTTAATTAGGTATGATTAACCTAACTTCTGAATCGAGATTATTGTGAATGAATGGTACAAATTAAATGCGATCACGGGAACTGCGAGAACGAGCGCTATTTTGCGAGCATTAAACTTTTAAACTTAGTTTAACTCTGAAATGTAGGAAGAAACTTATTGACACGCGATTTTAAGTAACGAAAGTATCTTTCGCGATTTGAAACCAAGAAAACTAGCAGTTTTTAACATCTCATCAAAATTAAAAACTCACCCCTCCCTCCCAGCCCTCACCCCACCACTCACCTGACCCTTGGAAACATAAATGGGCGTTCGGTAGATGATCCACGTGACGCTCTCAAAATAGGGCGCCGTCGTCAGAGATCCTTTGTAGGTGTAGTAGTGCTTGCTCAGCTCCTGCAAGCCAATCCAGGAGAGACAATCTAAGGGAGAGACGATCGCCGTTGAGAAGCATGTCTAGTCCAGCCACCGCTCCGGACCGGAATTACCTGAATCCAAGCAGGCGCTGGTTTTGGGCTTCTGCACAATGCGTATTCCCTCCGTGATCTTCTTGAATTCCGGACAGTCCTTCTCGCCGCACGCTTGTATGAAGAACGCCACCACAGCCAACCCGTCCGGCTTGTTCTTCGCCTCGCCGAAGCTCTTATACTTGGCGTTGAAGTGCACCGCGTGCGCCTCCATTGAGTACTTCATGCCCTCCAGCGTATGCTCGCAGCCCGACTCGTCCGTGTCGGCCCAGTGGAAGTGCAACTGCTCGAATATGTACTTGTCGTCGGCTAGCGCGCCGCCGATGATGTACGGCTGCTCCTTGCGTTTGGCGAAGGTCACCATGGCCGAGGTGCCGGTGTTCTGGACGCGGGCGATACCAATCGGCTCCCAGTGGCCGTGGTACTCGAGAGGATCGACGTCATCGATGTGCTCGATGGCGCGATTGCTGATTTCGATCGGTGACTGGACAGGCATCCTCAGTCAGTGCGAGGGGCTGGCTGGCGTGTCGCCCGGGGTGAGGGTGGCCGATGCCGGTGCCGGTGCTGCTGGTGGTGGTGTTGGATGTCTGATGGGAATGTGCAAGTTGTTTTCGCCCTGTGCGCCCTCCTGCCTTCCTACGTGATGTTTACGCCGGTGTAGCGTTTCTTCTTAATTTTGTGGACGTGGACGTTGCGTTTACGCGCGATTCTCAGGAATGCCGACGTGTTGGCGAATTTTCCAAAAAACCCTCTGGAAGTTAAAATTCTATCAAGCGGTCAATCGACTGAAAGAGAAAGTGAAAATTTGATTTTAAATTTAATCGTTAAAAGGTCTGAGAAGTACGAAATGTCTTCACATTGATTGCAAAATATATTCAAGCTTATAAAATCGCAAGTGTTTAGGAAAATTAATGATTAATATTGTACATCAGTGAATAGTAAATATTTAAATTTATTTGTGTCATTTATTAAGCACCAATAAATGAAATTTAGTCATCATCACTTCACCCCACTGTACGCGCTCGGGTTCCTGTTGCTGAAATTCAAATGGATGCACGTGTCGCCGACTGCACTTTTCACACACAATTTATAAATTCATAGGCGACAATAAAGCAAATGAAACGTGTATCGATTTCCAATTGCAATTTCAATTTCAGGCCCCCCGTGCCATCTCAGCGGGCAGAAGGGCGAGCCTACAGGACGGTGGGATGAGGCAATGAGGAGAAATGCATGGCGAAACTCTGAAACCGAAGTAGTTGTCGTGCGAATGACGACGAGGCTTTCGTCAGATGTCGTACAGACGCAACTACTCGCTGCGTATACGTCACAGTGTACTTAATTGCAAGGTTCCGCCGCAAAACAACGATTTGCTCGAAGAACAATCATTCGAATTGAAAACACTTGCTCCCGAATTAAATCACGTGACAGCCACTTACAACAACAGCAACAATAACTGAAATAATATAAAGTTCACTTGGAAGAAAGCAAAAGCGGAACGAATCGTACTCTTCCGCCGGTATTCGAATAGGAAATGCGCTGAATAAGAGTCTGAAAAGGGTTTTTGTAACTTTTCGGCGAACTTCAGGTTGTCAACAAGCGATGATAAAAAACATGCCTTTTAAGTGATTTGCGAGATTTACGAGCCTCGCCTAATAAATGCAAGGCGGTGATCGTCTTCTACTTACTCGACATTTCTCAAAACAACTGAAACTCAATTATTTGCAGTAACAGTAACCAGCGACAACAACTGTTAGCCGTCAACGAGAACCTTCTAGAAGTAATGACGATTTTTTGGTTATCAGTTCTGCATTTGTATTCCTCACAAATCAATTATTTTCAAATACAAAAGACTTAAATTGTTGTTGACATTAATTGATGCGTTTATCTATAGCATGTGATAAAGCGATACGAGAGTTCGGGAATATCTCGCGATAAAAAAACCTAATTTCTCACGTGCTTGGCTTGGATTAAAACTTTTTACTTTAAGTCAAAGGCCTTCTAAATTTTTTGCCTGATAACACAAGCTGTTGGCAGTTTTTTCACTGTCAACATCGTCTGGAAAATTATAAAACAAATGACGGGATTTTGAATGAAAACTTAAAGGCAGCGAGAATTAAACTCGATTGATTGACGAGGCGTACGTTAATCAATAGCAATTTAGTTCCTTTTTAATGATAAATAAATTAGTTCGCCAAGTCGCTAAAGCCAAGTTGAAAAGAAAAATGTTGTGCGATTTGGCAAAGTTTCGGAAATTCACAAAAACAGAGTCGATCGTCGTGGGGTTCTTAGATGATTTCATATTTTCAAGTCAGAGTGAGTTGCCGTTCCTCCTGAATGATTTCGCCGTTTTGCTCGAGTGATTTGGCGTTTACTGAATTAGTTATCTGAATTACGTGGACGATTTGATGTGATCAGATATATCTGTACTCCACACAGTATCACGTAAAACGCTTTCTACGATCGCAAGCCAGAGAAAGTGATTCGAAGCCACAAAGGTCGCTGATAACAAGATATATTTTATTATATATATTTTTAAGCGCAATTAATGCGTATCTACAGTTCAGTATATCAATACATAGTGCGTGTAAATGCCAGGAATACATATTAGTTGGGCAGGTGTGAATCGACTCCTTACTGGATCTCATGGCACTCGTCCACGGTGTGGAATTTTCGGTTCGGACGGCGCTTCTTTGCAGCGTTTTCGTTCTGGCGATAGTGTATATTAAAATTGACCAATCGAGAGGCGTTCAAGGCATGGACAGGTCTTGCGTTCCGCTGAATGCATGATTGGCCATCGCTGCTTAAAAGGGATCGGAATGCACTCAACTTTTGTATGAAAGGAAATAAAGAAAGCATTAGCAAGTGAAGAAGTTATAAGGAACGGGGATCTTGATTCCCAATTACAAATCCCACGAATGTAATTGGAATAGAAATTGACAGCTAAAGAAAAAATAAAGAAATTAACACAAAAACACCAATACGCAGGTGACTCCCTTCACTCGAGTTACCACCGAGTTACCTCCGAGTTACAAAACCAATCAATACCTGGCGCTCGCTGATTGCCAATGGCTGCGGAAAAACAAACCATTCAACGCCTTCGAAGCAGGGCGGCTCAGTCAGGGAACCGCCGTAGCTGTAGAAGCCGGAGTGGAAAGGGTAGCAGAGATAGGATAGTGGAAACGGATTGAGCTCGATGATGCTGCCTGGTCTCTGTATGCGGCTCAAACCCTCTATCAACGGCTCCAAATAGGGATTGTTTCCCGAGAGCTGCAGCGGGCGAAAATTGGAAGAGGAGAATTATTGCATAATCGCTCGAGGAATTTGTTTACCTCATAAAAATAGGCAATCATCAATAGATCGTAGCATGAAATCTGTTCGGCGGTCGGTCCAGTATGATGCATGGCCTGATTGTTGTGCGAGAAGTGAGTTTTATGATGATATAATTGTGACTTTTAAACGACCCAACGAGATTCTTTCCCCACCTGAATTTCTAGCGGAAATTTCTTGTAGTTGAGCATGTGCTCGGAACCCTCGTTGTCCAATTGGCTCCAGCGGAAACGAAGCTCTAGGAACGTGTAGTTGGCCAACAGGTCGGCACCGCCAATGGTGGGCGCATTTCCGTTATATGAGGCTCGCAAAACAACTGTAAAAGTAATTCGCCGCCGGTTTAAATTGGATTACCGAGCTCCACACCCTTAATGGGTGCAAGAAAAGCAATCACGTCGCTTGTCCGTCTGTCGAGGTCACATGAGGATTCCGATTGATACCTGTGCGGCCCGTGTTCTTCAGAAGGATGCGGCGCGGCATATCATCGTAGTGGTTCCATACTAAGTGTTCACGGATCAGCAGATCTTTTACTTGCGACCTAATTATGTTGATGGGTGACTGATTGTCGGCGGGGCAGAGCCAGGTTTGCGGGCCTGGAAACCCATATAAAAAACAAAGGGATTGGTAAACTCATTTGCACTCACCTCTCGAATGGCGGGCCCGAAAACCCATGCGAGTGTATGGATTGTAGAACTTAATCGTACTCACCTCTCTCTACTCCATAATCGAAGTTATTTTCGGTAGCAGTGGTCGGTGCGGTGCCAATCTCACAGAGTAACTTGATCGCGTGAAAGTTGATCACGAAGGTCACACCGATTACGAAACTCAGGAGGAAAACGCCGATCGGATGTTGGAGAGCGCACCCGATGATGCTGCAGATGCAGCTGTATATGAACGTCACGAAAGAGTAAGGAGAGAACCAGAACATCTTCACGTGCGCGAAGCTCGAGTTGAAGAGTCCGTTAATTAGGTAATTAGAGTTCTATGGGTTTTTTCTTGATTCCTATTAATTTCACAGTTTAGTATAGAGAAGATGTTTGTGTGAAAATACTATGTTCAATAAAAATTTTTGTACAAAAATATCGGAAACACAGATGTTGTGTTTTTTTTTTTTCTCGACAGTAGTTCGGGAACAAGTTTTAATTTGCAAAGTATGAAGAATAAAGTTTATCTGTAAACAGCTCCAGAAGGAAACCAAGGCGAGTAAGGTGGACAAGCGTAAGTGTTAATTAGAGAATTTATAAACATTAAAAATAATATAATATAATCCCAACGCATAGTTGACACTTCGAGAAACTCCTCCACTCCGAAGGATAGGCGAAAGGAATAATAAAGAAATTGCTCGGAGAGGAAATTAATATATGAGATCCTCGGCTCAGCTGTTAACCTAACTGCGGCCATAATTGGTCAATCAGTCAGCGATTTCTGCAGAAAATGTCGGATGGATTACCGTCAACACAACATTGTATTTTCCACCGTGTGAGTTGGTTTTTTGTTGAAAGTTTATCACATTCTCAAGAGCAGCATGCGTTATATTAATCAAGACGTAATAAACAAATGGCTAAGTATGAATACTCGTGTTATTTCCTTGAATGGAGGAGTACAGTGAATGTGTATGCATTGGCACATGGATACCCTTGCCATAATGAAGTACAGCTGACCTCGACTATAGTTGTAGTCAAGATGGTCAACTGTAGATTACTTTGTAATACAAAAAGGAGGAATGAGAACAAGAACCTTCACATAGTGGACACAGAAAGAACAGACTGGCATTGTTCTGTATGCGATGTGCAATATGAAGCGTGAAATTCAAATAAGAAAGGACGCGCAAATTGATTTCATAGATTACAATTTCATTTTTAAACTAGGACTTACTTTCACTGCAGACAAGAATGGTTGAGAACAGAGTGTGTTGGACATCGCAGAAACTCATCGACCCATATTAGAAGAAGATCATCGACCCATATTAAGAAGAAGATCATCGACCCATATTAGGATCAAATAGTTCCATCGCTTTTGAGATCAAGTATTTCCACGCAGATTGCGTTTAATCTCTGATCTCTTAAGGCCAAGCAAACCGACTGTATTAGCAAAAATTAAACTATCCAAGGCAGCCGCTACCGAATCGCCGACAGAACCACTCACAACCATTACCAACTACAACCTCGACCACAGCACAGACCTTGTACTTCAAGAAGAACAACTGGAAAATTATAAAACAAATGACGGGATTCTGAATGAAAACTTAAAGCCATCGAAAATTAAGCTCGATTGATTGACGAGGCGTACGTTAATCAATAGCAATTTAATTCCTTTTTAGTGATAAATAAATTAGTTCGCCAAGTCGCTAAAGCCAAGTTGAAAAAAAAATTTTGTGCGATTTGGCAAAGTTTCGGAAATTCACAAAAACAGAGTCGATCGTCGTGGGGTTCTTAGATGATTTCATATTTTCAAGTCAGAGTGAGTCGCCGTTCCTCCTGAATGATTTCGCCGTTTTGCTCGAGTGATTTGGCGTTTACTGAATTAGTTATCTGAACTACATGGACGTTTTGATGTGATCAGATATATCTGTACTCCACACAGTATCACGTAAAACGCTTTCTACGATCGCAAGCCAGAGAAAGTGATTCGAAGCCACGAAGGTCGCTGATAACAAGATATATTTTATTATATATATTTTTAAGCGCAATTAGTGCGTATCTACAGTTCAGTATATCAATACATAGTGCGTGTAAATGCCAGGAATACATATTAGTTGGGCAGGTGTGAATCGACTCCTTACTGGATCTCATGGCACTCGTCCACGGTGCGGAATTTTCGGTTCGGACGGTGCTTCTTTGCAGCGTTTTCGTTCTCGCGATAGTGTATATTAAAATTGACCAATCGAGAGGCGTTCAAGGCATGGACAGGTCTTGCGTTCCGCTGAATGCATGATTGGCCATCGCTGCTTAAAAGGGATCGGAATGCACTCAACTTTTGTATGAAAGGAAATAAAGAAAGCATTAGCAAGTGAAGAAGTTATAAGGAACGGGGATCTTGATTCCCAATTACAAATCACACGAATGTAATTGGAATAGAAATTGACAGCTAAAGAAAAAATAAAGAGATTAACACAAAAAACACCAATACGCAGGTGACTACCTTCACTCGAGTTACCACCGAGTTACCAATGAGTTACCTCCGAGTTACAAAACCAATCAATACCTGGCGCTCGCTGATTGCCAACGGCTGCGGAAAAACAAACCATTCAGCGCCTTCGAAGCAGGGCGGCTCAGTCAGGGAACCGCCGTAGCTATAGAAGCCGGAGTGGAAAGGGTAGCAGAGATAGGATAGTGGAAACGGATTGAGCTCGATGATGCTGCCTGGTCTCTGTATGCGGCCCAAACCCTCTATCAACGGCTTCAAATAGGGATTGTTTCCCGAGAGCTGCAGCGGGCGAAAATTGGAAGAGGAGAATTATTGCATAATCGCTCGAGGAATTTGTTTACCTCATAAAAATAGGCAATCATCAATACATCGTAGCATGAAGTCTGTTCGGCGGTCGGTCCAGTATGATGCATGGCCTGATTGTTGTGCGAGAAGTGAGTTTTATGATGATATAATTGTGACTTTTAAACGACCCAACGAGATTCTTTCCCCACCTGAATTTCTAGCGGAAATTTCTTGTGGTTCAGCATGTGCTCGGAACCCTCGTTGTCCAATTGGCTCCAGCGGAAACGAAGCTCTAGGAACGTGTAGTTGGCCAACAGGTCGGCACCGCCAATGGTGGGCGCATTTCCGTTATATGAGGCTCGCAAAACAACTGTAAAAGTAATTCGCGGGCGGTTTAAATTGGATTACCGAGCTCCACACCCTTGATGGGTGCGAGAAAAGCAATCACGTCGCTTGTCCGTCTGTCGAGGTCACATGAGGATTCCGATTGATACCTGTGCGGCCCGTGTTCTTCAGAAGGATGCGGCGCGGCATATCATCGTAGTGGTTCCATACTAAGTGTTCACGGATCAACAGATCTTTTACTTGCGACCTAATTATGTTGATGGGTGACTGATTGTCGGCGGGGCAGAGCCAGGTTTGCGGGCCTGGAAACCCATATAAAAAGCAAAGGGATTGGTCAACTCATTTGCACTCACCTCTCGAATGGCGGGCCCGAAAACCCATGCGAGTGTATGGATTGTAGAACTTAATCGTACTCACCTCTCTCTACTCCATAATCGAAGTTATTTTCGGTAGCAGTGGTCGGTGCGGTGCCAATCTCACAGAGTAACTTGATCGCGTGAAAGTTGATCACGAAGGTCACACCGATTACGAAACTCAGGAAAACGCCGATCGGATGTTGGAGAGCGCACCCGAAGATGCTGCATATGCAGCTGTATATGAACGTCACGAAAGAGTAAGGAGAGAACCAGAACATCTTCACGTGCGCGAAGCTCGAGTTGGAGAGTCCGTTAATTAGGTAATTAGAGTTCTATGGGTTTTTTCTTGATTCCTATTAATTTCACAGTTTAGTATAGAGAAGATGTTTGTGTGAAAATATTATGTTCAATAAAAATTTTTGTAAAAAAATATCGGAAGCACAGATGTGTTTTTTTTTCTCGACAGTAGTTCGGGAACAAGTTTTAATTTGCAAAGTATGAAGAATAAAGTTTATCTGTAAACAGCTCCAGAAGGAAGCCAAGGCAAGTAAGGTGGACAAGCGTAAGTGTTAATTAGAGAATTTATAAACATTAAAAATAATATAATATAATCCCAACGCATAGTTGACACTTCGAGAAACTCCTCCACTCAGAAGGATAGGCGAAAGGAATAATAAAGAAATTGCTTGGAGAGGAAATTAATATATGAGATCCTCGGCTCAGCTGTTAACCTAACTGCGGCCATAATTGGTCAATCAGTCAGCGATTTCTGCAGAAAATGTCGGATGGATTACCGTCAACACAACATTGTATTTTCCACCGTGTGAGTTGGTTTTTTGTTGAAAGTTTATCACATTCTCAAGAGCAGCATGCGTTATATTAATCAAGACGTAATACACAAATGGCTAAGTATGAATAATCGTGTTATTTCCTTGAATGGAGGAGTACAGTGAATGTGTATGCATTGGCACATGGATACCCTTGCCATAATGAAGTACAGCTGACCTCGACTATAGTTGTAGTCAAGATGGTCAACTGTAGATTACTTTGTAATACAAAAAGGAGGAATGAGAACAAGAACCTTCACATAGTGGACACAGAAAGAACAGACTGGCATTGTTCTGTATGCGATGTGCAATATGAAGCGTGAAATTCAAATAAGAAAGGACGCGCAAATTGATTTCATAGATTACAATTTCATTTTTAAACTAGGACTTACTTTCACTGCAGACAAGAATGGTTGAGAACAGAGTGTGTTGGACATCGCAGAAACTCATCGACCCATATTAGAAGAAGATCATCGACCCATATTAAGAAGAAGATCATCGACCCATATTAGGATCAAATAGTTCCATCGCTTTTGAGATCAAGTATTTCCACGCAGATTGCGTTTAATCTCTGATCTCTTAAGGCCAAGCAAACCGACTGTATTAGCAAAAATTAAACTATCCAAGGCAGCCGCTACCGAATCGCCGACAGAACCACTCATAACCATTACCAACTACAGCCTCGACCACAGCACAGACCTTGTACTTCAAGAAGAACAACTGGAAAATTATAAAACAAATGACAAGATTCTGAATGAAAACTTAAAGCCATCGAAAATTAAGCTCGATTGATTGACGAGGCGTACGTTAATCAATAGCAATTTAATTCATTTTTAGTGATAAATAAATTAGTTCGCCAAGTCGCTAAAGCCAAGTTGAAAAAAAAATTTTGTGCGATTTGGCAAAGTTTCGGAAATTCACAAAAACAGAGTCGATCGTCGTGGGGTTCTTAGATGATTTCATATTTTCAAGTCAGAGTGAGTCGCCGTTCCTCCTGAATGATTTCGCCGTTTTGCTCGAGTGATTTGGCGTTTACTGAATTAGTTATCTGAACTACATGGACGTTTTGATGTGATCAGATATATCTGTACTCCACACAGTATCACGTAAAACGCTTTCTACGATCGCAAGCCAGAGAAAGTGATTCGAAGCCACGAAGGTCGCTGATAACAAGATATATTTTATTATATATATTTTTAAGCGCAATTAGTGCGTATCTACAGTTCAGTATATCAATACATAGTGCGTGTAAATGCCAGGAATACATATTAGTTGGGCAGGTGTGAATCGACTCCTTACTGGATCTCATGGCACTCGTCCACGGTGCGGAATTTTCGGTTCGGACGGTGCTTCTTTGCAGCGTTTTCGTTCTCGCGATAGTGTATATTAAAATTGACCAATCGAGAGGCGTTCAAGGCATGGACAGGTCTTGCGTTCCGCTGAATGCATGATTGGCCATCGCTGCTTAAAAGGGATCGGAATGCACTCAACTTTTGTATGAAAGGAAATAAAGAAAGCATTAGCAAGTGAAGAAGTTATAAGGAACGGGGATCTTGATTCCCAATTACAAATCCCACGAATGTAATTGGAATAGAAATTGACAGCTAAAGAAAAAATAAAGAAATTAACACAAAAAACACCAATACGCAGGTGACTCCCTTCACTCGAGTTACCGCCGAGTTACCTCCGAGTTACAAAACCAATCAATACCTGGCGCTCGCTGATTGCCAATGGCTGCGGAAAAACAAACCATTCAACGCCTTCGAAGCAGGGCGGCTCAGTCAGGGAACCGCCGTAGCTGTAGAAGCCGGAGTGGAAAGGGTAGCAGAGATAGGATAGTGGAAACGGATTGAGCTCGATGATGCTGCCTGGTCTCTGTATGCGGCTCAAACCCTCTATCAACGGCTCCAAATAGGGATTGTTTCCCGAGAGCTGCAGCGGGCGAAAATTGGAAGAGGAGAATTATTGCATAATCGCTCGAGGAATTTGTTTACCTCATAAAAATAGGCAATCATCAATAGATCGTAGCATGAAATCTGTTCGGCGGTCGGTCCAGTATGATGCATGGCCTGATTGTTGTGCGAGAAGTGAGTTTTATGATGATATAATTGACTTTTAAGCGACCCAACGAGATTCTTTCCCCACCTGAATTTCTAGCGGAAATTTCTTGTAGTTGAGCATGTGCTCGGAACCCTCGTTGTCCAATTGGCTCCAGCGGAAACGAAGCTCTAGGAACGTGTAGTTGGCCAACAGGTCGGCACCGCCAATGGTGGGCGCATTTCCGTTATATGAGGCTCGCAAAACAACTGTAAAAGTAATTCGCGGGCGGTCTAAATTGGATTACCGAGCTCCACACCCTTGATGGGTGCGAGAAAAGCAATCACGTCGCTTGTCCGTCTGTCGAGGTCACATGAGGATTCCGATTGATACCTGTGCGGCCCGTGTTCTTCAGAAGGATGCGGCGCGGCATATCATCGTAGTGGTTCCATACTAAGTGTTCACGGATCAGCAGATCTTTTACTTGCGACCTAATTATGTTGATGGGTGACTGATTGTCGGCGGGGCAGAGCCAGGTTTGCGGGCCTGGAAACCCATATAAAAAGCAAAGGGATTGGTCCACTCATTTGCACTCACCTCTCGCATGGCGGGCCCGAAAACCCATGCGAGTGTATGGATTGTAGAACTTAATCGTACTCACCTCTCTCTACTCCATAATCGAAGTTATTTTCGGTAGCAGTGGTCGGTGCGGTGCCAATCTCACAGAGTAACTTGATCGCGTGAAAGTTGATCACGAAGGTCACACCGATTAAGAAACTCAGGAGGAAAACGCCGATCGGATGTTGGAGAGCGCCCCCGATGATGCTGCAGATGCAGCTGTATATGAACGTCACGAAAGAGTAAGGAGAGAACCAGAACATCTTCACGTGCGCGAAGCTCGAGTTGAAGAGTCCGTTAATTAGGTAATTAGAGTTCTATGGGTTTTTTCTTGATTCCTATTAATTTCACAGTTTAGTATAGAGAGGATGTTTGTGTGAAAATATTATGTTCAATAAAAATTTTTGTACAAAAATATCGGAAACACAGATGTTGTGTTTTGTTTTCTCTACAGTAGTTCGGGAACAAGTTTTAATTTGCAAAGTATGAAGAATAAAGTTTATCTGTAAACAGCTCCAGAAGGAAACCAAGGCGAGTAAGGTGGACAAGCGTAAGTGTTAATTAGAGAATTTATAAACATTAAAAATAATATAATATAATCCCAACGCATAGTTCACACTTCGAGAAACTCCTCCACTCCGAAGGATAGGCGAAAGGAATAATAAAGAAATTGCTCGGAGAGGAAATTAATATATGAGATCCTCGGCTCAGCTGTTAACCTAACTGCGGCCATAATTGGTCAATCAGTCAGCGATTTCTGCAGAAAATGTCGGATGGATTACCGTCAACACAACATTGTATTTTCCACCGTGTGAGTTGGTTTTTTGTTGAAAGTTTATCACATTCTCAAGAGCAGCATGCGTTATATTAATCAAGACGTAATACACAAATGGCTAAGTATGAATAATCGTGTTATTTCCTTGAATGGAGGAGTACAGTGAATGTGTATGCATTGGCACATGGATACCCTTGCCATAATGAAGTACAGCTGACCTCGACTATAGTTGTAGTCAAGATGGTCAACTGTAGATTACTTTGTAATACAAAAAGGAGGAATGAGAACAAGAACCTTCACATAGTGGACACAGAAAGAACAGACTGGCATTGTTCTGTATGCGATGTGCAATATGAAGCGTGAAATCCAAATAAGAAAGGACGCGCAAATTGATTTCATAGATTACAATTTCATTTTTAAACTAGGACTTACTTTCACTCCAGACAAGAATGGTTGAGAACAGAGTGTGTTGGACATCGCAGAAACGAATCGACCCATATTAGAAGAAGATCATCGACCCATATTAAGAAGAAGATCATCGACCCATGTTAGGATCAAATAGTTCCATCGCTTTTGAGATCAAGTATTTCCACGCAGATTGCGTTTAATCTCTGATCTCTTAAGGCCAAGCAAACCGACTGTATTAGCGAAAATTAAACTATCCAAGGCAGCCGCTACCGAATCGCCGACAGAACCACTCACAACCATTACCAACTACAACCTCGACCACAGCACAGACCTTGTACTTCAAGAAGAACAACTGGAAAATTATAAAACAAATGACAAGATTCTGAATGAAAACTTAAAGCCATCGAAAATTAAGCTCGATTGATTGACGAGGCGTACGTTAATCAATAGCAATTTAATTCATTTTTAGTGATAAATAAATTAGTTCGCCAAGTCGCTAAAGCCAAGTTGAAAAAAAAATTTTGTGCGATTTGGCAAAGTTTCGGAAATTCACAAAAACAGAGTCGATCGTCGTGGGGTTCTTAGATGATTTCATATTTTCAAGTCAGAGTGAGTCGCCGTTCCTCCTGAATGATTTCGCCGTTTTGCTCGAGTGATTTGGCGTTTACTGAATTAGTTATCTGAACTACATGGACGTTTTGATGTGATCAGATATATCTGTACTCCACACAGTATCACGTAAAACGCTTTCTACGATCGCAAGCCAGAGAAAGTGATTCGAAGCCACGAAGGTCGCTGATAACAAGATATATTTTATTATATATATTTTTAAGCGCAATTAGTGCGTATCTACAGTTCAGTATATCAATACATAGTGCGTGTAAATGCCAGGAATACATATTAGTTGGGCAGGTGTGAATCGACTCCTTACTGGATCTCATGGCACTCGTCCACGGTGCGGAATTTTCGGTTCGGACGGCGCTTCTTTGCAGCGTTTTCGTTCTCGCGATAGTGTATATTAAAATTGACCAATCGAGAGGCGTTCAAGGCATGGACAGGTCTTGAGTTCCGCTGAATGCATGATTGGCCATCGCTGCTTAAAAGGGATCGGAATGCACTCAACTTTTGTATGAAAGGAAATAAAGAAAGCATTAGCAAGTGAAGAAGTTATAAGGAACGGGGATCTTGATTCCCAATTACAAATCACACGAATGTAATTGGAATAGAAATTGACAGCTAAAGAAAAAATAAAGAGATTAACACAAAAAACACCAATACGCAGGTGACTCCCTTCACTCGAGTTACCACCGAGTTACCAATGAGTTACCTCCGAGTTACAAAACCAATCAATACCTGGCGCTCGCTGATTGCCAACGGCTGCGGAAAAACAAACCATTCAGCGCCTTCGAAGCAGGGCGGCTCAGTCAGGGAACCGCCGTAGCTATAGAAGCCGGAGTGGAAAGGGTAGCAGAGATAGGATAGTGGAAACGGATTGAGCTCGATGATGCTGCCTGGTCTCTGTATGCGGCCCAAACCCTCTATCAACGGCTTCAAATAGGGATTGTTTCCCGAGAGCTGCAGCGGGCGAAAATTGGAAGAGGAGAATTATTGCATAATCGCTCGAGGAATTTGTTTACCTCATAAAAATAGGCAATCATCAATACATCGTAGCATGAAGTCTGTTCGGCGGTCGGTCCAGTATGATGCATGGCCTGATTGTTGTGCGAGAAGTGAGTTTTATGATGATATAATTGTGACTTTTAAACGACCCAACGAGATTCTTTCCCCACCTGAATTTCTAGCGGAAATTTCTTGTGGTTCAGCATGTGCTCGGAACCCTCGTTGTCCAATTGGCTCCAGCGGAAACGAAGCTCTAGGAACGTGTAGTTGGCCAACAGGTCGGCACCGCCAATGGTGGGCGCATTTCCGTTATATGAGGCTCGCAAAACAACTGTAAAAGTAATTCGCGGGCGGTTTAAATTGGATTACCGAGCTCCACACCCTTGATGGGTGCGAGAAAAGCAATCACGTCGCTTGTCCGTCTGTCGAGGTCACATGAGGATTCCGATTGATACCTGTGCGGCCCGTGTTCTTCAGAAGGATGCGGCGCGGCATATCATCGTAGTGGTTCCATACTAAGTGTTCACGGATCAGCAGATCTTTTACTTGCGACCTAATTATGTTGATGGGTGACTGATTGTCGGCGGGGCAGAGCCAGGTTTGCGGGCCTGGAAACCCATATAAAAAGCAAAGGGATTGGTAAACTCATTTGCACTCACCTCTCGAATGGCGGGCCCGAAAACCCATGCGAGTGTATGGATTGTAGAACTTAATCGTACTCACCTCTCTCTACTCCATAATCGAAGTTATTTTCGGTAGCAGTGGTCGGTGCGGTGCCAATCTCACAGAGTAACTTAATCGCGTGAAAGTTGATCACGAAGGTCACACCGATTACGAAACTCAGGAAAACGCCGATCGGGTGTTGGAGAGCGCACCCGAAGATGCTGCATATGCAGCTGTATATGAACGTCACGAAAGAGTAAGGAGAGAACCAGAACATCTTCACGTGCGCGAAGCTCGAGTTGAAGAGTCCGTTAATTAGGTAATTAGAGTTCTATGGGTTTTTTCTTGATTCCTATTAATTTCACAGTTTAGTATAGAGAGGATGTTTGTGTGAAAATATTATGTTCAATAAAAATTTTTGTACAAAAATATCGGAAACACAGATGTTGTGTTTTGTTTTCTCTACAGTAGTTCGGGAACAAGTTTTAATTTGCAAAGTATGAAGAATAAAGTTTATCTGTAAACAGCTCCAGAAGGAAACCAAGGCGAGTAAGGTGGACAAGCGTAAGTGTTAATTAGAGAATTTATAAACATTAAAAATAATATAATATAATCCCAACGCATAGTTCACACTTCGAGAAACTCCTCCACTCCGAAGGATAGGCGAAAGGAATAATAAAGAAATTGCTCGGAGAGGAAATTAATATATGAGATCCTCGGCTCAGCTGTTAACCTAACTGCGGCCATAATTGGTCAATCAGTCAGCGATTTCTGCAGAAAATGTCGGATGGATTACCGTCAACACAACATTGTATTTTCCACCGTGTGAGTTGGTTTTTTGTTGAAAGTTTATCACATTCTCAAGAGCAGCATGCGTTATATTAATCAAGACGTAATAAACAAATGGCTAAGTATGAATACTCGTGTTATTTCCTTGAATGGAGGAGTACAGTGAATGTGTATGCATTGGCACATGGATACCCTTGCCATAATGAAGTACAGCTGACCTCGACTATAGTTGTAGTCAAGATGGTCAACTGTAGATTACTTGGTAATACAAAAAGGAGGAATGAGAACAAGAACCTTCACATAGTGGACACAGAAAGAACAGACTGGCATTGTTCTGTATGCGATGTGCAATATGAAGCGTGAAATCCAAATAAGAAAGGACGCGCAAATTGATTTCATAGATTACAATTTCATTTTTAAACTAGGACTTACTTTCACTCCAGACAAGAATGGTTGAGAACAGAGTGTGTTGGACATCGCAGAAACGCATCGACCCATATTAGAAGAAGATCATCGACCCATATTAAGAAGAAGATCATCGACCCATGTTAGGATCAAATAGTTCCATCGCTTTTGAGATCAAGTATTTCCACGCAGATTGCGTTTAATCTCTGATCTCTTAAGGCCAAGCAAACCGACTGTATTAGCGAAAATTAAACTATCCAAGGCAGCCGCTACCGAATCGCCGACAGAACCACTCACAACCATTACCAACTACAACCTCGACCACAGCACAGACCTTGTACTTCAAGAAGAACAACTGGAAAATTATAAAACAAATGACGGGATTCTGAATGAAAACTTAAAGCCATCGAAAATTAAGTTCGATTGATTGACGAGGCGTACGTTAATCAATAGCAATTTAATTCCTTTTTAGTGATAAATAAATTAGTTCGCCAAGTCGCTAAAGCCAAGTTGAAAAAAAATTTTGTGCGATTTGGCAAAGTTTCGGAAATTCACAAAAACAGAGTCGATCGTCGTGGGGTTCTTAGATGATTTCATATTTTCAAGTCAGAGTGAGTTGCCGTTCCTCCTGAATGATTTCGCCGTTTTGCTCGAGTGATTTGGCGTTTACTGAATTAGTTATCTGAATTACGTGGACGATTTGATGTGATCAGATATATCTGTACTCCACACAGTATCACGTAAAACGCTTTCTACGATCGCAAGCCAGAGAAAGTGATTCGAAGCCACGAAGGTCGCAGATAACAAGATATTTTTATTATATATATTTTTAAGCGCAATTAGTGCGTATCTACAGTTCAGTATATCAATACATAGTGCGTGTAAATGCCAGGAATACATATTAGTTGGGCAGGTGTGAATCGACTCCTTACTGGATCTCATGGCACTCGTCCACGGTGCGGAATTTTCGGTTCGGACGGCGCTTCTTTGCAGCGTTTTCGTTCTGGCGATAGTGTATATTAAAATTGACCAATCGAGAGGCGTTCAAGGCATGGACAGGTCTTGCGTTCCGCTGAATGCATGATTGGCCATCGCTGCTTAAAAGGGATCGGAATGCACTCAACTTTTGTATGAAAGGAAATAAAGAAAGCATTAGCAAGTGAAGAAGTTATAAGGAACGGGGATTTTGATTCCCAATTACAAATCCCACGAATGTAATTGGAATAGAAATTGACAGCTAAAGAAAAAATAAAGAAATTAACACAAAAAACACCAATACGCAGGCGACTCCCTTCACTCGAGTTACCACCGAGTTACCTCCGAGTTTCAAAACCAATCAATACCTGGCGCTCGCTGATTGCCAATGGCTGCGGAAAAACAAACCATTCAACGCCTTCGAAGCAGGGCGGCTCAGTCAGGGAACCGCCGTAGCTGTAGAAGCCGGAGTGGAAAGGGTAGCAGAGATAGGATAGTGGAAACGGATTGAGCTCGATGATGCTGCCTGGTCTCTGTATGCGGCTCAAACCCTCTATCAACGGCTCCAAATAGGGATTGTTTCCCGAGAGCTGCAGCGGGCGAAAATTGGAAGAGGAGAATTATTGCATAATCGCTCGAGGAATTTGTTTACCTCATAAAAATAGGCAATCATCAATAGATCGTAGCATGAAATCTGTTCGGCGGTCGGTCCAGTATGATGCATGGCCTGATTGTTGTGCGAGAAGTGAGTTTTATGATGATATAATTGTGACTTTTAAACGACCCAACGAGATTCTTTCCCCACCTGAATTTCTAGCGGAAATTTCTTGTAGTTGAGCATGTGCTCGGAACCCTCGTTGTCCAATTGGCTCCAGCGGAAACGAAGCTCTAGGAACGTGTAGTTGGCCAACAGGTCGGCACCGCCAATGGTGGGCGCATTTCCATTATATGAGGCTCGCAAAACAACTGTAAAAGTAATTCGCGGGCGGTTTAAATTGGATTACCGAGCTCCACACCCTTAATGGGTGCGAGAAAAGCAATCACGTCGCTTGTCCGTCTGTCGAGGTCACATGAGGATCCCGATTGATACCTGTGCGGCCCGTGTTCTTCAGAAGGATGCGGCGCGGCATATCATCGTAGTGGTTCCATACTAAGTGTTCACGGATCAGCAGATCTTTTACTTGCGACCTAATTATGTTGATGGGTGACTGATTGTCGGCGGGGCAGAGCCAGGTTTGCGGGCCTGGAAACCCATATAAAAAGCAAAGGGATTGGTCCACTCATTTGCACTCACCTCTCGCATGGCGGGCCCGAAAACCCATGCGAGTGTATGGATTGTAGAACTTAATCGTACTCACCTCTCTCTACTCCATAATCGAAGTTATTTTCGGTAGCAGTGGTCGGTGCGGTGCCAATCTCACAGAGTAACTTGATCGCGTGAAAGTTGATCACGAAGGTCACACCGATTAAGAAACTCAGGAGGAAAACGCCGATCGGATGTTGGAGAGCGCCCCCGATGATGCTGCAGATGCAGCTGTATATGAACGTCACGAAAGAGTAAGGAGAGAACCAGAACATCTTCACGTGCGCGAAGCTCGAGTTGAAGAGTCCGTTAATTAGGTAATTAGAGTTCTATGGGTTTTTTCTTGATTCCTATTAATTTCACAGTTTAGTATAGAGAAGATGTTTGTGTGAAAATATTATGTTCAATAAAAATTTTTGTGAAAAAATATCGGAAGCACAGATGTTGTGTTTTTTTTTCTCGACAGTAGTTCGGGAACAAGTTTTAATTTGCAAAGTATGAAGAATAAAGTTTATCTGTAAACAGCTCCAGAAGGAAACCAAGGCGAGTAAGGTGGACAAGCGTAAGTGTTAATTAGAGAATTTATAAACATTAAAAATAATATAATATAATCCCAACGCATAGTTGACACTTCGAGAAACTCCTCCACTCCGAAGGATAGGCGAAAGGAATAATAAAGAAATTGCTTGGAGAGGAAATTAATATATGAGATCCTCGGCTCAGCTGTTAACCTAACTGCGGCCATAATTGGTCAATCAGTCAGCGATTTCTGCAGAAAATGTCGGATGGATTACCGTCAACACAACATTGTATTTTCTACCGTGTGAGTTGGTTTTTTGTTGAAAGTTTATCACATTCTCAAGAGCAGCATGCGTTATATTAATCAAGACGTAATACACAAATGGCTAAGTATGAATAATCGTGTTATTTCCTTGAATGGAGGAGTACAGTGAATGTGTATGCATTGGCACATGGATACCCTTGCCATAATGAAGTACAGCTGACCTCGACTATAGTTGTAGTCAAGATGGTCAACTGTAGATTACTTTGTAATACAAAAAGGAGGAATGAGAACAAGAACCTTCACATAGTGGACACAGAAAGAACAGACTGGCATTGTTCTGTATGCGATGTGCAATATGAAGCGTGAAATCCAAATAAGAAAGGACGCGCAAATTGATTTCATAGATTACAATTTCATTTTTAAACTAGGACTTACTTTCACTGCAGACAAGAATGGTTGAGAACAGAGTGTGTTGGACATCGCAGAAACTCATCGACCCATATTAGAAGATCATCGACCTATATTAAGAAGAAGATCATCGACCCATATTAGGATCAAATAGTTCCATCGCTTTTTAGATCAAGTTTTTCCATCGCAGATTGCGTTTAATCTCTGATCTCTTAAGGCCAAGCAAACCGACTGCATTAGCAAAAATTAAACTATCCAAGGCAGCCGCTACCGAATCGCCGACAGAACCACTCACAACCATTACCAACTACAACCTCGACCACAGCACAGACCTTGTACTTCAATAAGAACAATTGATGCACATTAAGGAAATGAAACCATATTTGTACGTACGTGTATTTATCAAATAAATACTTTAAATTGGGTGTCATATGAAGGGAGCCCCCGTATATTTATATAGAAGAGGAACTATCAATTCTCAGTGGTACTCGATGGTGGTTTGTTCTGTAAGTTCAATTGAATTAAATTGATGATATTCGCACTGCTTTCGGTGGGCAACCGCGAAGTGATCAAGTGAGTGACGGGTTGAATGAGCCAGTCGGGCGGGCTGCGCTAAGACCGACTGAATGTCTGAATGTCAGTGACCACGTAAGAGTTTCACACAATTGTTTCTATTTGCAAGTAGTTAAGGCATTAATAATAACTACTGTATATTAATGGTAAGCTGTGACGATAGCTTTGAGTTGGCCTTCTGAGTTCTTAATTTAACTGACGATCGATTTCTACCTCGATTACGATTTTTTGTATGAAGGGTTTGCTTCGCTCTATTTGCGGATCGCTGAAACACACTTGAAGTAGAGCGCGTAGTAGATATATTCTGGCCAGAATTGTTTCTGCAACTCTTAATAACTTTAATCGGTGTATAAATGAAATTTATGCGTTTTCGGGGCAACGAACAAACGACCTTTGATTTCACTCAGCAGACACGTAGATACGAGTACTTGTCGACATAAATTTAAGGCAAGCAGGGTAATTAAACCCGGTAATTGAGGATTGTGAACATCTGTTGGGATTTCAGAGTAGTTTTAAATGACAAGCTGGAATGCATAAAGAAAAATCACCTTCACTAATAACAGTTGTGAAATATAGACTGCAATTGCATATTGATTACAATTACTGAGTAATCCAAGTACACCATTATCTAATCTTTCATTTTATTTTTGTCTTGATTCTATTATTCGTTTCGCGTTATGGTGGCCTATTTTAATTTCGCTTTGCGTCGCACTTAAAATTTAATTCAAGAACTGATAGGTAATTCCAGAAAAAATAACCACATGATGACAACTTGTTTGTTGCTTTTGCTGCATGTGGTTATTTTTGGCAGATGAATAACAGAAAAAAAAATAAATAAAAAACGAAGACTATTAATTCACCTTCAGGAGCGATATTTGCGCATCATCCTCGTATCTAAATTCTCTGGAAATTTAAGTAATTAATGCGCTTTTAAAACTGATTTCAGGACCTCGTTTGTAAACTTGAATTCATTTACTCAACGTTCTCGTCCATCAACTGCAAATAAAATCGATTTGAATATAATCTATTGTTGTCTAAAAACAGACAAATTAATAATCATCACCCAAGATAATCACGAGCTTGATTTAGATCTTAAAATCGTGTGAGGCCTGTTTTTTGAAATGCATTCGTCCTAATCGCGTTGATGCGAGGCATTAAAATGAGCTGATTTAATCGGAATTTCGGTTGAACACTGAATTGAAAGTATGTTTAATTTTATTCTGAAAAAAATTCAGGCCTGGAATTGACTTGTCTTCCATTCATTTCAGATATTTGCTGCACTGTTCGGGTCGATTTCAACTGCGGCTGGGTTGTCGCTTGCAGGCCTGAAGTCGGATCTGAAAGCTCGCGTAAACACTCGTAAAAACAAGCATTGTATTTCAATTCCAAGTTCGAACAGCAAGTGTTAGTTCGACAGCTGGATCTCTGTGATCGATTTCAATACAAATAACTAAACAATCGTCTATACGGTGTTAGAAATGGACGAATAAATAATGGAAAAATTAAAATAACATTCGAACACAGCAGTCGGAAAGAAGTCAGAGGCAAATAACGAGATTACGAAATTCAGAGGCACAAACACACGCCGATCGCATGACACACTCGTGACTTTTTGAAGTTTTCACTGCCGCGGTTTTTTGCGACTGCGGTTTTAATGATTTCGCAGTCGAACTAATTTTTAGCGCACAACATCTCACAAAGCAGTGGAGATTATGCATAAATATATATATATGAGAGTGTGTGTGTGAGTGTGCGTGTTTGTGTGTGTGTGTGTAAGAAATGCCTGCGAGTAAATACAAATTCTGGCTGGTTTTTGTATAGCTTCTTGATCAATTAATAAAGAAATAAAAAGCAGCAGCACCTCGCACAACGCACGAGATAAGAAATTAAAATCATACTCGTACCTCAGCGGGGAGGAACTTGATATCTTATTTGAGTTTCTAAGGCTGGGAATGGCTCACGAGCGAGCGCCAAGTAGTTGGACTTCTCCCGCTCGCGAGCGTGCGAAATCCCCTCTCATTACGCACCCGAAACGTGTGTTAAACGTTTCCGCAACCACTTGGGACGGGAATTCGTGGACAAAATGACTTTAAGACGTGGTAATGCACGCTCGCTGAACCTCTAGTGGAGCTGTAAATTTTGCCAATAACTCCCGCTAGAGTCGCGTGCAAGCGCTTCTTACTGGAGTAAAAACAGACTTACATGCAGCAGCTGAGTTCCTTGTGTTCACGCCGAACGTCGTTACTCGTAGAAAGCACGTGAGTCCACCTGAAATCAGATGACATCCGCGGTTTGAGTGCACACTTCGGTGGCGAAAATAAATCTGCAGCGAAGCTTTAGCTCGAGCAATTCGACATTCGAGGCAATTTTCTAATTGTAAAATGCGCGTATTACGAATTTAAACGACTTGAGAGAACTGGTTGCTTCCGGCCGGCCAGGTTCGAGCTTCGAATGCTCTCACCACTGAGCTCGAGTGTTAAATTACTGCGCGAGTCCCTTCTGTTTTCTGTGTTTTATATGCGCAGCGGTGTTCGCGGGCGCAATTTAAACTAAACTCACTTCGACGAATTGTTGAATGCAACTACGATGGTGCCGTGGTGAATGCATGCATTCGAAAATAACTGAAAAACAAACTGCAGAACCTGGGGATTTCGTACGAGTGTACGGGCGCGACACACTGATATGCAGCAGACTTCTAAAACACTCGAGTCAACAAGGAATCGGTGGAAATCACAAATATTTATTTAGACTGCCAACTAATAAAGCTGCAAATTAGCGCGAATCAATTGCAGAGAAGAAATATCTAGAGTAAACTTGAGGATGATGAGTGACGACGAGGGATTGCTGTGGACTCAGTCGCTCTCGTATTCTACGCGTTGTGTCGCGCTGGAGTTAATTTATTTTATCAACAAATTAGTCAGGTGTTTTGAAGATACCAAAATCTTGTTGACGCGAAATGAACGAAGTTAGCGCATCAACAAAAAAGACGCGCATCAATTATTTCGGAGGGTGTTAATTGAGCCATCAGTGTGTGAGTGTGTCATTTCGGCCCACTGTATCTTCGGCGCTGCGGTAGATGGAGTCGAGTTTGTCGCCGTATGACGGAGAATGTCAGTGACATAATTGGAAGTGCGGGAACCACTGGGTTAAGATGAAGGTGGTGATTACTAGGTGTGGAATTTCGAATTAGCTCTTCATTTTCATTTACAGAAAATCCTCATTTGTAGCTGCAACTCTCATCTTTATTTCGAAATCATCCTGGGGATTTCAGTACTGAATTGAACTACTCTGCGAAATGAATTTCGTCAATAGAAGCGAAAACTCGGGCCGTGCAGCGCATCCATAATCACTAAGAACAAGAAATTAAGCAAAAATCATCATCTCTCGCGCTAAAAAAGCGAAGACAAACAGCACAGAATTTAAAAATAAAGAAGCACTTGAGCCATAAATGAAATAACAGGCAGCAGCAGCAGCGCAATTCCAACACATCTATAGAAGTCGGCGAAAATTCATTCGAAGGTGGCTGATAAGAGCAGAATAAGTGAAAAAAACCGAGCAAAAAACCACGAAACCTGTCTGGAGACGCACAGTCAAGGAAACGGGCAACAACGATGAAACCGGACGCACTTTTATTCGGCGACAGCAAATGCCGGCCGCCTTTTGTTCTCCCTTTGATCTGCTTATGGGCAACGCTGGCCACGGCTGCTTCCATTCTCCGGGCCAATGCAGCGAAAAATCAATAGGCAGCAGCGTTCGCCTCACGCGCGGATGACTGCAGCGAAGTGCACACATTTGACGCACGCCACCGCAGTGGGAGTGGGAATGGCACTAACAAGCCTCGAGTCGCGTGCGAGGGTCAATTAATGGCATGAGACAACAAAGCTCAACGGAAATTTGTTGAGTTTCACCGGCTTTAAATGGCACTTCTGCCGGTCTTCTAGTTGTTATTTAACAGGAGGTTTGAGTTCATCGCAAAACTTTCCAAAATCAGTTCCCTTAATCTCGATAATCTTATAAAATAAACCAAATCGTCTCGAATGATAAGCAAGTGTTAATCACTTCATAAACTTCACTGTCTGTCAGCTGAGACTCACTCTCCTCAACATCTGCTAGTTAAAGTTCCAGCTAGATCTCCATAATCCAGTTAAATCTCGCCAACTAGTAATTTGTGTGTTTACGTTTTTCGTTTTTGTGTTATAGCGAACTGATTTTCAGCGATTACCATGAATTTTAGACAAGGGCATCTTTACGGTTTACGAGATATCGACTGCTACTACTGCAGCTTTGAGGTCATAAACTGGGCGTGTCTAACGAGTTACAAACGGCACCCGTGACAAACGTAACAATATTTGAGGCTACATTTAGAGAAGTAAGGACGAGGAAACTAACGAGTCCGCACGCTTAGATTATGCAAAATTTGAAAATAACTGTGCGATTACTAGTTGAAATACTGTTATTGAAATTTTAACTCCGCGACTTTTATAGTTTTCCACAGATATGGCAACATTTGTCCTTAACAAAGACTGCTTAGGCATTCTAAACAATAATTTCGTCCAATAGTTCATTAGCGAGGCTGCGAAGTGCGTACTTGCAATGTTGCGCTCTCATTGCAGCAACTGACTTGCAATTTCAAGGGCATTCGAATGATTTCTACAACTCCGAGACCGGCCTCTACATAACAACTAATATATCATTCCGAAAGTGTCACGATCTCCGGCGACTCACCTGTTGCTCCTTGGACCAGCCGCTGCTCAGACTTCGATCAGTTTTTCGTCAGCTCGGCCTTCAGTGCGTCTCGCAAGCTTTTCCAACGATTTAAGTGCAGTTGTCGCTGTTCTGACTTCTCCCAAGTATTTAGCCTTTTTGCATGTGTTTGCAGCTGTGCACATTTACTTTCCTCCGGTTTAGAATGAAGAATTTATTGAGCTAAATTATTAAAAAATCCCCGATTTCGGCAGACCAACAACTGACACCGACTTTCAAGTTATGACTGTTCCGTGTTTACCATCTCCATGGCAGTTGTCAACGTTTAGGTGGTGTTCACAGAGAGGTAAATTGCTTCATATTTATTGAGCGGTTAAGGCGTAAACACAGCAAAAAGCTGATAAAGCATAACGCACATCTGTCGCGATGGCGGTCGTGATTAATTGCAACAAGTACTTGTAATTGAACGCCCGCCCATACCAACGTGATCGCGGTAATTTGAAACTATGCGCTACGATTAACCACCACCGCGATCGGAATCAGTGTACGTGACGCTTAAATGGACTTTTTTAATGTTGGAATAATAAATTAAAGTTGGTTAGATCCCATTTTCAGAGTTATTACTGTATTTACTCCAGTGGGTCAAAATCAACCAGTAGAAACAAAAAAAAACTTCTCTTCTACAAAATAGTTCTTCTTTTTCTTCTCTTTTTGACAATTTTTAAATTACACAGCTCTGGTAAGCGCAACTAAATTATTATCAAAAATTCTTCGTAAAACAGTAAAAGAAACATAGTTTTTCTGTGCGTGTGATGCGTTTGCTAATTCAACCCATTATTGGTGCAGCCATTCTACCCTTCTATGAGTCATTGAGACATTATAATGGAGCAAAAAAAACATCGCCCGATGCTAGAAAGTTTATATAAAATTAAATTAGAAAAGTTTTACATTTTTAAGTTTTAGGCCATTTGTCGATTGAACACCGCCACATTTTTAGCTGTTGCTTTTCGCAGTTGGCAGGCCTGCTTTTTGAGAATGCTGCCGAAAATCCGCTGACGTATGCGTGCGTTTGTGTGTGTGTGCTGTTCCATCCGAAAGCGAGAGGCGATCGAGGGATTTACGCGAAAATTTGGTTTCTTCATATATTTTCTGGCCCACAAACAATCTCAAATACTTTGCCAAAATCCACTGTTATATCTGCATAATGAGTGAATGCCGTGTTTAGCTAATAAGTAATGAAAGTACAAGGAAACGTTCCTGGAAAATGTGAAGTGCAGTGTAAAGTCAACAGGCATAAAAGAATCCTGATAAAGTTTTTCTAATTCTCTTTGCATTTCTCGAGATAGTCACTAGTATAGATTTGTTTTAATTCTGAATAACATCGTTTAATGATATTTTGCACCTGCCTCAGAATCCAGGACTCGCAGAAATCGAAGATAGCTCGGCGCGACGCTCGAAGCAGCGAGCGCAGCAGAAATGGAGTCGCTGTTGTGTCATTGAATTACAATAACAACTAGAAATCAAAACCAGTGTATCAAATACGAATGCGTTGTAATTAATCTGTATTCTGGCTGTTTATTTACGTTTTTTTCTGGTTTCGGGACTTATTTGGTTAATTAAATGCCATTAAATAACGTTTGTGCCGAAGATTAGCAGAATCTTCAAGTGGTTCCGTGCGTTGCCGCTTCTGCAGCGGAAGTGCTGGGCGAATTTGTTGCGTCGCGCCGATTGTTGCGTTCTTTTCGCGCTCCCTCTGCAGCCACATCCGCGGTTGGCCAGATGGCCAGTCGGCACAAGTTGAGCAGGTGGGTTTCTGCAGCTGGAGCAGCGTAGTCTCTTCATGTGGACTGCATTTTCTTATCTTAGAAATCTTAGAAGCAAAATCATGAGTGTGAAAGATTGTCAGCTGTAGTTACGAGAACAAACATTCCCAAGCAGAATGGTCACGCTTTCAGTTTGAATTTGTACGCTTGTTCGAAAGAATTTCAGATAAGGTTGAATGAGCAGTTTTTTTTTTTAAGAAAAGAAGAATGTAAATGCCAGTCGCTTTTCCCCACAAAAAACCTCGAAAGCCGCCAATTTAAATTTACAACGAAAGTGCTTTCGCTTTTTTTCTTATTTCAAAATCCCAAAGCGGTTACAAAAATAGAAGAACTTCGAAATAGTAACGGTGAAGGGAATTCGAAATAATAACGGCGATGGTAATTAGAAATTCAAATCTAACTGTCATTTGTAAGATATTTGAAATCAAAAACAAATCTCACGGTAGATTTTTTTAAGATTTTCGTCTGATTTTTTTGGATAAAGCGACTTTTTTTCGTGAGATTTTAACCTGGCAATTATGATGATGTCAGATTTTTAATCAAATTAATTTATCTCGTAACTACACCACAAATCTTGGTTATAATTTTTACTTCCCATACAGATCACATCATAATTAAAACTCAACGAAATTTCACAAGTGATACAAAATTCCTACAATAATTACAAAATCCCGTGCACATGCTAAAATTGGCAACTTTAACACAACCCTGATTCCCTAAATTTTATTTTATTATAACTTTTTACTACAGAAGTATACAAAATTAGATGTAATAATCTACAAATTATGTAAGGATAAATGTGAGTAAATATATACTAACAATTTTCCTTGTTCTCCCCAGCTTTATTTTGTATTCTTTTTATTATTCCTAAATGTTCCCAATTCAAAAGAAGAACCACCAAAATCCTCGTGAATGAGAGACGACGAATAAGCGAGTGACATCAGTTCAGTACACCTGGAATAAGCGACGAAGCTCTGAAAACAAGCGAACGTCAATAAACGATCGTTTATTTGTTTTGAAAACGAATGTACTTAAGTAATCAGCTATACGAGCGGCGAAGAGCTAGCTGAGCGCGCAGTCTTCGTGAAGAAATTGTATTGATATTAAGAAAGGTGGGAAAGATAACAAAACCCAGAAAAACATGATGGCAAAAGCAGCTAGAGATCGAGTTCAACAGCGAAGTCACGACTGACAAAGCTAACAATAAACAAGTTTGGCGAATTGAAGGAAAAGACAGCAAGAAGTAGGGAGATTCAGTTGCTTCCACCGGCCATCTGTAAGCGGGACCTTTAAGCGGGACAATCAATTAAGTGCCAAAAAAGTCGCCTTTTGTCGTATTGTGGAGTCTGACGAACTGCAGTTGTCTGTCGCAATCCGAGTGAACTCCCAACGACCCAGACATAGCCAAAGAGTCCAACGCCGACGTCCGCGATAAGCTTGGCGAGTTCCAACTGTTGGCTGCTTGCGGATAGATCGTCGCTCAGGAAACCAACCAACCAACCAACCAACCAGTTGACAAACCCAAACGCTGTGTGTTGCTCGTCGTCTTTGCCATCGTTGTGCTGATTGTTTTCTGAAGCTCAACCTCTAGTGATATCCGCCGCACTGCTGGCGCTGCTATCTATCTTCTCTGATTTCTTAATATCTCGTTCGCATTGCATCCACTGGGTCGTACTTATCGCACCACCACCTCACTGCACCCGCTCCCTCTCTCTCGTCTTGCGCCGAGGCGTTATTTAGCATAAAAGAGGGCAACGGCTTTTAATGTTGCCACCGAGGACAACGCCACCAACAACCACGCCGCTTATCAATCGAGAGAAGTCTCATTTGTCAAACATTTCTGCTCAGTAGCTTGCATAACAATCGCTGAAGCGTTATTAATCACTGCTGCAAGAGCTGCACTGCACGGCGATAGCAGTAGAATTATGGCGGGAATACTGGATGAGGACCGTCGAAGACGGTAAGTATACACATGTTTGTTGTTGTAATACTTAAGGTTTTTCGCAAAAGGTCGGAGGGAGATGGGATGGGAATCTCTGGGCGATGAGTTGGCGATTCGCCTTTTGGTTGCCTGGAAGATGCCAAGCGAACGCTTACTCGCTGTTAATTTTGAAAGCGCGATTTCCAGGGAAAGAAGGGCAAATGGCCACCTGGATAGGCCAGTCTTAATCGTGTCAGGAGCAGATGGATCTGTGATGAACTACATTTCCATTTCTATGTTGCCTTATCGCAAACGGAGAGCCAAACTCCCTCTCCCTCTCTCTCTCGCTCTCTCCTCTCTTCGCGTGTAGGGCTGTCAATAGCACGCACCTGCTATTAATTCAAAGAGATCGGTAATGAAGTTTAGCATTCTCTCTCTAGATTTCTGATGATTCCTCAACTGAGGTCTCCACACGGGCCACAGCTAAAATTATAAATCAAAAGCACACATTAACCGAAAATAGCTTTCTAATAATAGATTACATTAATTTTCCTTACACTTGCTACTTCTTCGCCTTTCTGACTGCAGCCGAAAACGTTTGTAAATGAGAACAATACGTTTCTGGAGGAAAAATACCTGCTTATTTACATGTAGATTATATTTCTGTATTTTTATTATTTATTTCGCCATTGCAATGTTAGTTGGATCGCTGCATTGGACACCTTCGACAATTTTTTACAATTATGGGTTGAACTTTTTTCCCCAACTTAAAAAACTCCATACTCATCAGATTCAGTGCCGAGTTTTTGGATTGATCGGTTCCTAACGCTTTCGGCATCAATTAATCCTTAAAAATCACAAGATTAATTGATTACATGAGAAGCGCGCGCCTCTACAAAATAATTCCAGTACAAATTTAGAGACATCACTACGAACACCTTCCAAAAACTAATCATCAAAGTCAGCAACAATTGGCCAGCAACAACAACAACATCAACAAGCCAAAATAATAAAAAATATAATAACTTGTACCGCAGCAGCAACAGCAACTGCAACAGCAGCGAAGTGATGACCAAAAGTGCTGACAGCTGCAGCAGCGAAGACACCAACTGCATGCATGGTTCAGCTTCGCCATTCGTCAGCAAAACTAAATGAATGAATGCCGTCTGCTACGCTTGTCTGTCTATCTGTCCGTCTCTCGGGCGGTTCAGCTGAACGACTTTGTTTTCCACGATTGCGATTGAAAGCTGGCTTTTCCTTCTGGCTTTGCATTAAAATATCACATAATACGATAGATCGAATTTCCTTACTAATTTTGCTTTATTTCACTTTGCTATGCAGTTATTTTTGCTACGCAGCATGAGCGGGGTTCTGATAGAGGAGGGAGAGGGACTGATAGAGCAGGGAGAGGAGGGTGGGATAGTTTATCAAGAACTCATTTAAGATCTCGTTAGTTTAACAAGAAATCATTTGAGAGAGAGATTCTATTTATCTATGCGCTCATTCAATAACAATTTGATACGATGTAGTAATGTAACTTTCCAACAACATGTTTGCTCAGCAAATATTCCTGCACCTCCTGGAAAAGTCCTGTCTACGTCCATGGCTATTAGAGCTGCTCGTTTGCCTCTGCTGGCTCTGCCTCTTCGTATTCTTGCTTTTTGCAGCACACCGATGATCGCAGTTAATAATGGCGCGCTTTGTCAACGCTCAGTCGTGTTCTGTGACTCACCTGATTGACTTAAGCGTTGATTAAGCGCTTCGGTAGCACTGTCGTCGCCTCTAACAATGTTATTGCTGCTGATACTTTCATTACAATCGGCCGGTTCGTCGTGATAGTTATGCTTTCCAGCATAAGGTTAAAACCGACAATCATAACTGCAGCGAACAATTAAAAGCACCTCGGAATGTTGCACGTGAAGAATTGCGGTCAGAATTGCTGGTTAACGTCGGTTGCATTAACGCTTTAGCACCGGCTAAAACGCCAATCATGTGCTCGTATTTTGATCTGCAGTACCGGTAATTTCCTCATTACTTTTCCACCCTTTCATCCCACATCATCCCCGAACTCCGATCCTCCGCAGCGCATTACTGCTGCTGCCGTGCGGATGCTAAAGCAATGAATTCAAATGCGCCAAAAACGGCAGCGTGGAATTCCAGCAATTCGAAATTGAAATTTATGTTAATTCGCTGGTATTTTAAGTGTTTGCGAGCTTTTCCCCCGCGGCGTTTCTGTGCACAACTTTTAGATTTAATTATCTCTGCGCGTTCACCTTGGTTTTCGTGCAATTAGTTAAGTTTATTTAGTGTTTTTATTTTTGATTTCCCAGCTCGGCTCGTCTCGACTCGACTCTCAACACGTTGAGTAATGCGCTCGCACACTCGCTTCGCGTCTTCTGTTTTTGGTGTTGCTCGGTTGCTGTTTATTTTATCTCGACGCTTTGAAAATGAAACAATTTTCATTTGCAGCGTTTTGAGAACTTTTTCCTCACCGAATTGTGTACAAAACGATACGGCGCGATGACGAAATCACACCGGACCGGACCAAACACCTGGGAGGGCTGATTATTGTTGCTGTTGTTGTCTTGGCTGGGCGCTTTGCTTTGGCTTGCACTTCAGGCGTCGTTGGGTAGTCGGTCGGTCGAGTGAGCAGGGCAGTGCATTGAATTTCGTATGAATTTCATTCACATTTATTTAGTTGCAATTTCATGTCTTTTTTTTTAACAATTTCGGTTACTAAACCTCTAGATCTCTATATTTTTTTTGTTATATGAGAAGTGGGCGTGTCATTTGGTCGATTTTTCCCATCTTAGAAGAACTGCTAACAAGAATTTCATCTCTGTTTATTATTTTTGTTTTCGTTCACACGAAGAATCGCGCGAGCACTCAATTGAAGACGTTGAAAATTCGTTCAAATTATGTTATTTTTACTTTTTTTCTCATATACTATATATAGAATTAGTTTTTTTTATTAGTGCGGTA
Source organism: Sicus ferrugineus (assembly GCA_922984085.1). NCBI lineage: Eukaryota > Metazoa > Arthropoda > Insecta > Diptera > Conopidae > Sicus > Sicus ferrugineus. The sequence continues at coordinate 23,937,214 of OV277351.1, forward strand.
TTTTTACTTCTCTGCAAATAAATTTGACATCAGGAAAAAAATATTTCGTTCTTAGCCTAGATTCGAAGAAGACTATAGAATTGAAAATCTAAAGAAAACAAATGACATTCTATGGAAAAAGTTGTTGTTCTTAATTTCTATTTCCCCTAAAAAAAGTATCGAAACTATCAGAATAACAGGTTGAGCAATTTGAAAGCGTTTTCGCACACTTTAGATAAAATAAACTCATTCAGACTTGATAGCAAACTAAAGTATTGCTGACGATCTATCAATAAATAGAAATATATATGAAAAGCTCTGTGCAAGAATATAAATTAATCATCGAGACCGATAATATATCAATAAATACCGAATGTAATTGTAGAATTCCGGAATCCTAACGTTCAGTCGTTCGTATCTCAGACAAAAAGCTACGCGAATTCATTACGGAATGAATGTTATTGCAAATAGCTTGCCTCTTCCAGATTAGGTCTTCAGATCTTGTGTGTTTTTCGCGATTTCTCGCTCACTTTTAACACACAGATTATTGTTATACGAATTTTTAATTTATTGCTTGCTCCTCCTCCTCGAATCGCGGACTTCCACACGCAGAAATGAGCAGATGCTTTACAAAAGGTTGCCCTGTTCTGCGAGTAAAGGTAAACATTGCATTTTACTATACAATTGTACGTTCGTGAGCCTGCCCTCAATATAATTCAAGTGTCATTAACTCGGGCAGATGAAAATGAGTTTATTTGTACCTTGAAACAGAAGAGCGATAAGAAGATGAGCGGCGTTTATTTGGCACTTGGTGGGGTATTTTAAAATTATTACTCAGCTATTGCTCAGATTGTTTACTAGCAATCGAATCGATCAATTCAGAATCTGCAAAGTACTCGTACTTCCAAAATATTCTCAAATGTTCCAACAGGAGAAACTCCTCTAGCTTTAAAACAGAAACGGTGCGTTAAATTAGAAGGAAAATTCAGATTTCGCGCTTTATTGTCGCGCAGAAATTCGCTTTATTGTCGCGCAGACACACAGTTCAAAATTCCAACTGAAGGGCGCTTTAAGGACCTTGAATCTTAGTTTCAGAAAGATTTGGGAGCGGGTGACTTTATGCTTTATCTATTGTCCTTAACAACTTCAGTGGTGCTGTGGTGGTTTCCTTCACTGCCACGATCACTCTATCGATCCATATCTTGCATTTTACAAAACAGATTTCGAAAACAATTTGAGCTCGAGTAAAGTGTCCACACTCACTGGATCCATTCAAAGTTTTCAAATTCAAAATTTACTGTAATTGATAACGAAAATTCAGTGCGGTTTTATGTGGTCTAGAGGGAAATACTTTTGATGCAACGCACGCGAAATTACAGCAAAAGGGCGCAAATTTATACTCTCAAGAACGATCTCAGGCACAACCATGAAATCTTGTGTATGGGTATAGATTTCTGGTAGAAATACTTTGACAAGGTGTAAGCGGAATCGGTTAAAAGGGCGAGGCAAGTCCCATGCAAACGAAGTGATCAAAACCTCATATCTGGGGAATCGGTTGTCGTAGAATCTATATATTTGGTACGGCAGCGCAATTTTGCAATGTTTGCAGAAGGAAAGTGGAAGGTATTCTAACAACTAAGAGCAAAACGTGGATGTGACAAGAATTAAAAATGTTATGTGTCGAAAACTATCTAATTTTCGAGCATTAACATTCTCAGATTTCTGCTAGAAATTTTCCGACAAGGTGTGGCTAGAATTGGTCAAGAGGTCGTGGCAATTCCAAACGGAATGATAAAACCATCATATCGGGGGAAATAGTTGTCGTAGAGCGTTAATATTTAGTACGGCAGCCTTATTTGTCAGTGCCACTGGACAGAGGAAAGAGAAGAAGTGGAAGGGATTTAACACAAAGGGTTGGTGGCTACCATGCAACTCCTTGTGGAAGACTCATTAACACACACAGGTCAAACCGCAACACATGCAAGCGTTAGAACCGGGAAGTACATTCCTTCCGTGGCCTAGATGCTCATTAAAGAAGGATTTCAGGATATTCCAGTGCAAGAAACGGGTGGGGCAAGAATTAAAACACTTTGTCTGAGATCTCTGTTAGGTACAATCAAGAGAAGAGAATTTCCGAGCAATGTGTGGGCTATCAAGAGGGCGTAACGTCCTATCTGGGGAATCAGTTGTCGTAGAGTCCTGATACTTGGTACGGCAGCGTTATGGTTCCCATACATCTTTTAATGTAAAACTCTTTGTGGTCGACAGGTGACTCATCAGCGCTCAAGTCACATTACAACCTGACAAAAGTTGAGATTCACCCGGATCTTTTAAGAGAGCATGGCATCTCCCATATAAACGAAATTTTAAAAACCTCGTATCGGTGGAACTAAATGTTTATCGTGGAATCTTGATATTTGATGGGATGGGACAGAAGGACGTGTTTGCCGTGTTGCATCTAATCTAAAATATATTCGAGCAACGCTGAGTAATTTTCAGTTGGTTAAAAAATAAAACGCAATTGCTACCGAAAATACATAGCCAGCAATCACTTATTTACCTTTCAGATATTTCCAAACAAAACTTCCCAGTAATGCGTGATAAGCAACAAGATCAAGAAAGGCATACCGACAGAAATATTAAAGATTAATATCTATAGTATATAGACTAGTCTATCTACGAATCTGTTGTGTCAGTTTTATCCGCCGTTGCTTTCCGTCCTCTTTTTGTCACACATTTTTGAATGGCTGCCAACAAGTGCCACAGTTTTGTGTTAATAGGCCCGTCGTAGGTCTCTTCCTTATGCGTTGTTTCGAGTAGTTTGACTTTCGTTCTTTTTGTTTGATCGTTGATTGTTGCTTTAGCATTGAAAAATACATTCGAAAAGAATATTTAGAGCTTTTAATAGGTTCGAATGAATAATGTTCCTCAACATTAAGAATCTTAAAACGTTCTGAGTAGTTTTGGTTGATTTCAAATCGAAATAAATCTGAAAATTATATAATAAAATTAAGGAAATTTCATACTGCCCAGGAAAACTAACAAACCCCCAAAACTAAAACTATCCAATCACCAGAATCCAAAATACGCTGAGTGATGTCGATATCTACTTTACATTTTAACATCTACCATCTTCTGCATTGCTAATTCTCCGACTCTTGTCGATCGACTTCTTATCTCCTTCTAGAGCTGAGAAGCTCGAACGAGAAATGCGTGATCCCTTCAGCATTTGCAACGTGGACTGCCTGCTGGACACCGTCGCAGCTCTAGTAAACGACTGTGATCACGAGTCACTGAAACGCCTTAAAAATATCGAACAGTATGCGGCGAAATGTGAGTTCAATATTCATATTCATTTTCATTCTGTTCACATTGTAGAAAACCTTCCTTCAATGAGCAATTTCGAAACCTCTCCCGTTTCCATTCCAGACAAGCCTCTCGCTCAGGAAATCTGCCGGCTTAGAATGAATCTGGATGACTTTGACTTTATTAAAATAATTGGCGCCGGTGCATTCGGCGAGGTGCAGCTGGTGCGCCACAAGTCCTCGCGCCAAGTGTACGCCATGAAGCGCCTCTCCAAGTTCGAGATGATGAAGCGCCCCGACTCGGCCTTCTTCTGGGAGGAGCGCCACATCATGGCGCACGCCAACTCCGAGTGGATCGTGCAGCTGCATTTCGCCTTTCAGGACGCGAAGTACCTCTACATGGTGATGGACTACATGCCTGGCGGCGACATCGTGTCGCTCATGTCCATGTATGAAATACCCGAGAAGTGGGCCATTTTCTACACCATGGAGGTGGTGCTGGCCCTCGACACCATACACAACATGGGCTTCGTGCACCGAGACGTCAAGCCGGACAACATGCTGCTCGACCGACACGGACACATGAAGCTGGCCGACTTCGGGACCTGTATGCGCATGGGCCCCAATGGCCTGGTGGTCTCCAGCAACGCGGTGGGCACGCCGGACTACATCAGCCCCGAGGTGCTGCAGTCGCAGGGCGTCGACAACGAGTACGGGCGTGAGTGCGACTGGTGGTCGGTGGGCATCTTCCTGTACGAGATGCTGGTGGGCGACACGCCGTTCTACGCTGAATCACTGGTGGGCACGTACGGCAAGATTATGGACCACAAGAACTCGCTGAGCTTCCCGGCGGAGGTGGAGATCAGTGAGAACGCCAAGTCGTTGATACGCGCCTTCCTCACCGACCGCACACAGCGGTTGGGGCGGCACGGCATTCAAGAGATCCAGGCGCATCCCTTCTTCCAGAACGACACGTGGACGTTCGAAAATATACGCGAGAGCGTGCCGCCGGTGGTGCCGGAGCTGTCATCGGACGACGACACACGCAACTTCGAAGACATCGAGCGCGACGAGACGCCTGAAGAAGTGTTTCCAGTGCCAAAAGCGTTCGACGGCAATCACTTGCCGTTCATCGGATTCACCTACACAGGTTGGTACTCTGATTTCTTTATGGTTACAGGCGCTCTTCCACGTTGTCGTTGTTCTAGGTGACTACCAGCTGCTCTCTAACAACGACACAGTCGACGCTGAGACCAAGGAGGTTCTCGCGGCTACCGCCAACCACAACCACCGCCATCGCCCCTCCAACTCCAACGAGATTAATCGACTCGAAGCGCTGCTCGAGCGCGAACGGCAACACGCCGAGACGCTGGAGAAACACGACAAGTCCCTGCGGCAGCAACTGGAGCTGTTTTCCAAGCGCGAAGCCGAGCTGCAGGCGATTGCGTCGGAGTACGAGAAGGATTTGGCGCTTCGCCAGCACAACTACAAGGTGGCCATGCAGAAGGTGGAGCAGGAGGTGGAGCTGCGCAAGAAGACCGAGGCGCTACTGGTGGAGACGCAGCGCAGCCTGGACAACGAGCAGAAGATACGCACGCGTGAGATGAACAACAACCAGCACCACAACGACAAAATCGTGACGCTGGAGAAGCAGCTGAAAGAGATGGAGGAGAATTTCAAGAACGAGAACGAGCACAGCCAGAAGCTAAAGAAACATGTCGCTGAACTGGGTCTCGCCAAGCAGGAGCTGGAGCAGAAGGTCGGGCAACTGCAGGCGATGGTTGCCTCGCTGCAGGTGCAGAAGGACGCGCTACAGCAGGAGGCGATGGAGTTGCAGACGCTGCTGGCGCACGAGAAGAATACGCGTGCGCAGCTGCGAGAGCTGCAGAAGGAAATGGAGAACAAGATGCAGACACTGGTCAGCGATCTGGAGCGCGCTGTGTCGCGAGAGCAGCAGTCGCACGAGGACAACCGCGTGTTGAGCGAGAAGATATCCGATCTGGAGAAGGTGAATGCGGGACTGGATTTCGAGCTGAGGGCAGCGCAAGGACGGTATCAGCAGGAGGTCAAAGCGCACCAGGAGACCGAAAAGTCGCGGATGCTCAGTCGTGAGGAGGCCAACCTGCAGGAGGTACGCCGAACTCCACTCCATTTTGATTTAATACAAAGCAATTTCTCCCCAGGTTAAGGCGCTACAAACCAAGCTCAACGAGGAGAAGTCAGCGCGCTCGAAGGCCGACCAGAGTTCGCAGGAGAAGGAGCGCCAGCTCAGCATGCTGTCGGTGGACTACCGCCAGATACAGCAGCGTCTGCAGAAACTCGAGGGCGAATACCGCCAGGAATCGGAGAAAGTGCTGGCGCTGCAGTCGCAAATCGAGCAGGAGCATAGCAAAAAGAACTCGCTGCTCTCGGAACTCAGCGTCCAAAACTCCGAGGTGGCACAGCTAAAAGCACGCGAAGGCCAGTTGCAGAAAGAGGTCACCGCGCTGGCCGAGGCCAAGCGGAAGTACGAGGAGGACATCGCGCAGATAAAGAACGCCCACAACAAGGAGATCCTGCTCAAGCGGGAGCTGCAAGACCAACTCGAGGCGGAGCAGTATTTCTCGCGTCTTTATAAGACGCAATCCAACGAGCACCGCGAGGAGATCGCAGAGCGCTGCCGCGAGATACAGGACCTGAAGGAGGAGCGCGTCTCGCTGAAGCACCAGGTGCAGGTGGCCGTCGCGCGCGCCGACTCCGAGGCTCTGGCGCGTTCGATCGCCGAGGAAACAGTGGCCGACCTCGAGAAGGAACGCACTATCAAGGAGCTCGAGCTGAAGGACTTCATGGCCAAGCACCGCAACGAAATCACTGCCAAGGAGGCTGCACTGGCTGCCATCAAAGAAACAGAGGCTGAATTTCTGCAGAAGCTCAACGCGAAGATCGCCGACTACGAGGAGCTGCTGCAGCAAAGCAAGAAGCAGCAGGACGAGCTGGCACAGGTGCGCAGCAGCAAGGACGAGGAGATCTCCAAGCTAAAAGATAAGTGGAAGAACGAGATGCTGCTGAAGCAGGTGGCGGTGAACAAGCTGGCGGAAGTGATGAACCGCCGCGACACGGATCTGCAGCAAAGTAAGCTGCACACCTTGGATGCAGAGATCCAAATAACTGTTTTTTCTTCTTCCTCTCCTCGCCACAGAGCAAAAGGGCAAACAGCGCTCCTCGGCCGAGTTGCGGAAGAAGGAGAAGGAGATGCGCCGCCTGCAACAAGAGCTGCAGCAGGAACGCGAGAAGTACAACCAACTGCTGCTGAAATACCAGGACATACAAGCACAAGTCATCGAGGAGAGCCACGTAAGTGTCGCTGCATACTAAAAACCCGCTGAAAGCCGCGCTCTACTAATCGCTTCCTCTCCCCGTGCAGCAGAAGCAAAAGCTACAGATGGAAATCGATTGCAAAGCCACCGAAATCGAGCAGCTCCAATCGAAGCTGAACGAGACCGCCTCGCTCTCCTCCATCGACAACGACCCCGAAGACACTCAAGTAAGCCCCCACCCCGCCGGCCTGCCTACTCACTGCTGCAGCCCGCATCGCCCTCTTAACCCACTCACTCATTGCAATTCATCCCCAGAACTCATGTCTTCTCTCCCTGTCGCAGGACACCGTGTTCGAGGGCTGGCTTAGCGTGCCCAACAAGCAGAACATCCGTCGCCACGGCTGGAAGCGGCAGTTCGTTATTGTCTCGTCGCGCAAAATCATTTTCTATAATTCCGAAATCGACAAACAGAATACTATCGATCCTGTGCTTATCTTAGATTTAAGGTGCGCTGCTTCGTTCGCCCGCCCCACATTCCGATCATCCTCCTAATCTTGCGTTTCGTCTGTCCTCTGCCTTTGCAGCAAAGTGTTCCACGTGCGCTCCGTGACGCAGGGCGATGTCATTCGTGCTGATGCCAAAGAAATCCCTCGGATCTTCCAGCTGCTGTACGCCGGCGAGGGCGAGGCGCGCAGACCGGACGAGCAGAGCCAGCTGGACCTCAGCGTGTTGCGCGGCGGCGCTGGCGACGACGGAAGGCCGCCCACCACCATCCACAAAGGTATCGTCACGTCTGTTGCGGCTGTAGCTGCGGTGAAGCAGAGGTCTGAGACTCCCTTTCTTGCAGGACACGAATTCGTGCACATCACGTACCACATGCCGACCGCGTGCGAGGTGTGCCCGAAACCCCTTTGGCACATGTTCAAGCCGCCGGCGGCCTATGAATGCAAGCGGTAAGTTGCCAAGTTGCTTTCTCGCGTCGATAGGTCGCTCCGAGCGAAGCTTGAGTTGAATAAGTTCTGCCGCTCTTTCAGTTGCCGCAACAAGATACACAAGGAACATGTAGACAACAAGGACCCGCTGGCACCCTGCAAGCTGCACCATGACCCGCACAGTGCTCGCGAGATGCTGTTGCTGGCCTCCTCGCCCGACGACCAGCACCTGTGGGTCAGCCGTCTGTCGAAGCGTATCCAGAAGAGTGGATACAAAGCGAATTCGTCGTCGAACAACAACAGCGGTGGTGGCGACGGTAGCAAGATATCGCCAAGGTAAGTTCCGTAGTAGTCTCGGGGATTCTGAAGTCGGGATACGTAAATCTATTTAAATGCAATTGCAACTGGTTGTTTAATGCGTTCGCGCAGAAGTCATTAAACGAGGAGAGTAAAAGAAAACTCGATATAAAATAATTTCATTTCAAAGAAAACAGAAAATATAATGAGTTCTGAATTAAATTAGCCAAATAAAGTAAAATAGAAATAAAAACTCGCGAAACTTAACTTCGCGCTTTATCAACGCTGAAAGTAATTTAGCTTGGAATTTCACGTTTTCCAAACGAGGATGTTTACTGCGACCAGCAAAGGCGATCGTTGAATCAACGCCGCATTCGATTGCTTCGCGAACGCGTTCCATACTCAAGACTTATTATTTCAAGTCGCCTTAATAGGCATCGCTTCGATTAAGTGTTGGAAGGCGTTCCGAAATTATTTGGTCCCCGATGAAATGTTTGATGAAGCAATTTGTGAAATATTTAATAATTGTGTCATTATGAGTTTCTCGTATTTCTCCTTAAAAGCAAAAAATACGAGTTAACCTCGAAGAAGCAAAAAGAAAATAAAAACAGAAAGTAATAGAAACAAAATTTCATTCACCTTCGAATTGAAAATATTCTCGCTTGAAAATACGATCGCTTAAATAATCAGTTGCAATCTCTCATTTCCTCACTAATTCTGACTACTCACGATTAATACGATTTATATTTAGTTTTTGTCTTAACATTTGGTTTTTTTCATTTCTTACTGACAAATTAAATTTCTAAAACTGGCGTTAATTCGGATTGGGTAAAAAACTAAACCTTACTGCGTCTATCACGACTCTCCACCAATGATATCATCAACGACATCGTTAACCATCATCATCGTCATCATCATCATCATCATCCTCCGCGCCATTCTTCTCGTGCCGCAACATCACGGTAACTACTGCTCACACCACCTCCTGCCCCCGCCGCAGCCAATCCACCCGCTCCAATTACAAGCCATTCGCAGTCAATGTACAAAGATCAGCCACCCTTCCAGCCAACTCGTCATTGAAGCAGTGATTCGCGACACGCAACCTCCACCCGCTTACGCTGTCCCGACCGTATGCTCTGTACTTCGAATTTCGTTACCATATCGTAATCGTAATATTTTATCCAATTGTCGCTAACGACTTCCGCTTGAGTATTGAAAACCGAATGACGTCTCTCGAGACGGCCGTCGCTTTACCTTTAGAGATACAAAGTAAATCAAAATGTATGTTAAATAAGATTCTAACTTAAATTAATTTAAACCTGTTCATAGCAATAAACGATGTAGTTTAGACGTGAGATCTTGAATGCTTCAATATTCCCGGCTGATTGCCGAAATTCCGAGAGCTGTATGAAAAAAGTGAAATATTAATTATACTTGTCACAAGCGCGGTTTTTAATATGAAGCCAAATGCGGAAAATTCTTAATATTTATGTTAAGTTTTTAGGGTTTTTTGTTTCTTTTTCCGCATTGTATTGTTTTTTTTTTAATGTTACAGCTAACACGCTACAGATTGCAGTTGTGATGAAGGCATTTTTCTGCTTCGAGCCGACGTTTTCCTTAGTATAAAATAATCGGTTTACATGATGAATATTGAGTTAATTGATTAAAACTATCGATGGTTGCATTTAAAATGAGTAAAAATAGTTCTACGTTATATTTTTTGCTACCTTTCATTGAACTGAATTACAATTTTTGTGTTATTTATTAATTTCGTTTACCTTTTTAACCTAAAATCACGCGGCAACTTGTGTAATTATCAAATAATTTGCCAACCATGAGAAAAAACGGAAACATTGAACTTGAAAAATTGAAAACTTCTCTTTTAAATTTTAATTCAAACTTTCGGCGATTTTGAATGTTCCTCAAAAACTTGAAATTTGAAACGTTTTCGATTGAGACGAAACTCGTGTTCGAACACGAAGCCGCCAACGACTCGGTGACGTGATTTCATTTTCGTGTGAAATTCTAACCTCAAAAACGGATATCATTTGAACTCGACAAACTGAATTTTTCAATTTCAAATTCGCAAAAAACGTTCATCTTCATTATTTTTACAATTAAAAGTTCGTAACTATTTTAATAATCATTATTTACTGAAACGCCATCCCTCACCGTAATCAATCAATCAATCATCTTAACTTGAAGAATTTTCCAATTCGTCAACAATACTCGTACATCAATATTTTCCATTTGTTCGAATTCTTATCGAAAGCAACGGCAAGTGAAGAATTCACTCGAAATCAGTCGTGGAGTGAATTTTCGTTCCATTTTTAAGCAAATCGCTGCAAATAATTAGCCATGTAAATACTATCAAATGATAAGCCATCATTTATTAGTTTATTTATTATTTATCGCGCAAAACCATCTCATCAATGAAAATCCGTTTCCCCCAATCAGTTTGTCACAACTGCAATCAATTATTATTTTTAGCTACTCTTGAATTCCATACATTGTTAGAATAATTTAAACACACACGCGCGCACACCAACAGGAAGAGAGTTCTTCAGGTGTGCAACAACAACAACAACAAGAACAAAAACAAAAGCAATTCCATAGCCAAACACAATTATGTATGAATATTAGCGAGCGTTTAAATATTATTAAGTATTAAATAACCGAATAACGAACAGCCTTTGCAGCGATATCGAAGATTTTCCAAGATTTTATAATGTTTTCGTTTTAAAATTAAATACGACGCTGAATGCTTAATTAATTTGGACGTCTTTGAACGTGATATCGTACGTTCGCGCTGCCACTCAAGCGATTTTGAGCGGATCAAATTGTTGTTTGTTCTTTTTATGTAACAAATTTTTCAACGATCTATTTTTTGCTGAACAAACAAAAGCCTTTTGTTGCTGTATTTGTAGTTTGTCATGTGTTATTTAATGTTGTTGTCTTACTGCTGAATTTAATTTGGTTTTTTCTTTTAATTACATTTGGTTTTTCGTTTTGTTTCTTTTCCGTAGTTCTTAATTATAATTTAATTTAAATAAACATTAACAAAAATTATGTTGTATTAATAATAAAATTCACTGTAAGGAATAATAACGGTTTTTGGTTGTATTATTTTAAGACTACGAATGAAAACAACTATTTTAGTCGAAAATAACTACGTGAGGTGAAAATAAATTAGGTGAAAATAACCATTATTGAGGTGAAAATAAAAAATTGCTGTTCGTTGTTTCCTCCTCAGAATGGCAGAGAAGGAAAACCCGAAGCATTTCGAAAAGTTCCAAGCTGAAGTCAGTGAATGACAAGAGCTGAGCAGCAGAACTGATTGATGAGACTGACTGATTTCGTTCTTCTAGATTTCGTTTCGGATTTGAATGCAAATCCATTGAATTTCAAGGGTTCAGAATGAAATCTGAAGCCTGAATTCTGAAGTCGCAGCGATGAGTGACTGTGGAGAAGCCGGTGGGACTTCTAACTGATAATTTAAAATAGAATTCTAGAATATAATGATTTCGTTATGCGGCGGAATCATTTGTTTTCAGTCTTATTTCGGAGTTTGTGTTTTAAATCGGTTGTTCTTCATCATTTCTTACGCAATTCTTAAGTTCTTTTTCTTGTTCTTTCGTTTATTGCTTGCTTTTCTATATATTTTGTCGCAAAGCGCTTGTTTTTCTATCATTTACCGTCTCGATGTGTCCAATAGAAGCTCTAAATGTGTCTAAAAGAATCTTTAAGTGTGTCTATATAGAAGTTTTAATTAGTTATAATATAGAAAACAGCACTTGATTGCTTTCCTATTCGTATTTGCGTAGTTTAAACAGGGAAAATGATATTGTTATTGCTGTAAGTTTTCAGTTTTATTTCTAATTGTAACTTTTGATCGTCTTATTGAAGAAAATCTCGCAAAGCTCTGCTTGGCCCCCGCCAAATCGTAACCGTGCTGAATTCTAAGAATCCCCCGGCAAGCTTAACATGAAATGCGAATCTAATAAATGTGAAACCGATAGCAATAAATTGTACCCTCGAAACGTGAAAGAGTCGCACGTAGTAACTTTTTATTTCATTTTACAGTCGCGCAAACAACGTCAACGTCCACCTTAACCAACCAACTAATTAAAAAAACTTACAGTAAGCGGCGGCGACTCACGAATCGGCTGCTCAACAGCTTCATTAAGCGTCTGCGCGCCGCCAGAGGCATCAAGTGAATCCGAGAGCGGAGAGCGAAGAGAGCGTACTTAATGTATGAGAGAACCACTTCCAAGTATTTCAAACACAGAGCAATAATATTTATTTATTAACGTTTTAAGCTAAGAGACTCTTTATTACTTACACACTTTTTATTTTAAGCTCCAACTTGCGTAAGTTAAGACATTCCTAAAATTTATTCAACGTACGTTGAATTGTTTCTGCGTTGAATTCTCTAAAGTATTCTGAGGGGATTTCTTGCTGAGGGGATTTCTTGATGCCAACTCCTTCACGATTTCCTAGTGAATACTTGAGGGAATTCAAGCCACTTTAATTTCTTACTGAATTTAAGAACTCCAAGCATATCTGAAACGTGCCTTGTGTGTCATTATTAAGAGAGAGAAAACTTCGAAAGGTTCTCGAGGTTTTTTAGATTTTTTAGTGTTGTGCTGTTAATTTTAAATAACGCAAAATGTAGAGCTATTTGAATTCTGAATTAATGAAACCCCTTGAAGACGTCGCTTCAAGAAGTCCCAGATTCCGAGAAGTCTAAGTCACTGTAATTCTAGAAACCCTCGAATTGTGATCTTTGTTAACCACGCTTTCAGTAACGAAATTACTTAATGACGAAACTCAATAGTAAACCGCGATGAAAACGTGACGATTCATGTTCGATGTAAGTAGGATCGTATATAGTATACGTTGTACATACACACAAGCAGTTGTACATACATACAAACAAAGTAATTGAACTCAAAGCGAACCGTAAAGTTGTTGATTTAATTTTAAAAATAGTTATTTAGCGATTCGCGGTTGTAACATTAACACTTGCGATTGAATATACTCGTAGTTATATATATCTGGAATCTACATATACACACACATATATATATATATATGCATATATACGATATATATTACGATTTACATAGCTATAGAAAATTCATTAGACACTCATAATCTCTGCCTTCACTTCGCAACAACGAAAACTAGTTGAACGATTTTGTTAAGCAAGTTAATGCAAATTTTCAATAAAATCTTAACTAATTTGCTATTGATGAATTGTGTTTCATTTCTGGTTGTTCTGATGTTCTGCTTTCTGGCATTCATTCGGAGAACAATAAAAAGAATGACGAAGAACGATGAGGTGAGAGGAGGAGGAGGAGGAATGGTAAGGTGAAGCGACGGATGATCATTTTGAACGTGGAATGATGAGCTAAAACTAGAACTGATGAGGTAAATGTGGGGTATTAAAAAAGTTATTGAAGTTATTTGGCAGTCTTTTGAATTATCACACAGAGATTACTGATCTTCGTTTTTGAATTCATTTCATTTTAAACATTTCACTTTGAATTCTAAGTTTCAAGGTTTGAATGTTCATAAATAGAAAAACAATTACATAAAGAGGAAACGACGGATGAGAAGGTGAAAAGGAAGAAGAAAAGATAGAAGTAGAAGCAAAAAGAAGAATGAGAAACTAAAACGAGGAATGATGAGGCAAAAAGAAGAATGAGAAGGTGAAGCGATGAATGGCAAAGTGAAAAAGAAGAATGAGAAACTAAAACGAGGAATGATGAGACAAAAAGAAAAATGAGAAGGTGAAGCGATGAATGATAGAGTGAAAAAGGAGAATGAGAAGGTGTAAACGAGGAAGAAACGAGGAATGATGAGGCAAAAAGAAGAATGAGAAGGTGAAGCGATGAATGGCAAAGTGAAAAAGAAGAATGAGAAACTAAAACGAGGAATGATGAGGCAAAAAAGATAGATAACGTGAAGAGAAGGTGAAAATGAGGAATGAAAGTGAGGTGAAGTGAAGTTAATGTGAAATAACGAAATCTCTCCCTTCTGCAGAGGTGACAATTTCAACACGCAATCATTTGCAACCGAATCGCTTTCGTTCGAAACTCACTTCAGACCTGAACTTGAAATAATATTCTGTTAAATCTAATTTGTGGTGTGGCTACAATTTTTTTATACGACTTTTTAAAACGTTTCTCACATTAAGATTTTTCATCACTGCTTCGTTGCCTTGCACTCGAAAAAGGGAATCGAGAATCCAAGCCGCTTCTTGCATCACTAAACGAAAAGAAAAGGGAAAAAAAGAAAAAAAAAGGAAAGAAGAAGGAAACACAATAAATTCGCTTTTATTTTTAAGCATTTCGATGACACATCAGCCTCCTCAGCGAACCGAATGTGAAGCGAATTTCAACCAATCTAAAAATCTTAAAATGCTCGTAAATCTAAGCAAATAAAAGCCGACACTTCAGAGGACGATAAATAAAATTGCCACCATAAATATAAAAAAGAGGATTTTCAGCGTTGAAGGTGCAGCTTGTAGGGGTTTTTTGAGGTCTTCAATGCAAAATCAAACCGAGACCGAGAGAGAAAAGGCGAACTTTTAAGCTTCAACTTGCTGCGACCGATGCAAGCTTTCAATTTGCGCCGAGATCGACTGACGTGATTTCTGCGCAGATGGAGAGGCGATTTTCGTGATTTCCGAAATTATGACCGCAACACCCGCTCGGAAAGAAATTGAAATTTATCTCGCTCGTCGTTACGCACCGATTTGAGGCGGAGTGGCTTTTGTATTTCAACTGTTTATCAGTTTATTGCAGCACTTTGTGAAGCAGGTGAGTTTTTACGCGTTCGTTGGTTGATTTTAACCATTTTTTTTTCTTTTGCTTTTTCGAAAACCTGACCACAACTTGTGCGATGCGAATTAATTGGAAGTTGAAAGTAATTAAGTTATCTAGTTCAAGGTGGCGACGAAAAGTTTTCGCTGGATGCTTGAATTCAATATTTCTTGCACAATAATCAGTGCAATTTTAACACACTTTGGCGCCCGAGGCGACAGCAAGTCATCGAAATTGATGAATTTTTACATTTTTTAATAGAAAGAAACACGCAGTTTTTTTCTGATTTTTCGTTTAATATTTAAAATCGAAGAAAACTTGGAAGACAAAAGCTATTCTCAGCATTTCGCTTGCTATTCGTCGCGCGTTCCTCGTTCGAGTTGCTCGTGAAGCCCGTCCTCTCTCTCCCTCTCTCTCTCTCCCCTCCCTCTCTCTCTCACTCCCCTCTCTCTCCCTCCCTCTCTCGTGCTTATGTAAGTTACTCTGCTTTTGCTGTTGTTGTTGTTGCTCCCCTCAACGATTACTTGGCATTCAATGCGCGTTTCGCCTTAAAACTCTCGCGCGTTAAAACGCGAGCAGTTCATCACCGAGCTGCGGCCGGCTGGGCGCGCCAAAGACTTCCAAGGAATTCCGAGGAAGTCGTGCGGCCGACGAACAGGCGGCTGACGACACGGATCGCTTCGCTTTTAGCGATCCTTGGCGAGGCGGAGGTCGCGACGGGACTTCGACTCCCGCGCGCCCCCCACACAACCGCGCGACGCACGAAGCCCCCCGCCGATTCCCACCACCCTCGTCGTTCACTGAGTCATCATGAAGCTCGCGACGACGTGAATTCTGATTAAATGAAGAGACGCGCGCGATTGTGAAGCATGAACGCGAACATAACGGTTCACGTTTCCTCATTAAAATCAAACGCGCAAACGAGCTTCAAAAGTTGATGGAACCCCCTTCGATTTTTTTCATTACGAAACAAGAATTTCTTTCAGCTCGAAACTGGAAATGCAAGCAAGCAGCGGGCGGGCAGCGGCAGGTTCGCGGCTTAAGTCTTTCGTTATGTAATGCTAAAAATACAAAAAATTCCAACTAATCGAATTCTAAGCAGAAATCAACTGATTTTACAGTTATTTCGTGCACACACACACACACACGCACACACACACACACACACACACATTTCTTGCATTTGCTTTTGTGTGGCTTTGTGATGTTGAAAGAAAATCGAGGGGGGAAAACTTGCAGAAAAGCTTCTCACTTTTCACATCAAGGCAATGAAAAACACTTCCTGAGCTTCTCAAAAGCTTGTCGTCGTGTCGCTGTGTCGTCGTCGTCGTCGCTGTGTCGTCGTCGCTGTGTCGTCGTCACTGTCGTCGTCGTCGCTGTGTCGTCGTCGCTGTCGTCGCTGTGTCGTCGTCGTCGCCGCCGTTGTGTCGCCGCAGCGGCAGTTTCATTCTTTGCAGATGTCTAGCTGAAGCCAAACCCAGCTAGAAAATCTGCAACGGCAACGTCATCGCGCCGCGCCGCCGCAAGAAGTCGCCGAGCGGAAAGCAAACCGGATCACCAAGCTGGCGTGTGTGTGCGAGTGTGTGTGTGCGTGTGCCTGTGTGTGTGTATGTGTGGCGGCGCGCTGCCAGTGGGCAAGCCAAGCTTGGCGTTGTTTTCTTTGATCTGACAACCGAATCAGTCGCCAGTCGACATTAAGAAGCGCTCGCGGTCTCACACACTCAGTCTTCCGCTCCTCGCTGCCACAGTTTCAGTCCGAGTTTCAGTCTGAGTTTCAGTCTGAGTTTCAGTCTGAGTTTCAGTCTCAGTTTCAGTCCGAGTTTCAGTCTCAGTTTCAGTCTGAGTTTCCAGTGAGGAATTCAGTTTTCAATGGACTTTTGATTGAAAGTTGTAAAAGCGAGCGAAAACCAAACGCGAAGGAGTGCAGCATTGCATGCGAACGAATTTTGAGGATACCCCTGCAACAGCTTCGGCCAGCCAACTCGCTTCTAAATCGCGATTCAAAAGCGTTTATTAAAGTTTAAAAAGGAGAGAAAAATCCACATCCACACACGCAAAAATGAAGCTCTGCAACATGTGAGTATTTAGAATTCTAAAAGTTCGAAATCAATCGAATTTAATCGGATTTGAGGAAGAAACGCGCTTCGCTTAAAATTCCAAATACGCGCTGAACGCCAGGTTTGTCGCTTAAGTTGTTCGTTTCGAAGTTCTTCGTGCCGCGTCTTCAAATCCGTTTTAACTGCTGTTTTTCTGCCAGGAAATCCTCTTCATTTCGAATGATTGCTGTTACTGTTAAGTTGAATTTGGCTCCAGTTTTTTTTTTATGAATGGAATTATTTTTTTTTTTTTTTTTGATTGGAATTGTGGTGAAAATATTATTTTTCTTTCTTCACTTTTGATGCAAACGCTGAAATTTATAAATTTTAAAAATTGTTAAGGTGTTAAATTTCCAGTTGAATACTCGTGGTTTGAATGGTTTTCAGTTTTCTTCCTTCTTCTTGATTTGATTGTTTCAAGGAATCCCGCAGGAATTTGGTTCGCTTCTTAAGTCTTTCGTTTTCGCAGCTCTTGCCAGGGAAATTTGAGGTTCGCTTCTTAAGTCTTTCGCTTTGGCAGCTCTTGCCAGGCGATTTTGAGGTGCGCAAGTTTGTTGCTGCAGTCTTTTGTTTGTCCTTTGCACACAAAATTGCTTTTGCATACGAATTTAAAACCAGTCTGCAGTTGATTGCATTTTAAATTCTGCATTTAAGCAATTTTTTTGAGTAGCGAGAATTACAACGTTTCAACGTTTTATTCATTTTTTCACTTAATTTTTTTCAATTTTTTCAGTTTTATTCATTTTTTCCCTTTTTTAAATTCTACCCGTTTAGTTAAAAATTATTATTATTATTATTATTATTTGTTTACTTAACACTCCACTAGCAGCGTCTGCAGCATTTTCAAGCTGAAGTTTTCGATCTCTGGTCGGCGATCGCAGTGGATTCTATTTTTGATTTATGTTGGTCGTCAATTCCGGTTTGTTTCTTAAGTCTTTCGATTTCGCAAGTCCATTCGTACAGCGTGTACAGGTTTGTTGCTGAAGTCTTTTGCTTTCGTGCCGCTCGAGGCTGAGCATTTTTTGCATAAAATTATGACATTTTTATTGAAAGTTTTTGCAAAAATTAAAATCGTCTGAAGAACTGCGAAGACGATATTTTCAAAATTGAAACTTGAAAATTTAAATTTCCATATCGTGGCCAACATTTGCTGGCTTTAATTTGCCATTTTTTTGTTTTGTTTTTTCTTTTTTCTTCAATTGTTTTGTTTATTAAAACCATAAAAATTCTTCTACAATTTCAAGAATTAAAAGGGGAGAAATTAAAGTTAACTAATGACTTCTTTTTTTTTTTGTTTTATGTAGAAAACAAAGAATGAAACTCGAATTATTGCCTTCAAACGTCTTTAAATCATCGATTTGTTTAAATTTCATTTTAAATTATCAATTGAAATCGTGTGCACGTCATCGCAAGCATGGAAAATATCCGAAAAATCAACATTCACCAGCGAAATTAAGCGGCGTTCGAGTGCAAAGTAGGGCACCGAAATATTTTAATCGCTGCAGAAATTTAGTTTTTATCTTTGCTGGCAATTTAAATTAGTTTCACCTCTTAAATCCGCTCAAAATGCCAACTGCTAAGCACACCACGCAACAACAACAACACTAGGAACAACAACAACAACACCAACAACTAATCGTTTCCACAACTCCAACAGCAACAACAACAACAACACCACCACCAACTCTTACTGTACGCAGTTTTTTTTTTTAGTTTTTTTTGCACGAAAACCTGCAGAGTTGATGATTTTTTTTTGCTGGTCGGTGTTTTTTTTTTGCTGTAATTTTCGTTTATTTATTTCTTCTGCAAATTTTTGCCAACTCTTGACTGGAGTTTGAGGTGCGCAGGGCAACTGGCGTCGAGGGAGTTTCCCTCCCTCCCTCCCTCTCCCTCTCTCTCTCTCTCTCTCTCTCTATTTTAGCCGTGTTTAACATTCGAAGTCAATAATTCAGTGACGAATGGCTGCAACTGAATGCAGCAGCAAGCGAAAGAATGCAGCGGCAGCAGCAGCAGCGGCAGTTAAATGGAATTGAAAAGCCTTCGCATCGCAAAAGAAATTAAAATAGCAATTTACAGCCTTCGCTTGATTTCAACGGAAAGTGAAAAAATGAAATGAAATTAAAGAGAGAAAAAAATCAAAAGCCAGAAAAATGTTTCAAGGTCGCAGCCGAGTTTCTCGTACAAGATATGGCAGGAGTTGTTGTTGTTGTTGTTGCTGTTGTTGTTGCTGTTGTTGTTGTTGTTGCTGTTGTTGTTGTTGTTGCTGCTGCTGCTGCTGCTAACGTTGGCTGCGCGCTACAGCAGCCAACATCAGCATAAAATCAGCGTTTGGTGCCGTGCAGCCTTCTGTTGTTGTTGTTGCTGTTGTTGTCGTTGTTGTTGTTGCTGTTGTTGCTGTTGTTGTTGTTGTTGTTGTCCACTTTGCCTGCTAGCTGTTCGTTAGCCATTTTATTGCTGCATCGAATCTCGTTTTTATGACAAATAGTGAGATTTAAATTACAAGTTTGATGTTTGCATAAATTATCGGTTACGTTTTCAAGTTGCGCACACACACACACACACACACACACACACACACACACACACACACACACACACACACAGCAGTTGAGCATCGCTGCAGGTTAATCGGGGTTGCGGACTCCGACTTTCCAGCGCAACCGCAAATCAACGAAACAAAACAGAAACTCATTTGTTGTTGTTGTTGTTGTTGTTGTTGTTGTTCTACACTACAAACACATCTGTGGAGGAGCGAGAGACTTAAGACACAAACTTCGGCCAGCTCAACGATTCGCCGAAAATTTGATTCGCCGCTCGAAAGAAGGAAAACTACGCTGATAATTTCAGGAATTCGTAGAATTTACGAGCTGCTTGACCTCCGTTGGTGCGCGGGGTTTTTTTTTCTAATAACTAAGAATTCTTCTTCTTCGAAGCGAAGCGTTCAGTTGGCGCTGCAATTGAATGAAAATTTATTGAAAAACTTTGAATTGCAACTGAAAAGATGACAACAATTATTCGAGAACCTTTTTTATGTGCAAATGCATGCAAGACCATCGACGCCAGCTAACAAAATTGAGTACGAAATACGCGTCGACTATCAACACGACGACGACGACAACAACAACAACAACAACAACAACAACAACAACAGCAACACAACAACAACAGCAGCAGCAGCGACTTGTCTCGCTCAGAAACTCGTTCGCTTGACCTATCCGAGCAGCAGAGGCGCGGCGCGTTGACGCCGCCGCCGCAAGAATGACCAACTTGATGTTAATAAATAAGAAAATGCATTTGAATGATTTTCACGCACACACACACACACACACGTGCACAGACAAAAAGCTGCTACCAACACTACGACGGCGATATTTAGCGTGCACTCGCTCAACATAAAAATTCATTTGACAGCCCAACTAACGCGAGTTACTGACGCCGCAAGTGTAAAGATCGGCTGCGGCTGCGGCTGCGGCTGCGAAGGCAGGCAGAGTTGGCGCTGCACACTCACGTCAGTCGCAAATGATTCCCGCTAGAATTGCCGTGATGGCAGTGCGACGGCAGCAACAACAACAGCAACAACAACAACAACAACAACGCGGGAGTCACTTTATGTGGACATCTAATAAAACATAAAAATGTTGCTTTTTTTCGAGAAGCGACACCGTTAGAAGACCTCAATTCGAGGCTGAGTTGGCTGGCTCTTCACTTCGGCTTTCGTTGTGCGGCGCACGAGCGACGAAATGAGCGGCGAACGAGCGGCGAACGAGCGACGAACGAGCGACGAAGACTGCGATGAGTCGGTGGTGGCGGTGTCGGTGTCCGTGTCGGTGTCCGTGTCGGTGTCGGTGTCCGTGTCGGTGTCGGTGTCCGTGTCGGTGGCGGCATTCGATCGACTTCGGCCGAGCGAGCCGAGCAGCGTGAAACGCGACGATTCTTCGCAGTCACGTCGCGGAGGACGCAACGTGATGTGAGCGCTGATTGCTGATTAGGGTGTCGTCGTCGTTGTTGTTGTCGTCGTTGTTGTTGTTGCTGTTGTTGTTGCTGGTGTCGTTTTGTCTATGACTGCCTGCGTCGCCCGCGCCGCTCAACCGCTCGGCTGGAATCCTCTTGGCGGCGGTCAAGTTGTGTGGCCGCCGTGCTGCGCGCTGCCGGTGACTTCTGGCATTTCGGAGCGACGCGTGGCATTCAGTGGAGGCGACCGAGCCGCGCGTCGCTGCACCGGCGTTGCAGGCAGCCGCAGTTCGAATCGCTTGAGTTGGTGGCTTCAACTGCGCCTCTCGCACCTCGCGACGCCGGGATTGCCAAGAATTGAATTACCGACTACTTGAAATTGCTTGAATTTGGAAAGAGAAAGAAAAAAGAAGAAAGGATAAAAAGTTGAATTAGGATTTCTGGATTTCCTCTCAGCTGAAAATAATTGATTTTCAGATTGAAATTAGCAAAATTACGCCACCAAAAACCGAAAAACCGAAAGCCGAAAATAGCAAATCAAGTTGGCAAAAAACTAACTGGATTCTACCGTTATTTCGGTTTTAAGCCACCCGTTTTAATAGACAATAAAATCAAAATACCAGCAGCAGCAGCAGCAGCCGCAGCCACGAAGCCGCCGCGACGGAACGACGGATCGACGGATCGACGACTGCAGCAGCCGATTATATAATTGGAAGCTCGGCTCTTCTTCAACAACAACAACAACAACAACAACTACAACAACAAAATACCAATAATGCAAGCAGCCGATTAGAGGGAGAAAAAATGAAGAAATGATGAAGTAACGAGAAAACAGCAACGACAACAACAACAACAACCATCAAACTGACGAACCGGTTGAAATGTCAAAAAATGTCAGAAGTAACGAGTAAACTAATAAATAATATAAAACTACAGCAGCAGCAACAACAACAACAACAACAACAACGACACTAACTGAAAATATATTTTGTACATTTTATACGAGTGCAGGGTGTGGACTGCATTTGTGTGCGTGTGTGTGTGTGTGTGTGTGTGTGTGTGTCGTGTTGATGTTTGTATGCGTGGCTGATGATGACGCTCGTCATTAATTGCAGCGAATGAGGTGGCGAGGCTGATAATGATGATGATGATGAGGATGATGATGATGAAGAAGAAGAAAACAAGAAGAGGAAGATGATGATGATGATGATGATGATGAAGAGAATGATGGCGTTACTGATGATGATGATGGTGATGATGGTGATGATGATGGCGATAGTGATGACGATGATGAGAATGATGACGATTATGAAGATCAAGTTGATGATGTGGTTAACGAGGATCATGATAATGATGATAATAGTGAAGATAATGATGATGAGGATGATGGTGACAGTGATCATCTTGATGATGATGACGATGACGAAGAAAAAGCTGATGATGAGTAGGAAGAATATGATGATGATGATGAAGATGATGAGGGAAAGAATGAAGATGATAACAATGATGATGATGATGATGATGCTGATAGTGATGGTAATGATAATGATGAAGTTTGAGATGATGATGATGATGCTGATTGTGATGATAGTGAAGATGAAGGTGATTATAAGGATAATGAGGATAATCAGGATGATGATTATGAAGATAACGATGAGAATGATGGTGATAATGACGATGAAAATTATGATGATGGTGATGACAGTGATGATGATGATGTCGTTGCGCAGATTGTGACAAGAAAATGACTCTCAATTTTATAATAGTAACGAGAAATGAATAAAATAAAGAGAGAAACGACAGCAACGAGTGACGAGGGAGGGACTTCGTAATGATGATGAATTGATTGATTGACGACGGATTCTTGTTAGCAGCTTGATATGGAGAAAAAGTGGGAATCGCAGTTGAAAATCAACTCAATTGCGATGAACGCGATGTGAATGCCAATGATGGGCACGCCATTCAGTGGCTACAAAGTAACGCGCTGGCGACGAAACGAATTATTGAGGGCGCATCTTGAGAAATCGCGCCGTGAAGCCGAATTTCGGACAAAAGAAAGGCCAAAATTGGGAATTCGTAGCGTGCGCCGCTCATCACTTGCGCAGGCGACGCGCGTCCTCAACTGAAATACTGAAATTATGAGCCACCAAAACCGTCAAATCGTTCGCTGAGAGGCGCTCGGCTGGCAAGAACCGCAAAATTGTTGGATTTGCTAAAGCAGCCGCAGATGATGATCAACAATCGCAGATGATCAACAATCTGAACGTGGAAAAAAACTGAAGCGCAAAACTTGCGGAAACTCAAGCAACCGAAACGATTCAAGAATTCATTTCAGACGTCAAAAGAAGTCTCGCGATCACACGGCAACAACAAAGAACTCGTTGCGTGCGCGTCGCCAGTTGCAGTTTTCGCTCTAACGAGTCGTGATAACTGCGACGAACGAGTGGAAGACGTGCTGTTGTTGCTGTTGTTGTGGTTGCTGTTGTTGTTGTGGCGGTGGCTGCGCTCGCTGGCGCACCCACGACGCGGCCGGTAATTTCTTCCAGCGAGAAAAACACGCAACAAAAACAAAACTGCAGACAGAAGCGACGAATGTTTGTATTTGCAGTCGTTCGCTGGCGTTCGGCTCGCGATGCACGAGTTCGGTGTCGACGTCGACGTCGTGCTGCTGCTTCTTCCTCGCTTTTCTACTCCCCACGAAGAGTGAGAGTGTGCGTGTGGAGAGGGAGAGGGCGAGAGAGAGAGGCGGGAGAGAGAGAAGCGGGAGAGGGAGCAGAGACAATGACAACTAATATTGATTAACTGAGCCAACGCGGCGATCGCGCCGTCGACGTCCTTCGCGAGAAACGCAGCGATGCCGTGCTTGAACTTTCACTTTCAAGCTTTCGTTGTAGTTGTTGTTGTTGTTGTCTTTGTTGTAATTGTAGTCGAGCGCAGTGCAGCCGGTAGCGTTGACAGGTTACAACAACAACAGCAACGCGTTCGTTTCCTCAGTCTTCGTGTTCCGCGCTCGCGAAGCCAGCAAACGAGGCGTGAAAAACGCCAACAACTCGACCGCAGTCCCGTTTTAATTAGAATAATTAAAGATTTAATGAGTTGCCGCTGTTTTGCGGAAAAAGAGTTTCGTTTCATGCTCAAAAAAACAAGACAAAAACGAGACAAAAAAAACGTCAACGTGAAAAAATATTCAGCGAAACGATTCAAGCGCAGAAACGCAAATTGATTTGGAATTTGAGAAAATGAGATTCTGAAGATATTGAAAGCGTGATGTAAGAACTCTCGACCGCATCGCACGTTCCACGATCTGCCATAAAAATCAATAAATGATTCGTTTATTTAAAATGCAACCTTGAAAATACACGATTTCACGCCTCGACAAAAATCAGCGTATTTTATTTTATTTCTTTTTTTTAATAGTTTGGCATTCAATCGAATCTGAAATGTAAATGCGAGCTTCGGTTTGGCTTTCGTTTGTTTAGAAATGAATTTATTTTGAATCGTTTGTAAACTTCAGCCTAAACTTCCATTTATTGAACTTTATCATTCGATTATTCGATTCTTCTTTCCATTATTCATTATATTATTATTAATTCCATTCATATTCATGCTCGCGTTCATTCTGGAAATTTTGATGTCTCGTTTAGCGACTTCTAAAATTATAAAATGAAATGGGAAAAAAACGAACTCCGCACTGAAATGTGAATTCGTTCGCTCAAATGTTCGGCCACCTCAGAAATTTCACAAATTTTCGCTTTTGCAAAATTTATATTTTCGCAAAATCGATTTATCAACATTGAAAATACGTTTTCGAAATTTTAATTTATGTTCGCTTCGTGTGAAGCTACGAGTAGTTTGTTTCTTAAGTCTTTTTTGTCTTACACACACACACACGCGCATGAAACGAGTGATTTTGCGATTTTGCGATTTTGCTCAAATTTCTCCACACCGAAGAAGAGCAACAAAATTAACAACTAATCATAATTTTCTCTCCTCTTTCCCCCCCCCCCCCTCTCTCGCTGACTCTCTCCGACGCTCCTCTCTTCCTCGCCGATGCTCTCGCCAGCTCCCTGCTCTTCGTGGCCTGTGCGCTCATCTGCAGCCTCTCGCACACTCTGGCACAAGACGACGCCGCCGCACTCAAGCGTCCCATCGCTCTGCGGCGCCCCGTCGGCGGCCCCGTGGGCAAGCCGGCCAAGACGACCACCGCCGCGCCCCCGCCGCCCGCCTACGACGAGGACGGCGACTACCAGGAGGAGAACGCGGACGGCGAGGCCGCCGAGGAGGGCGAGGAGGCGGCCGCCTCCAGCACCACGACAACGACCACGGAGGCGCCCAAGAAGATCGGACCCGTCATCCGTCCCTTCCGCTCCAACGACGACTTCCTCAACTCGCTGAAGCGGCGTCAGATGAACGCCAAGAAGCACCTGAGTAAGTGAGGGGAAATATTGGGTGGTGGGGGGGGGGGGTAGGAGGAGGGGGAAGATGCACTGACCGCACTCTCACTTTGCTCTCACCGCCAGCCGAGAAGCCCACGCCGAAAAGCCGCCCCGCAGCCGAGAACGGCGACCAGGCTGAGGAGTCCGCGCCCGCCCCGGTCTCGCCCTCGAAGGGCTTCAAGGCGGGCAGCAGTGCTCGTAAGTACCGTTAGCGCGCTGGAATCTCTCGCGTGTGCCGCTCATTTCAAGTTTTCGTTCTCCATTTCACTTCCCACTCTCTTGTAACGAATGAAATCTCTCCTCTCTCTCTCGCAGTGAATCGCCGCAAGCCGCTGAAAGCCGCCGCCGCCGCCCCCGCCGCCGCCGACGACACCGCCGCCGAGGAGTCCGAGCAGCAGAAGGAGGAATCCAAGCTGAAGCGTCCCCAGAACGGCCGCCTGGCCCTGCGAAAACGCACTTAAATGCTGCCGCCGCCGCCGCCGCCGTCGCTGCCGCCTTCTTAGTTTCTACAGAAATTCTATAGATCGTCCCAGACCTGCTCTCGCTTGGCGTTTACGTGGGCCTTCCGTCCCCTCCAGCCGTCCCCTCCGTTTATCCGGCTCCCCCACAGATCCCCCACTCCCACTCCCCCCCCCTCTAACCATTGCCACGCCCTCTAGCTATTAAGTTACAAAGCCAAGCAATCGATTTGTAAAAATGTCTCATTTTGCGATGTAAAGTAAAACTGTAAACTTGTTTTGTATCTTTTATTGTACATACACACACACACACACACACACACAAACACACACGCGCGCACACGCAGAAACTCATTAGTTGCGCGAGGAGCGAAGTAAGAAAGCCGATTGAAACTGCGCTCACTAATGCGAAATAAAACTCAATTAAACTGACGTCGTCGTGTGCGCTCCTAAATGTCAGCGTTTGATTGCAAGTTCGAGTCGCCGAATCGCCGAATTGCCGAGCAGCCGTGTTGCCGAGTTGCCGAGCAGCCGCGTTGCCGAGCAGCCGAGCCGCCGAGTTGCCGCGCCTGCCATTTCCTTGCACGCCTGCATAATCAACCACCAGCCGAGTGACTCCCCCTGGCAACGGATTGCCATACGCCGTCAAACTGTCGGCGCCGGGTAGCCGCGCGGCTGAGTTGACACGACGGCGACCGTTATAATCGCCTCTGAGAGCGGTTTCGACGCCGAAGCAATATTCAGACTTCGGGTTTTCCTTTGTTTTCTGATTTCTGGCCGCAATTGTTTGCAGCTGTAAACGACTACATTTGTGTAAAAATGCCACTAAAACTTCTCGTAGCGTTGTGATCACCCAGTGCTAGTGTAGTCGAAAGCTCGTCTTTGCCACCGGTTGCTGTCTCCGATATCTTCGCAGAAAGTCTCACCAAAACAAAAGCTGCGAATTCCTGCTTATTGGCGAACCTCACTGAGCGGAACTCGTAAGCTCAGCGAAATCGATGCCTCTTCATCATCACTACAACAAAATCTTAATGGAATTATTTACGCCTACAGACGAGCGAAATTTAAACTGGAATTTGAATTTTACCTTGACCTTCATCACATTTTCACGCTTTTAGATTTCATACGTAGAACAAACATTTGGACTTCGATCAGCTAGGAATTCTTATTTTTCTTCCTTCTGCTTTGAGTGTAAATTGCTTGAAAAATTATCAGCCCTCTTATCTGCAACGTCATCGGCTTGCAATGGGGAAAATTTTATAAACATAATTTTTTTTTATGTAACTGTTGGCAAACGATTTCCATCTCATATCAGCGTTCTCATTTTTTCTCTTCCCAACAGAAGAGATTACATATTTCTTCATTTCTTGTTCATTATTCAGCTCAATGTTTGATTAAATTCTCCGTCCGTGTTGTTGTTATCGAATGCAATGATAATTCCTCACTGCGCTCAGTGCGTCGCCACTCATTCATTAGATCGCATTTTTGCTACTCGACTGAGGTTAGTTCAACTTTGGCTCTTCCAGTGTGAGGGCGGAGTGCTGCTTCTTTAATTTGCTGATAGCGAAAAAATAAAGAAATTCATTGTGTTTGCTCTTCTTGTTCGTTTTAACTTTAGTGTTTCATTTCATATATTAATATTAAAGGTGAGTTTTAGTGCTGCGTCAATGCATAATTTTATGTGTGTGGATTTTTAGAATGGCGGGTTGGATTTACAAGCCAAGTTAAACGTTGAGCGTCTGCTTTCCAGTGTGAAATCTGGGTTAAAACAGATGTTCGTTCAACTTCGAAGACATTGAATTGAATGTTCTTCAAATTATTAGTGGAACTAATAAAAGTTGACCTTTAGCTGACATTAATTTAGTTAAATCGAATGAAGTTATTTCAATAACAAAGATCTGATGATAACTCAGAGTGAAGATAACTCAGATTATTTATTGTTCTTGCAGTTGATAAGTTTAGTTTTGAAAACAAAGCGAAGAGAAAACAAGTTCATCGGTCGATTTTTACGTGGATAATCGAGAAGGAGAAATTGTAAGAGAGATCGTAAACAAGCAGTTTCAGTCAGAACAACATGACTGACGGTCATTTCAATATAATTGCAGGTACTTCGACATCTGAAAAAGAACTTTCAAGTATTCTCTCCCTACTCTCCAGCCTCTCTCTCTCTCTCTCTCACTCTCTCTCTCTTTCCTTCAGATTGACATCCAGAACACAAGACAATACAAAACGGTTTTCCTAAAAAAAGAGAAAACCCCTCGAATTCAGTTTTCTCTTAATTTGAAAAAGTAAATTAATTAAGGATTTCGAAATACATTGAAAACCTTAAAACTACAGAAGCCGTTTTGTTTTTAATTTTTCCTAAGTTATGAAATCCCTTCAATATTTCAGCCATGAGGGACGACTTCGGAGCGTTCAATGATTTTATATTACACGAGATATATACAGAATTTTTTAAGCACATTAATTCTAATTCATAAATTATTTCTAAAGCTCTCGACATGAGTCCACCAGCTTTGCTGAGTCAGGAGTTGCCAGATATTGAGGTATATAAAACCCGAAACACCTGAAAAAACCGCACAAAAATCTACTTTCGCAATTACGTTCCAGAATCTGCTCAGTCTAAACCCTCGTGTCAGGACCAAGTGCTCCGCTCTACCTTCCGCCGAGACCAAAATCAACAAGAAACACTGGAAACGAAACCCCGATCGTGCCTGTACTGTGAGTCGTAGCTTTCCCCTTCCCGATCTTCGTGTTTCTAAGCCACACCCAATTTTCTCAGTCCGTTCCGAAATTGAAGAACCATTTCGAAGACATCAAGCATACCAGCCTCTCGGAACGTGGTGCACTCAAGGAGGCTGCTCGCTGTCTGAAGTGCGCCGATGCCCCGTGCCAGAAGTCGTGCCCCACGCAACTGGACATCAAGAGCTTCATCACCAGCATCGCGAACAAGAATTACTATGGCGCAGCGAAGGCTATTTTCTCGGACAATCCTCTGGGTTTGACCTGCGGCATGGTCTGCCCTACCAGCGACCTCTGCGTTGGTGGTTGCAACCTACAGGCCTCCGAGGAGGGCGCCATCAATATTGGTGGCCTGCAGCATTTCGCCACCGAGGTTTTCAAGCAGATGGGTGTTCGTCAGATCGTGCCACCGGGTGTGAAGCCTCTGGCGCATGCGTGCAAGAAGATTGCTTTGCTGGGCGGTGGTCCGGCCTCTTTGTCTTGCGCCACCTTCTTGGGTCGTCTGGGGTACAAGGACATCACGATTTACGAGAGGCGTTCGTATTTGGGTGGCCTAAGTTCGTCTGAAATTCCGCAATATCGTCTTCCGCTCGATGCGGTCGAGTTTGAGATCCAGCTGGTCAAGGATCTCGGTGTGAAGTTCGAGATGAATCGCTCGCTCTCGACCAAGGATTTAACGGTGAATGTAAGCAAAACCATCTTAAGATCCGTCAACGATGGAGAGATTCTTTTATTTCTTCTCCACTGTTAGGGTCTCCTCTCATCCGGCTTCGACGCCGTCTTCTTGGGCATCGGTTTGCCTGAGCCGAAGCTCGACCCGATATTCGATGGTCTGGATGAGTCCATGGGCTTCTACACTTCGAAGAGTTTCTTACCCAAGGTAGCCGATGGCTCCAAGCCGGGTCTCTGCGCTTGCAAAAGCAGTCAGGCTCTGCCCGAGGTCTTCGGCAACGTAATAGTGCTGGGTGCTGGTGACACCGCCTTCGATTGCGCTACCTCGGCTCTGCGCTGCGGGGCCAAGCGCGTCTTCGTAGTCTTCCGCAAAGGCAGCTCTGGCATACGAGCCGTGCCGGAAGAAGTGGAACTGGCTCGTGAGGAGAAATGTGAGTTTCTACCCTTCCTCTCGCCGCGCAAAGTAATCGTGAAGGACAACAAGGTGCGTCCATGCAAATCTGAATTCGTACAGGTTGAGCGGGCATGAGTCTCTTCCAGATAACCGCCGTTGAGTTCTGTCGCACCGAACAGGACGAGAACGACGAATGGGTCGAGGATGAGGAGCAGACCACCCGCCTGAAAGCAAACTTTGTCATCTCCGCATTTGGCTCGGGGCTCTTCGAAACCGAAGTGATCGAGGCAATGGCACCGCTGGCGCTGGACAAGTGGCATCTGCCCAAAATCAACCCGAACACCCTACAAAGTACGGTTCCTCAGGTCTTCTGTGGCGGTGATTTGGCCGGAGTGGCTGAGACCACCGTCGAGTCGGTCAACGATGGGAAGATCGCTGCGTGGAGTATTCACTGCTATCTGCAGGGCCTTCCCTTGGACACCCCACCCGATCTGCCGCTCTTTTACACCGACATCGACAACGTCGATTTATCAGTGGAGATGTGCGGCCTCAAATTCGAAAATCCTTTCGGCTTGGCCTCGGCGCCGCCTGCAACCAGTTCCGCTATGATACGTCGTGCCTTCGAACAGGGTTGGGGCTTCGCAGTGACGAAGACCTTCGGTCTGGACAAGGACTTGGTGACCAATGTGTCGCCGCGCATTGTGCGCGGTACCACCTCCGGCTACAATTACGGGCCGCAACAGGGCTCATTCCTCAACATCGAGTTGATATCAGAGAAATGCGCGGAGTACTGGTGTCGCTCTATCGCTGAGCTCAAGAAAGACTTCCCCGAAAAGATCCTCATCGCCAGCATTATGTGTTCCTACAGCGAGACCGACTGGACCGAGTTGGCAAGGCAAGCAGAGGCCTGTGGTTCCGACGCTTTGGAATTGAATCTGTCATGTCCGCACGGCATGGGAGAGTCCGGCATGGGTCTCGCTTGTGGTCAGGACCCTGTGTTGGTGGAAAACATTTCCCGCTGGGTACGGAAAGCTGTGAAAATTCCGTTCTTCATCAAACTGACTCCGAACATCACTGACATCGTCTCCATCGCTATGGCTGCCAAGAAGGGCAACGCCAGTGGCGTGTCGGCCATCAACACTGTTCAGGGTCTGATGAGCCTAAACGCAGATGCCACACCCTGGCCAGCGGTGGGCGAGACTAAGAGGACCACCTACGGAGGCGTGTCTGGAAATGCCACTCGTCCCATGGCTTTGCGCGCCATTTCCTCGATTGCCGCCCGCTTGCCCGGCTTCCCAATACTTGGGATAGGGGGAATCGATTCCGGTGAGGTGGCTTTGCAATTTCTCCAGGCCGGCGCCACCGTGCTCCAGGTTGGGTCAGCCATACAGAACCAAGACTTCACTCTAATTGACGACTACTGCACCAGTCTGAAAGCTCTGCTCTATTTGAAGACTAATCCGCCCCCTCAGAACGCCCAATTCTGGGATGGACAGTCGCCTCCAACGCCCAAGCATCAGAAGGGCAAGCCGGTGCTGCACTTGACGGGTAGGACGAACACGACATTGGGCTTTTTCGGTCCATACCAGCAAGAACGCGAGAAGGAAATGTACGAAATCCGCACGGAGCGTGGTCCCATGTGGTACGCTACCAAAGACGAGTCCTCGTTTAATGGGGGAATTAGTGGTTCTCCACAAGCAGCTCCCAGAGTGGCCGATGTTATTGGCAGAGCGCTGCCGTTCATTGGCACCTACAAGAGCCTCGACAACAAGCTGCAAATGGTGGCCCTCATCGATGATGTTGGTTTCTCTATATCTTTCATATCCACACGAAATTCGATTCTAATGGCTCTACATTCTCGTTAGGACTTGTGCATCAACTGTGGCAAGTGC
The DNA here is from genome assembly GCA_922984085.1 of Sicus ferrugineus. Taxonomy (NCBI): domain Eukaryota; kingdom Metazoa; phylum Arthropoda; class Insecta; order Diptera; family Conopidae; genus Sicus; species Sicus ferrugineus. The sequence continues at coordinate 23,968,494 of OV277351.1, forward strand.
TACATGACATGTGCCGATTCCGGCTATCAGGCCATCAAATTCGATGCCGAGACCCACCTGCCACTCGTCACTGATGACTGCACCGGCTGCACTCTGTGCGTCTCGGTCTGTCCCATTATTGACTGCATCAGGTGAGCGAATTTTAAGTACCCCACACGGAACGTGGTAACCCGAAGAATTGGTTTCTGTTACAGCATGGTTCCGAAAAGTATTCCTCACGTCATCAAGCGAGGATTAGGTCAAGAGGAGAAATTCTACACGCATGCTTTGAATCCATCCCAGTAAAGAAAATCTGAAATGTTTTTAGTTTTAAAATAAGATTTTTTATAAAGGATCTTTTATTAATATACAAATGATGTGTTGCAATATAATCGGTGTATTTGTGATTTTTACTTACAAGTGTATTTTCAACTTGTTGTTATTTGCATAATTCCCGCAAGTGACCCCGCCACTGGGTACAGGGGATCGAAACTTATGACAATCCACCTCTTTGTCTGACTGGAATACCCCGCAAAATAAATGAAATGGCATTAAAACGGCACAATATTGGGTAGTGTATACGTAATAATAATAATTCTTTATTGATAATGATATCTTGCTTAATTTCACGTATGATTTATGAATGATTTATTTTAATATATATATAAATTACGACAAAATTGCCTGAAGCAATTTTAGTATGCAGGACTAAAAATACCACAAAATATTAATTAATATTTTAATAATAAACTACAAAATGATCAAAACGCTTAATTTTTATGTTAATAAAACACAATTCGTTTGAGATGCTTTACAGAGTGAAAAGTAAGCCGAAACAACAGAAAACTAAATATTCGGAGTGGGGACATTTAAACGAGGATTTGAGGTGAGAGGGAAAATATAATACACCTCATGTTTCTGACAATATTTGCACGAAATTGTTTTCTTGATTGTTTCCTTCTTTTCTCAATATATGCAATATAAAAGTGATTAATTCTTTATAGTTCTTCACATGATGTTGCTCGTTCTAAATAAAATAGCTTACAATTTAATACATATGTATATATAAATATATAAATTTAAAACATAAATGTTATAGGAATATCTATGCAGATGAATTTAAAAACGTCGCTAAAAAGCAATTAAAAAATGCGTGCACAAATTTCAATGCGTTCATACATTTCATTAAATTAAGTTCTTCTTTTTTAAAATACATAAGATTAGATTTTCACTCACTTTTCAAAAAAGCAAACGGAAGGACTCGCATTTTCAGTGTTTAATTTTGTTCGTTTTCTTTCCAGTTCCTCTTAGTAATGAAATACTTCATTTAGTTGGCATTAATGACGGGATTCATATTGCAAACATGTCGGTTTTAAGTAAAGAAGTCCGCACTGATAATCGAATGAAAAGAACAAAGTCATGCAGTCTCTTGTGTCCTGAGGCGAACTTGATTCAACGTTTTCAATATGTATGGGACACGTGTGTCCCGCAGAGTGGATGGGACGTATAAATAGGAAAACGAAGGAAATACAAGTTGCAATAGCAGGTATTTAGGAACGGTATTGAAATTGGAATTGTGAGGATTGAAACTGACCTCAGATGACAGACAGAGTGGGATGAAATTAAGAGCTGTCGAAAAAGGAAATATCAAAATCCAGTGCATGGTACTTGCCACGGACCATCTACAGTCAGGGGCCGATGTTATTTGATATAGTGGATTATAGTATTAATAATGATCAGTCGGTTGTCTACAGTGTGTTATCAGCCTTAACTTCTTAACGGTTTGGGGAGAGTGGAAAGCCAGTCAACTATTTTTCCTGTCTGTTCGTTCTTGCCATTACATTATCGTATTTTGAAGTTCTCTTCTTCTTTCATCTTCATTGTTTACTTACAAATGTATAAAAATCTACGGCTGATTCTATTTTCTTGTAACATTAGAGGGAAATTGTGCGAATTCTCGTTGCCCGCATTAATGGAATTCTTGTACAAAAATATAAAAATATTATATTTTAGTGTATATAATACTTGCATTCAGTTGTATTCGGTTCTAGACTCGGCGCACAGTTCACGCTTAGAGGCTTTGAAGGAAAACTCAAAGTTCTCCGTATGATCGGTAAGGACGACGTATTAACTGTTTCTCAATTTTCTTAGCACAAACTTCATTTTCGAAAACTCACGCTCGCGTATTAAACTTCACTTGGATCGATATTGAATGCTGCAGCTACGGATTCATATGCAGTTACTGCATATGCTACACAAATTCTTATTTCTAATGAACCCTCCTTAAAATTCCCACTGTGTTGCTAAGTCGGTTCCATCGTCCAGCAGTTTGAAGGCTCCATTTTTAGTAGCGCCCAAATATTTGCCGCTCTGTGATCTGCAAGGAAGGTTTGATTTAGTTTTCTCCGAGATACATCAACTCAGGGTCGACCAGGGGAAGTTCGGTGGAAGATGTACGTAATCGCTGGAAAAACTGGTATCTAGTACAGGACATCATGGGCAACATCCGAGTCTACAGCCCCCTCCTTCTCTTTCTCTCTCTCACGTCTTCTGAATTACTGAGTTTTCCGCAGTACATTTTTATAGCGGACCACGAAATTCTTTTTAAAAGTCCCCCCCAACCCCTCACCCGAAAACGCCCCTTCTACGGTCGACCCTTTTTCAATTCTTACCTAATGCAGATTCTAGTTGGCTCCCTCAGCTCCAAATAAAAACCATCTGTTGGCACATCTGCATCCACAGCGATGCCGTCGCCATCGATGCGCCAGTACTTGCCGCTGTGAGCTTTGAAGTGCACAAGACCCTTCTGTGCGCGCTCCACCAAAATCGTCTCATACGTAGCCTTGTTGCACTCCAGCTTTAGATTTCCAGGCGTACGATATCCGACGTATCCCTGCTCGCACTTAAGCACCAGAATTGGTCTGTAAAGAAAAGCAACGTCATAAAATCATTCGCTCGTGCGAATAATAAAGCTCGACGATCCCTCTCACCTATTGATCAAGTAGAAGTAAAACTTGGCAATATCTTCGATGGACTCAGCGGTGGCGAACAAGTGGCCCGAGCGTTTTGTGGCCAAGAACTTGCCGTTGTTGGCGCGGAACGAGAGGGAGCCGTCGCCATGCCAGACCAGCTCGAACAGGGCATCAGCGCAGCGGCGACTGCCGGTGGCCTGTATGCCGCCGCCAGTTGTCAAGCACCAGTAGCGGTCCTGCGTGGTGCGCAGTGCCCAACGGTGAGCCGACCAGTCGAACTCCAGCTGGAACGTCTCGTTCTCGCCCACCTCGTCCTGGTTGGCAGTGACGTCAACGCCCTGCTTAACGCTCACGTAGCGAGTATTCAGCTCGGCTATAAAAGAGGCCTGCGGCAAGGAGTCCTCCAGCGAGAAGAGTTCGTCACGCGTAACGGTCGATGAACGTGATTTGAGCACAGCTTTGGAGCCAATGGGCGACAGATACTGACCTTGTCTGCAGTGGAGAGGGGGAGAGAAGAGCAACAATGAGTAAAACGATTCTGGGCTACGCATGCAGATGCAGGCAGACAGACGCCACCACTCACTTGTCACGCAGGGCCAAGTGACCGCCGTGGTACTCGGCACTGAAGAGACTGTCCTCGTTGCAGACGGTCTGCAGCTTGCCGTTGGCATTCAAATACCTGCAAGTGCAGAAACCACAAGATCAGTAGTCTAGTGCGACTCCATACATGTCGACTCTTGCTCACTTATTGTTGCATGTATGCAGTGCGTAGCGGCCGCCCTCTTCGGAGCGGAATTCCAGTGTGAAGAGCGTGTCCTCGCCCCACGGGATGTTGGAGTCAACGTGAATCTCATCCTGCGACTCTGACAAGTGTGCGAACCGCTTACGCCCGATGGAGCGTAGATTGACTTGTGGTCGCGCCGCCAAGTGGACCGTCCAGAACTCGCTGGAGTTCGGGGTCTTTGCCGTGCAGACCAGTTTGTCCGGTGTGCCGCCAAGGAAGTAACCACGCGACTCGTTCCTCAGAGCCCAGCGTCCGGTGCCGTCCTCGCTGATGCTGATCTGAAACCGGCTGCCGGCGTCGCGCTCGTCGCTCTCGCACAGCACGTTTCCGAATGTGTCCACCGAAAGGTATTTGTTGAGATGAGATCGTAGATAAATAATACCTGCAACGAGGGGGAAGAATTAGAATGGGTAAATTAGGAAATAAATTGATGATCTCTAGAAGATGAAATATCGAAACTGGATTCAATTGCATTCTAGCGGTGCAGCTTAGCCAGGATGTACACTTCAGATTTGATCTTTTACAAACCGAATTCGTAATTCTATATATCAAAATCGAAAATCTCAACACTTCTATAGAGTAAAAAACAGTTCTATAAAGATTTCCCTCGTTTTAAGCGACGACTTTCTACATTTTTCGGAACACCGTTGGAGCGCGCTATCAATTGACCAATAAAAATTGGCTTGTGATAAAGTTAACAAGCAACATAAACGCGTATCGAGTGCAACTGATTATAACTGAGTCAGCGGCAAACCGTCCATAGTAAAACAGATGAAGCTTTTTATGTTCGCTTCAAGTCAGGTGGGTAGCGGCGATGTAACGAAGCTTCTCAGACCACGATGGCGCAACAGAACTGAAGACAGATTTCGTAAAGCGCTCGTAAAGAAAAGAAGTCCAATTACCGTTGAGAAAGGGGAGCGAGTGGGCAGGAAAATGGAAGATGCAATAACTGGCAATCGGGAGCAACACCTCCGCCAAATGCGATTCCAGGAAAGCAACGGAGGATAAATCAGCTATTAAAAGAGCTCAAGCTCAAGCTGCAGCTCAACAGTCAGGAAGAGCGATGAGAGTTTGCCGCAAACACCAACTGCGAAGCGGCAATTTGAGGAAATTGCGGAGCATTTTATTACAATAGAAATGAATACTTTTGAAAGCAGGTCATCTCAGAGAATTGGCTGAATTGCTCGGACCGAGTGAGGTTTCACTCGACCGGATTAATCATGAAAATGATCTAATTATAATGAATGTGAAATCTATTATTATAATAAACAGACAATGACAAATTTTCTATAGAAGTAGCAATGTTTCTACTACTCCAAACAACTCGTATCAACAACAACCTTCGGAACACACGCGAAATACATGAACTTTTTACACTTCACCCGAGTTCACTTGAGGTCTATGGAAAAAGTGGGGTCAGGTTTTTATTGCCAATAAAAGAGCATTTAATGGAAGCACCTTTTCTTCCACTCGTCTTCTTTGCACTCGAGTTAAAGATTAAAACGCGACGTACAAATTAAACAAGTTAAACTTCAGACAAATCACTGAATCACTTGATTTTGAATTTATTTTATCATTCCCCCCCCCCCCCCCAAGTATCTAAAAGAGAACAGAAAAGAACTTTTTTTAAAAGTGTACTAAATAAATGGAAATTTAATTTCAACTACAGTTTCAAATTTTTTCCAAATACCCGAAGAACTAATTATTTTTGTGTGACGTTTTTAATGGAGAGTCATCAAGAATTAGATGCGTTAATTTATACAAAAAAAATTTACATTTCCCGAAGAACGATATGGCCAATAAATCCAAATGGAACAGATAACTTTTCAAAGCAGTGGCAGTGGACGATTTGCTTAATGTTACATGTTAGGTATTCTAGTGCTTGTAGAGCACTTAATTTTATGTCTAAAATTTATGGGAAGAGACTTTTATACACAATAAACGAAATAAATAAAAGCTGGGAACGTATATAGAATAAGAGTGAAGCAGAATAACAATTAGATGACTTTATTCCCACCATTCACCGAGAAATACTGTCGGCTAATGACGAACACTAAACAACCTCTACACTGCATTCCAAAATTTATTTGTACTCGTCCTGCATTCTACATTTGTACGAACGTGGCGAACACTTTGATTTTAGGAACCGCATTACCGTTGAGAAACATTACAGGAAACATTAAAAAATCACTACAGGGACCTATAATTCTTCATGTGTTCGTTCCACGACATTATTTCTGGTCTGCATACATCTACGAGATGGGATCCCGGGTGTCCCTCATCAATTTCTGCCTCACGACAAACCGGTTTCGGAGATGTGCCATCTTCAGCGTCCGTTCCGAGCGACGCAAGCGTGCGATTTATAAGTCTCAGCTCGGAATTTTAATAAAAGTATTATTATTTCTCATTTCTAAGCTCGAACAGTTAAGTATCGAAATCTAAAGTCAAAAAGTCTGGCAGTTCCATGAGCAGAGATATTTATTTATTCTCCCCAGCCAAAATCTGTCTGCCAAAACATTTCTTTCCTTTTGTTATTCTTGTCTGCAGATCCTCGCTCTCTTCCCTCTTTTTTCTGCTTCAGCTTTTTTCCATTTCAGTAATTTCGATGCGAGAAATTGTGGAAAAGATTAAAGAATGAATACAAAGAGCTGCTGCGTCACCCGTAAATGAGCCGCAGTGAGGCGAAAGAACTTATTTATGAGTACGTTGATTACTTCGAAAGAATCACTGGAAACGTTCACCTCATTTTGCGGAGAAGTGAATAAACTGAAGAATTTAGAAAGTACAGGTGGCAAGAATACGGACAGAAATTTTCTAAAATGCACAAAATTTAAATGGCTCTAGCAACCAAAACACACACACACGAGTCACGAAATCATAAAGCACAACTGAAGAGTCTCTGACTTTACAATTTCGCGAGGCTTTAAATCTCGTTGTGGGCTGAGAAGAATTAAATTGCTTTCGGAAGAAGTTTCGTTTGCGTTTCAATTAAATTTTAAAACAAACGAAGACTTTTTAACGTTTTTCCTAAACAAATTAAGCGTGAAACACATTAAGTCACACAAATTAAAAGAGGAAACACAACGCGTTAGTGTAAAATGAAGAAAAGCGGTAAAAACACAGTCGTTGCTTGCCATTATTGGCAATATTCTTGCCGCTGAGGCTCGGAAATCTTACGGCGCTCTAGGCCAAGACATCCGTGGCCTTTCTCATCGTAAAAACAGGTTCGGAAATTAAAGAAAACTATCTGCAACGAAGAAGCAGTGAAAAGCAAGTTTTACAGCAGCCATTATAATGATGATTTCAGTAAATCATTGGAAAGCTAAGGATGTTTTCAGTTATTTTATCTGCACTTTAGTGTTCTTCGCATAATTATGCAATAGTGAAAAATACGACAACTGATTTAGATACGCTGATCTTCACTCTTCTCTCTAGCGAGCCGAGAGCCCTACATCATCAATTCGGTTTCACAACAAACCGTCGCCGGTAGCTACTGCTGCCGATTTGCGGCTCCGTTGCGAAGTTCAACAGCCGAGAAGCACTAAATTGCTTTATAATACACCGTACAACAACACGAAATTAATGGCGCCCGAATGACGTCGAAATAAACTCTTGAACTTTTTATGTTTTGCAAATCGTACGAACTCTTGACGCTTTTCATGTTTCGCAAATCATGCAAATCATGAGAAGTTCAAAAGTTTCTCCGAGCAAGCAAATATTTTAACTTGTAAAATAAATTGGATAATAATTTTTCTTTGTTAAGGTATTTTTTAAACGTCAACATTGGTTAATAAATAACTGGATTTATTGCTTTTGTGTTGCATCGCGCTTTCGTGCTGCTGAGGTGAAATGTAAATAGTTTTTTGTGATTTCTTTACCGCATTCAACTTTTCTTCCATTTGTAGAGTAAAAAAACAATACAGAGAGTAGTACGACAAAAAGCGGTGTATACAGCAAAAACCATTGATTAGATTGCAGTTTTATTAAAATCGGAGAATTTCAAATGAATTCGTAAATTTTTGCAACGATCGCAATGTCTACGGAGTAGAAAATAGAGGGGTTTTTTTAGAAACAAAGAGACGAGAGGTCAGAAATACGTACGGGAGAGATACGGAACTATCACGCAAAAAAACCCGACGAGGGGTGACAATTATCCGTGCCAATTAAACAAGGAACGATCAATCCATTCACGATATTACTTCCTTAAAGTCTAGAATTTGAGTTAAAATAAAGAACACTCTGGAAATTAAAGCTTTTTGCGACAAGGAACTCACTAATAAGTCTGTTCCGAAAGAAAAGTTTCTGTTCATTCAATTGAAATCGCCTCAAATACAGCAGATCAAAGGCCAACATTTAGAAAACCCGATCACTGCACAGGTGCAGCAGTGTATTTTTAAACAAGATTTCGATAAGCTTTACGGTGGCGACTTTAAGTGAGGGCAATAAATCTTTAGAAAAAGTAGTTCTGCATCTGACCATCTCAGTTTTGTTCTTATGTTCCGAAACGAGTTCACCTCAGCCTGCCCTAGCGAGCACCTGGACGATGTTAACAAGTTCTCTAGTCCAAGTTTACGTGCAGAAAAGTCTGCACAAGTAATAAATTCTACGCGAGGCAACAACAATCACATACCTATCCGTACATATAACGCGTCCAGTAGAAACTTCTGCTCAAGCAATCGGGAAATGTGCAGCAGATATTTGCTTTGTAAGAAGTAAAAGGATCCACGGGGAAAACTAAATATCCACGCTCATTGACAGCTCGCTATTTTGTATGCCTAAACATTATTCATTCGCTGCTACACACCTCGCAATCGATAAAAAAGCGTTCGACATGAGTTATAAATCGTTCATACAGTGAAATTTAACACTGTGCCAAGCAAAACAAGACGATATTTCGATTATTTGCTTTTTTACAGATTGTATTTTCCATGCACGGACGTACGCTACCATCTGGCCGTTTTATTATGTTCAATTTCATTTCCTGTGACAGATAAGAGACATCCTATTAAATATCTAAGGAGAGAATTCGTTGCAGATACTTATGCAGAGTGACACCATGCAAGAAGTCAGAAGAACTGCTTTGCTGTTCTGGGAGAGCAGAGGCGCATAAAGGGGATTTAGTGGCTCGTCGCTTTTTAACAGCATCGTCGTCCAGGAGCAGACAGGTCTGTGGAAAGCACAGGTCTGCACGAACAGTAGATGCAACTTTTATAAATGCCTTTTACACTGTTTAATTGATCAAGTGGACGTCCGGCCGGCACAGACTTCATTTTAACACCAACTAAATCTAAAATGCAAATTTTACTGTGTAAATTCATTGAAGGAATTTGGAATAGTAAGATACTAAAAAGTTTATGCTCTTCTGTAATGGATAAAAGAAGCTCTCAAAGATTATATGACGATAGACGGTCAAAGTTCATCGTCATATTCAAAGTTCAAGAGTTCAAAATCTGTTATCATTACCGAGCGTTGATTATAGACGACCTCTAGGCGATTTAACGGGACGAATAGGCGATTTAACGATTCAAAATTGGACGAAGAATGTTTCTAAATTAGAAGGCGGATTCTGCAGGAAATTTGGCTGCACTATGTCCACCCCGGCGAGGAAGAGCAAGCGAACTATTTGCTTTGTTATTGTCCAGCGATCACTCGATGCAGAAACTTAGAAAACTTTGGGGCATACGAACTAGATAGTCTATGTGGGATCTTTCATAGGTTAACCGGCCTAAGCATAGCCTAATCTAAAGAAGCTTGAGTTGTCATCATTCCTACGGAAACTTAAAATTCGCGTTTTCCCTACTATTCTACAGCGCTGATGTGTTGCTTCCAGAAGAAGAATGGAGTCGTGGGAATAAGATAGAGATAACATACAATGACCCATTTCAAAGCAAAGCCTGAAGTTTCAATCCTTAAAGCGCAACACTACCCCCGCAATTGATATAGATCTGGAACTTACTCTCGCCAGTGTTCGACGGCTCCAATGTCCACAACTGTTTCTTCTTCAAGCTGGAACCATTCGCATTCAGCTTGAAGCCAAATGTCTCGGCGGTCATGTACTTGTGTTGGCCGTTGATAAGGCCGATAGTCCACCAGCCTTTCTGTTGATTCTGTGAGATGATGTCGCCGTTTGTGTGATTCAGTTCGTAGCTTTGCCCGTTCATTGTACTGTTATATCTTCACTTCACTGCGATGCAATATGAGTACGAGACGCTGGACGATATTATATATGGTAAGCAAGAACAAGATTGTTGCAAAGCAATCAGTGTTGGTCGGATACGCTATTAAATGGAACTTCCGCGTTTAACTGATAGAATATTTTTACAGTTGATTGTTGACGGTATCTGCAATTAGAAAATAAATGCGTAGGTAAGCAGTTTGCTATGAGAAGTCAAGAGAGATTTAAGATTAAAAACTTGTTAATACCAAAGGTTTACAATGTTAAGAAGGTTTGGATCGCCTCATTTCATTCTGAATTGAAGAAAATATTTCTATTCAGAACACATTTAAAATGTGGCTAAGGGTTTAGTTAAATTTTAAAATACAAAGTTTAACACAAACTTCACAATAACACAATAATAAATATCTATGTGTGTGTCTCAGAAATCAGTAGTGAATACACTGACACGGCACAGAAAGGTAAATATAATCAAACACTGGGAAAGGAAGACCTAAAGGCCACGATGAAGCGCAACAGTTGAGTGCAGCGAAAAGGGCCTCTTGGGAAGGCAATACAGAAACTAAGCTGCGAAGTCATCCTCCGCCTCCGCCTCTCCTTCGCGGGAACTCTGACGCCATGCCTGTGTTTTGCATGCCAACGAGTGCATACGCAAAAGTGTTTTTCTAAATTTAGACATGTTGGAGGAAACAAATAAGGAAAATAAGTAGCAGCAGCTATAAAAATGCAGCGTTCTTTCCTACTCATTGCGCTCGTATGCAATGCATTCTCCGCATCTGCATTCAACACTGCAACAAGTTGACGATTTCAATGTCGACGGACGATGACGACGACGCATTTGGGATTCGGGCAGCCGGCTGCACTCTGTGCTGATCTGTCCGTCGTACTGGCCGTGAATCAGACTGCTGTTCTGTTGCTGCTACTCGTACTTTAAGGCGACACCGCACGCTTGACGAAGCACGTTTTGTGGAAACAGAAAACCGAGCGGAAAGATTAGCTTGCATCAAGATTGCTGCGGTGCAAGTGAATTATTTTGTGAAATTTAAGCAAGTTTAGCTTGACGAATTCTGCGGAATCGCATTCTAATTTACGAAATTAACAAAAAATTACATTTCGCTAAAAAGAAAATGAGTCAGACTGAAAAATGCGCTATAACACGGCAATAGAATTCAATCTGCGGGATCTTGAAATGAAAACCAGACAGAAATAGTTATACGAGTGACTTCAAGTTGCTCCAAAGCAGCAAGTAAACTGCTGGACATGCTTGGCTGAGTGACGAGCTCAAAGAAGGTCTTCTTAAATCGCAAAATACGAGTGTTGGTTGTGTTCGAGCTGATAGAGGAACATCGACATGAGAGATTCGTTATCGTACCGAGTACCGTGGGACTCATGCACACTTCCTTGGACGACTGGTACGACTAGCATGACCCCGAACGAACACATTCGAATTCATCCACCTGAAGAGCCTGCGTTGATGAAGACAATTCTCAAGCGCGGTTTCAGTGAACTCCATCGCGATTTCAACGAACCTGTCAATGCATCTATTTGTTGAGACTTGCAGATATAAAACCTCGAATTCCTAAATTAACGAAACTAAACGTTAGCAAAACTAAGACTTCAAAACAAAAGCCCCAAAAGCAACTCAAATCACTTTTTTCACTTTACTTCATTCTGATGGACAGAATATTCAGCCGAGAAAACACAAAACAAAAGTACCACAAAACACAGACGACTAACAAAAGGCAATTCCTGGAGTGACTTACCATGTACGGCTCAACGCGAAAGGAAGTGGAAAACCCCGAACACTCATGTGTGCAGTTCTGTAATATGAATAGGCTCACCGAGAGAAAGAAACGATCTCTAGGTGTGGATTTGCATATTAACAGGCCTGAGAAGCACAGCTCGTCGGACTTTAAAAGGTAACCAGCTACCTTTTCAGCATGGGCAAATAGATGGAAGTATGGTTGAGTTGGAATAGGGCGTTGCCACATTGAAACGAAAGCAAAAGTGAATGGGATTTGTGAGGGGTTAACATGATTTCCATTAACACTTGGATTTCATCAATCAGCCAGAAGAATTGAAAATACTCAACTATAATACGGAGAGGAAGACACAGGTAATCTGTAGAGTTGTGAAATTTCAAGAAACCCACAGCTGCAAATCGTTTGCGAAAAGCTGTCTAATTATATATCGTACTTTACAGTTAGGCTGAACGCTATCAAACCAAATCAAATTAAACAGTCAAGTGTTATTAAATCTTTCGTAGCGTACGAGGAGGAGCGAATTTATTAATTACAAAAAGCCGTTATCGTTCTCGCCGATACTTTTTCCATTTCTCCACAAATGCCTGCGAACGTGCCACGAACCTGTGGAACGTGGAGTGGAGTTGGTCTTTTCTATAGCTTTTTCTTCAACTGCAATTAAAGAATATCATCATTAAACAGCGTTCCGCAGAAAGTGAAAAGAATTCATGGACAACTACGACGAGTTGGAAGGAGTAGAAATCGTATGGTGAAGCAGACAACCGGTGTGAAACCATAACCGTTGGAGGGAATTCTACTGAAAACGTTAAAAATCCATTTGATAGTAATGAGAAAATTACTGCAGCATAAACTGTATGATTTCAATATAAGCTGGTATCTGCAAGTTGTAGATACTTCACGAGAGAGAGAGGGAGGGTAAGACGGAAAAACGCTAACGGAGGGACGAGTTTTTTTAGTTCTGTGTACACCTGGCATTGCTATAGAATTTGTCGGTGACGGAGCCACTTTAATTTCACTCCAACTCATCGTTATTTTGTTCTGTCCTCGTAAAACAGAAACAGAAGAGTGAATGCGATCGAACTGACATTCGCTCGGAAAGTATTTCAGAACTTCTTCAGCAGAACACTAAGTCAACAATGGGGGCTTCTTTAATTTCGTGAACTCACAGAAAAACGATATTAGAGAAGAAAACAGACGTAATAAACAAGAAGGGAAGTTATAGCCGGTGTAGCCCGTGTACGAGATACTCTACACATACTCAAGGGACGACCGGTGACGCCTTATGACGCTCACATGTTCACAACCGTAAAGTGGGCGTGTCCTCTATTGTACGGAACTCATTTCGTATCCTCTATTGGGTTGAGCTTCTTTTCGGTACAACATTCAACGGAAATGCAGCACCGAACTACCAAGTTTGGACGCTATATCACAATCCGATGAATATTTATGACGTTCAGAAGGTTACGGAATGATAAAGAAAAAGGTGAACGTGTCCACTTCCGATTCGATCAACGTTTCGCCTTGACATACAACATCTTATTGCCGAATTCGATTGCTTTAGCTCAGTCGGATGACTTCTTATTACGTTTTATTTTTGAATGCAACAATAATAAATAAACATTCGTTCAAATTGTCAGCATCTCGTCATCTTGAGTTTTTTTTTGCCTTGGCAGTGGAAACCTAATGAGATATTTTATCAGAACGACATCCTCAGAAATCTTATCGAAGATGGAAGAAACAGTCTTGTCAGCATTCGTCAATTTATAAAAAACACACAAAAATGCCGCAATCATAAAAGCTGTCCTGCTGAAAATAACAAGGCAACATTCAAAAGAAGTCAATTAGACTAACATCATCACACTTAAATCAACGAAACACAAGTAGAAATCAAAATCTTAGTTTCTGTACAAAAATGTTCTTGATGAATGATTGATAAGAATCGAAACTGATACCGAAATTGAATTAAAACGAAGAGATTTGGAATTTGTTATTAAATGTTCAGCTTTTTTCAAATGGGGCTCGAGAATGTACTCGAAGTTAATTTAAAAACTTGCTAATATGAGTGAAAATTAATATTGTACTGAATAGATTCATACAAATATTAACTTAACATGGCACTCAACTTAAATGTGCCGGGAATTTGTGGCTCAATCACACCCATGATGATCACAAGTCAAGCGTGGATCAACTTCTATCTAAGGTCAGAGATCGAAATGGACCTGTCGGTGGGGAGTAAGAAGCAGAAGTGGTGCACAAAAACTTCCAAGAGGCACACGTACGGAACTGAAATCTGACTTCGAACAAAATAAATCACGGCAAGAAAGACACGAACACAGCTGATCTGATAACACGGTACGGTGAAAAACACTATAAATTCAATGATACACCCACTGGGAGTTTATTAGTAGGATAAACCAAATTGCTGCAGTTTTTACAAGCATTAATGGCCTCTGGCCTAATTGGTGTCGGGTAGTTTTATCGACTTTCGGTCGTGTTTATTATTAAACTCTTCTGGTATTTTTAACCTATTCGGATTCAATGCCATTGCAATCGGAAGAAATAATTGTGAAAGTTGTAGGAAGCTGCAGTTCTGCAGAGTTGTCCACGCCCTGCAGAAGTGCAGGAATATCATGACGACCAAATTCTTCGCTTGGAGGGCGAAACACGATCAATCCTTCACTATAAATACTGAAACCACCAGACTTTAGTACAAAATGCGGTTCAATAGAAAAGTTCTGAAGTTGGCTAACTTCAATTTTTGTCTGATGATACAAATTTAAAAGTGCAGTAAACTAAAAACAAAACCTCCAATCTGTGAGTTTAAATGAACTGCGAGTAAAGCTGAAAATACGAATTACCGATATAAATATCTTTAAAATCTGTGCTGCAACCTACACTTAAATCTCGGTGAAATCCGAAGACGTCAATCCGTGACAGCGCCTGACTGAGTATTCATCGAAACTGATTTCAGGACCGCTTTTAGCACGAGTAAAAAACAGAAATGTTTACAAATATTTCATTTAATGAGTGGCTGAAAACAGAAAGCCTCGCAGCGTGGCGTAGCCAATGTTCCTCATCCATGCCGATGGGGAAAAGTCAAGCCGTGCCGAATCGCAGAACCACGACCACAAGCAGAGTTGGAGAAAAGTAGGCAGCGTGCACTAATGAAGAAAAGGCCGTGCGATGCACGCTCTGCCCGTGTGCTGGAGGGGCACGGAGTGGCTCGTAAAAGCTGAGCCGAACGTTCTAAAAATAAGCGGAACGTGAAATAATAGAAGCACGACTGTGGCTCAAACCACCGGGTTGGAGTAGATTGCGGTAGAGTATGCTGGCTGCCCCACACCACTCCTTGAGCGAGGCTACTTCTTCAGCAACCGCGATGCGACAGAATAGAAAGGCACGAAAATCCGACATACACTCGTTGCACGGCTGCAGCATAGAGGCGCACACAGTGCGGAACACCGAGCAAATGAAAAGATTGAGATTCGAAGCCACAAGGAAGGAAGAACTACAACGACCGGTACTCGGATGGCGTGCACCATTCAGCTGTTTGGCTGGCTGAACATGATCGATGATGCGATCGTGTACAGAGCGCAGCAGTTTAGGAAAATCCGTGGAAAGTCTACCGGAACGAAGGCCAGTGCGGGGTTGCTGGATTGCTGGATTGCAGTCACTGTTCAGTAGACAGTCCCGTGTTTGCTGTTTCGCAAACTGACTGCACTCTCTGCGGCCAAATTGCCGCAAATAGTTTCTCTAATCAATCGCCAGTAGTAACTCATTAAACTAGCGCACAACTAGCGCAACCCAGTTCCAGATTATGACACGAGGCGGCGGCTGTTCAACATCAGAGCGAGCGTTTAAAGTCACATCGCAAGCAAATGCTTAGAAAACTGCGACTCCAGCTGAGACTTTTATTAATTAGGTAGCTGTTTTCAGAGCTTCGCGAGACGCCTCTAAATACTTGCTGTGCCAGTTCAATATTTCTCTACAGCAAAAACACGGCTTAATAACGATTTATATTAGTTATTTGGAAAAAACCAACGCCTGAACAACTCAATTAGCAAAACTGTTGCTGCCACGCTGCTCTGTGGTCGCCCGGCTGTGTATAGACGCGTCTGATTTAATTCAGCCAACTATGCGATTCGTATTAAGTTGTCAACGTCAAGATTTTCGCAAGTTGCTGGCTTTTTGCTGCGGTGACATCCATTAATTTCTCTTAGAGGTGAGTTAGTAATTTGTGGAGTGAATGGCGGATTTGTTACAAGTGGTTATTTTACAACTTTTATTTACAACTAATTTGCAACTTTTTTCCAGCAATATATATTCTATATTATGAATGGAATCCTTTGTGAAGAATGCACAGTTCTTTAAATTATAAAAACGCATAAATTTTCATATAACTGACACTATCTAGTGAGACCTCACAATTATTGAGCCAGAAGGAGACGCGCACGGCTTTTAAATTGTTACTGCTGAGGTCGTTACTGTTTTTGCGGCTGTAATTTTTAACACGCATTCAATGTATTAAAAAATTCGGGTCGGAGACCATAAAAGCAATTTCAATCAGTTGCTTTCGAAGGCATATAATATGCAAGAAATTTTGCAACAAAACCATATTTGAACCTGATTTAACCTCACTTTGTTAGGGATTTCTCTCGGCTTTTACTTTCTGCAACAATGATGCACGCATAAAGCTGAGCAATAGAAAAACGTGAAGAAAATCTTGTTAAATATCTCGTTCACAACCTTTTCAAGCGCCAAGTGCAATTAAGTCGTGAGAATCAGAAATTTGATTGAATCACAGAAAATACAAGAGGTAGCAAATTAATTAAATTGGACTTCTACGTAGCAAAAGAAAGTCGGCCACCGCTAGAATGATAGCATGCTGGCCGCAAAACGATGAACTGAATTCGCTTTATATTATTGTGATTATTTGCATAATAAACAAAATGCCAATGAAAGATACCAACGCTGTGTGGATGAATAGAAACGGTGAAGAGAAAAAACTGCCGATATTCAGTTTGGAGAACTCGAATGAAAGCAAAGAAGATTTGATTGATAATTAAATGGCTTTCATCTTAAAAATACTACTGAGTCTTTTGTTAAATTTCTGCTCCAAACATTGTGAATACCGAATCTTATGGATTTCGCTAAGAATGCGAAACACAGAGCTCTTAATAGCTCTATTATTGTAACGGTACATGAATTCATAATCCCATTTTTACATAAACGTTTTCATAAATTCTTTCATTCCTTTCTTAGAATTAGATTTGTGCTTTCTAGTAAGCGAAAAGTATTTTACAGGTATTTATGAATTTAGCTCAGTGTGATTTTTCAATTTGATTAAACGACTTCATGTTAACCAATTTTTCTTATGCTTTATCTGACGCTTATTCAGAACATCGGAGAAACTTTATCTCCGACAAATGCTGTTGTTATTGGTCCTCTTTAGCGCATCGTTTTTGTTTTGGCTTTAATTTTTTGTAAATACTTCCGTCTCGATCTGTTTATTCTCCAAGCGAGGTCGAAAAAAGGTCAACAGAATCTTGCCCCGTGCTCCTCGATACATTCTCAACTTTACAATATCCAATAGTATTCATTAAAAACAGTTAAGAACTTTACTTAGTAAGTCTAAAAATATTCTGTTGTGCCATTCTTGCTTTTGATTTTGTATCGTATTGAACTCTTATATTGTTCTCTGGGAATCAGTCTCGCTCTTTGGTTCATTCCCCAAAACAGCTTCGAAAATCCGAATATATACTTTCGTTATATCTGAATAACAAGCAATTGAAATGGAAAGCAATCTTGTTCCTCCACAAAGCAATATCGATTAACAATGCCGGCTGTTAGGAGTTTCGCTTATCACTTCTTGCTCTTTCGGTTCAAAGCACCGCCACCCGTAGACAGCTAAGTAGAGTTTTTTTATCTCAAACCACTAGAAATAATTCACTCATCGAAATGCACAAGAATCTTGTTCCTTCTCTAAACAATCTCAATTAATTCTAGTAATATCGATTAACAGCAATTAAAAGTTTTGCTAATCTTGCCTAGCAAGCATTTAAGTGGAACCAACCTTCATTATTTCTGCAAATATATGTGTGATGTTGTGCAATATATGTGTCTTCACTCATCTTGTGCTGGTGCTGCCCCGTCTTGAGAATGCAGAGTCAACTGCAAATCTGTTTATACAACTTTCAAGCAAGCTAACCCGAACAATCAAGTGCAATCTCAAGTGGATCAGCAGCTGGATTGTAGCACGAGATGTATGCAATTTCGCGGAGTTGTACATAAATATGTGACAACGTCGCTCTCAGTGATGCCAACGAAGACGACGACGATGAGGATGGTGATGTTGACGACGGACTCAAAGCGGCTGCAGATACTGTTGTTGCCTTGGAGTTTAAGCCGAAAGACGCATGCTTTCTTTTGGGCTTGCAAGTCGATATTTTCCAGTTTAGCTTGCTACCAGTGCAGCCGTGGTAAGATGAAAACAAGGCATTAAGCATTTATCAGGCAGCCATTTGGCCTCTCGTCGCGAAACACATTTGACGATTTGTGTGCGCTTCTGCAGGCGATCAATCTGCGATCTTGACGTGCTCGTCGTGTGCCAAGCTGCATTCTGATGCAATTACATGATACATTGAATTAGTATTCAAATGTTTTCTTGAAGTGTGAGTCATTACAATAATGACGACTACATTGATATTGTAATGGAATAGCGTGGAGAAGTGATGACGGGTAAAAGGAGTCAACGAAGTGTGAAATACGAGAAATTATCGCACGATACATGCGATATATAGTTTGTATAATAAACTTCTGAATGTTTCTTAATTTGGAGTTTGATATTCTTTGTACGCTGTGTAGGAATGCGTAAAAAGGATAGTTTTACTTCCTTCAAGGCCCACTGTTGTGCTTCTCTGCTTCCCGCTCTTAGCGTTTCCTTTCGACTTCCTGGTGTTTTCATCGCATTCCTTCTAAACATTCCGTCATCGACAGTCTGCTGGTAGACGTATTACAAGTTTCTTAACCGCACCCAACGGAAATGTGCCGTTTCCAGAGACTGCGTACGGTGTTTTCTTGTTGTTATTGATTACAGCGTGTGCCTGATGCCAGATCTCAATTACTTGTCTATCACAGCAGGAGCAACGAAGTACTTCGAGTTTGAGCAATCCGGTCCGATAAGCCTGTTCAATCTTTGATTCCTTATACGGAAATACTTCTGGCGACTCAGACAGACTTCCTTATTCATCAGCAATAGCAGCTTGATAACAAAGGAAAAATCTCTGTTCTCTTCGGTGTTTCTTCTCTGCATTATGTTTCCGAGTTTTTGTTTTTATCCAAATGCGAAGGAAGTCCAAAAATATTCCATTATCGGCTACAGTTTGAGTCATGTGTGGCATCCTGCACTTTCAACATGTAAATTATATACAAGATGCATGTTTCCGTGTTGAGTGAGTGAGTGAGTTTTTAATGCTGCGTGGTTTTCCTTTTATTTGAGGAAAAACCCTCTCTTCTCTGGTGCTGATTGCGAGCATATGTACGAGCAACTTATCACATGGGAGCTATCGGTGATAATTTTCCACGTTTTCTCATATTTAAAGATTTACTGGAACATGCTGGAGAACATAAGGAGAAGAAGTTGACAATCGAAAATAACACATTTATCGGGTGTGAGTTGGAAAGTAAAAGTAGCAACAGCTCTTCCATCTTAAGAAACTCGGTTGGAAATAATAATCCTCTGTGGCAGTTGGAAGAAACTAAATCCTCGGAGGAATCGGTTTATCTTGCACTCACTTTTGTTGCAGTTTATCTATTTGTAGTTTTTAACTTGTTTATGTATTTAAATTTCTCAAGTTAATTTCTCCGCAAAGCCTAACAATTGTCACTTGGAACGAGTTTCCCTAGCTGAAACACCCCTAATCAATTGCTCTTTTCAGTTTCCCAAATTATTTAGTCCAATATATTTCAGTTCTTGAACATTTTATTTTACAAATGCACTGAGCTATAGACGTGTCTGTATTAACTGGTTCGTACGATGTTTGCTGCCTAATTATCCAACATCCTTAACACCCGTCATGTAGGGACAGGTCAAGGAACTCGGTACGGAATCACCTTGAAATACTCTTGCTATTGTTTCTTTAAACCTCTACCGATCTGAGGGAATTTCTTCTCTTTTCCTGATTGTTACTTGCGCACAACTTAAGAGTGGGCAAACGAATCAATTAAATTCCTTCTTTTTTACGGAATGAACAAATGTTTCCCTAGCATTTCAAAAAGCATGGCTAGCCAATTCTTTTTTATGGGCATCATTAAGTATCTTGTAGATGTTTATTGTTGCTAATGGAGTTTGTATACTTTGCAAAAACCTTGTTTTGTCTGTGATTTGTTTAGAAGACCTTTGTGGATGTATTTTGTTTGCAAATGCACTGTAACGCTTGAAAAAAGGGGATTCTTTAATAAAGGTTTGAGTACAATTAAACTATTAATATGATGATAGGTGAAATACTCGTGTGGTAATGAAATATATGAATTACATAGAAGTGTGTAGGCTTATTTCGAAACCCTTCAACCAGGAAACTTTCCTCAACGTGTTAATATCCAAAACAAAGAGTCTAATCCGGAGTTTCGAGGGTAAGAAGTTTTCTCTCGAGAAAGCGTAGAAATTTGAATGGAAAAACAATTTTTCCATCGCACCAAATGTTAAAAGAAAATACGTCATTTTCCTATATACTCGCATAATTGTGGAGTATTGTTATCTGTTGCGTATGACGTTATATCTGGAAACTAAAGACGCGAGAGTATGAATGGATTTGATATAAAGCACAGAGTGAAATACCGAATAACACTCTGGAACAAGATTGTTATCGATAGACAGATATTAAGATAGATATTAAACTTCCATTGGAAAACAAAACCAATTTCTTTTCGAGGCATTCGTAGTCAGAAGAGGGTGGAGAGGCTTCATTACCCATCATTTAACACTCTGTTCTGAAATCTCTATAACTATTGATATATAAAAAGCAGTGCCCGGCGAAATAAGGGTGTGTTGTAAAATTGCACGGGACGCTGCAGTGTCCTTAATTATGTTGGTATACAAAAACGGAGCCTTCTGCAAGGGGTGGGTGTGAAACAGGCAAGTATTTGTGAATTTAAAACCCCTGGATGACTAATAATGCGACGAAAGTAAGAATTGCAAAAGTGGAAACAGCAGAAACGTGCAACTACAAACACCGAAGAAATGAAGCGGTAACAAGCAGAAGCGGGCAGACAACGTTAGGACCAGAAGGGCACGATGAATGGATGAATCGCGCGGACCAGACATGTGCGCAGACAGAGAAGAAAATTAAATGAAACGAATAATGCTGGGCGCCAACGCCACTGCATCTCTCACACCGTCTCGCAGAACTACAAAATACACGCGAACTTATGGTGTCTGCAACAAACGCGCTCCTGCTGAGTGAGATCGCAAGCAAAGCAGACAAAAGACCGGGTCGCGCAACCCATGCAGTGTTTGGGGAATTGTGAAGAATTCGTGAAAGGAAGCCGCATAAACTTGAAGACAAACTACACAAGAGAGAACACAAATGTACTGAATGCATGAATTTGGGAATTCGATTGGAACAAAAAATCACCAAAATTCAATTCTTCGTTCCAACTGAATGTGCAGCAGTGGAGTTCAATAAACTTGGATTTAAAGAAATCACAAGAAGCTGCCTTAACTACTCGAAAGCCATTAGTTTTACAACTCAGTCCGACTTCCGGTATTTAACTGTTCAACGGAAGCCCTCACGTCGAGGCGAGAAGCGTGCATTTAGCACGATGACTGATTTATATGTCGTCGAAGCGCTGACGACAACCGAGTCATAAGCAAACAAAACAAAGGACTCCACCGAAGTACAAGAAGAAACAGAAGAACGCTTGAAATCTATAAATGTTCCCTTTAGTATTTCTTTCTTTGTGGTTTTGTGTTGTCCTCCGTGGCTACGCCTCCACAACAGACGGCCACGAAGCACCCGCACACAAGGATTCAAAGGGATGAAGGGACTGTAGGTGGCCAAGTCATGGGCCTCAGCAGCGGGATTCGAGGGACAACAGGTCGAGAGCGTAGAAATGTCTTCACTTTGAATCTTGAACTCTGACTCACAAACTACAATTAAGTTTTTTGTAAAGAACCAATAAAGTTACAGAAGAGCTCGACGACATTTTTCATACAGATGCTGATGGTACAGCGTGTTGCATGCAGAGTGATAGAGCACCGCAATACCTATGGCTTCAATATCAATGTATGCTCTGCGGTTTCGGCTGGGTTAGCAGTCAGTTATTGAGATTTTAGTGCATTTTGCACTATCTCCCGATCTGTAATTTCGTTATTATGGCTGGATAAAAGAAGGACATACGATTCGTGAGTTTGCCCGA
Source organism: Sicus ferrugineus (assembly GCA_922984085.1). Classification (NCBI taxonomy): domain Eukaryota; kingdom Metazoa; phylum Arthropoda; class Insecta; order Diptera; family Conopidae; genus Sicus; species Sicus ferrugineus. The sequence goes on from OV277351.1 coordinate 23,990,583, forward strand.
TGATATTATGGATAATATTATAGTATAACCTCATCATATATCGAGGTTTATAGAGGCGAATGACAGCCTCATCGAAAGATTTACATGAGTAGATAAAAATACTTAGAAATCCCTGACGTAAGGATTCGAAAAAAGAAAAACCCTGGAGAATTAAGTTTTCCGTTTATAGAGTAAAAACGAATCACACAACTACGGAGCAAAGAGAATGTGGAAGTGCTTTCGCATGACACCAGCAGGACGAAGAGGGAACAAAAGGAAACTCTTCATAACGCACGCGGCACACGCCCCAATTTGTAGTCCTCTTCGGCAGGCATTGAGTTCTTCTTCGCTTTCGCGAAAACAACAGATACACAAAATGTTCGAATGCGGAGGATTGGAAGCTTTGGAGTGAAAGGCCGAAGCACAGCGGAAGAAGTCTGACGATTGGAAAAATCGAGCTGCAGAGTAAACGGGAACCAGACCTGGAGGCCACGAGCGAAGCCAACTGAAAACGGAGAACTACACCGATTTGATTGATTTAAGAGTAGCAAGTTTACAGCCAGAACTGCGGTTGGCGGCTGACATGAGGCAGCAGCGGCAGCTGCATGCGGATAGTGAGGAGTTGCTGGTGGTGGGGAGCGGTTTGCAAGAGTCTCACATCAAACGGTGCCGTGAACAACGCCAGCAAAGAAAAGAGGCAGTATAATGCAACCATTAAAAAGAACTGAGAAAAATAAAAAGCCAACAAATCCAGTGAAGCTCACGTTGAAGCCGCTGTTGCCTTTGGCCGACTATAGCTCGGCGAGAGGCAAAAAGTAGCTCAATTTATTAGCAGTCGCAGCACCGGCAAAGGCATCGGCATCGGCTTCGGCATCGACAGACAACAGCGTGCTGAGCAGACTGGATTCTTGACGCTTCCGCACATCGTTCTCCCGGCCGCGTCCAATGCCAAGGCTGGCGATGCAGCCTGCGTGCTGGCGGCGCTCCAAAAGCCGGTTGCGAAAACTCTAGCGCGACTTCGTGGCCACGAAACTCGGAACGCCGGGCAGCTGCTCTGCACCGAGCACCGAATACCGTTGTGGAGCGTGATATGAGCCTCCGTAAACTATTTTAATATAAAATTGGGGGCAGCTAATACAAGTTTGCAGGCTTTTTTAGTTTTGACATTAAAAGATTGGAAAATATGTATACCTTCACCTCTGGATGCAGTGTGGTGGTACTTAAAGTTTTATCCTTCTCGGAATATTACACGTCACTTTAAATTTTGTGATTTTTATTCTTGAACTACTTTAATTGCTGACAGATTTTCGTTTGATTGCTTTTCCTTATTTGCTTTCACTTGTTCTTCTTCCGTTACACCCTACTTGATCAAAATTCCATTTGAATCCTGTTCACTACTTTTATCTCGTTCCTATTAACTGGCAGGCGTGTTTGTCTATCTCGTTCCTACGCGCACTTGCTGCAAAACACTTCCAATCCACCCAGAATCTTGGCAAAAAGGACTAAAATTTAACTTGATTTCCGTCCGCGTTGAAGCCACTCTAACACAACTGCTCACGGCTCGTTTCCAGACTCAAATGATTTTCCGTTCGGCTCTTGTTTCTGCAGGAAAGCAGGGAAAGCCTGAATCCGTGACTTTTTGTTTATCGAACCACTTTTTGTAAACAGTTTATAGAGTACGTGGATTGTTGTTGTTGCAAACATGATGTTGGGTATGATCAAACATGAGATGCCAACGTTTCAATTTGAAGCATATTACACGGTGACGCTTGACCCATGTATAACTCGCCGTGATATTATTTACCTCTCTCTTTGAAAACAAACTGATTACACCCTGCCCTTTTTGACGCCTGTCAAAATCTTGCTATTTAGTACTTTTATGATACTACTTTTTTACTATTTCTTGTTATACCTTTTTGAATGTATGTATGCAGAAGGTAACCGTGGGAGAAAAGCTATATTTTGTGAAATCTTTCTGATGATTAAAGTTGAAAGGCTAGCCAAAACGTTAAGCGTATTGTGTTTCTGACGGCGCACGACAGAATGGTTTTTTCGCAAATTTTGCTAAATATTGGATAAATTATTAAAACTAAAAACTCGCAAAACGAAGTACTGTACTGATCTGGCGTCAAAAGTTAACCCACTACAGGGCGAAAAACGCGGCGAAGTTTTTCTCCCACTCTCTCCCACAATAACAAAATGCATTCGACTCATGCGTCAAACGTCACCGTGTAATATGCCACTTTCCTGCCGATTTGTGTTGCTAGGAATTGTTTAGCTTTTCAACAACGACAAGGAGCGAGTCTTTCTCTTGGCGTGTTCTGGAGGAATTGGAACTAATTGGAGGATTTTTTGAATCCGAATAAAAACAGTATTGTCAACGCGCTTTAGAGCATTTGAAAGACATATTAGAAAATAAAAGAATTGGTATCTCGAACAGAAACACGGGCTTTCTGCTTAGTATGAATCGAACATGTTTATAGTCGCAAAAGGTTGGACTTCAAATCTTAGTTGGGAGATGCCAGATTTATTTTAGTGGATAAAAAATTGTTATAAAATTCAAACAGAAAAAAAACTCTCTCTTATAGTTATAGAAAACAGTAATTAAAATATAAGTAAACATCTATTTGTATGCAGTTCAATCACACCTGCTCTTCGTTTAGGGAATTTATTGAGACCCAACAGCTGTGCGCACTCATGTCCCTTCCATATGCGTTCCTTTTTTACCCTCATTAAGGATCAGCGCGCATGAAAGTCTAGTCTGGTTGACTATCGTTTCACATTCTGATAATTTTAGTATGTTTATAACTGCCATTTTCCGTGTTTATTTTGCCGTTTAGTGCGCGTTCGAAGGCAGTATAAATATATGTTAGGGTTTCAAACTGTTTTTATGGGGTGAGAGAGGGCATTTAAGATGGTTTTTTGTATCGATCTATTCTCTGGCATTTTCGTTTTATTTCACATTTAAATTGGGATGCGGAATTAAAGGTCAGGGTCAGTTAGGTGTTGAAAGGTTAAACTAAAATATCACATGCATATGCATGTAAGGGTAAGGGTGCGGCGCGTATATGTGTGTAGGGTTGAAGTTGTAAGGCGGGAGTGTTTGAAGTATTTACTAGCAGCCCTCTCGGCGTAACAGGCTGTTGTTTTCTTTTGGGACTCAACGAATTTTATGTTATTTTATTTAATTTAATTTAATTTAATTTCATTTTATTTCATTTTGTTTTTTTTTTTTTTTTTTTATATTTTAAATTAATTGGTTTTATTTTGTTCTACTTTATTTCATTTATGTTATTTAAACTTTATTTTGTAGTGGTATACAAATTAATTAAAATGCATTTAAGTCAAAATAAAAGCCGCTAATTGAAACCGAAGACTCAGATGTAGTCGAACGCAGAGTGCATTGGTACGGCGAAAATAATCACGGTCTGATAAATATCGCGAAGATGCACGTACGCGCGAATGATTTTAGGCAATTCAACGTTATCTGTGGCCACCTCCAGCCACCTCGTGTGGTCTACCTGGCTTCAGTGAAAACTTAAGTGTAGCTCTTGATCGCAATGAGAGTGTAAATGAGTTTTCCGAAACGATGCGTCCTTGTTGTTGTTGTTTCTAATTCGAAGATTTCTCCACTGGGGCTGTATAATTTCTCGATAATTTCAGAATTGTTTTATACTTTTCCACTGGTTTAATGAGGGATAATTTTTTTGCATCATAAATTTACGATATTAATTGTGCTTATAGTTTAAATTAGTAAATATTTAGCATGAAGCCAAATGTTTTGCACTTTGCACTAAAATACTTCGGAAAGTAATCTCCAAATAATGTTGAAAACTTCATCTAATTTAATTGCTCAGCTGGTTCAAAAATTAAATCTATTCAAATATATAATTTTATTTTATAAATATTGTGAAAAAACTTGAATATGATTTCTTTGCACAAAAATTAAAGATTTTTGCTTTTCATTCAATTAACATTTAGGGTTGCTTTTTTGTCCTAGAACAACGCCGCACATTGTGAAACTAATGACAGGAGTTTATTTGTGAATTTATGTAGTTCTCTGAAGACTTTAGAGAGGGATGCCTCCCATTTCCACAATCTAATTCCACTTGAAAACGAGTGGCAGTAGGATTGGATGCTCTTGGGTCTTCTGCTGAGCACAGGCAATTTATTTGAAATTTGGAAATCCACAGTGTACAGTATTCTGTCCGCATTTTGCGTTGAGGTGTGGGAAATCTTGTAAGCCGTGTATGTTCGACATATTCCTCTTACACAAAAACGATAAAAGAATCAGTGGACGAGTTCAGTGAGCTAGGATTTCCACATTGTTTGGGTGTTTGATGAGCTTGTAAATTCATAATGAAATAAAATTGCAGAAATGTTTCAACATTTAACTACTTCAATTTTAAAGGATGGCATTCCACATTCTTTCAGCCATACTAATTTTATTCAAAGATTGTAAACTAATGTAAACAAGAATGCAACCAAAGATGTGCTTAAAATCGTTGCAAAGTGATGAGTAATCCATTTCCGATTTCGAACACAGGGTTGAAAACTCACAAATGTTAATTTTGTGATGCATTTAAAGAATTTGGGGATAAATTTACATTTAGAGCGAAATTTTTTGATAAATTTAATTTGGACTCTAAATGTACAATGATAAATGATATTTACCCCTCAAAAAAGAAATGGGTTTCTTCTTGAAAGTGGTGATTTTTATTGGTTTTTTATTCTTTGTAGAGGGAAAGATTTTATAATGTGGCAACACTTATAACAGGTAGTTAATTTGCAGCATAGACAACACTGGTTAATTTGCAGCAGAGACAGACTGGAAACTCCTCTCAATTCGTGAGCGAGCTAAAAAACATGTCCGTCCGCACACTCATGTACAGCGTATGAGTTTTAAGGTCTCCTTTTCAGAAGCTAAAACTGGCTATTACGTAGTAAGTTAAATGGAAAATTAAACAATTTCGGCTTGTTACCACAGCGTCACAATATTTGGGGTGAGTTCATGATAGGGATACCAACGTCACACAATCATTAATTATTACTTGTATGGATTTTTAAGAAAAACTTCATTGCATTTAAGAGCCTTCGTGGTTTTGATGATTACTTAACTGTTTGGAAATATACAACAAACAGTATTTAAACAGTAAATTATATGTAGGCAGCAATGTAAACTTACTTGTTTTTGTAATTTGTAAGAAAAAACTCTTTTAAACAGTTATTACACAATTATTTTTAAGTTACTTTTTAACTATTTTAGTTATTTTATAAATAAGCTTTTGCTGCATTTCCACACCATTTTTGAGATTGTGTGCAAATTTACACTACAATCAAAAGTTAAATATGTTGGCATCTCTTACAGCTAAAAGTACGTGTGGTAGGTAAAAACAGTTGATTAGATTTGTCAATCAAGCAGATTTTATGGAGTTTGACTTTGTTTCCTTTGCAAAATATTTAATATAATGCAGCTACGTGAGTTGGAAAAGGTTTCATGTGCATTTCTAGAAGCATAAGTTGATTGAAAACCTATCTCCTTGTCTTCTTTACGTATTTTACAAATTATGTTTCTGGGCTAGTGCGGTGAAGAAGAACAAGAGTTGCAATACTCTCTCAAAAAATGCATCCAATTATGTAAAAAAATTTTTCAAGTGTCAAAATTGCATGCTTTTTGTTTGTGTAATTTACCACCACAGTCTGATTTCATTAACACATTCAAAAGGGAAAAAGAGTTTCCAGTCTTGTTGCCTTTGATTTGCAGGTATGCAACCAGTGATGATAGTTTTGTTAGAACGTAGTAGTTGGTCTATTTCTGGTTTTCACTTTTATACTTTTGCAAGGAATCGCACCGCTTTTCCCGTTAAAAAATAAAATAGGCTGATGGAGGACTCTGATGCCCCAGATGGGCTTAGGATTTGGTGCAAATCGAAGAGCCGCTCTGGACGCTTTTATATGTTAAACAAGGATACGGGCGAAACTAAATGGTGCGTCGAGGAAAAGCCTGTATCGCCGGGATCGGATTGCGAAGAAATACGCGTAAAAGAAAACTCACCACCCAGGCTACGAAGTAAGTAGGTGTGGATTTGTGCGAGGCTTGTAAATAATGCGACTCTTTCTCCAAAAGTTGCCAAAAAGTCCAAAACGCCGGCACAGGATCGGCTTAAACGACTGCAAATGAATTTAAAGACGCAGAAGGAAAAGAGCGTGAAAACACCACAGTTGGTACAGACAAGCAACAGTCATAATAATGTTAATGGTCTGAATATAGACCTTAAATTGTTTGATGCAAAGACGACAGAACCGAAACAGAAGTCCGATTCGAATCAGAAAGAAGCGGCGGAAAGAAAGGCACAGTTGCCCACGCAAAGTTCACAGAACAAGAGTCCAGAAAAACGAAAGAATGAATCCAAATGCACGACGGTTCCGCCTGCAAAATGTTCGAGAAAACGGCCTTTCCCACTGGACAAAAGTGTGACCTCCTCTAAAGCTAAAATACCGACATCGGAGGTCACTACATTAGCATACCCAGACAAATGTGACGAAGACTTAAAAGCCACTACAACGTCCTTAACACAGCACGGAACTGCTAAGGCGCGTAATGAAGGCGTTGGTGACAACTTCAAATCACAAACCACTGAAGCGACCAACTCCAAGACTGGGATTTTTAATAAAATTAAAGAAATTTGCAAAACCACAATCAAAATCGTATCAAAGACAAAAGACTCTGGCTCACGGACTAAAACCAAACCAACGATTAAAGCGCATAAAACTAAAGCCAACACGGGAGTAACCAGCATCAGTCCACAATCAGTGCTGCTTGCCTGCCAGAACATAAAGGGGAACTTTAGAGGGGAACAAGAAGAGTGGTCGGAAAGGAGTGGTGAAGCTGCATCGTCATCAGTGCGTTCATCGAAACCTTGGCTTCCACCGAAACCAGCAGCAATTAGCGAGTCTCCTGCATGGGGCACCACGAAGCCGAATTCATTTTTTGCGTCTTATCCGCGCAATAGCGGTAAGGAAATTCGATTTCGATTGCTGCATTTTGATTGCTGATTGAATTCTTACGTTCTGATTTTAATTAGCCAATCTGCGACTAGAACGCTTGCGTCAGGTTCTCCAAAATCAACACAGCACGCGTGCAGGTCTGGTGAATGAAAGATCAGCATCTCCGGTCACAGCTGCTGCATCACCTGTCTCACCGTCAAGCACCACAATTGATGGTAAATTAAAGAGATTTCAACTCACTGCGAGCTGATTAGTTTCAAATTTTTCAAGATTCGGAACCAATGGATTGGCAGCCAATCGAATCGGAGGAATCTTTAGTTCAGGTAATTGTGCGAAAATGACTTCAGCTAGTTTTAGTAAGCTTGCAAAAAATGTTTATTTTACATTTGTACAGTCTAACAATAATAAGCCCACCAAAGTTGCTCCGTCATCTCGCGCAATCGTCGCCACCGCAGGCAGAGCTGTTAACGAGTACTTCGATGTTGTGAATGAAAATCTGCTGCGTTTTTCTGCTGAGCGGAGTAAGAGGACGGGTGCGGCACAGCAGTGGTTACCAGATCACTTTTACTTCGTAGTGGACACGAATGTTCTGCTGAATACTCTGACCTTCCTCGATGATTTGCTCGAAATGAAGTTGTGCGGTGAGTTGGCGATGGCATATTTAATGCTAATAGATTGTCGGCGATTAAGGAAAAATAATTACTATCATAACCTTTACTATATATTGAGATGAATCCGGCATTTTGGATTTGAATGGTTGATATCAGTTGAATATTGAAAATGAGGTGAATTTATTTGCTTGATTTGATTTATTTGCTTGAAATGAGTGAATTTATTTGCTTTCTGATCCGCAAAAGTTAAAAATTTTCCGAAAATACATTTGACAACTTTTGCCTGTGTGATGTGTTGCTTCGGTCGTTTTTGCAAGTAGCTGTGTAAAATTAATTGAAATGTGTATTTCTCCAGATACCAACGGCACCGTCATTTACATACCGTACCTCGTGCTGCAGGAGTTGGATAAACTAAAAATGCGTGCCAGTAAAGAGGGGACAAAAGCCTTGGCTGCGTGCGCCATTAAGCATCTCAATATCATGTTCAAAACCCGGAGTAAATATATACGCGGTAAGTGGACAGTGGATTTATCGTTACTGTAATTTGCTCCGCTTATATTTCGTTACCATATTCCGTAGCGCAATCTGCGAGCGAAGAACGCTACCATATCATTGACGTCAGCTCGCCTGACGACAGCATCCTCAACTGCTGCTTACAGGCGAAGCAGCATGTCGAGAACGTATTGCTGCTAACGGAAGACGTAAACCTGAGCAACAAAGCCATGTGTAGCAACGTACTCGTCTCATCGAAATCGGATCTCATCTCGCTATCACCTTCAGCCTACAGCACGTGGAAGGAGCCGCCATTTCAATGACGTTGTAGTGGAGCTTTCCTTACATGTGTAGAACTGAAGCGGGAAGTTGTACATTTTTTAAAGGGTCTCATTTTTTTAGGTCTCGCAATTGCATCCGTACAAACTTTCAAAATGAATGACATTTCAAATTTTGGTCAGACACGTCGATTTTGTTACCAGGAAACAACATTTTATTTCCAAACGGTGTGTTATTATGAAGAAAGTTTTCAGTTATGCTAAATTTAATGGCAAACTTTGCTAAGTTTGTTGTCCTTCGATATCAGTTTTAAGTATAAAGGAAATTCTCATGCTGAAGGTGTTAACTGGTCAGTTACCTTGCCATTAAAGTTGAAATTTAGATTTAGTTCATCTCCGACTATATTTACATTATCTTTTCTGTTCTGTTTTACTGTTATGGATTATTTTTACACCAACACTTTTTATTTCCTTGATACATCACAGCATTTTTTGCAAACTGAGGGTCAGCAGCAATGTTGAAATATACTCAACATGGAATAATATGTATTTGACATACATTAATGTGAATAATGTACATATTTAATATGTAAAGTGCAACGACATCAAAGACAAACTGGTCTGGTACGAGCTTGAAACTGGTGTTATAAATCAGAGTTAGTTCGTAAAAGTACACTTAAATCGAATTTAGTGTTGAACGGTTTTTTATAAGGAATTTATATGTATTTATTAATAGGAAGGAAACTAGGATTACGCTTAAAAGCTTGCATTTTGTTATCGCTATAAAAGATTATTGTAAAATCTGGAATTTGTCACGAACTCGTTTATTTTTTCGTTATGTTTTCGTTTTAAAACTTATAGGAGTTCTTCAAATGTTGACGCCTTAAATGGAGAACTTTATTTTGAAATAAATAAAATAAATAAAACGTACACTTGGCTCTATAATCCTTTTTTATGTTATACTGATTTACAAGATGCTCCAGAATAAAATTATGCCATGGTATCTCATATCGTTTATGAGATATTTGCTTTTTAACAGTTTTAGAAGGGATGTCCCTTCCAGTCCCAAACTGTTCTGCGTAAAAAATATAAATATAATGCCAAATTTTACAAAGATATCTTCTCGTTCTCCCGTATTCGTCGCTGTTTCAACAGAGAGACAGACGAACGGACAGGACTAGATCGACTCTGGAGGTGACGCCGAGCAAGAATATACTTTTCTATATCTATCTTGGCTCCTCCGCGTTACAAGCGGAGGAAGAAAGTGCTTATATCCTCACCTTTAGGTGTAACGCATAAAACGAGAAAGGTGTGGATCAGTGGGTAAATGCAACGGGTGAATTTAAATTAATGGAACTATTTGCCTCGTTTTCCCACGCAGAAATTTACTTCCGCTCACAAATGTATTATAATAATTCCAGCATGAATTCTCATGGAAAAAATCCCTGCGCGAACAAACAACTCGCCATAAAATATCACAAGGCCACCTGACCAAAGACAACCTTGCACCTGACAAGTTGTCTTTGCACCTGACAAGTGCATCCGAACTAGAGATTTCAGTGTGTATTGGCCAAACCGGTAGGTTATTTAATTTCTTATCGATTAAATCAATAATAGCGTGAAATCTCTGCGTGTTAGCAAAAAATATTAGAACAAAAGAATGTTATTAATTTTTAGTAACATATTGTAAAGAATTTAAAAAAACCTTAAAAATTTAACTAAACCTTACAATTTTAACAACGAGCATATATAACAGCATTAAAAGCAAATTTGACAAAAAATCTACACTCGTACCGCAAGTATTTTAAATCACATTTAAAATACATCGTATTTTAAAAATTCGCAAGGAATTCTCCGTCTCCCACGAATGAAAATCCCCTAAGAGAAAGCTTTCGTATAAGTGGCAGCCTCGCTGCGCACTGAAATTGAAAAACAGCTGTTCATGTTTTGATCTCGGTGGGAGTTCAGGAAGCCTTTTTAATCTTCACCTTAATCAAAGTTAATTACCATCAAAAATAAATGTGATATAAATTCTTATGGCATTTTTATCGTCTGTTCATTTAAGACGCAAAATTGTTAGAAAGGCTTCTATCAAAAAAATTAAAAAATAATCCCGCTTTAATATTTATGTTAAACAAATTTATATTTTATGTACTTAACTTCTGATGAATAAGCAAATAGTGATAACATTTTAAGCAAAAAAGTGAATAAAATAAGTGCAATGGCATTGGAATTTAATTAGAACTTAAGTTCTCGTAACCACAAGCAACCATCCATCTGGTAGTCGGTAGTCGGAGAACCCGTGCATGTGGAACGGCCTTGAGCGCTAAAATCGTTCGTGATTAATTACAATACTCAGGATACTGATCGTAATTTAAAGAAATAAAATTCTGAGGATTATCAGACCGCCGTAGGACGGGAGTTCATCACAGGTAGGCCTTAGTAAATAAATCATTCATAACAATCTCTGCATCTCTTTTAATACGTTTTGTTTATTCAGTAACTAAACACCAAACGTAAATAATAATTGATTATTATCCGGACGTGCCGCGTGGAGTTTCTTCTCCCCCCACTTGAATGTTTTGCTGCTGGTGACAAACAAAACTCGTGATTCACTTATCTCGCTTCTCCTGATTTGTTTACACGTTGGTTCAACTGGCGCTTGCTCCAGTTTACTTCTTCAAATGCCATGTGCTGGTTTCAGTGATCACCTCAACGTGATCCCTGAAGCACGTCTTCGGTTCCGTCGATTTTCGATGAAGTTATCTCGCAGTTTTACGTAATCGTCACTCTTATATGCTGTCCGCATATGACGGTAGTCGTCAATTTCAAATGGATTTGCTTTCTGGAGTTAATTTATTGAGCTTTTGAAAACGTCCTTTACATGCTGAATGATATTTCAATCAATATAATCATGTGAGTTAATTTAATTGTCTCTCAATCGCAACAAGCAAAGCTTTCTCGAAGCTGAAATAAATAACAAAACTCTTTATACTGTTGACATCATCGAATCAATCATCGTCATCACACGACAATGAAACATTCTGTAGAATATCAATAAATGCGCAAATTAAATAATGATTTTTTTAATTTGGTTGTTCTCATTTTGATTACGTATTTAAATTGGTTGTTTTAGCGTCCTAAACTAACATTGGCAATCGGTAACTCTAGCCGACTACAAACTAATCAATTACTTTCATATAATAACTCTCCCTCTGTTATCTAGTATTCATTAATCGGCGGCCTCTGGTTGCTAAAGCACAAAAACGAAACTCACTTAACTTGACTTTCATTGCATTGACTTATCTCATGGCAGTCAATTACTTACGTATCTTCGGTTGTGTGCTTTTCTTATCTTTTATCGTCTTTTTACTTGCTAAATGAGTCTGACTAATAAAAAATATACTAAACATGGTTGGGTTTTATCTGCACAGTATCGTGTTGTAGAAGGTTAGCTGATAGCTGAAAATATTTGTATTTTCTCAGTTATTATTATTATTTTAATTACTTGTTACTTCAAATTTAATTACACAGGAACAGCAAACATATTTAAAGAAACTATACTGGTTGATATCTCGGAAACTATCGATACTCATTGAAATATCAACACTCTACTCTATTGCGAAGTTAAAAAACTGCTTCAAAATGTAATACCATCTAAGAGTTAAACAGTTTATTATTAACTTTTATTATTAACAGTTTATTATTAACAGTTAACTATTTACTAGAATCCCTTCTCGATTCCAGATTTATTCATAGCAATCTTACGGTATGAAGTTTGCAGAGCACCTTTCGGCACACATAACGCCAGAATGGCGTAAACAGTACATTAACTACGAGGTAAATGAAATCCACTGACTTATATACAAGAGAAATATACAAAGTAAACTTGTTCTAACAAAAACCATGTCTGCATTTAATGTAGGAAATGAAGGCCATGTTGTATATGGCCATCGAGGAGGCGCCCTCCGCCGATAGCGTCGAGGACGAAGTGATAAAGAGACATTTCGCCAACTTCGATGAGAACTTCTTTCACTATTGCGACAAAGAGCTTAAGAAAATCAACACATTTTACTCCGAGAAGTTGGCGGAGGCGACGCGCAAATTTGCCAACCTCAATGCGGAGCTGAAGACTTGCATCGAAGAGTCCGAGCGTTTGGCAAAGAAGTCCAAAATAATAAAGAAGACAGGCCTGGTTGGTCGCAAGGCGCAGGAGATGAAGCTGGCTTTCAGCGAGTTCTACTTGAGTCTGATTCTACTGCAAAATTACCAGAATTTAAATCATACTGGATTTAGAAAAATCCTAAAAAAGCATGATAAGGTTGGTGGGGCGAGGGAAACGGCCAAGAGTAAAAAAAATTTATTCATTAATTAAAAAAATAAACTTATTCATTTTAGCTTCTGCGCGTTGACACCGGTGCCAAGTGGCGTCAAGAATACGTCGAGACCTCGCATTTTTTCACAAACAAGGACATCGATAACATAATCAATGAGACGGAATGCAGCGTGACGAGTGAGTTGGAAGGCGGCGATCGTCAGCGCGCCATGAAACGTCTGCGCGTACCGCCTCTGGGTGAGCAGCAGAGTCCTTGGACCACCTTTAAAGTGGGTCTCTTCTCAGGCAGTTTCATTGTGCTCGGCGTCGTGGTCGTACTCTCCGGTAATCGTAAGTGCTTTTGGGCGCATTTCAGTTTAGTAAATTTCGTCTCCCTTATAGCCATTTTTCACGATATCAGTGGCGAAAATCTAAAAGTCACCTTCCGCCTGTACCGCGGTCCTTTGCTTATCATTGAATTCATCTTCCTCATCGGTGTCAATATATACGGTTGGCGCTCTTCGGGCGTAAATCACGTGCTTATCTTCGAGCTGGATCCACGCAATCACCTGTCGGAGCAACATCTTATGGAGTTGGCCGCGATTTTCGGTGTCATTTGGACCCTGAGCATGTTGAGCTTCTTTTATAGCTCTGTGCTGAGCATACCACCGTTCATTAACCCGCTGACGTTGACCATCATTATGGTGGCCTTCCTGGTGAATCCGTTCCATGTGCTGCATCATGACGCTCGTTTCTGGTTGTTACGTATATCGGTACGTCTTTCCCGTGACAAAAGACTAAATATAAAACTTGTGAAGAATAAGTGATAATTTTATTCGCGGCAGGGTCGCATGATAGCTGCTCCTTTCTTTCACGTGGGTTTCGCTGATTTCTGGCTCGGTGATCAGCTGAACTCCTTAGCCACCGCTCTACTGGACTTTGAGTATCTGGTGTGCTTCTATTTTACCAACGGCGACTGGTCCGAGGCTCAAGACGCTTCCATTTGTATGGAAAAGGATTATGTAATCCGTCCACTATTCAGTTGTCTGCCTGCCTGGTTTCGTTTTGCGCAATGTTTGCGTCGTTATCGCGATTCAAGGGAAGCCTTTCCGCACTTGGTTAATGCGGGAAAATATGCCTCAACTTTCCTGGTAGTTATCTTCGCTACTCTGAAGGGCTATAATGGTCGTAAGTTTTACATATTACCTGTCTTGTGTCTTCGTTACCATTTTGTGTCGCTCGTGCAGGTTACTATTCGAACACCTTCGACAATCCCTACACTTGGTTTTGGATCGCAAGCTGTATAATATCATCGTGTTATTCCTACACGTGGGACATCAAAATGGATTGGGGTTTGTTCGACAAGAATGCCGGTGAGAATACTTTCTTGCGCGAGGAAATCGTTTACTCTTCCACGGTAAGTTGAAACAGTGATTTTTATCTTAAAAGAAATAGATAATTTTGTATAACCTACAGCCTATAGCCATAAAAAAACCATCAGTATACAAACTTTATGAGTTTTAAATAGAAAAACTTTATGATTTCCTAGGGTTTCTACTACTTTGCGGTCATCGAAGATCTCTTGTTGCGCTTTATATGGGCGCTCTCATTCTACCTCACTGAAATACTGAAGATAGTTAGCAACGACATAATGACATCCATTATTGGAATACTGGAGGTGTTCCGGTAGGTATTACAGTATAACAGCCGCCCTTACCGATTTCTCTATACGAACTGTTCTCCTTCTTTATTCTTCAGACGCTTTGTGTGGAATTTCTTCCGTCTGGAGAACGAACATCTCAACAACTGTGGCAAGTTCCGTGCCGTGCGTGACATTTCGATTGCTCCCATAGACTCCTCCGACCAGACGCTTATACTGCGCATGATGGATGAACCGGACGGCGTTATAAACCGATACTCGAGAACTAATCGACCGAAACCCAAGAAGTGTAAAGATCCAGAGAAACGCAGCCTGCTTTATCCCAGAGGCTCTCTGCAGGACTTAAGTATCGATATCGAGAACAGTAAGAAATTGTAGGTTCCACAAAGTTGAAGAAAGCCTCAGCCTCCTAAACAAATCGGTACAAATCGTAGATCGCAAGAAGAATTGAAATGAAAATGTTTCCACCTTTATTTACGCAAATAGGATTAAGTTGAAAAGTAGGCCAATTTTTTTTGTAGCTATTTATTTAGTTAACAGTTAGCAATATTAGAATTAACACTTATGGCTCATTTTAAGTACTTCAGTTGTTACGCTTTCAATTCCTTTATAAAAACCACCTATTGTTGAATAATTTTGTGTAATTCTTTTGAATACAAAATTGGTTATTCGAGTAAATCTCGTGGTTGTAAGACGCCTTAAGCTTTTAATTGTGTAAATAGAACGCAGTATTACTTAAAAAATATTCTGTAAATCGTGAAATAATACACATCTTATACAGCATAGCTTAAGAAGTAAAATCCCTTTTGTATTTTATAGATATGGTTTGGTATTTACTTTGAAATTTATTATTACGCTTCTAGAATCATTCCTCGCTTTTTTTTGAAAAATTGTGTAAGTTCAAAGTATTCAAATGTAAGCTTATTTGAAGTAGCCTGTTTGTATTGTTATCTGTTAAAAAATGTATATTCAAGATAATTAAGGTTAATAAAATTTTTGTGCAACCCTAAAGAATTTTATGACTGTCCTACGACTCATAGATCAGAAAAGTCGCCATAATTCTTAATTATTTTGCGATAGTTAAAAAATAGGCGATTTTGATTATTAATGATTGCCATTAACTTGGATTGTTTCCAGCTAGGTTACTGGAAAACAATAAAAACTGGTTCCTTCTTATTAAAAGTGTTGTTATTTCCATTGTATTGAAATGATTAAAAAGTACGGACTAGAAATGTGAAATTAACGAAATAATCGCAATCTAATTACCTTTTCTTTACTTTTGATTGAATCAAATTATATTTTATCATTATTTGTCAGAATTTGGAATGTTTATTCTTCAAATTTATCTGTTTAAAGCCGCAAAAGTATTTGGAGGTAAGTGGAGTTATAGAGGACGTAAATAAAGTCTACAGTCTCTCGTAAGCTTGAGGAATAGAGCTTTACTTTCGTTATTAAAAAAATCTAATGCTGAAAACAACTACACCCAGGCTATTGCTTTCAAAAAAAAGTTTTTACAAAATCGCCGAAGTCAGTGAACTTAATTCGGATCTGAAAGTAACTGGCAACACACATATTTTCCAGTTGATGAAGTTCACCCAAAAGTTGGCCGCACATTTAACGCCGGAGTGGCGCAAGCAATACATCAACTATGAGGTACTTTCCCCGTTTATAAATCAAACATTTTCCCTAATCCGCTCTACCTACCTAGGAATTAAAAGAAATTCTTCTGACAGCAGCCGATAAGGCTCCCGTAGGATCCAGTACGAGCCTGCGTGCTTTGCGCACCTATTACGCCACTGCAGACGAGGAGTTCCTGCAGGAATGTGAGAAGGAGCTGACCAAGATCAACAATTTCTATGCCGAGAAGCTGGCCGAGGCTAAGCGCAAGTTTGCGAATCTCAAAAACGAACTCTTCAGAAGCATAACCGGCCACGATTTTAGAAAATCATTCGTGGCTCCGGCGCCCGTACCGTTACCGAAGCGTCGTCTGAAGCAGCAGAAACTGGCGTTCAGTGAGTTCTATTTGAGCCTGGTGCTGCTGCAGAACTATCAGAACCTCAATCATACTGGGTTTCGAAAAATACTGAAGAAGCATGATAAGGTAAGAGGTAAGATATGGTGCACTCTTGGATGGTAACTGAGTGGTTGTGGTCTTCATTTAGTTGCTGCACACCGATACAGGCGCCTTGTGGTTTCAAGAAAACGTGGACAATGCATTTTTTTACACGAGCAAGGATGTTCTGAATATCATACATGACACTGAGAAGATTTTCATTACATATTTAGAAGGTGGTGACCGTGCGCGTGCCATGAAGCGTCTTCGCGTGCCTCCGCTGGGTAATGTGCAGCACCCTTGGACGACGTTCTTTGTGGGTTTGTATTTGGGCGCCATGGTGGTCTTGTGTGCGGCTACATACTTCTCATGTAAGAATATCCACCGAAGAAGAATTGGATCTTTTAACTTTCGGTTTTCCACAACTCATCTCACCTCTCTGCAGATCCATCGGCGGACATTTCGCCGCAGGATCGATCTATGGGCGAACGTCTCTACCGTGGCCCGTTTCTGCTTATCCTATTCCTCTTCCTCATTGGCTTCAACATATACGGCTGGCGGATGGCGGGTGTGAATCATGTGCTGATCTTCGAGATCGACCCGCGCGACAATTTGACCGGCCTGCATGTTATAGAAATGGCTACTGGCTTCGGCGTCCTATGGGCTCTTAGCATGACGGGCTTTCTGTACCACCGCGCGCTGCAGATACAACCCTATGTATTCCCTTTTATTTTGACGCTGGCTATGGTGCTCTTTCTAGTCAACCCCCTGCGGATTTGCCATTTAAGTTCGCGTATTTGGTTGTTGAAGTTGACGGTGAGTATGTAGCCATAAACGCACAACCAGCTGTGATACTTCTTCACAGGGTCGCGTTGTCACAGCACCATTTCATCATGTTGGCTTCGCTGATTTCTGGCTTGGTGACCAGTTGAATTCCCTGGTCGTTTGCCTCTTGGACTATTGGTTCATTTTGTGCTTTTATCTGACCAATGGAAGCTGGTCGTATGTTACTGATCAGAAAGCTTGTGTGGA
Organism: Sicus ferrugineus; assembly: GCA_922984085.1. Lineage (NCBI taxonomy): Eukaryota > Metazoa > Arthropoda > Insecta > Diptera > Conopidae > Sicus > Sicus ferrugineus. Next base: position 24,008,011 of record OV277351.1, read on the forward strand.
GGATGATTATATTGCTTCCGCACTGGTATCCTGTCTACCAGCTTGGTTCCGCTTCGCTCAGTGTCTACGTCGTTATCGGGACACAAGGCAGGCATATCCGTTTTTGGTCAATGCTGGAAAATATGCTACTTCTTTTCCTGTTGTCGCTTTTGCCACTCTGTTGAAGCTTTATGAAGGTGAGTGTAATTTATCTGGTTCGAATTCAAGATTAGATCAGTTAATTTAGGAAAAGTAGGTCTCGATCCTGCTATGAGACGATGGGGAATGTATTTGATGACATGTAGCATGTTGAGAGATTTCTGAAGAAAATTATTGATGGAAATTGTGGAGATGGAAAGTCTTTAAAGCTATTTACAGCTTATGACTTTTTTTTATAAAAGCAAACAAAATTTAAAGGCTAAGACGATTTCCGAATGTCGTACAAATTAAGTTGATAAAAATGTGTTATAACATTGTAGTATATCTATATCATATATATCGTGAAACTATGAGTAGATGCGTTAAATTCGAAATATAAAATTCGTATTTGCATGAATTACATTAACGTATCCTTCATCCCATCCTTCTCAGATAGTTACGTGAACACATTTGACAGTCCTTACGTATGGGGTTATCTATCTAGCTACACCGTGTCCACGGTTTATTGCTACGCCTGGGATGTACTGAAGGACTTCGGAGTTTTTGCGAAATTTACAGGGGAGAACATATTTTTGCGCGAACAAATAGTTTACTCGCCGGTAGGTATGAGAGTTGATTGTGTAACCTTACGAATTTCGACTCACTGTCCGGCATTTACAGAGCTTCTACTATTTCGCTATTATTGAGGATTTGCTGTTGCGTCTCGTGTGGGTGCCCTCGTTTTATTTGACTGACAAAAAACTAATTAGTCCGTACAACATGCGCACCATCGCCGGAACTCTCGAGGTAATCAGGTGAATAAATTTGAATGGATTCATTGCAATCTAGAGCTCGCAAGGCTATTACTACCCTATCATACAGACGCTATATTTGGAATTATTTCCGTTTGGAGAACGAACACCTCTACAATGCTGGCATGTTTCGTGCAGTACGCGATATATCCATCGGCCCGATAGAGCCCAAGGATCAGATTTCTCTGCAACGTATGATGGACGAGAAGGATGGAGTACAGAATCGACCAATTAGCACTGCAGATACTGAAATAAAAAAGAATAACTAGAGCTCGTTGATTTGTGTAATGATTTTATTATCAATTGGCCAAATAATTCATATTAAAATGGTTATTTTAACAAACTTCCTCAACACTTAAGAAAGATTTTCCGTTACACCTGACACCAGTGCTGTTCCGCGTAATATCCAAAAGTCGGGGATCTCTTTGCTCTCCAGCAACATGGAGAGGATGAAATTCGTTGAGTGCCCGGTAGTTGAGAGCGTGCCCGAGCGAGCTTGCGTCTTGTAGAGCGGAGCTTCGTAGCGTTCCCGCGGTTGCATTTCCAAGCACGGTATGAAACGTGCAGCTGGTAGCCGCGTGTATAGTTCACCGTGCAGAGCATCGCAGAGACCGCCTTGACTGAAGTCCCAGCGAGCTGCCTCAATGAAAATTCCATGCACATTAACACTAGCTTCGTTGGACTCGGGCATGTTGCCATAGAGGTCTTGAACCTAAGGGACGTAGGAGTGAGGGGGGTAATTTCGAGAATGAGCTCCGCCTTTTAATGATAACTCACATCCTGGTTTTTCTGCCGGCGTTCAAAGAAATCTTGTTGCACCAACACACGATTAATGATCTCAAAGTCGATCTTCAGCGAGTCAATGGGAAGCGTGCGCTTGCGTGCATACGTCTGCAGAACACCGGTCAAAAATGACTGCGGAAAGTAGAAGCCGCTCATCCAATAGGAGCGAGGGTTGCCTCGGCGTTGCCAGTCTTGTATGAAGTCGATGCGTCTCTGGAAGTCGGCTATGTAGTTGGGCAGGGGTTTGATGGAGAGGAAGCTTTTCTTGGCCCACAACTGAGGCACCATGTTGTTAAGCAGAGATTTGAAAACTTCTTCCAGAACATCAGACATAACCACCAATCCCTTGATGGCTTTGCTGAGGTTCACGAGACTGTCGTGTAGGACGTTGAGAGATATATTGTACCGATCGATTTCCTGTACTAAGACCGTTGTCAGGGATGGTAGTTGTCCCTTGCTATCATACTGAATTTAGAGGAATTAATCAAACTGAACTATTACTGAAAAATGAAAGTCCGCATGGACTTTCTCACCTGCATTAGCGAACCGTGCATACCGTCCTTAATGATCTTACGCGGCAGCTCCTGTTGTATTCTGGCTATGATGCCCAAGCACATTTCATTTTCCTGCGCCTGACCCTCGTCGGCCGCCGATCGCGGCTGTCCCAAGAGCAGCGTGTTAACGAAGAAATTTGTCTCCTTGGTCTGGAACACAATGCTGGAGTTCTGATTCATGCCGAAGATCTCGGGATCCTCCAAAGTCGGGAAATCCGAAACATACGCCAGATACTCGCGGACGGTTTGCTTCTTGGGGTCGCAGTAGTAGGGATCACCACGGCTGTATTTGTAGTTGGGATCGAGTATTCGAGCCGACGAGAATATTTTCAGTACAGTTCGCAAACACCGCAGATCCCAGTAGTCAGTGACACGCCCACCCCACGTGATTTCGCTGTTAATGTAGAAAATAGCATCCCACGGTATATCATCCAACACTTCACGATTAATAAAGAATTCTAATGTCTTCAAACCGCACTCGCGATCACTTTCATTAAATTCGTAAAGTATGTTCCAGCCAAGAGGGCCGAATTTTCGCCGCTCCAGAATGACTGCGTGAAACATACAGAGACCAAAAACAATGGCACGCCAGCTACCACGCAGAACATGTTCTTGAAAGAAGTCCGCACTCAGGTCGTTCAATGCTCCCAAAACATTAGCCTTAATACCCTTAGGAGGCTCATTGGTTACCTTGACCGAGTTCTGTAGGACGCTAATGGGGAAATTCTTAGTTGGCATCGAAGAAAAGTAGAGGCGAAAATCTTCGTGGGCTTTGATGATACCCAGTGTAATGTTTCGCACAATAGTCTCCATTTGACGCATCCACGAAGTGGCCAAGTGGCAGTTCTGCAGGAAGACCCAATGGCCAATACGCACGCTTTTGTCTATCAGGGCCTCAGCGATGGGGCCCTGGCCTTGGCCCAGCGAAATGGAGTAGAACTTCTCGAGATACTTCATTTCTTCAGCGAATTTGAGGAAACTAGCCATGGGGTCGGAACCGCTCGAGAGGACAAACACAAGGGGTGTCACACAGGAAGTATCCTGATAACTAAGGTTAAATAAGTGATTAAAATAGTCTGTGAGTAGGTCTTAAGGTGAAACTTACACAACTTTTAGCTGACTGCCGCTCGTAGAAGCCTCTGTATAGTACCGGCCAATGGTTGTGCGTAGATAAACAACCACATTGAGCAGGAATCTCTCTGCACGGAAGACGCGTATAAACATTAGCTTGTGGAAATCACTGAGTTTCTTATCCCACACAGTTGAAGGCTTGGCTTTCGACTGAGAGAAGTTAAGAACCTGCAAGAAGAGCTTGTAGTCGTCAACTTATTGGGAAATCTCCCACAGACCTCTGTATTGTCTTCAATTTGCAAAACGAATGGAGTCGCAAGAACGCTGGTAAAGCCGCCGAATGCTTTGGGGAAATTCTCTTCCAAGAATATGCAGGCCTCCCATTCGGCATCGCTAATTTGCAGATCAGATGGTTTGGGTTTCCTTGTCACGGAGCCAACCGGGCCGCGTAATAGGAAACTAAATTCAGCCGCTTGCACTCGTCCTTCCTGAAAGTGTACGTACCAACGTGAGGTAGCCGGTCATTAATCTATAATTTCTCCAGTAAATGCCTAACCTGTTTCTCGATGGCCATTGAAAGCAGGAAGCTAAAAATAAGTTTGTGGTTTCCAAAGAGTCCACGCGACACATTGTCGTAAATCGCTTTCAATTCGTCCAGCTTCAACTGAGCTATACGATCATCGGTTTCCATTACAGGATGCTCCAATCGAATAACGTTGCAGAAGACTTGCGAGAAATACTTTAAACTGTACTGATACATGGGGTCGATTTCCGCCAAACCGGCTACGACAAAGTAAAGTGTCGCACCACGCGAAGCCAAGGAACGGTAACGCTCACGCGTGGCCGTAATAACCATTTCAGTTTCTTCGGTGTCAAGGAGACGTGCGGCGATTATAAGTGATGTTTCCTGTCGAGAGACGAGCAATATGTATGTTGAAACTACTCGTACTTTGTGCGGTGTTTATTTCGAACTATACCTTCGATTCATTAAGGGTCTCTACCAGTTCCTCGTCGTCAAGTATGTTGCCTTTTGAGTTGTACAATAGTTTGAGGACCTTGTCTTCCAACGCCAGCAACTGCTGCTTGTCTGTGTTGATCCTTACAATGAGATCGTTGCGTTGGACTTCCATAGCCGGCAACTCAATAGCAACAATATCTCTGGAAAACAGAATGTATTATTGAAAAATTCGTAAATCGAATCGAAAACTATTAATAATAAAATCGAAATTCTCAACTTAATTTCTGGAACATTTTAAGTTCCCCCTTGCTAGATACTTACGCTAGAAGTTGATCTTCTAAGCCATTTTCGGTGACCAGGAAATTCACAAGTGTTACGTTTATGCAAATCTCTGGCAAATAATGAGGGTTGGCCAATTTGGTTGTCATGTACAACTTGAAGTTTTTATCGTAGTCGATAACAGTATCACCAAGCTTCAAGTATACACGTCCCTCCGACACGAAAGTTTCCCTCTGTAAAATTGGCCGCAGTGATGGGTCGATGGTCTCGTCAATTTCCTCGAGCAAGACAGGGTAACCTTGCCGCACACAATTTTCCATCGTACGTACAAGAGTTGCATCCGTCATCTTAAGAATGTGCAAATTATTAACTTTCTCCTTGTTACGTATCCACCGATTAGCCTAAAATGTATAGCCGAAAATTAGTCAAAGATCTTCCTCCATACGCTCCTACTCCTCTCTACCTGTTCCTGTGGATCTATCATAAGAGCCCAACGTAAGGCTCGGGTCGCATATATACCATTCTCGATGGAGATATTATCTTTTGGTAGGCCGTCCATAGTCCAAGATCGCATTTCGTATGGGTCACCCAAGACCTTAAGCAAATGGAACTCACTGCTTGAGGGGATATTCTGTTCTCGGCACTTGACAACCCAATCTTGACTCAAATTATTACGGTATTCTGTCGAAAAAGCACCCAAGTAAGCCACGCAAGCGGCTGAGACAAGTACGTCACCAGGAACGGCAGCCAGCTCGTCCGTGAGGTTCTAACAGGTGATTCGGAATGAATCGTATTAAAATGAAATCAGATATATATGGCGATAGGTGGCAGTGCACATTATGTGAGACAGTTTGCAATATCGCCTCGAATCTCGTTTTTTCTCTTCGAAAAGAGAATGCAGAATGAGATAGTATTCGTTAATCGAGATGAGAACCGGTATCCTGAAAGTCCTTTCTAATCGAGGCGAGAGCCGAGACAGAAAGATTTCTTCAGCCGACCGAGATCGCAGTCTAGACCATCGTAAATCTCGAGAAACTTTGATCATGCACTAAAAACTGTTTACTAGCGATGATACTAACCTTGACCGTCTGCTTCCAACGCACTTCTTCGTCTGACAGTGCCGAAGTCAAACGGCCCGCTCGATTAATGCGTCCGTACGTTAAATCAACGCTGTCCTGTATTACTTTAAATTCCCTTTTCTTCTGCTCGAGGTTGTCCTTAAGCGCCTGTATTTTTGCTTCAACTGCAGCCAGTTCTTTCTGTTTGGCATTCAGCAAAGTCATGATTTTGTTGAGTTCGGCTTGAGCGTCCTCTTGACGTTTTATTTTCGGCTCGACGACTTTGTACACTTTGGAGAATTTGTCCATGGCAATCACCCAGAGACTTACGGACTTAGCCACTTTAGAGACCTTTTCGATTTTCTACAAGTAAAACGGAAATTGTGAATTCTCACATCTTCTGTATTAGAGAACTTTAACTTACGGCAGGAACAAAATCCGGATGTTGGATATATTTCTTGACTTTCTTCAACGTCTCGTCCTTTATATGTTCTTTGTCGTATTCGAAGAGCCGCTTCAAAAAGTTGACATCAGCCATCAGCACCTTAGCGGCTGCCCACGTGGGTCTTTGAATACAGAGGTATTTAAGAAACTTTTGATGCTACATTCTTGAACTTACTTGGCTCCTAATAATATGCAGACGGATTCCATAACGAACTGTACCAGAGCTGGTGGGGTGGTGAAGGCCTTTAACTCATTGATGTCAGCCTTGCTGATGCTTTTTAGCGCCTCCTCGGCTTCGCGCAGTGCTGGCATTGCGATCTCCAGATCTGCACTGGCTTCATCTGAGATCGCTTTAGATATGGCTGCCTTTTCTTGGGCCACGGCTTCGTCCTGCATTACTGCTTCCTTGACTTTATCGACCATGCTGGTCTCGTACGCTAAGTTCTCGAGCAACTCCCTCATTTTGGCTGACTCTTTATCCAGTTGTGGCACCATCACTTCAAGCTCTTTTTGCATAATGGCAATCTACAGTGAAAATTTAAAATCGCAGTACTTCTTTACAGTTCGAGAAGGCATAAGAAGAAACGCACAATTTCATTGGTCGACAAGAGTTTGTTCAGACCGTTGGAAATACGCTTGCGCTTGGCAATCAAATCGTCCGTTTTGATCTTCAACAGGTTCTGATAGAGCTTCAGTAGTTCCAGATAACTGCTCGGGGTGGTGTAGTAGTGGCGTTTCATTTCCTTGTAGAATCTCTCGGAAGCTTCTTCTACTGTCTGTGAAAAGACGAACCTCTAACTGGAGGGGAATAAAGGAATATGGTGCGCTAACCTTGTGCATATAGACAGTTGTGGTGGCAAGAGCTATACGGTCTTCGGGTTTCTTTGCGAGCTCCTGCAGCAAACCAAGAGCGACGGAGTACAGAGCTTCTGTGGGCCAGTTCGAGAACCAGTCGATGGTGCAACAGTTCACCAACGATGGAAACATACGACAACGACGGCGGAACGCATCACCCACAGGACTCATCGAGAGTACAACATGCAGATTATTTCGCACCCGATTGATGAAGAATTTATAAATGTCATCACGTGTGCAACCCTGAAAAAAGGTATCAATCTCAAAAAGACTAAAGTTTTCTCCCAGATATTCACTCACGTCTTTCCGTGATGCATTACATGCTTCTCGAGCATCCAGAATAACTTTTTCATATTCATCGCCTTCGAAGAGATTCGGAACCTCGCCGGAGTTGAGGATGTTGTTGATATCTTCCAGAAATTCTTCCTCTACAATCTGTGTGTCGATCATTAGAAACACCAAAGGATTGTTGTCAATCTATAGAAAATATATATTTGTGATTAGTAGGGAGCACGCGGATGTACAGATTTCCGCTCCCACCCCTGCGATGCGATAAATTATGCGTAGATCCTCGTGGAATCCATTGATATCGTAATTTCGCTTCAACTCGATTTGAATGCATTTGTACTCATTGACGTGAGCTGCTAAACGGGTTAGTGACTGTTTACCCATTCCGGCTACGCCCACCAGCAAACCGTTGCCGCGATCGCTACGCAGCAGGCGTGCCAAACGGACCGTGTGCTCGAGCGCATCCTGGAACAGAATCAACTTCATACTCTTGCCTGTCAGCGAATTGAAGTCTTCCACGTAATCCATTAGAATGCTTTCTAACTTGGCGTGATCTCGGATCTCGTCGTATACGCGGTCAGCTCTGGCTTTTCCGAACACCATAAAATCTCCGAACAGCACAGGGGGCTCGTCAGCACGTATGACTTCCTTGCCGAAATGTTTCATACACACTTCAGTCATGAGTTGCTTGAAGAGGGTCTTGTCCTCGTTGTTGATCAAGCGGTCATGGAAGACGCGCGTGGTCTCGTGGTAGAAGAGCCGCATGATCTGCATCTCCATGTTGTAGTGCATATTGCTGGCCTGAAGGATGCCTTGGATGCACTTCGAAAGATCGCGCAAGTTGAACACGTAGTGGGATTTGTCAGGTGTTGGCAGCATTTCCTTAGCTATACGAACGTAGACATCCACGCAAGCATTGACGATCGGAGTGGAAAGAGGACGAATAGCCGCGGAAAAGTCACTCAGGAAGCTGGAAGATTAATAGTGAATATGATTGCATGTAAAAGGCGTCACTTACCCGGTCAGTATGCCGTCGAAAATTGTAGTCAATGTCTCGTCGCTGGGTTTCGGTAGCGCCAGGAGTGCAAAATGGCGTACGAATCTTTAAATTTGAAAATGATAAGTATGAAAGAAACTTGAAATAATTCTCTTACCGCGGTGTGAGTGGATTTCGGCCTCCACCGGGCGGTGCACATGCACAACCCAGCACCACATCCGTGATTTCCTTCCAAAATAGTTTCTCCCGATCGTAAAATCCTTGGAAGTCGAGAAATTGTCTGGAGACATTTAAGTGAAAAATCCATTTAACACCAGTAAACAAATAGCTGTTGACTTCTGATTACCTTAACAACTCGATGGGTGCTTGAGCGCCATATGTTTCCAGTTTAGGCATATTCACATCATCGATGAAGATGATCACCCTCTTGCCTACGGGTGCACTCAAGTGCGTGCGTTTCCGCCGCTCCAGCTGAGCCTCGATCATTTCCTGGGTGCGAATGCTGCTGGTTTGTGCGGAGAAATTAAGAAGCACCGGCACTACGTTGCCGCGGGCGAGCTTCTTCAGCGTGGAAATGGCGAGTACTGATTTGCCCACTCCAGTGTCCCCGGTAAACATCACCGGGAAGTTTCGTTTGAAAAGCAGTTCGGTTATATAACTATTATGTAGTAATGGTCACGAAAAAAAGATTAGAAAAACCTTCTTTGCAGTTTAAAGGCTACCCGCTCACCCATATTTAGTGGTATCAACTGTCGGAACTTGCATGTCGAAATATTTGTCCAAGGGATTAAATTCGAATACATCGACAATTTTTGACCAGTTGTCCCAGTTTTTGGTCTCTAGGTCTACGCGATAGTCCCAGAGGGTGCCTTCGGTGGGAAATCTGAAATGCAGCTTAAGGTTTAGATGTATCCGAACAGAGTTCAATAAGTGCTGCAACTCACTGCATGGGTCCCTCGTTTGCCAGAATCTCATGGAGAAAGTTTTCGAATGTTTTTTTTTCGTTATCTCTGAAGTTACACGCCACGGACCACAGTACGCACCAAACAAATATTTTAGCCAAGAGGCCCTTGTATTCATCCTCGTTAGTAATTCCATGCCAGCGTACTTGCTCCAGCAAAGCAGACAACAGCTCACAGCACAAGAGCACTTTTGCACTGGTGACCTGGTGTATCACGTAGGAACCATATTTTGTGGCAAAGCGTATAATTTTATCGAAGTAGTTCTGAAATAGTTCGTAGATGTACTCCATTTGACTGGGAGCCAGTTTCCTTTCGATGGGGCCAGCCTTCCATGTGTCTACCAGCGGCAGCCAGCCCAAGTCATCTGGGTCCACATAGACCATACCACAGCGCGAGACCGTAGCTGGTGATGCTACCGCCAGGTCCTGTACTTCAAAAACCATGTGCACCCAGGGTGTCAGCTTGATACGCTCTGAGTTAGCCAGACACAACATTTTATTGTCATCGAGTACAGTGTTTAAGTTCTCAATCCACACGGCATCCACTGGACCATCACAAACAATCCATTGATGGATTTCCTCTGTGAAATTGTGGAAGTTTAAATACTGTGCATGTTTTGGTAACTTCTAGCCTTTCATATAGCTTCTCTGATTGTTCGTTCCCTAATTTATATAACTTTCCCTACCGAATTTACACATCAGAAATAATCCTTCAAAGTATACCTTCCACAATGACGGCCTCACGAACCGCTAAACCCAACAATCCATCCTGCCATTCAAGCGTCTTCGAGTCCACGTAACCGTAGAGTTCGTTCATTGAAACCGATTTAGGATTCATTATCTGCATGGCTACACTGCGGAAATTCGGACCCGGTACTTCGTTTTCGAAGAGGTTATTCAGCGCGAATTCCAGTGCATGAAGCACCACCGATTTGCCGCCACCTGTTGGTCCAACCAACATGACACCCCAACGCACGCACATCGTCTCGTACAACTGAATGCACTTGCGCAAAGTCGAGGCCGTCGGTTGTAAATTCTTCTGAGTCAGCCCGAGCACGATAGCCTCCTGCAGCTCAGGATGCGATGATTCCGGCAACTCAACACCAGGGAACAAGTCACTGAGAATGCCTCGGAACAGCAAGGCATCGTCGACCAGAAACTTGGGTATGTTAGAGTCGCGCAGAGCGGCAATCAACGTAATGTCCTCACGCTGATCTGGTGCAGCGCGCTTCAGCGATCCCGCCATGACCAACACACTCTTTACAGCGCGCATGCCGAAGTCGTAGTGGTTCTGTTGACTTAGCTGTTCGCTGCACAGTTTGTACATCTGCACCATTTTGTGAGCCAGTATTTTCGGGTACTCGAAGCCCTCGGAGTATAGAATAACCTCGGAGATTAGTGCGTAGTCGGGCACCATCATGGATATGGGACGGAAGAGCGCCTTGAGATTGTCGGGCAGTTCGGTTCGGCCCGCGTAGCCGGGATTCATGGTAATGAAGACAGCACAGGACTTGACCAACTTGATTTCACGTCCTTCGAAAGCAAATCTACAAATCGGGGGGAAAGGAAGAGCAAATGTAATAAACAACGTATGTTTGTGAATGAAACGCTCACTTCTTCAGGTTCAACACCTTGGCATTGCGGATGGTAATCAATTGTTGTGCAATAACGGACAGCACCTCGATATCAATGCGGTTAAACTCATCGAAGCAGCACCAGGCACCACACTGTGCCAAACCGGAGAAGAAGCGGCCCATCATCTTGTAGTCCAAGCCATCGGAGCAATTAAAGACCACACATTGCTTCGCCACCGATTTGGCCAGATCCTTGGTGGTTTCTGTCTTGCCTGTTCCAGCGGGGCCAGCCGGTGCCCCACCCAGATCCATTTGCAGCGCACCCATGAGGCACAGGTAGCAGCGATCCGTTAGTGGAGTGAGCACCAGGACACCACCAGCGCCGAGATATTCATAGTAATACGGAATATTGGCGGAGGCCATGCGTGAGTACATGGTGTCCGTTTCATTGGCCCAGTAAAAACGCAACATTTTCAACCAGTTAAAGTCCGTTCTAAAAGCGATAAAAAATAAATATACAGGAGCCTAATTGTGACCACGTGCGACTTACGATTTCGTTACTTTCTTCTCTATAAGCAGGTTGACCGAATCCTTGGCGTGTACGTCAATAGTTATCAGGGCACAGAGGATCTTACGCAACAGCGATGTTATGTCTTCGCGGGTGAGAGCTGCTAACGCGGCCAAATCCTTAAAACATCTCTTCTGGAAGTCCTGCATTCTCCCAAAGGTGGTTTCGTTAGCCTTTAGTGGTCGTTCCAATATGTAGTGGATATCAGCGGCCCATTGTTGTTGCGATACCGTTAAAACTACCTGATTGGGATGATCTGAAGGGAGGTTATAGTTGTACGATTATTTTCGAAAGATAGACAAGGCAAATTCTGTTCTAAGTAACCTGTTTTAAATAAAATATCCCCGATAGTTTTCATTAGAAAACTACTGCAACTATCGAGGGCATTTTATTCAGATTGCATTTTTGTGTATTTGCAAATATACATGCATCCATTAGACAGGGAAAAGTCCTCAAGACGAGACGTAGGGAGAGTTTCCCCTCTTTCTCTTCTTTTCCAACAACCGGATAGGAATTATGGAAGATAAAGTTTAGAGATAATTCAGTTTACCTTGGAACCATTCATCGCGCTCTTTTGCTCCATAACATTGATAACCGAATCTCATGTAACGCCTTGTCGAAATAAACATGGAATCTTCAACTTTGCTCAGCCATTCCTCGACTGCTCCACGCGCCTTTAATCCCTTTCCTAGATTTAGTTTTTCACCTTCAGGAGAAATCATAGCAAGTATGTCGTTGGTGGGAATAACATTGCCACCGTCATCCTTCTGACCGAATTCCAAGCGATAAATAGCATCGAAACACTTGCGCAAATGAGGTTGTACGGCTTGCGGAACACGAGTCTGCGCCAAGATTTCCAAGAGTTCATCGTTAGATAGGAAATAGAAACTAAAAAGCGGAATTATGATTAATAGATATAGTATTTGAGTATGAAAAATAATTACACACCGCGGAAATACCACACGTTTCACCTCCAGATAGGCTTCCAAGCCTCTAGATATCAAATCCAGTAGTCTATTATTCTCCTTAAGCATATTGTAGGTATCCCTATCTGTCATGACGGGCAAAGCAAGCGATATTTTCTTGGCATTTCTAACGATCTCCTTGAAATTCTTATCCACCTGAAGAAACATTTTTGCTTCCTGCGGTAGCTGGCGTTGTATGTCAGGCGAAGCGAAAATGGCTTCCAAGTAAATCCACGCAGTTTGACAGTCCATCCATACCTCTGAGATGGTAGAAAAATAAATGATGTCTGTAGTTTCATAGGTCAAAATAGTTGCGATTCTATTCTGAATAGATGAAAAGAAGGCTAATTGTGTTGGAACAGCACAATACATGTCAGGTTTAGATGCAAGAAGAAAGGGGAGAGGGGCGCTAAGATAGCGTGCAAATATCGGTGAAAAAGCCCTATTTATTACACAGAACAGCATAGGAGCAAGACGAAGGAGCATTAATGTTTTCATGCAAATTGCTTTATGTTATACTAAACTTAAAGGGGAATCGATTAAGCTTCCTGACAATTTTCAAAATAGTCTTAACTGGGGAAGGCTGAGAAACATAATATCCGCAGACTCCAAGAAGGAGCAAGAGCAAAACCCCTTGTGCAAAATCAGAAAAATAATCGGTATGCGACTCAGGAAAGCTAAAAATGGAAAAAGTAGTGGAAGGGAATGAGAAATTGATAATTTTTGTCTTTAAAATCATGCTTTCAGTTTGTTAATTAACTATTGAATTTTTACCCATTGTTTGTGAAAATAGTTCCATCCCACGGATCCATTCTTCGACCTTCTCCCGGATGGGGGCGACATACTTGGACGCTGCAATAGTGTTGACATTGACAGTGGAATCGTCCAGTACAGCTTGCAACTCTTCAGTGCCGGCCAGGATGAAGACATCCTTCTGGTCGTGGTGCGATACTATTGACAGTTCGGTATCATTCCAGATATTCTCGATATTCTTGAGCATACTATCCAGCTGGGCTTCACCGGTAGCTTGCGACGATATATCCATTATCTGATTGGCAATTTCCTCATTGAAGGCATGTGCTTGCTCGAAAGTCGAGATGAATATGTTTTCCTCTTGCATGAGTTTGCGGTTTAGCAAACCTTCAAGTTGACTCCAATGGCGCTGTGGGTGGGTAGAGAAGAGAAGTGGCTTCAATTTGGATTCGTTCAGAGGAGGCATGCTTGCTGGTGTACCGCTTTGAAGCTAGGATTGCGCAGATAACCAATGACTGGCAACTTGACTTTGAACTCCTCGGCCGACTGTTTCAGCATGGGCACGATATTATTAGCGGGCAGGTATTTCTCGAATTGCATGCAATTCTTGATAATCTTAGTGTTCAGGTTGGTCAGCTCTTCGACATTCAGTTTACGGAACTGAGTACGAGTCCACAGATTGAGTGATGTTTGCCACTCTTCCAGGGAGTTCCAGAGATTCTGTCGCAAGCGTATCTCCTGGAAAGCTTGATCCATCTCTTCGTAGCGTGTGATATCAATCTGTTGGAGAGGCGAGTTACATTTCAGGAAAAAGTGTGTGTAAAATGAAATCTGGACCAACCTTGAATTCTTTTTGGTAACCAATATATTCGTGTGCTCTCTCGTGGCATCTGTTAAGTCGCTCAAGGAGGTTATTAAGTCTGGCCTTTGTTTCATCCGCATTGCTCTCTCTCTGCAAAGAAAAAAGTAACTTTCTCCCCCTAACAATTCCTGTGATGTGCGTTCTAGTTTACCAGCAACAAACTGGGATCTTTTACTTCTTCCGCTATTTGATGGATGTCCTCGAATATAGTCACAATGTCCTCTTGCATCAACCCATCCAGTTGATTCACAAACTCGAATCGCCTTGTACGTACTTCTTCCAGCGTATCCTTGGTACGATTGACCAAATCTTCGCAGTCCATGTAGTCTTCTTTCTGCTGATCATCGATGGGTATTTCGTAGTCTTTGATGATCATGAAGCACTCGTGGACATAGTCGACGTTATCATAAAGTTTGCCGAGTTCTTCATCGACTGCATCGAGAAAGCGAATATGGGCGACAACTTCCAGTGTCGTCTCAGGTAGCATGGTAATCCGGTGTCGAAGATCGTAGGTGTCTTCGGTGATGCGCTCGATTTCTTCAGCGGCAAGTCTAGTAATGGTTAAAAAAAATAAGATGTACATGAGTAAAAGTCACTATAACAGCTTGAAAAGATACAATCTCTTCGGTAATAAATATTTAGTTACACTGGTAGGTATAAGGCCAAGATATTTTGTAGCTGATAGCAAACAGGAGTCACGCTGTCCTTGAAACTGGTCTGAGTGAGCTTCAGCATACCCAGATTAATGATGGGCAGGATTCCGTCCAAAGCTTGCAAATTATTAAAATAACGCTCGCAGTAGTAACGTAACATTTTGGTATCTGTAGAGGACGAACAGGTTAGAGCGTTGAAAAGACTTTATTTAATATCATCATCATCCACTCACCTCTCTCGGTATTCAAAGTCTCAGCTTCGGTATGTACATCGATCTCGTAGTTCTTACGAATGTTTTCGAAGCGTTGTGTGTAAGCTTCAACTTTTTCATAGGCACCGGATACAAGGGTAAAAACGAGTTTCCTACGATAATAAGGAGGGATAAATTTTAAAGAAGAAATCATTTCCCGAATCTTGGATCCAAGCAGAGTCACTGCAGTCTCACTTATTGGTTTGGAATTCTCTATCGGTGCGTAGCAGATGATCAAATTCAGGGGCCGGCATAGACAAACGGTCCTCTTGGCGTCCCATTATTGAGGGTCTGTCAGGAATACCATGTTTCATCATTCGATATAATGTGTGTGTGTGGTGGTATGTTATACTTGTGAAATGAAGTTATAAAACTTCATATAATGAGTTATGAAACCGCCCTGACTTACGTTGTAAATTGATTGAATCTTCTGTCTTCCGTAAGATTTGGCATATCAGAAACTGTGTCCAAAATATTGGACGTTATCCGTATGAATATTTCCATCATCATATCCCTTCACCAATAAAAGCCGATATTATAGAATTATAAGTTGTTCCCGAAGAACCAAACTTACTCAGAGGGATCCACTACAATAGCCTCCGGTAGTAAAATTAACTCAGCTAAGAAAAATGGGTTCTGTAAGATTTCGCTTTTCAGAAAACAAATTGGTCATGAATGGGTTTCTATCCAACCTGTGGCCCATCCTCAGGCCGCTCTGATTCAACTTCTTCGCTTAATAATCGATCCTCATTGAGAACGTCGTATGTTGGACCCAGGTCATCCTGTATTGCCAGTGCCTGGACCAAATCACGAAAACTACTCGTGGTGACCTTGAACAGTAACTGATAGACGTGATGGTCGCACACGCATAGAAAGCTATAGGGGTAAAAAATTCAACATCACACCATGACCACTTTCAACAGATTTTTTTCTTATTGGCAGTCATACTTAGAGAGGAGCTTGCAGAAGGCACGCTTCCTAACACGATCCATAAAGGTAACGTTGTCTCGCATCTTCTTAAGCGTTGGGAAATACTTGATTTCGTCGTCCGGGTAGAAGCCTCTTGCAACCAACGCCTTTCTACAAGCATCATCTATATGGTGATATGGAAAAAGCTATTCTATAAAATAGCTTTTAACAGAAAAGAAACCGAGACTTTTTCCTTACACAAATATTTCAGATTATGTTTGCGAAACGCTTTAAAAGCTTTAGAGATTTCCTCGTAGAGTCTCATCTGAGCTTCCAGAAAATAGAAGGCATGCCATTCTTCGATCACTAGAGAATGGAAGAACTTAGAGATCGTCGTCTGTACAACAGGACGTTTGTCCTGCAATCTCACCAGTAACATCGATGAAGTTAAAATTTTCCATTTCCACCACTTCATTTCGAAGTCGCAGCAATGCTCTTCCCAGTTGCGGTATCGCTATGAAGAGATTATCCAGGAGATATTTTCTGGCGACCGCCATCTTCTTCCATTTAATCTTCTTTTCCCACAATGTGAAGCCTTTCCACGTGTGGAAAAATTTGAAAGTGAACATCTCCATCATAATCAGGAACATTTGGAACTGTAACTGCCACTGGTCCAAAGTCGTAAAGAAATTGTCGGAGAGGATCCAGTGGGTGACGCCATTGCGCGTCATGGTGTAGTATTGGTATCTTTTCGACAGCGAATTGTAGTCGACCACTCTGCAAAGACAGAAACGAGAGTAGCGACGCCGCATCCCTCTGCATTCAGACTGCCTTCGGACTTTGCACTCACTTCAGACTGTAGGGCGTAAAATATTCACTCGCCGTGGGCAGCATGTACGTGAGGTACAAGAATCGGTCATCCTCGAACTCCCGTACACGATCGATCAGTATATTCAGGTTGGGTACCCGCGCGATGATCAAATCGAGTTTGTGCATCAATCCCCTCGGCGGAAGCTCTTCAGCAACGAAGACGGACTTGGTTGTCTTCGGCCGCTTTGGCGCCTTGGATTGCGACGACGTTGAGGAAGTGGAGTGCGATAAGGACAACTCCTTCGTCCTCGACTGCAGGCTCTCCTTGCTGGAGCGTCGCGACGAACTCTGCATTTCGTGTGTTTTGACACTTGGGATGTTTTATTGTTGAATAATATCTTAGAAATTGCTTTGAAGTTGACAACAGTTTCATTAATTATGCGTTTGAAGGCGAAATTAATCTGAAGTTTTTGATTTGACTGTTTCTTGTTTACTTTGTTTGACCTCAAAAAATGTTTAGTACTCAAGGTGTTATTTTGTTGTCGGTTATGGCGACCCGGGCAACGCAACTTTGAGGTTGTATTTCTGTGGTGCGTTTGTTTGTAAGTCTGTTTTCTTCTTTGTTTCTTTTTTTCTTGCGCTGGAAGCCCGTTTCTGTCAGATTCATACTGTCAGTGTCAGAATTAATTGACGCGTACAGGACGTCCTCCTCTTCAATCTTCAGTAAAAGAAAACTCCTTGTTTCATTTTAATGCGGTTTTATTTATAAATACTAAATGAGTACGTATTGCAGAGAATGTTTCCTGTGCCTTTTCAGATATTGCAAATGTCTGTTTTCGTCTATAAATAGGTGTTGCCTCTATTTACACTTCCACGTACTCAGCTTATTTTAACGTCTCCTATTTTTCTGATACAAAAATAACTTAAACTATTCCGTGTTACAGCGATACAACAGAAGTGCGATCTTTTATTCGTGTGCTACTCGTATGGTTTTGGAAAGTACGGACAAAGTTAACGTTAAGCCAAGCGGATCTACCTTCTTATTCAAGATTCATAGCGGTTTAAGAAGCTTCAAATAAGATTTCAGATGATGATGCGTCGTGTGTTGTGGCCCGTGATGGCACCGAAATGTTTTGTAATTAATTTACCGGGTTTGCACCTGTGACAACAACTCTCTAAAGAATATATCATGAATAAATCGATTAGGCTTATCAGGCGAAAAGATCTCTAAGCCAAATCAAGTCATTCGTGATTCGTGACCCTCGACCGGTTTCGGTTTTCTGAAGCAATCTTGGATTTCTGTGTGGCTTTGTGCGATCGGTAGACGGAATCCTAATAGTTACTAATCAGCACTGATTAAATATTATAAATAAAAGCTAGCGAATGAAAGAGACAGTCCGAACTTCCTTTGAAATTAACTAGTTGTTGGGATTTCGCGGAGTCCTGAAAGGTCCTTAGAGAATCTACTGACTGGGGATTCTGTGCGGTTGTTGCGTGCGGCCGAATCTCTCCACTGCGGCCGATGTTCTTAAGGGTTTTCGCTGTATTCGCATTCATTGCTCCACGTTGATGGTGAGGACCATGGTAGGTCAATAGCGACCGCCGCTGTGTCTGTGGTGCTCTCGTCTGCCAGCCGACTGATCACGTTCACGATATTCGCCGCTGCGCGAGCTGCTTTTGTGATGGTGATGATGATGGCGCTTCTTCTCGCCTGTGAGTTGGGGGGGGGGGAGGAAATCGTTATTGAGATGGGGCATATAATGCAGTCTTTCATACCTTTCAAACAGACGTCTGAGACAACCATTTCAGAGTTATCGCGCATGCCATAGTTGTCACGGCCAACTCTGCGAAAGAGAAGAAATATGAGTTGGTTGAGCATGGTGACCATTTCGTGGGAGGGGGGATTCCAGAACGCTACATTTTTATGTTGCAATAACATATGGGGCGTCTTGTGTTCTTGCACCACTCGGTGTTTTCTCGTTATCTCTTACCTGTCGAGATTCTCTCGTGATCGCTGAAGGTTATCGCGCAAGTTGTCCCGCGAACGTGCCATGTGCGGCGGATCCAAAGTCTCCTTGCGACGAAGAGCGTGGTGAGAGCTGTTTTTCGAAGCGGACTCGTGAAGGTTCTCCCAAGCTTGACGGTAGTATCTGCAGAGAGTAAAAGAAGTTCTTAAAAACTCGCTCTAAATTGCTCCAGCACGTAATACGCACCTGTTAAGACCATTTCTGGAGCCGGAGGTGGAACTATCGAAGGAAGCTACGGTGTTGCAGTCGGGCGAGGCGCGATGGCGGTAGTGTTGAGTCGTGCGGTTTCTGCAAAGAAAGAGGCAAGCAGAGAGAGGGCGGTGAGAAGCATGGCATGTGTGGGAGAACATATAGAACACACATAGAAGAGAACACATAGAGGATAGAAGAGGAAGGACTTTAGAGAGTGTGAAGCTAAGCCGTTAACTGGCGGCGACTCGTGTTGTTAGTGACACAGTTTGTTGGCGAAGCCTTAGTCGGGTTTTATTTACAGAGGCCTGTGTGTATTTACAGTTCTAACCACGCCCAGAGGTAGGCGGTCGCGCCGCCCAGAGGATTGAGTTACAAGAGACATGCAGGTTGGTTTGTTCTGGACTCTGGTTGCGTGTTTCTTTGCGGACAGATGCGTGCATAAACAGCAAGGCGGCATTTGCAACATGGCGATCACCACAACACCAACATAAATGTTCTTCGCTGCTTACATGATCGGGTCGGGCCGGCTGGTGTTGAAAAATATGGCTTAAATCGAGTTGTACAATCAGTTCAACAGTTTCTTTCTTTGGCACTCGTTAGTTTCGTTAAAAATCGTTCGGTTTCGGTTTTCTTTGTTTTGGTTTTGGTTTTGGCTTTTTTTCGGCGGCTACAGCGGTTCGTTGCTGAAAAGTCCCGCCTTTGCGGCGTATCCACGTCCGTAGGTGCTGATCTCGCGGCGACCCAGCTTCTGGTCGTCGAACGGCAGGGCCAGGACGCTGTACCACAGAGGTGACGGCGCTGCCACACGCGTGCTCGAGCTGACACTGTGGTGGTCGAACAGACGGTGCGCGTGCGCATGACTTACGTAGGCCCCCGCACGCAGGTGCGCGCTATGGCCGTAGTACGGGTGGCGGGGCCTGTGGACGGAATAATGGTTTGCATTGTGCCGCCGCCTGCTGTTCGGGGTGCTAAATAACAATACACAACAACAAACACGGTAAGGCGGATTAGTATGCGAAACAAGAATAAAATTATATGAAAGGCAAACAATAGGATCGGAGATGGAAGTGGGGGCCGTGGTGCGGCGAGGGGCAGGAGAAAACGCTTCAGAAGATCTGAGAAAAAGATGGAGAAGAAAGCTTTTTATATACAGCGACAGCGGTTTGAAATTCATAATGAACAGTCACAAGTTGCCTGGAAAGGAGTCTAAAAACTAAAAGAAAACAGATACCAGTTTAGAAACAGTTAAAACGAGGATAGTATCACTCGTCCAAATAGTTTTTATACGCCAGAATGAATAAGTTCGGAAGTGTAGGTCTCTCAATCATCTTACGATCTTAAAGTAATTACATCAAAGTCATATTTTGGCACCAATTTCTGTGGTCCAAACCGCGGATAGATCAGGGTTCTGGATCTTATGTGATCTAATCTGGCCCAATATCTGGGTATTAAATAGCAGAGGTTGATTTAAATGGAAGATTGACTACTGAAATCAACAAACCCGAACATTTTATTTGACATACGGCTACCGACATTTAGATTAAAGATGGAAGAAGATAGAAGATATAGATAGAAGATTAACTACCGAAATCGACAAACCCTCACATTTGATTTGACATAAGGCTGCAGAGATTTCTATAAGTGTTAATAAATAATTAAGACTTCTAAGAGGAAGTTCGAACGTCGTCTCTTAAGTTCTGAAGAATTTTTCGGTATAAACACATTTTCGAGTTTTCTTATCGCAGTAGTCTCCAAATTCCCCAATATCTAGTTTCGTAATCTGCTCGTTGCCTGTGAGAGCTGAACAGGTAACCCATATTTACACTTCGTTGACCCCGCCGACCAGATTACGAATCCCGCTAGAAAGAACCTCAATGCCAGAATAATCCATCCCATAATTCCATCGTGAAATGATATCTTTATGACATAAGAAAGTACAGAACTTTGTACAACACAGCAATATAACCTGCATGACCGTTAACTTAGTAATCTATGGGTGTTGAAAGGTGAAGATTGAAATTTACAAAGCTTTACAGTGTGGAGAAACTCCGCCAGCTGATATTGAAGCTCTAGAGTGCCACACCTGTACATCGTTGGTGCACCTGGTAGCGTGTTCGAAATGATGAAACCGAAACCGACAACCTACGAACTCACCTTCGCACGAGGATCACAATCGTAGTGATCACGGCGGCCAGGAACACGAATCCCCCGAACGCGCCCAGCGCCACGATGGCGCCCAAATTCAGTTTCGCCTCCCTGGTCTCCTTGCGATCTATACTGTCCACCGAATAGGGAACGTTGATGTTCGGGTACTGATTGTGCCGAATGTTGACGCTGTCGGCGATCTCGTTGTCCTGCGGATGCGCGTTCAATATGATGTTTTGTGTGCTGCGTGTGGTGGACTCGACTGTCGGTGCTTGTGGGCGTGTTCTGGCGGGTACTGCGGAGGATGGGACGGATGAAGAAGACGATGACGATGACGACGACGACGACGACGAGGACGAAGATGACGATGATGATGTGTAGGAGGTTGAAGTTGATGTTGAAACTGTTGATGACGGCGGGTAGGTGGGTGCGGGTGGGGACTTCTTTGGGATGAGCACTGGACGTATGGTGCGACGTGGTGGGAACTCTTCGCGCACGGTGCCGGGAACAACGTAAGTAACCTCTTCATCGGAGTCTTCTGGAAGAGAAAGAAGGTATAATATGAACTGAAGGGAACGGGGATTATTAAGGAGGAAAAGCCTGTACGTACGTTCACCATTGATTTCTACGAGCGGAGTTACACTGGTCGAGTGTGTTGTCGAGAAGACGGGTCTGTATGGGTTCTTCGTGGTGAAGACAACCTTCGGTCGGTACGGAGTAGATGAGGGCAGTTGCTGTGTGGTCGACGGAGGCGTCGGCGGCAAAGTGGACGGCTCCAGCTTGATGCAGCGGGGCAGAGCGCTACTCCACTGGCCTGTGGCCAGACAGGTTAGAATTCGTGGTCCTTCAAGCCGGTAGCCACTGGGACAGGCCACCTCGGCTTGCGAGCCATAGTAGGTGCCATTGGGCGCACTGATAATGGTGTTGTAATAATTGCCGGGCAGAGTGTCGCACTCGATAACTGAAAGTAGCACCACGCAGCGTTAAATACGGTGCGGCTCATCATTCTTAAAGCAGCTGTGTTGGCTGGCCCACTACTTACTCTCACAACGTGGTGGCGGTCCATTCCAGCGTTCGTCGAAGTCGCATGTCAGCAATGCACGGCCGATCATCTCGAAGCCTTCGTTGCAGGAATACCTGACTTGGCTGAGGTAGCCAACGGTGCCGTTGAGGAGGTCGTACGAGCCGTGAGTGATTGAAGCGGGTAGACCGCATTCAATATCTGTGAGGAAGCACAAATACATCGTTTATTCATCCCCCCCGAATTCCTCACCTCCCTCTTCGAAGACTTACATTTGCATACCGGCGGGAACTCGTTGTAGAAGCCCGTCTCCAGACACGTGCGCGTCGCTGGACCCACCAACAGGTGGTTGACATCGCACGAGTACTTAATCTGAGCGCCCACCTCGAAGCCATTGAGCGCCACCATCGTTGAGTTCGGCGGTTGCTCGGGACGCCCGCAAGTCTTGGGCTGATGCTGGCAGATGAAGTTGAGATGGGTGTTGCAGTTGGTGTCGCTCCACAGCCAACCCTTGGAGCCGTCGAACCGCGCGCAGTCCTCATCGCCGCCGGGATGGTTCCAGAAGGACACGGTGACCTCCTCGCCGCTCACCCATTTCCAGAGACTGCGATCGTTGCCGTCGCGCACCGCGCCCATCCAGTACTGCGAACTGACATCGCTGCGGTGGCGCCGCCACAACTCCCAACTGATGAAGCCCTGCAGGGCGGGGTTGCTCTCGCTGATGAGAGTGCCGCCCCGCGAGCGGCAGAACGACAAGGAGTCCAGGAAGTTCAGCGGCTGGCGGTTGTAGAAGATGTAGCACTTGCCGTTGTAGGAAGCCAAGGCTCCGGGCGGCTGGTCGCGGAAGGTGGGGCACCGCTCGATGGGCAGGGCCTGGTCCGTGTACACGAAGGCCTCGCAGATCGACAGCTGGTTGGGAGTGTTGTTCTCGAGGTGCACCGAGACGAATGCGCCGGGCATCGGAGGGTTGCAGGGCAGGAAGAGCGGCTGGCCCTCCTCGAGCTGGCCGGTGAAGCGGTTGCAGATCGGGTTGGTGCCCAAGTCGGGCCGATTATTGCCCACGCGCACGACGACGGTGGCGGGTTTGCTACCTGCGGGGAATTCGTGATGGTTTCGTGAGAAATTAAGAGACGAGGCAAAAGACGCGACAGCTGGATTTAACAGTCGGTAATCGTAACGAAACCAGCGAAGTTTATTCAACTCGTGACCCGCGCGGTTTAAATGCGCTCAAGATGCTCGTGCATTGAGAACGACTTTCAAATTTAAGCCAAAGCAAATCACAGCCTATCACTAACTATAACAACAACAACAACGACAACAACAACGACAACAACGACAACAAACTCTCGTGAGGCCGTCGCGACGTCAGTGCACGAGAGCAACAAACCAAGCGAGTCCGTTGAACGGCAGCGGTTTCACATGATTAACGCCGATTACTTCCTCGAGGTTGAGACCTCTGCGAGCGCCAGCCGGCGTGTGGTTGCGGCGGGCCGCAGAACCCACTCGGCAACTCTGGCGCTGGCGCTGCCGTTCGACTGCGAAAAGGGTTGCCGTCTGACTCCGGCGCGTTGTTGTCGTTCGGTATTCGGTGGCGCTTTCACTTGCACGCCGCACTGCGAGCGAGAGTATTTCTGCGTTGTTGCTGTTGTTGTAGGTGTTGTTGTGTTCATGGAGCTCTACTATTCAAGGCAGATTTCGGGTTAGATTTCGCAGGCGTACGCGGAATTCCATGCAGGTGGGGACGGAGGAGGAGGATGAATTCTTAATTATTTATGATTTTTCGAAAATGTCTGCTTTGAAATACAAGAATTCACACGCTTCCTGGTGCAGCACTTTGCTTCTCCAGGAGGCAGCTGCCCCTCCCCCTCCCCCAACGCCACTGCCTGCCGGTGTTAAATGAGTCGGCGGACGGGACGAAGACTGGCCGGGGTTCGGATCTGCGCACACATCGCTGCGACGCGAGTGCAAATATTTTCCGTTGTGTTTCGCTTTCCGTTGTTGCGCGGCAGACGATTTACGATTACTTTCACTGAACGCGGCCAACACGTGAAACGCGGCCAACACGTGAAGCGCGGCACGACCAACTCCAGCCGCCGGAACTTCTCTCCCACCGGCTGAGAATCATCGATCCTCTCGCCGACTTGGCGCGCGCGCGCTCAGCTGGTTGGTCCTTCGGGCGAACAACAAAACGACGACACAGCACGCGTGTTTGAGTCGCTGCGCCGTCCGTCGTTGAGCGTTGAGCGGCGCTCCGTTATGGTGGTCACAACTTACCGCAACACGACTTGCCGAAGTCCAGGCGCACCAGCTGCACCATGTAGGGCTCCAGCAGGTTCACGTACCACCAGGGAGAGCGCTCGGCCTTCGTCAGCGAGCACGTTTCCGGCGTAAAGAAGGCGGATGTCGAGCCGTCGATGGCCTTCTGCGGCGCCCCCGAGCCCTCCGTTGAGATTTGCATGGGCGCCTTGCCGGCGGCG
This sequence comes from Sicus ferrugineus, assembly GCA_922984085.1. NCBI lineage: Eukaryota > Metazoa > Arthropoda > Insecta > Diptera > Conopidae > Sicus > Sicus ferrugineus. The sequence goes on from OV277351.1 coordinate 24,032,395, forward strand.
ACGTTGAGCACTGCAAGAGAGAGAGAGAGAGAGAGAACATAAATGAGAGACAGAAACTACATTCAACATTTCAACATTTCAGTGCAAAAAATTAATATAAACTTAATAATTTTAGAAATTTCGAGATGTGAATACAACATTTGCAGCATTTACAACATTTTCAGCGTTTATTCAGCGTTTATTCAGCATTTGTTCGGCCTTCAATTATGTTTTCGCTTTTTACAGAAAGGGAAATTAAAAGCCGCCCATTTTCGGAAACAATGTTGGGAAACAAAGTGTTTCTCTCGCACTGCAAACAATGACTTCACTTCTGTCATAATAAATTCTTTGCCAGCTCGAAGTTTGCATTGTTTGGCCGGAAGGTTGTTGCGTAAAAACGTCATTCGTTCATTAACCACCGCTGGACCGGCATTCAAGCAGCGGAGACCCCGATTCCCCGCCGCGGGAATCCCTGACCCGCCGCACGAAGCGAAGACGAACGCTGCAGCTTTTCACGAAGAAGTGCGCGGGGAAGAAGAAGTGCGCGCGTTTGTTGGCGACGTCGAATTCGTCTCGTGAGAAACAACTGCGATGGGAACTCGCAAAACGGCGCTGGCAAGCATCTTCATTAACACGAATTGCACTCGCAAACGATTGAAACTGCGAGGCGGCGCGAGTCTCTCCACTCAAGGGCGACTCGGGAAAAACCGTCGGTCGGTCGGTCGGTCGGTCGGTCGGCCTTTTCACGGCTGAGAAGGTGTTGGAGGCGGAAAACTTTTCCTTTTCCCGCAGAAAAGTGAAACTCCGTCGCACCGTTCATTCTGCTCGCTCGACCCGCGCGCTGAATTCCTACTCGCTGAAGACGCGCTGAACGTGTCCGCGCTGTTGTGCAACCGCTTCTGTGGACGGACGTCACGGACGTCGCAGCCGTCGCAAAATGCGTTTCTGCTCGTCTGCAGGCAGCTGCGTGTGTTTTTTCGCCGCAGGTGTTGCTGGCGCTCGAGCTGCCTCTGCGAATTTCAGCGCCAACTTCTACCCCTTCGAGTGCTGCTTCCACGAAACTAGTTTTCCCGCGCTTAATACGCGGATTAGTGGCGACGTGTTGTGATGCATCCATCGTATTGTGGAAAGTAATTAAAATTTGATTGAATTTGATTTGGCGAGGAGCGAATGCACGTCCTGGCAGTCGAGATTTCGCTGTCAGATCTGAGAATACGACTGCCGTGGTGACGGTGAGGCGAGCGGACAGCTGCGAAAGCAATTCTGAAAAGAGCTTACAAGCAGATTTCTCCCTCTCACTCTCTCTCTCTCTTCAGCACTCTCTCCGGCCGCACACGACGCGACGCCGACGCGACGCCGACGCCTCGCGCTCATTTGAAAGTGAAATCAACCGAAACCCAATTCAGCGCATACCGAAAATTCTAACCTGAATATGCGAGCGAAGAAAGTGTAACGCGACAAACAACAACAGCAACAACACTTCGGCGGCACTTCGGCAGGCAGAAACTCGCAACTGAACGAAGGCAAAACTGTCGCCGAGCGAGCGAGAGAGCGAAAATCAGCTAATCAAAGCGACGATTTCGACGACGCAGAAACAAAGCGGTAAATTAAACACGAAGAAAGCGCTCGCCGCTTCGAGTGAAATCACTTGGCAACCCTGCGCCGCCCATCAATTTTGAGGTTAGAAATGAAAATTAATTGAAAAGTTCAATTTTGTTAACCGAAAAGCATTCCAAATCGAGAAGCATTAAAAATTAGAAAATTAGAGCTGCAATCATTTCAATCCCAAACACTTTTTGAATTTTCTAAATTGCGGAAGAAATGCGCGCCGCAAAAGCAGCTTAAAAAAAAAGAAAAATTTTTAATGCTTCGAAAACCTGCTCGACTCGGCGCGAAGAGAAAGCTGACCAAATTTCGGAAACATCAAAATCGGGAAGCATAACTTCGTCTAGAAAAGCGTTTGCAAGCCACGCTCACGAAACTCGAAGCGACGCGTGAAGACAGGAATTCCAAAAGAGACAACAACAACAAGATTCACAGCTACTCGGGCGAGAGGTGAAGCGATTGTAATTAAATTATTAATATTGGAAAAGTTGGAGAGCAGAGGCGGCGGCGACGACGACGACGACAGCAGCAACGAAAATACCAGCGAGCCAACAATTTGCTGAACTGAGCAGAACTGAGCAGAACTGAGCGGAATGTTAGAACGCGAACACGCAGGGCGTTGGTAATGCGCGTGTGTGTGCGCGCGGCTGAGGCGCACCTTGCGCGCGAGACGCTTGAGCTCTCAGCGCGACGTCATGCCGCTCCTGCTAATAAATTAACAGCTTTTCTTTTCTCTTTCTCTTTTTTACGTCGCTTGCTGAGTCCACAAGACGATGGGCTGCGACAGAAAGAAACACGACGAGAGAGCGACAGCGAGGGCGAGAGCGAGTGAGTGAGTGATGTAGTGAGCGGGGTGTGCAGTGTGAAGAGAGAAGTCAGCGTGGCCACCGCTAAGGCAGCGACTAACTGTAGCCCGCTGCTCCGGGTGCCGCGGCGTCGCTTCTTCCACTCATCCATTCAGCGAACTTCGCTCGCTGCCCGTCCGCTGCAGCAGCCACCGGGAAGCTTCGCGAGCGCCGCACTCGGCTGCCGCATCCGAAATGTAGGCTACTCTGGTCAGCGACGGCCACTGCGGCTGGTGGTTGGCGGCAGCAGCAGCGGCAGCGGCAGCGGCAACCTGACTGACTGGTTGACTTGACTTGACTTGACTTGACTTCACTTCACTTCGCTTCACTTCGCTGTCTCGGCTGGAAGGCAGAATCTGTCGATCGCTGTAGTGTGCGCGCAACGGTAACGCCGCTGATCCGTTGTTTTGTGGAATTTGTTATTGCTGCTGCGGCTGCGGCTGCGGCTGCGGCTGCTGCTGCTGCTGCTGCTGCTTCTTTATCGGTTTCATCTTGTCGTCGTCGTTGTTGTTGTTGTTGTTATCGTTGTTGTTGTTGTTGGTTAGTGTTAAGTGTTTCGTTCTATTATCGATTTTCTTCCCATTATTGCGATTTTTCCCCGTCGCGGTCGCCGTAATCGATTCAGTTATTCAACAGAAGAAGTTTTCGTCTGCCTTGACGTCAGCGAGCCACTGCAACGTAACATCGGTTGAGGTGGCTTTCACACACACACGCACACACACACACACACACATGCACATGCACACAGACAGCGTGTGGGTCTTGGAAGAAAAGTTGTGACAGCATCTGCGGCGCAAGAAATGAGCTTCGAAGCTCGAAGTTGAATTTGTATGGCGAACGCGATCTGCGAAATCCAATTTAGCCGATTTTTTCCGTTTTCCTTTATTACACAATTTTCAATTGAATTATTTAGTTCGTTTTTAACGGTTTATTTGCTGCGCTATTCGTGTGCATCGAGTCGCGAAAAGACGTTTCGCGTTGCATTTCTAGCTGGAAGATTGTAAACAATAATAATTGGCAATTAAAAGTTAAATTATAAAGAATTTCCTCGAAAAAAACAATAAAAGAAAAAATCAGAAAAATTCTCTGCCGCGATTCAGAGGCCGCGACACACATTTCAGCCGGAATCGCAGCGACGCACTCGAGCTGCCGACAGCAGCAGCAGCAGCAGCAGCAGCAACACTGACAGCCTCTGCCGCTGCAATCCTTCGCCGGCAATGAACGCCAACCTTGACTGGCTTCGGGCGCCGCTCGACGCTCGCATCCGAGTGACCTACACGCGAGAGAGCAGCAGCAACACCGACGCGGTGGGAAAATGCAGACTACAACGACGACTCGCTGATTATCGCCGTCGCGCTGAGCGACCTCAGCGGCCTCGATTTCGTCACTGCGGCCTCGTTCTCTCGCATCGAAATCGTTGCCGAGCGACGGCCGAGCTGCACTCGTTCGCTCTCCGCTCTGCTCTGCGCCGCTCTGCTCTGCGCCGCTCTGCTCTGCTCTGCTCTGCTCTGCTCTGCTCTGCTCTGCTCTGCTCTGCTCTGCTCTGCTCTGCTTTGCTCTGCTCTGCTCGCGATTGGTTTCCGCAACGTTGCGGTCGCCTTCCGCTGCGAGTTGCCGCCGCGAGCTGCCGATGTTGCAATCAACCAGAATTCTGTGCGCCTCGCGCTGCTGCTCCAGTTCGGGAGAACTTCTTCGTCTCGCGAACGAGTTCTGACGTAACAACGGCAACGGCAACGGCAGCGGCAACGGCAGCGGCAGCGGCACGGCAGCAGCGGCGACAGCAGGAACGTCAGCCGCCGCCACCAAGCAGCGGCGACCGAAGCGCCCAAGTCTAGCCGCGCGGCGGTGGCCTGCGTCGCCGCGTGTGTTGCAAGACACGCGTACATCAGGCGGCATTCGAAGGCGTTGCGTGGCGAGGCCTTCGAAAAGTTGGGCGCTCCGAATGTGGGTCACACGACGGGTTTCGATTCGGAGGCGCTGCGTGTCGACGGCTTTTCGACGGCTTTTCGACGGCTTTACGGTGTCGCGTCGGTGTCGCGTTGGTGTCGCGTCGGTGTCGCCTCGGTGTTGCCTCGGTGTCGCCTCGGTGTCGCCTCGGTGTCGCGTCGGTGTCGCCTCGGTGTCGCCCCGTTTCTAGTTTCTAGCAATGCAACGCGAGAGAAGCACAACGAAGAACTTAATATTTCGTAGTTTCTCGCACGCTTCTGTGCGTCTAAAATGGAAATTGTAAAGAAGTTCGTAATTCCTTCGTGAAAAACGTCGACTTGTTTGTTGTCGATGTTCGACGAAGCCATTGAAACGATTAAAATCCCTCAAACGGAATTTCCGCTCTACCAAGTTTTCGGTTCTCTAAGCGCCAAAAAACGAGAGACACGCGAGACACGAGAGACACGCGAGCCTCGAGAAGCAAACGCGCTCGCCTCGGCCTCGCCAGCCTCCCTTTTTTACGCTCTTCAGCCATTCAGCCATTCAGCTCTTCAGCTCTCGCGTACTCACCGCAAAACGGGATCCCCTCCGGCATCCAGTTGCCGCCGTCGCAGACGCGCCGCGCCGGCCCGAGCAGCTCGAAGCCGCGCTCGCACGTGTAGGAGGCGACGGTGCCGTGCGTCAGGTTGGCGCCGGAAAACACGACCGTGCTGTGCGCCGGCGAGCCTGGGAAGCTGCACGCGCCACCTGCAACGAGAAAACGACAAACAAAATGAGAATCTCATCGATTAAGTGAAGAGCAGCCGCAGCAGCCTGAAATGCGATTCGAAAACAACAACAACAACAGCAACAGCAACAGCAACGGCAACGGCGAGCACAACGTTTCTCACGCATTTCCTTCCTCTCTCGCTCTGCGATTGCGTGACCGACTTCATTTTAATGGCGTCGCCTGGTTGTCGCTGTCGCGTTGCCGCGAGCGACAAACCTGAAGTCGGTTATGTAAAGAGCACGACGACAGCAACAGCAACAACAACAGCAACAACAACAACGACAACCACAAGCACAACAACTTCCGTGTTGCATAAAAGGCTCCCGTTGTCACGTAACACCGCGCGGGGGGTCGAGGGAGGGGAGGCGTCGAGTCGAGCGGCACGCGGCACGCGGCACGCATTCGGCGTCCATTAGCGGCGACTTTTACGGCTTCCGCGGGCCCACGAAGCCGAGTGAGAGTGCGAAAAGGCTGCGGCGAACTGGAAACGCTGCAGCAAGGAAGAGACGCCGCGTCTCCAGTGCGGTTTCAACTGCCTTTCAGAGCCGTTTTTGCTTGGAAAAGCGGCTGCGAGTCGTTATTTCACGGCGCAAAAGAGTTCAGAACCGAATCCCCACCGAATCCCCTCCGAATCCCCTCCGAATCCCCTTCGAATCCCCACCGAATCCCCACCGAATCCCTTCGAATCCCCACCGAATCCTCTCCGAATCCCCACTGAATCCCCTCCGAATCCCTTCCGAATCCCTTCGAAAATAAGACGAACGGCCACCGTTGCGGTGCAGCGAAGAGCCGTCAAGCAGAACCGAACTCCACACCGACAACGAAAACGAAGCCGTCGGCGGACGGAGCAGCGCGAGCAGCTCAACTCAGATTGAAATGTTGAATTAACAGCGGACAAGCGCGCAATTAAGTCAACAATTAAATCGTCAGCCAGCGACGCAGCGACGCAGCAGCGCACGCAGTCACACGCACGCACTGCGTGCAGCGACTCGGAACCGCGGAGCGAAGGCACTCACACACGCACACACACACGCGTGCGCCGACTCTCGCCTCTCGCCTCTCGCATTCGGCACGACTATCGTCGGAGTTCACGGTGCGCGCGCTCGGCTTTTTGTTTTTGTTGCGCGGCGATTCTCGATCGGATCGGAAATCACCGCAAACACGGTGTTGTTGTTGTTGTTGTTGTTGTCGTCGTCGCTGTTGTTGTCGTTGTTGTTGTTTTCTTGCCAGTTTCTTTCAAGTTGGCGAGCTTTGGTTTCACTATTTTTTTTGTTTAATTTCCTCTTTTTCCCCTCTAATTATTTTTTATTTTTTTCACTAATTTAATTGTTTCACTTTTCCTTCTGTCACGCTGACAAATCTTTCTCGTCCCGCCGCTGCTGCTTGCGGATTTCTAATTAGTTTGCGCTCGTGTAGAGAGTGTGTACGTGTGTGTGTGTGTGTGTGTGTGTGTGTGTGTGTGTGTGTGTGTGTGTGCGGCTTCAAATCTTGATAAATTCATTAGTGAGAACCATCATTTTCCACTTTTTCTACTCCTTTTTTTCGGGGCAGTGAAAGTGATTTCGAGGCTCCACGTCGATCTAAATTATTTAATTGTTGTTGTAGTTTTAGGGGGAAAAAAGAGAAGAAGAAAAAGTAGACGAAGGAAGAGGAAGAGCAAATTAAAGAAAAAAACAAATAAATTCTCCGTCAATAACTTCATTTAAAGTGAAAATTTCAGTTTATTTGATCGGCTCGGTCGCCACAATCATCCGTCATCAGCAAAATTTTCATAATTCTTCGCGTTCTTGCGTCACTCATTGAAATCATTAAAACGAAGGCATGTCAAGCTGCCACTCCCACCACAAAAGTTACTGTAAACGCAAAGAAAACAGAAAAAAGAAACAAAAACTCCCAAAATTAACAGCAATTCAACGCTGCAGCTCATCAGCGGCCTCCGCGCACACGAAAGGCGATTCTTTCTCAACAGAAAAGTCAGCAGCAACAACAACAAGAACAACAAAAATAACAACAACAATAACAACAACAACGCCAACGCCAACAACACCAACAACAACAGCAGCAGCATGTTAATCGATGCATCTGCGTTTGCGTTCGCTGCAAGTGCAGCGCCGGCTTTAATTTATGTTTCGCGTTAAAATAAAGTTGAAAGCAACAACAGCTATAACAACAACAACTGCAGCAACAACAGCAACAGCAACAACAACAATAGAAGCCCATTGCAGTTAAAATGCTGCCGTTACATCAGCTGCAGACTGCAGGCAGCAGGCAGCCGCCGCGTTTGCAGTTCAACCAAACAAATTTCAGCACGTTCGAGGAACCCGCTTGTTGTTTCTGGCCAAGCGATGGCAGCAGCGGCAGCAGCGGCAGCAGCGGCGGCGGCAGCGGCAGGAATGCGACGTCAACACACGCTCAGCTGGCTGAGAAATGTGGGCCAACAACAACAAAATCCGCACGGCCGAAGTCGTCGAAATTCCGCAGGCGGCCGCTGAGTTTTTCGCATTTTTGCGCAAACTTTAGCGATGTCGAGCGTTGTGTGGCTGCAAACTGGAATGGAATGAAGCTTGTTGTTGTTGTTGTTGCGGTGGTTGTTGCGGTGGTTGTTGCTGTTGTTGTTGCTGTGGTTGTTGTTGTTATTGTGTTAGAATGCAGAAATATTTGTCTTTCCTTCCCGAACCCAAAAAACATTCAAGTTTCTCGTTTTTCAAACGACAGACTTAAGAAGCAAACTTTTTTCGCTACTAGTGAATTTAAAAATAAATAAAAAAAATTAAGTAAATAAAATTTACATAATTTAATTTTAATTTTTTTTTTATTTTAAATTTTTTTTTATTTTAAATTTTTTTTTAATTTTTTTAATTTTTTTTTTTAATTTTTTTTTAAATTTAATAGAAATAAAGAAAATTGTATTAAATAAATTACGAGCACTTCTAATTAATTGCACACCTCGCAAAGTGGCAGCCGTTTAAATTTCTCCTTTCAACAGTTGAAAACGTAATGATATTTAGAAAACTTTTAATTAGAAAATTGCAATAATTTCATATCATTTAAATGCCACGCGAATATCGGAGACGTTTAAATTGATGAGTGATTAAACGCCGATTCTCGGTTTTCTCTTTAACAAACGCGGGATTTAAATAGGATTCAAGAATGAAATCAACACGCTTTTCAAAGTCAATACCAGCGAGCGCAATTAATAGCGAGCGCAATTACTAGCGAGTGCAATTACTAGCGAGCGCAATTACTAGCGAGCAGCGGCACGCTGTTCAGCAACGAGTCGCCACCAGCGAGAGAAAACAAAAGACTTAAGCTGCAAACGGAGATCTTCGGCCGAAGCTCGAGCGTGGAAATGCAATTTTATTGTAATTCATTTAATTAATTTAATTCATTTAATTCATTCAAGGCAAATTAAAAGTATTGTTACAATTAATTTTAACGGCGGCATAAATTCACTTTATTGTTTTGCTCTCCTTTTTTGTCGAGTCGCAGAAACCAGCAGCGACGAACTTGATTTTGAAAATCAAGCAGGTCTGCCAACTTGTGTGTGTGCGTGTGTGTGGTGTGTGTGTGTGTGTGTGTGTGTGTGTGTGTGTGTGTGTGTGTGCGTGTGTGTGTTGTATTGTGACCGACTGTACTCTCCTTGCACACGAACTGTTTGTCCATCCAAGCATTCAGTTATCCATCCACGTCTCTTCAGTTATTTAGCACTTTTCAGCAACCGTTACGAAATTATTGATTGTATAACAGCAACAGCAACAGCAAGCGGCAGGAGAAAAAAAAAAAAAAAAAAAAAAACAGCAACCGCACCGAGCAAGCATCGAGAGAGAACAACAACAGCAACAGCAACCGCAGACAAACCAGATGCAGTTTGCAGCAATTATAAAAGTCAGAAATCAGTAGCAAACATTTTCACAAACAAGTGCATTCGCTGGTGTTGTTGTTGCAATGGTGTTTGCGTGCTAAAGTCGGCCACTGTACCACCGTCCCGTGTGCTGGTGATGCAGCCGCGCGCTGCCACAAGACGCGGCAACAACCGGCGCGGCGGTGCAGCAAACCAGCGCTGGCTGCGAGGAAAACCAAACGATTGGCAAAAGTTGTTCATTACGTAAAACGCGCAGAAGTGGCAAAGCAAAGGACGGACAGACGGACGGAGGGACAGACGGACGGTGGGACGGAGGGACGGAGGGACGGTGGGACGGAGGGACGGAGGGACGGACAAGTTGTTTGGTCGACTTGGTTTTGGAAAGTTGAGAGCGTCGTCTGGAGCTGCAAACTTGCGAGGCTTTCAAGTTTTCCCGAGGAAACCTCGAGCCACGAACAACCGAGATAACCGAGACTATGGAATTTGAAGCGCTCACGCCACTTGTACTGTAATCCCACTGTAATTGACTTCCATGCAGTGTAATTCGCATGTAATTCCGCCTCCTGCTGCAGCCGAAGACATCGATTCCAGCCCGACTGTCGCACGTGCGACTGGCGCGACTGTAGAGCTGCGACGTTCATCATTACTTTCGGCACTGAATTCCAACGCAATTCTAATTCCAAGGAATTGAGGACTTGCAATCGACGCTCACTGAAACTCAAGAGGAATTGGAATTGAGCGCCTGCCTCACCTCAATTCCTTCCGAAGGAATTGGAATTGGAATTGGAATTTGGAATTTGGAATGGAATTGCTGAGTTCTTAAATTCCTCAAGAAGAATTGAGATTCTAATTTCCGATTCATAATCCGTGGAATCGCCGTTTTACATCTCCAATCCTCTGAAGGAGCTGAAGGAGTTGGTGTAATTAATTCCAAATTCCAATTACTTCGAGAGGAATTGAGCGGCCTTCAATTCCAATTACTTCGAGAGGAATTAAGCGGCCTTCAATTCGAATTTCTTTCTTCTATTGAGAAGGAAGTGGGTGGCCTTCAGTTCCGATTGCATTCCCCGATTGAGCGTCGATTCCAGATTCCAATTCCTGATTCCCAATTCCTGATTCCTGAGGAATTCACTTGGAATTGTAATGGATTCGATGTTGCGCAGCTGTGACCGTCGGCAATGCGACAGACGAATGGTCGCCTGGACCACGCAACCGGTCTCGGCCATTAGGTGCAGCACTGAAGCGTGGCTCGGGACGGCGGGGGGGGGGGGCGGTGGACGGTGGGCGGGGCGGACAACGCAATCCGTGGTTGCAGAAGTGCAGTCGCAGCTGCGCGGCCGCTCGATGCGCTTGTGAGTCGGCCGGCTGATGCATGTGGCAACCTTGCGAGTGCCAGCCGACGCAAGAGCGGCTCACCGCGCGGTGTTTGTTGCGTAATGGCGAATTTTGGAATTGCCGGCTGCAGAAAACACTCGCACTCGCTGGCAAGTTTTACTCGCTGGGCGGGGGAAGCAATCGCTGCGAATCGGTGAAGAAACGAATTTCTTGCGCTTCGCTTTTGCATGCATGAACTCGTTGCGCTCGTCGTTCGCTGAAGATGGGCAGGAAATTGGAGAAGTAGGTTGCCACTCGTTGGCTTGAGGGTCTGGCGAGGAGAGCGAGTAAGAGCGAGTGAGAGGGGAAGAGCGAGTGAGAGGGGAAGAGCGAGTGGGAGGCGGAGGGGGAGGCGGGCACAGCAAGCAGTCGAATTATTCGTATTTTTATTGTACTCGCTGTTGAAATGCAAGTAAAGCGAAACTTTTGCCCGCAAAATCAATTGAAATCCGCAGACAGAAGAAATCTTTGGATCGAAATATTGCACAGCGAAAATTCTTCATTATTTTCGATTCCCTTTTCGTCGGCTTTTTTTTCTTTCTTTTTTTTTGTTCCACTTCCCTCCTTATTTCCGTTTTATTGACAATGAGGTCAGCCGGTGCACTTTTGCTTTTGTTCCGTCGCTTTGAACTCGATTTTCCACGGTTTCCCTTCGGCGTTTCGCGCTCTCCTGCCTGCGCGAAGAGCGCGAATGAAGTCATTTCAAGGCCTTGCTGCGGAAAACGCGGCTGAATTTCTTAATTTTACTTCAGCCGCACAAATTGTAGACTTCAATTGCAGCTGGAGGAGGAGGAGCGGAGTGTGAGAATAATCAGGGCATGACGTGCTTTACCAAAGCGCACCAGCACCAACAACAACAACGACGTCGGCAACAACAACAACAACAACAACAACAACAACACCGACAACGACACCAGCTAAAGCAACGAGAAAACCAAACGGGACTCCAGCGCAGCGCAAACAGCGAAACCAGCGACGACACCGGCAAAGTGAAAAATTGAATGAAACAAAATTTCGAAGCTGCCTTCGGTGCGCGTTGTGGGAGTCTAAATTGCATTTTTCACTTTTACAGCTACCGCCGAAGAAACAACAACAACAACAACAACAACAGCAACAACAACAGCACACCCCCATGTTGTTGTATTGCACTCGTAGATCGCAGATTGCAGCGCTCAGACTGCCTCGCAATTTCCTGCGATTTCGTTCAGTTGTCTTTCTTCTCAAACATCTTAATAATGCGTGTGTGTGTGTGTGTGTGTGTGTGTGTGTGTGTGTGTGTGACACTTTAGAGTGACGTGACTGACGTGTCTTTGTTGTTGTTGTGAGTTGTACGTTTTGATGATTCGTCGCGCTTTCAAAATTCTCATCTCAACCCATAAAAGTGCAAATTTATTTTTGGTGTGGTTGTTGTTGTTGTTGTTGTTGTTGTTGTTTTATAAGTTCTCTTCTTCTTTGAAATCGTTGTGAGGCGAGAAAATAGCGAGAAGAAGATTTTCGTTCGAATTTCGAACGAAATTCGTTGCGACATTTCAAACGAAAGACTTAAGACAGAAACTTGCTTTCAATCATTACAACAAATTTTTAGCAGCAAATTAATCGGCTTGCTTGAAATTTTGAATTTTCCGGTCGCAATAAACGAAGAAGAAGAAGAAGAAGAAGAAGAATAAAAAGAAGAAAAGGGAAGAAGAAAAAGAAGAAGAAGAAGAAGAAGAAGAAGAAGAAGAAGAAGAAAAAGAAGAAGAAAAAGAAGAAAAAGAAGAAGAAGAAGAAGAGAAAGAAAAGAAGAAGAAGAAGAAGAAGAAGAAGAAGAAGAAGAAGAAAAAGAAGAAGAAAAGGAAGAAAAAAAGAAGAAGAAGCAGCAGCACTGTAGCTTGTTTTACATGATGTCATCACTTGAAAACTCATTTTCGAATATTTACAAAAAACCGAGCGGAGTCGCCGCTGCTGGAAGAAGAAGAAGAAGAAGAAGAAGAAGAAGAAGAGCTGCTAATGAAGGCTGACCTCAGCTCAACAGCCAACGTGACTCATTCAAGAGCTCCGCCAACTCATTTGCGATTCCCTCCGATGGCATTCGATGACTGGAAGTTGAGAGCGCAGGTGTCGAGAGTGCAGAAGTGTGGCACGCGTAAATTAATTGCACGCGAAAATCATCGCTCATCACTGCGAAACAAGACACCGAAACCGTTAGACGGCGAGAAGACGCACAAATAGAAGAGAAACTCGATCCCGTTCGCAGCGGAGAAGAGAAAAGAGAGACAACAACAAACACGCGGAGAATTCAGTTGCTTATGAATTCCAGCCGCGTGGAGTGACGGCATCCTAACGGTGTCGGCGTCCACTCACGCAATCTAAATATCAACACACGCACATCGCGTTGTGTTGGTGTTGCTGGGCGATTCGAGGCGCGTTTCGGGCGGCGAGAGACTCGGGCGGCGAGAGACTCGGGCAGCGAGAGACTCCAGCAGCGAGAGACTCGGGCGGCGAGAGACTCGGGCAGCGAGAGAACTGCGCGGGGTTCCGTTGACTTCACTGACACTCTGAAGCCGGACATCAACTGAACTTGAAAGAGCTGAAAATCGGTGAATTTTGCTCGCACACACGAAGAACCGCGAAGATTATCAACTAAATTCGAGTGTTTTTAAGTGAATTCGACGTGCGAGGCTCTCAGCGAAAACGGCCTTCGAGCGAATTCAGCTGCTAAAACCCGAAAATGTGTCCACTTGAATTGCTTCAACTCGCTCTGCGTCTCTGCGTCTCTGCGTCCATAAAATCCCGCACGCTAACTGGGTCAAGTCAAGTCAAGTCTAGTCAAGTCGAGTGAAGTCGAGTGAAGTCGAGCCGAACGAGCTGCAGGTGGCTCGGCGCTCGTAAAAATCGAAGCGCTTCCACACTGCAGCAGCCACAGCCGCAGCAGCAGCAACAACAACAACAGCAACAACAACAACCACCAGCGATTTGTCATCCATCAATCGAAGCGCGTTTAAAATTGCAATTTAATTTGGTGCAAAAACTGCAGCGAGGCTTCAGCTGAATCGAAGTGATGCTGTTGTTGTTGTTATTGTTGTTGTTGTTGTTGTTGTTGTCGGTTGAAGTTCGCGTTCGCGTTGCCTGCATTGACTCTCAACTGGAGACGTGGATTCTCAGCTCGCCTGTTTTTGCCTCAAATCGAGTTTGAACGACTTAATTTCAAGTAAAAAAAAAAAGATGATTGAAATTGCGGAGAAAAAATCGCTTAATTGGTGTTTCGAAGCGAGCAAGAAATCCAAACTGAATTTCGCTCTTCGTTTCATTAATTGCAGCGAAACACTCGCACCAGCAACGAAATCGCTCGCTCACCACGAGCATCGCATTCAGTTTTCCCACGCTTTGCTCTCCTTAAATTTGTTGCCTTCAAGTTGTTACGAAATTTCTCTCCGAATCTTTATAGCTGCGGAAGCTATAAAATCTGAATTTCACCGCTAAGCAGCTCAGTTCTCAGTTTCAACTCGAGAGTAATCGAAATACGTGAGCTTGAAACTCTCAACGTTTTCCCTTCGCTGCTCTTCGCTGCTCTTCGCTGCTCGAACGCGCTCAGTAATCGCAAGAGACACGACGTTCGCGTCTTAAGTCTTTCGGCGGCTTCGCTTCAGCCATCGAAGGCGAGAGACTTAAGCGACAAACTTGCAGGCGTACGGTTGCAGCTGTTGTGAGATTTTTTCCGCTTTTCTGTTTCATTAATACAATAAAATTTTCGAAGCTCCCCGAACGAAGTCACCGTTAGGTGTTCCCAGCAAGTTGATTCCCATTTTAATTCATTGATTTAATGCTTCTTCTTCTCTCTCCTCCTCCCTCACTGAGTGCGCGGTGAAAACTGGGAAATCCAACTTTTTATTGTGTATTTTCATTGTTTTCCGCTTTTCCGCTTTTCTGCCTGCGAAATTACATCACATTCTTGCTAATAATCATTTCGAATTAATTCTACGCAAATTACGAACTCGAAAAAGCGATAAAATACGCGGTTCGCGTCAGTCGCGCGTAATGAGTTCACTTGAAATGTTGCGCGAATGTTGCAATCCGTTCGCGTTTCGGCGTTTCAGCGTTTCGACGTTTCGACGTTTCGGCGTTTCTGTCGCGGCCGCCGCCACACGTATGCGTGCAGCAACAACAACAAGATTTCGCCATAAAACGCGCGAGCTGCAGCAACGCGAAGGTTGGCGTTTTCCTCGATTTCAGGTGCCGCACTTGCAAGAAAAGTTACGAAATGCTGCGTCGTCGTCGTCGTCGTCGTCGTCGTCGTCGTCGCACACAGAAACGGCGAAGAAAATAAAACAATTTGATTGCGAGTTTTGAAATTTTTAAGGCTCTCGAGTTGCGTTTTCTCGTCGAGCCGAAAAGTTGCCGAAAACTTGCCGAAAAGTTGCCGAAAACTTGCTCACTGCATTGAAAAAAAAGACGCGTTCTCGTTGTTCAGCTTTTTTACAAGTGAAAAAGTGGAAACCTCAAACTTCGAAGTGAATTCAAACTTCCAAGTGGATTTATTCGAGTTTTTTGCTGCTGTTTCTGCGCTTACAAATATTTTTACTGAATGACTTTCAGTTGCTCGCAAATGTTTCAGCTGAAAATCGGAGCCCTCCGCTTGATTTTATTCACTTGAAATGTTAAAAATCGAAAAAAACTTGCGAGTTTTATCAAATTCTATAGATGTGATCAATTTTATTTAATTCTCCTTGTTGTGCCAGAGTAACAAATCGTGTTAACGTGCTGCATTCTGTTAATTGATTTCATTAAAAATGGATTTCATAAAAAAGTTTGTTTCAATAATGGATTTCGTTCGAAAACAACAGAAATCGCGACGAAGCAACGACTTCAAACTAACTAAACGTTGGTTTCTGTTGTTGTTTGTGCGTTGTTGTTGTTGTTGTTGTTGTTGTTCGTTGTTCGTTGTTGTTAATGTTTTATTATATTCATCGTCTGTTTGCAGAATGAGCGGCTGAGAGGAGGAGCAGCGAGCTTGTGATTTGTGGAGAAAAAACTTTTACTTCGCCCATAATTAACATCAATAGCAGCAGCAGCAACAACAACAACAACAACAACAACAACAACAACAACAACAACAACAACAACATGGAACAATCCACCACCACCACCAACCACCATCACCACCAACAACAACAGCAATGAGAAATTCAATTTCAGCTGCAAGTGAAACTGAAAACGTCGGCAGCTTAGAAACCGCAAGTTTGTTGCCCAAGTCTTTCGTGTCTCTGCGAACCTCCGCGTCGACTTTCCTGCCTCCCTTCGTCGCGTGGCTCTGAAACAAGCTTCCGCAAACAAATCTTACAAGTGCGGCCGACTGCACTTGCAACACTCAACGCTGGTCGCAGTTGGTGTTCCTGCTCTTCCTGCTCGTTGGCAGCGCTTGCGCTTCGATGCATTTTCAGCTTTGCTGCTGCTTAATGGAGCGGCAGGGCTGCCTGTGATTTCCGTCTTTAGTTGGCTGGTTTCGCGTATCGGCTGCCTTGTGTTGCCATCGCACGAAGTCGCTGGGAAAACAGCCGCAGTCGCAGTCGCAGTCGCAGTGGCAGTGGCAGTCGCATCAACGTGCAGTTTTCACAACCCCGAATCACGAGGCCGAATTTCGAATTTAATTATCTGGCAGCGACAACGTTTGATGCGAAGCGACCGGAAAGTTTTCGCCCGAAAAGGCTTTCAAATCAGCTGAGCGAGAATCATGAAAGGACTGCAAATAAGTGAAGCCTAAATTTTACTTTTATTTGCCACTGCAACTTTTATAATTTCTAATAATTTCCGCCTTTTTTCACAACTGTTTTGTTTTCCTAATTAGATTTTTGTTTTCTTCATTCGATTTTTGTTTTCTTCATTCGATTTTTGTTTTCTTCATTCGATTTTTCTTTTCTCGCTTTGAGACTTTCGAAGTCTTCTAATTTGCGTCGACTGTCAGAGATCGGTGTGGTTTTTCATGGTTTTATTTTATTTGTTTTCTTATTCTCGACGCAATAATGGGCGAAAAATACACTAAAAAACTCAGTTTCGTGCCGCACTTAATGAGGATTAAGAAGAATCTTTATGTCACCGCGCTGCCTCGCTTAATTTATTCAGTTGTGCGGACGATCTTGAAGCCGAAATCAAATATGCAGATGCGAGAATCTCTCGACGCCCCTCATTCTTCCACACGAGTTCCGTTCAACTGCGTGTTCGGATTTGTGTTTCCAATAAGATTTCCGTTGCATTCTCATAACTCATCGACTTCACCGCTTAAGAGTCCCGTTCGTCGCTTTCAATATTATCGATTCCGCCATAAAAGAGATTGAGAAGGCTGATATTTTGTTACTCTGAAAACACATGGAATTCCGTGGCGAAGACTTTCGACTTTAAATCACTTAAAAAACAAAGATATCGCGCGATTAGCATACGACAAATCGAACATCGAACGACATCACAAAGCAGGCGAACCGCGTCGCCACAGAACGAACTCGACTCGATCTGAACCAACTGCCCCGCTGACCCGACCCAGCTGGAAAAACGATGCCCGGGATGGAATGCATGAAGGCGCGAGGCAGGTGTTGCCCGCTATATCGACAATCGGTCCGTGCTAAGTTCAGATTGTTGTCTCTACGAACGAAATTGTCAATATGATGCGGCAGTCGCGGCGGGCCAGCAACCGCTGCGGAGGAGGCATTCGCTTCCAAGCTTAACCAGTGCGGAGGCTTCTTCCTCGCCGTCTTCATATGCAAATCAATGCCGTGTCGTCAGTGGAGAAGAAAAGCGGCGGTGAGAAGAATGAGAATGCATTCATCGCATCTTTCATAAACGAAAGCTTCGAATGGTGCTCACATTACGAGGGGGTTGGTGGGGTGGGAGGGGTTAAAAAGGAAAAACCACAACATCGAGGAAGATGCAGCTCAACAAAAGCTTTTGTATATCAAAAGATTGCTCTAGCTAATTCTGTTGTTGTTCGAGGAAAATATGGAAAATAACGATAAAATAACAAAACTACCGTTAGCAAATAAAAAAATCAAGTTGGTATTCTCAAAGTGTGTCATTTTAAATGCTCTTCTTTTTGTCTTTTTGAAGTCTTTTTGAAGTGTTTTCGAAAATTTTTTCAAGATTTTGAAATCTTTTTGAAGTATTTTTTAAGTACTTTTGAAGTCTTTTTGAAGTATTTTTTGAAGTATTTTTGAAGTCTTTTTTGAAGTCTTTTTTGAAGTCTTTTTGAAGTCTTTTTTGAAGTCTTTTTGAAGTCTTTTTAGAAGTATTTTTGAAGTCTTTTTTGAAGTATTTTTTAAGTCTTTTTTAAGTCTTTTTTGAAGTCTTTTTGAAGTCTTTTTGTAGTCTTTGCTAGTATTTCGAACTTCGCGATTTCGATTTAGCAAGAAATAAATGCAAAGTCCCATCACGTAATATAAGATTTCCAAATTATTGAAGAATTCCTCTTTTTCAGTGCGGACAGAATGCAGGTTTAGCTTAGTTGCTTGCTTAAGTCCTTCCTTTTCTCAAATGCGCTTCCGTAAGCATAATAAGAACAAAAGACTTAAGAAACAAACCAGTAATATTTAATTAATTGTTATTCATTGCGTTACAACGTTTTTATTACGTTGTAGCAGTTTTCCCCGTTTTACTGAAGATTACCCATTAATTTGTAGTTAAATTCCAGGCTTTCCTTTTAATTTTATTAACCAAGCAAGAGCTTCGAACTTCAGCTGCAATTCATTGCACGAAAATTCCGTTTATTTCCTCCGAGCTGCAATCTCTCAGCTCTCAGTTGCTTAGATTGTTATTTTTTGTTGATGCTCATGGTGCTCGTTGCTGCTTTCGAATGCTTTCGAGTGCATGTTTGCAGTACAACTTTTCCAGTCGCTGCAGATAGAAAGAAACCCGAAAAAACCTCCTCAACAGATTCAACACGGCAAAATTAATGGTTTTCCTTTCAAATTTCCACTGTACTTCGTTTTAATCTCATAACAACAATCATCGCAACAACTGCAACAACAATTCATAAACAACTGCAGCAACAACAACAACAACAACGACAACTGCAACAACAACAACCCAGCAACAAGTGCAACTCGATCACATCAGCTTTCATGTGTTCAAGTTCACGGCGCTTGTTTTTCTTCTTCTTTCCTGGTTTTTTCTTGTTTTTTTTGTTTTTTTTGTTTTTGCTTCTGCACTTTTTAATGTTTCCGTATTATTTTCTGCAGTCGCTGCACAAGTGGCTGATTATTATTGTTGTTTATGTTGCGCGAGAATCATCATCGCATTCTTCCTGCATCTCCAGTGCGCAGCTGAAGTTAACGCCAGCGAGTCTTAGAATGGCACACACACACACACACATACACACACACGAACACACACACGCACACACACACACACTCACACACAATTCGCGGTTATGCTTGAAATCTGATGCTGCTGGAAACAATTGCAGATGTGAGCTGTTGTTGCTCTTGTCGTCGTTGTTGTTGCTGTTGTTGTTGTTATTATTGTTGTTGTTGTTGCGGTTGTTGTTGCTGTTTTAATATCACACTCAATCTAATGTGTGGCGCTGGCGAAATTCGTTCAGCTGGACTTTAATGTTGTTGAGTAAAAACTGACTTCGCCTCTGAATCACCGGCAGCTGCAGGTGTTGACGGTCTGGCTTCTCCGTTCTGCTGTTCTTCGAGCTTTCTGTGTTTTGCGTTTTAAGTGCGTCGCTTTGTTTTTCTGGCCACTTTGATTGAACTAAATGACTTGAAATGTCTCGCTTTTCCCTTACATTGAGCATTAGAAAGCAGAAAATGAGCAGAAAACGAGCAGAAAATTAGCCGAAAATGAGCCGAAAATAAGCCGAAAATAAGTGGAATGGATTTCACATATCAAAATTTGGTTCTCGACGTGTCAACGCAGTTTTACGCACAGTTAAAGCTGCAGGCGAAGCAGGAAGCGGTGAAGTGTAGGGTGCGCGTATAAATTTTTCGACTTCTTCACGTGTAAATCGCTCTCATTATAATGAAGAAAATTAAGATTAATTGACGATTTTCTGATTGAGCGAGCGAAAAAATGCTTTAATATTTAAACATTTCTCACTCTCACCACTTGAATTACTGAAACTGAAGTACTTGGATTACTAAAAGCTGAGCGCTAGAACTTTTCGAGTAATTGAATTACTCAAATTCAATTACTAAAATCTTCAGTAGTTACTTGAATTACTTAAATTACTGAAAGTTTGGCTAAAACTTCCCTTGGATTACTAAAAATCGCACTACAACTTTAAGTAATTGAAATACATACTTGAATTACTGAAAGTAACGCACATTAAATTACTTAAATTACGTTAATTTTAATTTAATTTAATTTAATGTTAAGTAATTCAAGTCGGCGAAAAAGTAGATTTTGAGGATTTTTAAAGAGTTTCTTCGGTTGAATGCGTTCGATTGAATTTTCTAATATTAATTAATAATAAAGTGAAAATTAAGAGGTGGAAGCAGAACGAGTTTGCGTCTCAAGTCTTTCGTTTCGCATCAATGCAGGTTCAGTGTGAAAATTTTCTTTTTTTCCCTCCTCTCACTGCAATGAATTCATTAAGTTGAAATATTTTGATTCAAGTCTGAACTAATTTGGCGGTTGTTGTTGCTTTTGTTGTTTTGTGTCCCCGCCTTCTGCCCGCACTTCTTCCCTTCTTCTTCCTCTTCTTCTTCTCCTTCTTCTCTTCTTCTTCTTCTCCTTCTTCTTCCTCTAATTAAGGCCACGCAGCTTCTCGTAAGAGAGCTACTGTAAAATCTGTTATCAAAAAAAAAAAAAAAAAAAAAAAAAAAAAATTCTAACGTCCAAAAGTCATCGTCGATCACATATTGAGTTCTTTTAGCCGGATTCCCGTTTCCGTTGCGAGCGATTTTAACGATCTTCAGCGCCGGCTGAACTCATCGCAACGTCGAACGAGAGAAATAAAAGTCGGCCACCGCTGAATTCACGTCTTTCGGGCGGATTTCAGCGGCGGCTGAACGTGGGAACAAATTTGCAAAATTCATTAGCGTCCGCGGAGGCCGCGCGGCAGCAGCAGCAGCTCGCCACGACGCGTGCGGACGGTGGGACGGAGGGGCGGAGGGGCGGAGGGGCGCCTGACACACTCACCGATATTCTGAGCATCGGCGCGCGCACGGAGTCCCAGCAGGCTGACGAGCAGCAGCGCGCTCAGCTGCGCGGTCGTCCTTGGCATGACTTTCGCTGCACTCTTCGTTCGATCCGCTGGCTTGCTTTCGTCGCGTGTGCGGCGCGAGGAGTTGCGAGGAGTTGCGCGCTGGCTGGATGCTTGCGATTGTCGCGTTAGACGGCTCGGAATTGTTCGCTTCTGGCAGAACGAGCACTTTGTTGCATCTTCAGTGGGCTTTCGGTGTGTTTCTCGCGCTCTCTCGCAGCCGCGCCGAGGAGCGTGGAAGCGGCGGCCGCTTCGTAGTTCGGCCCGCAAAGTTTTCTTCACTTCACAGCGTGCGCCAGCGAGTCGCTGGCGAACAGGTGAGGAATTAAGTGTGTCAGCGTTACGCGCGGCGGTTGAACGACTGACTGACTGGCTGACTGGCTGACTGACTGACCGACTGTCTCACTAGCTGCTGGATTGCCTGCCCGAGTGGCTGGCTGACCGAATGGAGGACGAAGATCGCACTTCGCTGCGTAACTTTCTTCGTTCGTTCGACGACGACGCACTTCGCGACGATTGATTTTCTATCGAAAAACTGAAATCGGATTTTTATTAGACGCTGGAAGTCCTTGGCAGCGCTTGTTTTTAGTTTTGCTTCGCTCGATGGCCGCACTTCTTGGCCGTCGTGTCACTAAATCACTTCAATTTCAGCGGCGCTCCCTACTCAGCGTTCAGCACGTCCGCTCCCGTTCAGTTTCTTCGCACGACTGAAACTTGCGGCTGCACTCGCTGCCGTCCCGATCCCGAACTTTCTTCGCCGAACAAGTGCAAACGAGGAGGAAAGAAGAAGACGCGTTCCACTCGCAACGACGACGACGACGACGACGACGACAACGACGAAGACGACAACGACAACCTCTGCGCGACGATGTTGCTGGCCAACTGCTCGCTGCTGGCGGGCCGAGCAGGCGAGTCAAGTCGGGTTTCAAGTGCGGAGAGCAGCTGGCAGCTGCGTCGCGACGAGTGGCAAGAAACGCTGAGCGGCTGCAAGAAGGCGCGCGTTCGACGTCATCGCGGAGAGCGAGAAGATCTCTCGCGCTCTCTCTTTCTCCGACTTGTTTTCCCAGTCATTCCGTCTGCTCCATCTTCCACTTCGGTCCTCTGCATTCCGTTAGTCCGGCGTTCGGCTCCTCGCTCTCTAAATTTCGGCGTCTCGGGCTTTTTAACTGTTTTTTCTTCTGCTTCATTCGACATTTTTTCACGCGCCCCTGAATGTGTTAAAAGGATTCAACTTGACTTGACCTGGACAAGTGAATGTGGTTCGCTGCCGCTGCTGCTGCCGCTGCCGCCGCCGCTGCTGCTGTTGTTGCAAGTTTATAATAAAATTTCCGCTTACAACAACTTTTACAATCTTTAAATAATTCTAGCGTCTTCGCAGTTCGTTTCTTGAGTCTTTTGCTGCCGGCAGGGTTTCAACTTCTTCGCATTTTTCACTTTTCAGCGGAAATTTTTCCCAATTCGGTTTTTTCGCTCCTCAACTTTTACAAGAGTTTTTGTTTCTCTTCTTTCTTTTTTTTGAAAATTCATATTTTCGAAAGATAAACTTACAGCACACACGCGCACACACACACACCATCAGCATTAACTGGCCGAAAGCAAAATATTTGTTCATGGTAATGACTGCGTCCGCAGAAAACACAAATATTTCGTAATTTCCCGTGCCTTGCGTGGTGAAGTACATCGAATGTTTTCAGTTCCCACATCTAACGGTGCAAATGCTTCCTGAAGGTCGCAGCTGTCGAGCCGCTGCGGGTCGCTGGTGTGGCTGAGATGCTGTTGGCAATCTTTGTGTTTGGCGCGTAGATTTTGTGGTTTTTTTAAACGTCGTGGCGATGACAAAACGCAATTGAAATATTTATAATAAAAACAAAAAATTCAGGATTCCTTTGTTGAGGTTTTCGTGAACTCCAAAGATGAGAATAGAGAGCATCAAGTTTGTGGCTTAAGTCTTTCCTTTGAGGTTTAACCCGAGCCCAGAAAGTTTGTCACTTAAGTCTTTCATTTAAAATCGATCCCGAGTGCAAGGAGTTCGTCGCTTAAGTCTCTCCTCTGAAAATGAACCCGAGCGCAGATGTTTCTCGCTTAAGTCTTTCGTTTAAAATCGCTCCCGAGTGCAGCGAGTTCGTCGCTTAAGTCCTCCGTTTGAAATTTAACCCGAGCGCTGAAAGTTTGTCGCTTAAGTCTTTCATTTAAAATCGATCTCGAGTGCAACGAGTTCGTCGCTTAAGTCATCCATTTGAAATTTAACCCGAGCGCCGAAAGTTTTTCGCTTCGCGTCTTTCGAGCCCGAGTACAGCGAGTTCGTCGCTTAAGTCTTTCGCCTCAAATAGATTTTCTCTTATTTAATATTATTTTGCATCGATTTACTTAATCGTTTGCAAGCGATGTTGATCTGCAGCTTGATTCGTGCGTAAAAAATTACAACGCAAACAATTTCAAATTCGTTGGCTTCTCCGAATTTTCACTTGAATTTTTCCACGTCGCTCCACATACACTTGCAACTGCAGCCGCCGTCGCACGTCACTCACTCCGATTTGAGTTCATTCAGTCGGCGGGTTTGTGAGGCGTGAAATACAATATCAGCGGCAGTGATTTTCGTCGAACTGGGTTAAGCAGCAGCGACGAGGCAGCGCACGGCGAGCGCGGCGGCGCGGCGGCGCGGCAGAGTCGGCTGTTGAGTTCATGTGGAGCGCGCGGCTTACATGCGCTCGCTAAATTTCAGCAAGGAAGGAACGCAATTCGAGCTGCAAGTGTGCACATTTTTTGCGCTTCGTTCACTCGGCGACGCACCGGTAAGTAGGTTACACTGTACAACTACAACAACAACAACAGCAACAGCAACAGCAACAGCGACCCACAACAACAACAACAACCCACTTCAACTACGAGGAGTCGCGACGCGGTGGCTAAAAATTTCTTGATTTGGTGGCTGAAAACGTAGCGCGCCGAACCGATTTTCGCCGATCGCTCGTGAGCGGGGCAGCGGGGCGCGAGTGCTCGGAGTGCCTTTTGTCGCATTCGATTTGTTTTGCTTTGCGTGCAACTTGCGTGCTGCTGGTCGTTCGAATCGCTCGCATTCCTCGTTGACAACTTAAAAGTTGTTCGTCTTCTCATTCTTGCGCTGGACGCTGTTGCTGGTCTCGCGAGAGGTTCACGCATCAGCGTCACCACCACCACCGCCACCGCCACCACCGCCACCACCACCACCACCGCCATCATCACCATCAGCTGTCTGCACAATTATTTGCTCTCAACTTTTCACGTTTTGCTCTCTATCGATTTTTTGCAGCGTTTTCTGTTTTGCAACCGAATGAATGCGAGCGACGGGTTGTGCAACAACAACAACAACAACAACAACGACCAGCGAGTACACTGGACTCAGCAACGTCAGGTTGGCAGCATCCAGTCACCGCTGATCGCTGCGCTTCTCGTTGTCGAGTCCAGTTGCATAACACGTTTTTGTTGTTGCGATCGGCTGAAATGTCGACGGGACGAAGCGTGGATAGCGAACGGCATCGACGATGATAACGAACGACGTCGTCGTCTGTTTGTCGTTTAAAATCAGCGAGTCGCTGAAGTCGTTAAGTCGCTGAAGTCGTTAAGTCGCCGAATTCGTTAAGTCGCTGAATTCGTTAAGTCGCTGAAGTCGTTAAGTCGCCGAATTCGTTAAATCGCTGAATTCGTTAAGTCGCTGAATTCGTTAAATCGCTGAACTCATTAAGTCGCTAAATTCGTTAAGTCGCTGAATTCGTTAAGTCTCTGAATTCGTTAAGTCGCTGAATTCGTCAAGTCGCTGAATTCATTAAGCCAGCAGGCTGCAGCTGACAAACCTAGAAAATGCGTCGCCAAATGCATCGGATTTGTATGCCCCTCGTGGTCACCGAACACTGGCGTCGCCCGTTCGGTGCAGCGTTTCTGGCCGGCTGACAAACGCGTAAAAACAGACTGTTAATTCGGTTTTTTTTAACTAAAACGATACGAATTTTAGGCACTCTAAATGTTGAACAGGTTTCGCGAATTGATTGCTATTTTCGTAGTTGCGACACCCGTCTTCGATCGATAAAAAAATACCAGATTAGCTATCGAAAGCAGGACCGTTTGCGACGTTTGAAGGCCTCTCAAGACTCTCTTTGACGGTTGAAGCTGCAGGTTGCAGGATTCGTGGACCGCTTGGAGTGCCATTTTCATTCATGGTGGCGCAAATTGGGATGCCAATCGGTCCAGAGTTTCAGCGGTATCCTCTCGTCCAATCTCGTCCACCACACGCAACAACTTCGTGGACGCTATTTAGACGCACCGAAGTCGAGTTGGGTTCGGCTTTCATTTGATTTCCATGTCGGTCGCTTGCCTTACCAATCGCGAAGAATGGGCACACGGGGACTTCTAGCCGCCCCCCCTCCCCCTCCCCCGCCCACTCAACCGCAGATGGTCGTCGCTCCTCCAAAACTAATTTTGGGCTTGGAATTCCATGCTCCGACTCGACTCGAGTTTAAGGCAAGAAAAGAGAAATTTTCGAAACGTGTAGAGATATTTTTGGGGAAACATTGAAATTGCGCTTCCCTCGCGCGGACTTTTCTTGACTTCGAAGAGCTGCGACGTCCGCTGGCCTCACGTGCGGCTTCATTGCGCTCATAATTCTGCGCCCGCGCGTGTCTTTCGCTCGACCGCGACTTCTTCGACAATTCTAAACTTGCGTTTCTTTCGTCTTCGATTCGCTTGCCAGTCACGCACTTGAACTTTCATTCCAGCTGCTGCACTTCGAGTTGAATGAGTTGCGAGCTTGAACGGAGTTTTGAATTTCCAAACCGAGCGGTTGAAGTGAACGACGAATTTTATGCTGAAATTTTATGCTCTCTTCTGAAAATGTTGCGTTTACTGTGTTCGCTAACTTTTTCCCCACCTTGAACTTCGCTGCTGGTTTTCCTTTTTTTTTATTCATCGAATTGACCTGAATTTTTCCACATGATTTCCGACTGACTTCGCTGTCGCGTTGCCCCTCGCGTTGCCATCGCGTTGCCCGTCGCGTTGCCGTCGCGTTGCCCGTCGCGTTGCCGTCGCGTTGCCTCGCGTTGCCGTCGCGTTGCCCCTCGCGTTGCCTCGCGTTGCCTCGCGTTGCCGTCGCGTTGCCTCGCGTTGCCGTCGCGTTGCCCCTCGCGTTGCCCGTCGCGTTCCCCTCGCGTTGACCCTCGCGTTGACCCTCGCGTTGCCCCTCGCGTTGCCCCTCGCGTTGCCCCTCGCGTTGCCCGTCGCGTTGCCCGTCGCGTTGCCCCTCGCGTTGCCCACCGCCGTTCAACGCACGACGTGTTTACATGTGTTCGAGTCGCTGTTTTCTTGAACTCATTTGCAAATTTCTACGCTTGTCGCGCACTCGAAATTGCAAATGCTAGAAATTCCGATTTATTTGGCAGCCTTTTTGCCGAGGTTTCGCTTTGTTTCCGCTCCGTCGGGTGGGCCAAAAGTGGGGTGAGGAGGGAATGCGTTTCAAATTACAAAACTTCGCTAATCGTCGGCAGCGTGAACTTGGCGCTTTTTTTTCTATCGCGATAATAAAAGTTTTCTACTGAATGAAAAGCACGAAATTGAAAATGGGAAAAAGTTAAATTTATTCTCCTCAAAAATCGTGATTTACGTTTTTTTTTTATTTTTTTTTTTTTTTGTGACCGCGAAATGCATTGTGATCGCCGTCGCTTCGTGATGTTATTGTGCAGCTGCACCGAATTGCGCCGCTGACATCGCCATCGCCGTCGCCGTCGCCGTCGCCGTCAGCTTGGCCGTGTCAGCCGAAGCGACGCGCTCGAGCCAAAAGTGAGGACGAGACGTGTTTTCGCCGCCGAGCTGTTAATATTTTGCGGGCAAAAGTAAAAGTTGGCTCGAACCTTCGCAGGACGCTCCTGCCAAGCGAACGACGGACGGCCGCTGGAACGACGCGAGACTTCAAAAGTTTTACTTTCTTCAACTAGCCGCAGGTAGAAGACTCAACCTCCCCCCTCCCCCTCCCCTCCCCACCCTTCCATGATTTTGTGTAATTTGTTAAATAAAAACATTTTTACTTAAATTTAGTTGAAGTTGTAGAACAAGTTTTTCAACCTGCTGAGTTAATTGATGAAAAAACGCGAGAAATTCGAATGAAAACCAAAATAAAAAAGCCCTGCCTCTTACAACAACAACAACAACAGCAACAACAACTTTCACTTGTTGTGCGCGTGCATTTTTTTGAACTCCGCCGCTTGCAGGGCGTCCGTGGGCAACATGAAAATAACAACAACAACTTGGCACCCCGTCGCCACCGTCGGTGTTCAGGTGGAGCAGCCTGACGCACTGCAACGCAGCAACAACAACAACAACAGCACTCAATCAATCAGCCAATCAATCAATCAATAACAACAACAACAACAACAACGAGTACCATGGACAATCAATGAAAACGAAGATGATAACGAAGCGGCGCGAAATGGATGACAAGAAGTTCGAAGTTTGGAATGCCGCCAGCAAGTGAAGCTCGAGCAGGTTGGTGGGCACAGCAACAACAACAGCGATAACAACAACAACAACAACAACAACAACAGCTATTGATATAATAAGAGAAAACAATAACGAATTTTTATGAATTAGTTGAAGTTATCGCAAGTGAATCGCGAATGAATGAAAAAGTTTTTCAAAAGAAGAAAAAAGTCTTTCAAAAGTTAACGAGTAACAGTAAACAACAACAAACAGCGAAAAGATCAGCGAACAAACAAACGAACGAGCAAACAAACGAACGAGACAACAAACGAACGAGCAAACAAACGAACGAGCAAACAAAACACAGTAATAACAACAACAACAACGAGTGCTACAGAGAGCGAAATTTTCAGGGAGTGAGGAATGTCAAATAAAGAGAGTTTTGTGTGTCCGGCGAGCGGCGAGCGGCGAGCGGCGAGCGAGGATCTCTCATCCGAAGAGCGCGTCTCCGCGTCTGTCGTCCCGTCTTCCTGGTGTCCTGGCGGCCTCGCGCGCACAGTTTTGAAGTGAAGAAAGTTGAAGTCTCGGCGAATCGAGGAAGCGAACTTCTTGATTATTCTCCGCGTGATGAAGAGAGGAAATGACGAGGAAATCCTAAACTCTTCCGATGCAAAGCCACCCCTCGTCCGGAGAAATCCAGTTAATAACTGATGAATATTTCTGCTGCGTCGTTCCATTTCGAGTGTCGAGAATCCGTTACTCGCTGTGCGCTCGTTTTCCACGAGTCGTTGTCGCTGTATGAGTGAGTGAGTGAGTGCCGGCTGCATCGGTGTGTGTGTGTGTGAGTGCAGCGCTGGACGTCGGCATAGAAAAGTTCGCGTCTTGCAAATTAAAATTATGCATTTTCTCGAGTTGCCGGCTCTTGCAACGAAATTAGCCAGCAATTGCAGCAGCAGCAGCAGCAGCACCGCGTTGCCACTTAAAAAGCGTCCACGACAACAGCCAACATTTCGAAATTTGTAAGCAAGAACTTTCACTAAACTGCTTGCAATTAAATTTCATTCAACGATCAACGCGAGCAATTAAAAGCAAAAGACTTCAATCTAGAAATGTGTTTCCCCAGCCAACTTTAATTATGACATAAAAAACAGCGCGACACGCGTTTCAAGTGGAAATTCAAATGCGCGACGAGCGACGAGCGACGAACTTCAAGTTCGAAGCGCTCGCTACGAAGCTCAAAATGAATTTTAAGAAAGTTTTGGCTTCACTGCTGAGCCGCTTGTTGTTGTTGCTTTGGTTTTCTGGTTTTTTGGTTTTTTGGTTTTTTGGTTTCCAGAAGAATGCGATTATAAATATGAATGTGATGTGAAAAATGTGAAACTCGATTCCGCCGCCGCAGCCGCCGCCGCCGCCGCCGCCGCCAATCGGCAGTCGAACGACCGCCGCAACCGCACGCATGCGCGAAATATTTTCGTCTTCATTACAAATGCAAATTCAGGTTGGTTTTTAATTCCATTTTTTATTTGCGTATTTCTCGAGTTATTTACGCCTCAATTTATTCAAACAACAGCAGCATCGACTCAACTCGAACAACTTCAGGCTCGAGTTGAGTTCTCGTTGATCGGAATTCTTGGAGGAACGAAATCTTCTGCTCGAACTTCTTGGCTTTCGCTGGATTCAGTAAAATTAATCAGCTTATCAGCTTCGCGTTCAGCTAATTAATCAGCTGAGCGCGAACTCGAACCCGAGCTGCGTCCGTGCGACGCCAGTTAGTTCTGCCTGCAATGAAAACTTTTAATTTCACTTTTTCTTCACTTCGCGATCGCCGTTCGCATGGCCAGCAAAACCGAAAATTGACTCGAAAGTATTTTAATTTGTTTTGTCAGTAGAATTTTTGCTTTCTTCGGTTGCCGCAGCGCGCAGCTCGCGCCGGCGATCATCAGAGGGGTTCAGGAGCGCATTCGGGTGGCCGCGCGGGCTACACGAGGCCGGATTTCAGAGGGGCCGCCATTTATTTCGCATTTAAGCTTCGCAAGTTTTTGTTTTACACTTTAGAATCAACTATTTGAAGTGTTAATTTTCACTCAAAATTACTTTTACTTGAATTTACTTTAGTCATGAGTTTCGAAAATCAGCAATTAATTATCAAATGGAATGAAATTTCCACTGCTAGAGGATGATGATGGACGTCGAGCCGGTGTTTTCAGCCGAAATAATACTGAGAATCGAAATCTTGATGGAAGTCTCGACAAATTTTGAAGGCGATCTCGTGAAATCTCTACGGAAATTGCGAGAAATCTCAAGAAATCGCAACGTAACTCGCAAAAGATCTCGATAGAAATTTCGGGAAATCTCGAAAGATCTTGAAGGGAATCGCGATGGAAATCCCGATGGAAATCTCGCGAGATCTCTATAAAAATCTCAAGAATTCACTATGGAGGCCTTGAAAGAAATCTCGATGGAAACCTCGAGAAGTCTTCTTGGAGTTCTGGATGAAAATCTCGAAGAAGCCCAATGAAAATCTCAAGAAATCTTAATGAAAATCTCGGACGACTCGTCTGCCGGCTCGAAATCTCGGACGACTCGTCTGCCTTTTTTGGCTTTTCAGCAAAAGACTTCGAGTGAACTCTGAAAGCAAACAGGATTTCCAATATGCAAACGAGGGGAGAGAAGGGGGCGCCAGGCAACCGCGAGTGGCCCGACGGCGCCCCTGTCGTCGCGCCACTGCACGCGTCGCCTGCCTCGTTATCTCTCGACGCATCTCTGGACGCCGCAAGTCGTCGTCGTCATTTTTGTTGATCGCTTCGAAGACAATCGGCGGCCCGTTGTTGGCAATCGAAAGTTAAAGCGGAAAAAAGCCTTTTTAACTTTTTGATCTCGCGGCGCGTACGGAAAGCGAGGAGGGAGGAGCGAAGGAGCGTCTGGATGCCGCTGCATTCACTTGTTGCTCCGAAGTCAAGCAAGGAATTCCAGAAATGTAAAAACCGATAAATGAAACTTTCATGATGAATCACTTTTGATTTCGCCGAGTTGTCTCTGCTTTTCTCCTCCGTTTCGTTTTCTGTCAACTCTTTCTGGGTTGACCGACAATTTTTATGACTAAGAAGCGAAAACAGAAGCCGGGAGTTGATTTGGCGTTTTCATAATTACGGGAGCGACAACACTGCGATTGCGCAAAACAGAGAAACATCGAGATTCCCAGCATTGAAATTCCCACTTGCAAGTTTTCGAGTCGCCAGCACTTCGCCGGCGGCGGTGGTGGCGTCGGCGGCGGTGGAGGTGGCGGCGGCGGTGGAGGCGTCGGCGGCGGTGGAGGCGGTGGTGGCGGTGGAGGCGTCGGCGGCGGCGGTGGTGGCGTCGGCGGCGACGAGATTTTTAGCGGCCGCAAACAATGCGATCCACTGTGAGTGGACTTCGCTGGATTCCTGAATGCTGCGCGGCGAGTTGTTGTTGTTGTCGCCTCATCACTAAACTTTCGTTGCGAAACGACAAAAACAACAGAGAGGGGAACGCGTAGCTTGTTACGTAATTCGTGGTGGGAGACGCCGTCAGTTGTCGGTTTTTCTTTTCAGCTCAAACTTTCTTTTCTGCCGAAAATTTTGTCACTTTCTTTTAATAAAATTGCGTTTTTTCGGTGAGATTCGTGGCTGGAAATAAATTCAATCTGTTTGCCTGCATTTCGGAGGCGGAAACTTGAAGTCCTCGTAATTCAGTTTTGATGTAGATTGCGGTTTTAGTTGCGAATTGTTTGGAATGCCATGGCGAGGTTTCAGTATTTCGACGCCGAAGCTCCTCGAAGTTGGATGACAGCAGTTTGACGAATGGCATTCGAAGACCCGCGACGACGGATTCGCGACGACCAGCGCGTTCAGTCAGCTGCGGGGAGTCGCCGTCTGCGCGTCCGTCACCGCCGCCCGTCACCGATGCCGCCCGTCACCGTCGCGCAGGCGGTTGCAAGCGCGACTAAAGGATTTCGCAGTCGGCTGCGGTCGCGCACGCTGTGGAATGCGTTGCATGCGTTGCATGCGTTGATGGCGTGCACGCTCGAGTACTTCTCGCTGTTTGTTGTTGTTGTTGTTGGTGGTGGTGGCGGTGGTGCTGTCGATTGTTGATTTCACATGCTTCTCACGCTCCCTACTAAATTATCAATTTGAAAAATTGCAGGCAAAATATTTGCGATTGTTTGTGGGTGGCTAAGAAAGAAGAAAACGAGCAGCAGATGACAACGCAGAAATGTAACGGCAAATAAAGCGAATAACGGCGCCAACGAGAATGCAATCTAAATATGTAACTGTAATTGTCACAGAATTCCTCACTCCGAGATCACAGGCGACGCCGCAGCCGATTAGCGTCGCCGACAAAACTTCCTCTCTTCACTCAACTCAATCGCTGTGTCACGATGACGCGAACATGTGCAGCTCCCTCCTCCGCTCTCCCCCCCCCCCACCCGAAAGACAACAACATGCTGAGAGAGCACACTCGCTACGACGCGCTAAATTACGGCATCGCACACACACACACACACACTCTTTTTTCTCCTGCGAATTCGATTTTTCACCTGATTTCTGAATGGAATTCCACACACCTTCGCTTCCTCCAACTTCACTTCGTAATTACGAGTGAAAACAACGCCCTCGCAGCAAATATTAACACGAGTATTTCGACCAAAAGCGGCGACTGCGGCCGCCTCCGCTGAACTTCGCGCGCCGGCAACCTCAATTTGTTGACACAAATTTTACTCCACGGATGGATTGATGATTCATCATCAACTTCGAGAAACGAGAAACTCGGAGAATTTCAAAGTGAACAAATTTCAAAGTGAACAAAAATGTAAGCAAGTGCGAAATAGAATTGTTGAGAATTTCTCTTGTGCACTCCTGTGTTTCGCCGCGATTCGTTTTACAAAACGAGACCATTATCGTGATTTCTGAATTCATTCATCAAAACATCCAACAATTCGGCAATTTCTTCACTCGAAAATCTCAACCCACCTTCAACACAGAAAAGCGTTGCATACATTTAGGCGAACATTTTTAGTCCACATGAAGTTAGCGAAGACACCAACCTCATCGCTTGTCAGCAAACTAAGTGTCGATAAAACAGTTCCAATGTGCGGTTTTTAAGGCTTCCATTGCAGTTTTCCAATTGGAACGGGCATTTTTTTTAATTAGAAATGTAGAAAAAGTCTACTCGTATAATAAAAATAACATATTTTGCAGTTTTAATTCTCGAGCAGAAATAAGTTATTTTCACTGAATATTCATTCAGTATTTCCAAGAAATGGGAAATATTTTTACATTTTTACTTCATTGCAGATAGAAACGAAATTTGTGTTTCTTTTTAGAAATGAGATTTTCGCTTACACTGAATGATTGAAATGCTGGATCCGAAAATGTTTTCAACGGCTTCCACATGAAGACGAAGACGATTTCCCTTTGAGAATAAGTAGGGATTTCGAATAAATCGAAAGCATTTAAATGAAAAACACCATTTTGGAATTATAGAAACTTCCATCGATTGTATCGTTTTATTTCTTTATTGAGTGCTTTCGCAAATATTGACGTATCTATCCAAAAAGTGTGTGTATGTGTGTGTGTGTGTATTTAGTTTAGCAGTGGATAATAACTGTACTTTTAGTAGTATGTATTCAGTTAGTTACAACGTAGAGAGTTAGCATTACAGTAGTAGCGACAATAATACAAAATAACTTAATTGCAGAAGTAGGAGTGTCACTGCTGCTGCTCTGAAGTCTTAATTAAGTAAAAATAATACATCTGCACCGCACTGCGAACGCGGCGAGTGCAAGCGCGCCCGCACCGCGCAGCAGGGAATCCCGCAAACGAATTCCGGAAAGCTATAAACGAGGTACTGACCACGAAGAGTGGGTCCGCAGCGGCCGCAAACCAATCCAGCGAGCAGCAGCAAGGACGAAGCGGCTTGCAAGCGAGGGTTTTCGATGCGGCGTTTGATGCTAAACGTTCGTCAGATTCACTTTGGTATGATAATTCTTAGTTTTCGCTCTACTTGGCTGCGATTGCGTGAGAATTGCCAGCGAGTTTCCTGGCTGCGATGGCTGTTCTCCTCTCCGTTCTATTTTTAGCTTCTACACACGATTCGAGTGAACCGAGTGACGCAACAGCATTTCGAGTGTGCTTGCGTTCCACACGGATCTGGGGGAGTCTTGAACGCCCCCAGGGGGGTTGTTGAGTCGCACCACCCACCGCCGCGCCGACGGTGTAAATTGATTGCTTTTGAATTGCGTCGATTTCGTGTTTATTTAAATTGCTTTCGTAGATGAGAATTGATTCGGTGAACAAAATAGCTTGCTAATCGTTTTCGCACACACCGAACGAACACTTTAATAATCTATTTGAACGTGTTTTGAGCAAATGTTAGATTCGGGCTTAAATACTATTAGATTTCTTCGATTCGCACGGATCTCTGATTCACAGATTTCACGTCAATCCGCTCGTTGTGTTTGGTTATAATGTAATGAAATTGCAGCCTATTGCAACGCTATTTCCGTATTTTAGTGGCCGGCCAGCCGCCGAAGCACTGAAGGTGCAGAGATTCACAGGTCCGGCAACTTTGTGCGTATTCAGGAATGGATTCCAAGTTCGATTGTATTAATAGAAGCTGAGGAGGAGAAAGTTTCAGTTATGATTGCGAAATTAACTAATTCGAAAAGTCTTTCATTTCTCAGATGAGTGTCGACTAATTGTGGACCGATTTCGGAGCGATTTCAGCACCAATTAAAATCTTAAGCTTTCCACCTTCAGCGCTTCAGTCGTCGGCCTCCGTCGTGTCTGCTGTTGTGCGTTGATCCTGTACTCATCACTCCCTCCCTCTTATCAAGCGAAACAATTTATTAATTCCTGTACTGCATATTTTCTTTGCCCCAACTACCGCCGGTCGCTCCCACACCCACGCCGCCTAGACATCGATCACCGTGTCGTTCTTCTTCATCTCCATGAGATGCGTTTGCTTGAGCTTCTCTTGCATCTGCGTCAGCATGTCCTGCATCCGCCGTATCTCCTCATCCTTCTGCAGCAGCAGACGGTCGGTCTCCGTGATGGCGGCATCGAAGCCGTTCGTGGAGCTGATCGAGTCGCGCTTCAACTTGCCGCGCTCTCGCAGCGCGTGCTGCGATATCTGCGAGATGCACTGAGCCCGGAAGTTCTCGTAGTGCACGTCCTGCGTGGTGTCCTTCAGGTCCTGCATGTGCGTCGAGATGAGGAAGGTGCGCAGCTTGATGAAGTCGCTGTGCTCGGGGTCCTCCACGTCGACCACGCCCCACGGGTACTGGCGGCCGCGCACCTTGCGGCCCGCCACCTCCAGCACCGTGTTGCTGCCCACCACGGCGAACGGCAGCGAGGCCTTGAGTTCGCGATCCTGCTGCTTGAAGTCCTCGTCCTCGTCCGAATCGCACTCGGGGAACTGGTAGAGATCGATGTGGTTGTCGTCGAGGTCCTTGTTGATGCGCTGCTTCAGCTGCTGCACCTCGGCTTTGGTGAGGCAGTCGGCCTTGCCGATCACCAGCACGATGTTGACCTTCCGGTGGAGACGGCGCAACAGTTCGATGTCCATCTGACGCAGACTGGCGAGAGCAGAGGGGAGAACCGAAGGTCAGAGGTTAGACAAGCCCTGGCGGCAAGCTGTTGAACGTACCTGTGGCCCCACGGCGGAACGAAGTACAGACAGCAGTGCACACGATTGTCCTGAATGTTTCGGCGATTCAGTCCGCTCTCGTCGGTGAAATACTGGCGAAACTGCAATGAGCGAGGGAGGGAGAGATTAAGAGGCCTATTATTAGTTACCGTTGCGCGTTGCGTGGCGCATCGACCAACCTGCTCGTCGATGTAGCCGGTGCACACCCTCCAGCTGTCCTCGCAGTTGATGCCGTCGCCGAAGCCCGGTGTGTCCACCACGGTGAGTCGCAGCCGCACGCCGCGCTCCTCGATGTCCATCGTCTTCTTCTCGATGCGAGTCGTCTTGTCGACGCGCTCCTCCACGCTCGGAATGACGCGGTTCTTGTAGAGGTCGCCCAGGAACAAGCTGTTGACCACAGTCGACTTGCCCAGCCCCGACTCGCCGACCACCATCAGCGTGAACTCGAAGCCGCGCTTCACCGACTTGCGATGCACTTGTTCCGGCAGCGTGGCGAAGCCTATGTAGTCGCGGTCCTTGTCAAAGGATGGCGTCTTCGCTGAAATACCGGGAGAGAGAGAGAGAGAAAGAGAGAGAGAAAGAGAGAGAGAAACGATTAGTTGCGCGATGTATGCCGGGAGGGAATTGCGTTCATTGTTCTACTGCATAACAAGGAGTGCCTGGGAATTGTAGAGCTCTAGAAACTTCCTACCTCAACCCGTGCAGGAAGCCGGAACACTCGAACCTCACGCAACGACGGAATTCGTCGGCAAAACAATCATTTCTGTGAAGTTTTAAGCGACGCCACTACACGGTCGCCGCGATTACCTGCCAGCGAAGCAAGGAGCAGCAGCGCCCGACACATTGCACTCTCTGAGGCCGATCGGGCGTGTTGCCGGTCCACTTGAGCTCGGCACGCGTGTCGAACCCAAACACAAAACCGGCACACAAGGCAATTCACACACTAATTAAGACCCACATGCATTTTTCTGAGCCCCGGCTCAGCACCAGCGGCTTACTGCGCGCGAAAGGGAGTTCAAGTGGCAGTAAAAACTGCTGCGACGAAGAAGTAAACGAGGTGCCCGTCGAGTGGTAATTCAAGGACTTCCATCGGCAAGTGGCACGTTTGTAATTAGCTGGCGGGAACTTGACGCCTTGCGGTGATTGCGTGACGAGGAATGAGAGAATGAATGAATGAAACACAGAAAATACTCGAAAAACTGTTGAAATAACCGCTGAAATACCGAAGCATTTGACTGAAATTTATGCGAAGGTGAGAACATTTTGTTGAACTTTGTTTAAATTCCAGTTGAGACCTTTCGAACACAGGAACTTCTGGGGATTTCAGATTTCATCAGTCGTAATCGGTTCACCTACCCGACATTTCAGCGGCTCCCACAGCGGCTGGCTGAAGGATGTGGGAGGCGTGTGCTGTTGGGTCCTTCGTGTGTATCCTTTTCTTCAACGCCCCTTCTTGATGCTTCTCAGTTAATTACAGCTTAACTCGATTAGTTTAAGTTTACACTAAATTTAAATCCCGTTTTTGCTTTGAAATTACATTTATTGCTCGAAAGACACAATCAACAGACTTCCACGCACTTAAAATTTCCTTTCCCCTTTTCTGTTCATCTTAGAAACGTCAATAATATAGCAATTTGAATTCTCCGTTGATTATATTGAATGTTTAATATGGACACTGCATTTTTTTTTTATAAAAAAACTATTGCAATTGAATTAAGAAAGCGGAATTTTCACTTTCGCGAGCGATTCTGACAGACTCAATTAATATTTTAGAAGTGAGTATTTTTCTCTCTTTGTTATTTCAATCAGTATTGCGCATGATTCAGAAATTGTTTGTGTTTACCATCTCTTTTGTGATTTCTCACCAATATGCCAGAGAGTTCTCTCGTCGTACCGTAAAGGAGATTGAGGTGTCTGACTAATGTGACAAATATGATGAACAAGCAACTGTTGCCAAAAATTGCATCAAATAATGCCAACGAGGTAACGCCGACTTAATTTTCTTTCAGAAATAATACGTTAAAACTTATTTACACCCACTATTGAGCTCGAAAAGGTAATTCTGAAAACTGGTTTTTAATTCTTAATGTCGACTAAAAGTACTTAATTTCGAAGAGAAGAGAGAACGGAAAAAGATTGGAGATGCATATCGTCGAAATCCGGTTTGTCTTCCAACCAAAAGCAAAAAGAGGGACCACGGAATTTCCTTCTAATATACGTAATAAATTTCGAATGCGTTCTAAAATCCAACTGTCAAATTTTAATAGCAGTCTTTCAAATTTGTAGCGGTCACTTTGATATTTTCATAAAAACAAAAGAAGAAAAAGACATCCAAGTCGACTGCACGGTATGAAATGCTCATGAAAAAACACTCATTTTATTGAGAACGAAAACATTGTTCACCGTTACTTTTCTCTCATGCATACAGCGTCGGCGGCAAGTGTCATCGATGTCAGAGCCCGTGAAGCAAGAGAAAACTTATCGATAACAAAGGCGTGCGGTAAGGGCGGAAATTCGGTAAGAATCGATTTTCCGTTGCCCTGGAAGCGAAATCAAAACAAAATTGAGAATGTTGCTGTTTGAAAGCAGCATAGCGAGCGAGCGGGTGTCGTCGTTCGTCGACAGCGGGAGGGTTCACTTCGAGGGCGGTTTTGTTATTCGTAACAAAGTAGAAGTTAACAAGGGGAGAACGCAGTAGAAAGTGGTGCACAGACACGCCTGACACACATACGTAAGACGCCCTAAAGTATGCTAAGTATGTTCAGTGGCTTTTGTTGCTCTGCACGTAGCGAGAAGGAGAATAAAATCAAGCTGAAACAGCTTTTCATACACGTCTTCACTTATTGTGATTTTGTTCTAGATTCAGATTCACTTGATACGAACGAATTCGGAGACAATTCAAGAGGAGAACCCATGAAGTTGCTGGGCGGCGTTGTCGGAGAAGCTTCGAGCTCGATATCCTCATTGATTTGTTTTTATATACAAATACAAAATCGCTGCATACATATGTAGAAATCCATTGGCGCTCCACCTAGACGGCTGTGTTAGTGCTGGAGAGAACGTGGGTGTTCCGACGCACGTTGCTTTTGCGCGGCACGAGAGAGCATTGCGAGCGGGTGAAAAGAGGTGAGCAGAGGAGATCATAAACCAAAGACAACAAGCCTCGAAACTCTTTTTTCGCTTTCACTGTGTTAGTGAAATCAGGCTGAAGTGTGTAAATATTTATATTTAAGTTATTTTGATCTCTTTTTTTATATTATGTATAATGTATATATTTCCATATAATAAGTATTGAATATTATTCTGTGATTTAGTTTTACATAATTGTGATTTTATTTGTTTTGATCCTATTTTATTTTGAATGAATGAATTGATTTTATTTGCTTTTATCTGATTTTAGTTTTAAAGAATGAATATTGCAATGGGTGAAATAGGCCTATGGGGCAACCGACACCCAAAAAAAAAACGGTAACGCGTCATTGTGCATCCTCAAAGGTGGCGTGGAAATGCACGAAAGTTTGGCAATTTAGTGAGGTTTTTTCTAGCTCGCTAATAGTTGAAAAGTAATTTAAAAATCATTGTGTTACAATTCTTTAAAAGAAAAACAAAAATCTTTAATATTTCCAAACAGTTAAGAAGTCATCAAAACCGTGAAGGCTCTTACTTGCAATGAAGTTTTTCTATTAATGCTTACTTAAAAATCCATACAAGTATTTAAAATCCATACAAATATTTAATAATTGTGTCTCGTTGTTATCCCTGCCATGAACTCACCCCATCATCTTGTGACGGTGCGGTAACAAACCGAAATGGTTTACTTTTCCACCCAACTTCCTTTGCAATAGCGAGTTTTAGCTTGTAACAAGGAGACAATTTCACCATAAATCTCACGTACGCTGTACGTGAGTGCGCGGACGGACATGTTTTTCAGCTCGCTCACGAAATGAGAGGAGTTTCTAGTCTTGTTGTTTTTGTCATAAACTAAACCACCGACGCAGTACAGATTTTATTAGCCTCTGAGATTAACCTACATGCATGTGTAGTCGCACCGAATGTGTACACACCGTCAGGTGCGTAGGATGGAAGGACACAGGGGTCAGGAGTCGGTAGCGAAATTGAACTTTAGGATGTCAAAATATTAATTGGACATTTTTAACTATTGAAAACTAAACTCGTTATTCTGCAAAATATACATTTTTACTAAGAAATAGTAAGTTATAAAAAAATTATTTTGCCGAATTCTGAGTGAAAAGTGGGTTTAGTAGCCTTAAAAAAAGCCGCGCACGCCTCTGTTGACCCACAGCGCCTGTTGATGCGCCGACACATTATTTAGTAGATCGCCGGCAAGGTCCGGAGGCCAGAGGTGAAGATTAGAGCGCGTAGCCTATCTAATTTCGTTTGTTTCAAAGGATTCCAACCCAAAAAAGTTTAAATTTCTGCAATATTTACACAAAATTGATAGAAGTTATCGCGCAGGAAGATTTAAATTATCGCGAAGAAGTGTTGGCCAGCCGGAGCGCGTCAACGCCTCTTTATCTGGTCGTCTGGTCCGGGCATCCATCCCACGAAGAAACAATTAAAACTACGAAAATTCTATAAAATTTAGCGACTCGTCTGCACCTCCATTGCAGACAAGTGGAATGACATTCCAGTGCACCGGAGAGGCATCAGGCTGCCACAGCAGGCTGCCAATTTTCGTTGCAAGAGGCTCGCATTTCTGCGTTCGCCTTGAAAAAGCGCGATAGCGCTAGAAATACCGCAGCAATCAATTGATGGCGTTTCTCAAGCAGATTGAGCAACGAATATCTGGCTATTTATGGATGCGTTGTTGCAACACGTACAGTGGCAGCAGCCAGCCGTGACGATCGTCGGCTCTTCAGAGCAGCAGCAGCAGCACTTTTCAGCATCTGTGCGATTCAATTCAATCACTTGATTGATCAGCACGAACGATGTTCGATCTCGCTGCAGTTTTGTGGTCGTTGTTGTTGCAGCTGCTGCTGCTACAAGCGATTCTGTGATGACGGCAGCTCCGGCGGCTCCGGCGGCGGCCCTGGCTGTTGATGCCACGTTTAGCATACTTCAGCGATAATGAGCGGTGGCTGTCGCAATCTGTACGCGTTGTCAAGCCGTCGCAGAGGTTTGGTTTTGCTTGTCCGCAAGCATCGCTCAAGTTGTTCCCTGCATGCGGATCTTAATTGATTTAAATTGAAGCGCTGAGAACGAGGAGCGACCAGCAGCAGACGATTGCTGCGGATGGCGGTTGGCGGGATGCCACAGCCAGCCAACCGCACGTGATGAGACGGATTGCTTTCCGAAACATTAGATGGCGAGTGAGAGCGCAGCTTCTGTGTCAACAAAACCGAAACGGGGTCAAGTGGACGTGTGAGTCGATTCAATGCAATTCGATCTGATTTCTGCGATTTGTTAATTAGGTGAGAAGTCAACGGAAGCAAAACTTCGTGTATCCACAGTCTTCACTTGATTGCAGACGACTTGGCGCGTGAGGAAAAACTAGGTAAGCTAAAATTTTAGCGTGTTTTTCATGTGTGAAATTATGTTAACAAGTGGCTGACATGACATCTTCCACTTCAGATGACGCGACAATCAGTCTGCTTGGCTTGGAAATCCGCGCACAGTGTTGGGTAACGCCAACAGTTATGCAGTGTCGTTTATTTATAATTCTGGAATTTTCCCACCTTGTCTGCTCAAATACGAGTAAAGTAAAATTTACTAGCCTTGGTCACTGCATTCCCGCCTGAAACCTAAAAATTTGACAGCCTTGCTTTTCTTAACCTTGAATTCAGCAATGAAACAGAAATCCAATTCCAGTTTTGCTTACTATTTCCGAATCAAAGTCATCGATAGAAACTCACAGATGCCGGAGGTCCAGGATTGAATCTCAGGAATCAATGAATTTCAGGAATTGAATTCCAAGAGTTCGTCGCAGATGCCGCAGTTCCATGTTCGATTATCACGAAAGTACGAATGCCAGGAAGTCGAACTGCACTCACGTACATTTAAGAACCATTTGAATTTAAGCTAACATTTGACTTTCAACTATTTATCTCTGCTGAGAATTAGTGATAAATGTACTCAACGTCTTCTAACGACGTTTATCAACACTGTTTTACCTCCCCATCACTATGCAAGACGAGTATTGAACTCTTGTAATTATAGAAGCCTCGTTCTAGTTACTGAAAATTACAACTCTATGAGTTCATTCGATGCATTTTTTATTTAGTTACGAGTAATTTGCAATTTCAATAGTTGTCATTGTTGTGATTGTTGTACTGGAAAAAATGCATATTAATGAGTCTCGGTGAGTGCAATTCGATGCGTGTTTCCATTTGTGGAAGGAAATCGAAACCTATTTGCGACAACATTCATTAATTCCGTTAGCTGACATGACTGAAGTGGTGATGAGAAGTTCGACATCAATCCTCCGAACTTGAATGCTTATTCGTACTTCAGAAATTAAGGAGATTGAGGTTGAAGATGTCAATCAGCGCCCTAAACTGATTATCAACTGCTTTCTGAAAAAACGAATCACTTTTCGGGACTAAGTTATTTACGAGATGATCATGCCGATAAATGTATTCCTTCTGTTCACAAGGAACCAATAAAAAACTTATCGCCCCCCAACTTATCAGCGTCCTTAACTTATCAGCCTCCATAACTTCATAACTTATCAGCCCTCCTAACTTATCAGCCCGCCTCAACTTATTGGCCTCCATAACTTATCAGCCTCCATAACTTATCAGCCTCCATAACTTATTAGCCCTCCTAACTTATCAGCCCTCTTAACTTATCAGCCCCCCCAAACTTATCAGCCTCCATAACTTATCAGTCCCCCTAACTTATCAGTCCCCCTAACTTATCAGTCCCCCTAACTTATCAGCCCCCTCAACTTATCAGCCCCCTGACCTATCAGCTCATAAATTTCTGTGTTTGATTTAATTTTCGCGACTTGAACTTTTTACTGATCCAATAAAGTCGCTACGGAAACCGCTGGTCGCTTGATAATTCATCAGTTCAATAAACTTTTAATTCAGTAATAAATGCTACAACGGCCTGATAAAATCACA
This sequence comes from Sicus ferrugineus, assembly GCA_922984085.1. Taxonomy (NCBI): domain Eukaryota; kingdom Metazoa; phylum Arthropoda; class Insecta; order Diptera; family Conopidae; genus Sicus; species Sicus ferrugineus. The sequence goes on from OV277351.1 coordinate 24,074,123, forward strand.
CGTTTAATGTCCAATTTCCCCAGAAGATGCTAAAGTATGATTATCGGACAAATAACCAACCAAGCAAATCAATTTAACGGCTGGGAAATTGAGCCAATAAAATTGTCCGTCCTTCATCGATTGCTTCCAATTATACAGAGCGAACAATCAATAGATTATTAGATGGTGTAACTTCTTTCTAACCCCTCTTTTCACCACATCTTTCCGTACGCCTTTGACTTGAATTTCTAACTGATCCATTTGTCTAATCGGATTTTCCATTGGCCCAATAAAGTTGCTAGCGGGCGCAACATAAATTATCAGTTTAATAGTTTGTTAGCTGATAAGTTCACCAAGCAAAATCCCTATGAAAAAGGAAGAGAAAACTTAAATCATGAGATGAATATGAAAGTACGCGATTCTACTTCTTGACATTTCTAGATGTTTTTAAAATCTAATGATAGAATCCCATTGGTGAAAAGTCATAATTTCCTCCAAAGTGACTTGTAAAACTATCGCATTCGGCTGAGTTATGAAATGCAGATAAGACTGAACCAACTCCGCATCTGTTTATAAGCGAAACAGCTGTCTTTGCTGATAATAAACTGAGTTAATGCAACATAAAATATCGATGTCAGCATGCAAAAATGTGTTTTCAGTTTTCGTTTTCAGTTTACACGGCATACGATATTTTGCAATAATTTTTCCAACCTGTTTCTTGTCCTTCTACGTAGAAATCTCATTTAATTAGTCGGCTAACTTAGCGGAGAGAAAATGCGACGGACCTTTTATGGGTCTCCGATGAATGGTACCGTTAAACTCATGTCAACCCTGAATCAGCGGAATAATGTTATCTGCGTCGTCTACTCGTGCAATAAATAAATAATCATGAGAGAAAACCAACGTTGCGAGCTAAAACAGCGGCAAGAATGCGACCGAAAAGGAGAGGAAACTGGGAAATCACGCGCGGGGGGGCGCCAAAGAAGGTACCGCCGTGTGCGGTGAAGGGATTGTCGAAGAAGAAGAAGAGGGAGAGCTTTTCGGCGATAAATTGCAGCAAGTTCGCCATGTGAAAAATTCTTCCAGTTTGATCTCGCGCAAGTTTATGTGGGAGAGAAATCTGGAAAATGTACGCAGAGTTGAAGGGTGCTTCTAGTTTGGAATTCTGGTGAGGGGTGGGGCGGGGGGTGGGGGAGTTAGGGTACCGATACCCGCCGGTGCACCTGAGCGAAAATATTGACTTTTTGAGGTTTTCTCTTGTCGATGATAAAAAAGAAATTATTAGTTATGACTGAACTTTACCTTTGCTTTGCAACTGCTGAACGCGCATTTTAATTGTGTTGCTGTTGCTGTTGCTGCTGCCGCTGGTGGCGGTGCCGCTGACGCTGATGCTGCTGCCATTAATGTTGTTGCTGCCGATGTTGTTACTGCTGCTGCTGCTGCTGCAATTGCTGTTGATGTTGTTGTTGCTGTTGCTGCGGCTGGTTGCTTGTTGGCTTGCATTGCTATGGTTGAGAGACTCGTTGGTAACGGTGTTGACGTTGACGTTGACGACGCCGACGCCGACGCCGCCACCGCCGCCGAACACTCTGCGATGCTGCTGGAACGACATCTCAAGCCAATTTGATGTCGCCGTTCGTTTCTCTGCTTGTGTTTACTCGCCGCCGCCGACTAAATGTTTACATAAATCGATGGCGTGTTTTTCAGTTAGAGATTTTTATAAGCATTGAGTTTCTCTTTTTCTATTTCTTATGTTCCGATTGTGTGTTCTCAACTGCTACACACTCAGCTTTGCCGTTGGTGGTGGTTGTTTACTCATCGTTTATACTAGATGGAGCAGTTGTTGTTATCTTGTGGTGTCTGTCGTTGCTGGTGCTGCCGCTGGCGCTGCCGCTGCTGTTTTTACCTTTGCAGTGATACCGTTTTTATTAAACAGAACGCTTATCTGGCTGCGCTATATTAAACAACGACAACAACAGGAACAACAACGCCAGCTGGCCTGCTTGAAACACGACTTTTCTTGGCTTGTAACGAAAGCTTTACAACACTTGGAACCAACCAACACTCAACTCAAACGTCGACCATTTGTTCTTCATATTTGAACACCAAATATTTGAACAGCAAATATTTGAACACAAATATTTACATGTTAAACTCGTAAACAAACGTATTTACATTCAATAAAAGCTCGCGTACGCGATTCTAGACAATGTTAATGCCGCGCGTGTTGGGTGGAACGCCACTTCTTCACTTTTTATCTCCACCGAGAGTTAAGAAAAGACGGAAATTATTACAAAACTGATGTTTATAGATATAATTTTAAAGATAAAAATTATTTTAGCCGCTTAAAGTCCGAATATTGACCATTTTTCTTCTCTGTATTGAAAAAAGAATCGAACTAAAATACATCTCGCATGCGAGAATTGTTAAACATGCAAGTTAAGAGCAACAAAATATTATATCATCCAGACAGGAAGCGTGCAAAGAGAGGCTGGACCCTCCGTCTGCTGAGAGAGCGGATGAGTGGACAGTCGTGCTCAACATGAAGACGAGAACGAGCGATCACTTGTTTCTGTTCTGAGACGAAGAGAGAACAACTAACTGCAGATTAAGACAACAATTTGCAAAGTGAGATGAGATTGCAAAGTGAGATGAGATTGCAAAGTGATTGATGAGCGCTAAACGCGGCGAATACGGATTTACGCCCTCCTTCGCTCAAAGGATTCGTTTTGCTTGCCGCCGCCGCCGTCGCCGCCGCCGAATTAGTCGATATTTTCCCCAGAAACCCATTAAACTGTGCGCATGCATTTTCCCTGCCAGAGAAGCTCCGCAATTACTTGTATGGTTTCAGTTGCTCTTTCCAAGTGTTCCATCTCATCTCGCCCGAATTTCCGGGCCTTCCACTGAACCCCGGTGAACCTCAATGCAGCGCAGTCCGTCAAAAGCTTAAACTCGGCACTTCTGCTAAACGCTTGCTTGCGCCAAACGATTGCTTGTTCGGTTTTTAACGATTAAGTTGTTAAACAAATGCGATATTTTCACTTTGCATTTCCACGCGACTCGAATGCAGCACACGGCTTTTTACGGCTTCCGCCCCTTTTTCGCCACGACCCACAAAGCCGCAAATAGCTAGAAGTGGCAGGCAAGCTGCACTTCTTCCCCGTTTTCCATTTCCCGCTCGGTGGTTGTGCTCACAGCTGCGAGTGGTTGCCGTAGTCAGCGCCGGACACATGCGAACACCTCGGCAAATCCAAACGAACTGAGGCTGTGGTGGTCGGCGCGGCTCTCGTCGGCCACTGCAGCGGCAGAGGCGCTCAGTAGCGCCGATCGAAGGCATTGCCGGAGAAACGTACCTCGCACGTTGCCCTTGTACTCTCAGCACGCGGCATGTACTCTCCGATTTCCGTAGGAAACGATTTCCGGGAGGGCAATTGGTGGGAAAGAGAAAATAGCAACCGCAATCAGGGGTGCAGTGAGAGCAGCCGAGAATTTGTTCTTTAAAAAATAAGCATTTTTTTTCTAATAATTCATTACTTTTATAATTTAGCATTTATTAAGATTTGGAATGTTTTTCTAGCAGGGCTGCCTTAAATGTTTGAAGGACAAGTTTTAATAAGTTTTACAATTTTGTCACCTTTTTCTTCTTTTGCAATCAGTTTTCCTGTAATGTTGATTTTTTGTGAGCAAATTTACCCGCACGTCCGCGTATTAAATCTGCCTACGCCAATGATTATAATAACACAAAACCTTGGAAAAGAGCAGAGAAAGAAGCTTTCGCTCTTGAAGAGCGAGACAAGAACCAATAAAGTTTCTCGATAGTTATTGGGCGTCTCACTCGAAAGCAGGAAGTTGAGCTACGACGAAACCACACTGAATTCTCAATCATAACGCACTGGATGTTTAGTATGCACAGCAGTGTCTTCGATTTATAACGCGCACACGCAAACCGCGAAATACATACGTTCTTGCACTCGTGAAATGAACTCTCTTCGATACAACATGTGGCTGGTGTCGCCTTCATTCGCCGCCACCGTGTACGTGAACGCGCAGCCCTGTATATTTTGAGGGTTGCAACTGCAACCCCTGCACGAGTGTCTGGAATGGTTGCGCCGTCTCTACGCTCAGCCTGGAAGTCGGTGCTGGAAGGTGCGCTCTGACCGTGGCACGGGCGAATGTTGTTGACCTACTTACGTCAACTGCCTGGCTGTTCCAGAAGTCCTGGAGAACGCCACAGCCAATGTACGGCAGAGCTGCGGCCAAATGAGGGCAGCGGCGTAACCACACCGTTTTACTTGGGGTGCGGTTGCCCTGTAGTTGGTAGAATTTTTACACTGCAGACGTGAACAGTTCGGAGTGCGTCAATTTTGCGAAAATGCTGGCGATGTGACTCCGGTAGAGGAGGTCGAGTCTCGGTCTCTGTCGCCCCTGGAATCAATTCGAAGACGGTGGTGGACCAATGTGACGAATGATACCATGTTCAGTGTCGTACGTTACATTGGTTTTTATTAAATTCGTTATATCTAATGATCTTTGATCCATAATTACGAGCGGAATAATAAGTTTGCTGCACTTCCTAAAATATTGATTAGTTCACAAGCGTGTAAAAAAAGTACGCATGCGAGAGCGAAAATTGTTTGTTGCAGAGAATACATAATTTCCCAGCCGTTCGTTATTTCGATTCGTCAATGGACTTGACAAATCCATTTCCTCACTCGTTATATCGAGCATTCGTTACAACGACCACTCGTTATATTGGTATTCGTTATGCTGGGGGGCCCACTGTATTTCGTAGATCTGTCTGTCCATCCACTCGTTCCTCTGTACGTCCATCTGTGCGTCCGTCTATATGTCCGTCAATCCGACCATCTGTGCGTCCGTCTATATGACCGTCTATCCGCTCACTCGTCCTTATGCACGACCGTCCATCCATCCGCTTATCGATCCGTCTATCTGTCCGCTTATCTGTCCGCTTATCCGTCCGTCTAACCGTCCGCTTATCCGTCCGTCTATCCGTACGACGGCCGATCTCTATCCCCTTGTTCGTCGTTCCTCCCACCCCGTCAGTCCACCGGCCCGTCCGTCCGTCCACCAGCCGGTGCATATGTCCGTACCGGCGATCGCGATCGGCGGACGAACCGCACGGATAGACAGTAGGACGGACGAATGGAGGGACGAAAGAACACACATTTGGAAAAGGATTTCAGAGATGCTCTTCGATTAGATTGCAGACTAGAACAATGTTACTTCTGATGAAGTGCACCCACCTTCTGATGAAGTGCATCCACCGTGCAAAGCTTCGATGCCGAATGGCAACACTGTTTGCAAGTACAATTATAGCTAGGACACAAACCGGAAGACATTTCCTGCTCTTCACTTCTCTCTCGAAATCTGTATAAGAGATAATTTGCAGAACTGCAAAGAGACAGTTGAAAAGCTCACTTTTAAATGTGACGCGTGTTTCTTTCAGAGCCATCGTTGGCATTTTAGAAAATCAAACTAAAGTGTAAATGTAAAAATGAGACTTCGTCTGAGAAGGTAAAAGCATGACGGGCATTACGAGGTTAAACTTGCTCACATGACTTCTCTCGCATTCCTAAACCACTCGCTTACCTGCCCACTCGCCCGTTTCTCCGCAGTGCCACACACGTGCTGCTCCTTGAATGTCTTGATGCTGCGTTGACATCGCACCGAGCGACTCGTCGCGACGTCCTGCTTGGAGGTGGTTGTGTCCTTCGCAAGGCCTTCTTCAGTCTGCTCCCTCTTTCTCTCGCAGCCTCTCATCGGCCGATTGTGCGCATGCAGCACTCGCCAACTCCTCCTCCTGCCCACAGTCTGGTGTTCATGGCATTCAACTGCGGAAGTTGCATTGAAATGACTTCAGGTATTCAAGGTCGTGGCTATTTTAAATTCTTTGGCCTTGCAGGAGGGCGAGGTGACGTCAAAATTCTTTTGAAAAGAAACTTAATGCAAGAAATCTTTTGGAAAAGTTTGGCGTTTCGGGACAAGTCGTGCTATATATTTGAGGTACCATGTTAAATCGCTAATCGGTCATGTTAATCGATTTAGTTATACATCCCGACACTTTCCAATCAGGATTTCCTAGCTTCTCCTCATAAAATCGGCACACAACACGATTTTCGCTAACGAAATCCAAATGAATTCACGGAGAAAATTCTTGATATCCACCAAGTATTGTCTTGTATATACAAGATATACAAGTGCCGAGAGTCATCATTATGATAAGTAATCGGAAGGCTAATGTCTTCGGAGAATGGCAAGGAGTAGGCCAGTGTTAACATCGCGATATCATCGATAGACCTGCGCTGCCTGTAGTTATTTTGCGCGACGTAATAGGCCACTGGGATCTCGACCTTTAGAGCCTTTAGAGAGAAGCGTAGTGCCCGCACGAATTGTGCAGTGCGGCCAAGCGACAAGTACAAGGCGGGTTTTTACAGCAAGATATGATAGCAACCTCAATTTTTACTCACATGTTGTAGACACCGCACAAGTCGCGATGGCCAATACAGTGAGCTTCTGTCAGGATAAATATATCTAAAAGGATCGAGCCACCGCATGCATGTTCACCGTTTATTCTCAACGAGACTTGGTGCGCGAACTGGCCCAAGAAGACAGGACGATCCCCAACAACGCGTCCATCTGGTGCTAAATGTGCGAAGACTAGGAAGCAGCGGAGCAGCGCTACGGGGTCATACTTTGCAATGGCTACGGTGGCTTCCGAGGTGAACGTCGAAACCGAAATCTGATCCGAAAGGCTTCCCATTTGTAGACCCTTACGTGGTTACATAAGAGGCAAAAAAACATGAGAATGATGCCGACATCTTTTTCAGATATTTATTTACTAAAACTGATAAAGTATATATTTATCTAATTAAATATCCTCCAGCACTCCAAAATTTCAGCGGCAAACATACACACTTTGGCCAAATTCGAAAGCTGGAGGTTCACTCCAAGCTGGGTCTATATAACACGTGAAAGTTTGGAAATGTTTACTGCTTCATTTGATCTTTTCTGAAATCTGCTTAGAATAGTTTGCATTACTATGTATTTCGGATAATGTTGGACGAAGGTGTATGAATTGGATCTTCCTGAAAACTTTATATCTCATCCAAAGAAATGTCAAAGCAAAAAGTCTTAAATTACCTTAGTCTTATTGGAAAACATTGAAATCAAACTCCTCATGTCAAAACTCATATTCAGAACTGGATTTTGTTCACTTTAGCATGAGTGTAAACTAGTCTGAGTGCACTAAAATTGACGCAATTATTAAAAGCGCAAGAAAAATCTAGAAATATTAAAAAAGTTTAAAATTCAGTTATATTTCTTCCCATTATTTACCCAATTGCTTTGGAGAAATAAATAGCGCCTATCAAACTGTACAGCAGAGTAAAAATAGGACCTGTTGCTTGAGCTCTTTTGTTACCAGGAGCTGAAAACTACGAGTATTGAGAGACCACGTAGGGGTGGGTCTGCAAGATCGCTTTGGAACGATAGAAGCTTTCTGTCCACACTGCTTTGGAGTTATCGATGAAAGAGCTTTTCCCTGTTTTCTGGAGAGAACAGTGCCATATTAATTAAATCGGCCATGAAAAAGTCGTTCGTTAAATGCAGAAGCTGCCCCATAAATATTTAAGTTACGCCTAAAAGTTTAGTGCGTTACAAAAGAGTAATCACTTACAAAGGCAGAGAATTTCGACTCCTAAAAGTTTGCTACGTAAGAATAGAGTGAATTACTGAAGTAAAACTTATTTCGGAAAATTTCGTCTCCGAAACTGTGGCGGCCAGAGCAAAGCTTCCCCCTCTGAGCGTTGGAAGGTGTTTTGAAATTTCGAAACCGACAAGATACTGTAGAAATGCTTGTTGTGAAGAATCCCAAGTAAATTTGGAAGTACAGTTGAACCCCAGTAAACAATTCACATATATTAAAATGCCAGTTTAATTAATTAATTTCAGTTGAAAGCTCACCGCATTACATAATTCAGTTCTTAACAAGTCCGAGTGTATGTTCATTTATCCAATCCGCATAAGCCAATACGTTTGTGAAGAACTCGTTCTTGGGACTGCCGCATTCACGGTCGCTGAAAGTAGCCACACCTACCAACTTACCCCTAACGGTAACTGAACCGCCCGCATCAGCATCACAGATGCCATTCTGCCACGTGTAGCCCAAGCAGATCAAGTTGCGCGGATTCTCAGGCAGAAGGCAGTGGGCCTTCGTAGACATAAGCAAGGACTGAAGGTGCGCCGGGACCACACCTCCTGGGCGCCTTGGAAGGCCCCAACCTGAAACAGTCACTACGCTATTCTCGGGGGGATCGGAGGACGCCAGTTTAACGGGCTTGACATGCCTGGAGAATTTTAGAGGCTTGGATAACTTTAGCAGGGCGATGTCGTAAAGTTTTCCTCCTGTATATTTCTCATGAACGTCAATGGCGGACACGTGGGCTTCAACAACGTCTTCGAGCCGGTCGGTAGAGCCTGCATGCACTCTCAGAACTTCTGGGCTGTAACTGTAGGGAGGATTTACAGACCGATAACAGTCATTACCTAAGCGTGTGCAGGGTAAACATGTCCACTTACGGTTTGTAGATACCACTTCCGCGACTGCCTACGCAACGTGCTGCAGTGAGGACAAAGTTCTCAGAAATAATAGAGCCGCTGCATATGTGCTTCCCGTCCTTGCTGAGCGAGACTAGATGGGCGTATTTGACGTCCTGGTACCCCACTGTTCTGGCACCCGCGGTATATCCTCGGGGAAAGTTGAAACCTGTAACGTAGGTTACCAGCAGGAGGCAGTCCAGAGCAAGTTGCAAGTATTTCGCCATGTTTTGGGAAACTAATTTCAATACTAGATCTGCGGATTTTTATATGCCACAAAACTTCGCTGAAATGTCGGACACCCGGTGGGAGAAGAAGGACGGCTGTTTCCCAATTAATTTGACAAGTCGCTGTTTATGTGTGCAGCTGTTAGGCTATCAGCAACTGTTGACTGTTCAACAGAGCTATTGCTATACCATACAATAGGCTTTCCATTTGTAGGACCACACGTGGTTACATAATAGCAATCGTTGTTTATAGTAATAGCTTTGCTATTACTATAAACAAAGATTGCGGCAGAATTCTCAGGTGTTTTTGCCTCTTAATAGCATAGCTTTGCAGTCTTAATAGCAATCTTAATAGCAATCTTTGTTTATAGTAATAGCTTTGCTAATACTAATAGCAAAGCTTTGCAATCTTAATAGCAATCTTTGTTTATAGTAATACCTTTGCTATTAAGGGGCAAACACACCTGAGAATTATGCCACAATCTTTGTTTATAGTAACAGCAAAGCCATTATTTTTTGCCTCTTATGTAACCACGTGTGGGCCTACAAATGGGAAGCCTTCCTCCAACGGTACTTAAAGTCACCGTTGTACGTTGCTTAACCAACCCGATGACATGGTATGGTATTGTATAGCAATACAATTATTGTACCACCAACATCGTCGCCACGATGAAGTGACGACCCAGTATGCTTCCCCTCCTGTATGCTGTTAGCTAGCATAGGGTCTTCCTTAGAAATTGTATTACCTACTTCGCTGGAACGTTCATAGGTCTGCGTAAAACAGTCCTCGACTGTCTGCAGGTGATGAGTTCCCTCCAATGGATTCCATCCATCTTTTGACCATTCCGTTATTTAGTGTAACTTTTGGTTCCGGCCGAAAGAAGTTAGCAGACGATGTATGTTTCGCCAGGTCGTCAGCTATTTCGGTCTCCTCGATACCAATATGCGCCTTTACCCACATGAGTGTGACGTCATTTAGACGTACATTCTCACTAAGCTTTAGGGCGCACTCCTGTACCAGTTTTGAATCCACAAATGTCCGTTCCATACGCCTAATCATCGCAGTGAATATCCAGTGTAGAGCGGGCGGATTTATATCTCACCGCTCTCCGGAGCTTATTCCCCACATGATTGTCCAGGCCAGCTTGCTATCCAGGATTACTCCTAGATATTTAACCTTCCTGGAGATCCTGACTTCAGCACGAAAGAGTCTTAGCGGTTCTACCTCCAGACCTTTCTTCTTTTTAGTAAAAAGTATCATGTCTGATTTGTTAACATTGATAGTCAGCTCCTGTTCCCTGCACCACCTCTCCAACGTTCCGAGAGCGTATCTTATCACGTCGGAGATTGTATCCAGGTATCCGCCACTAACCATCACGGCTATATCATTTGCATACCAAACAGTGTGTATGCCCATACAGTCCAGCCTGTGAAGGAGGGTGTCTACCACAAGATGGGCCAGAGAACACCCCTGTGGACATCCTTTCACGACCCTTCTCCTCAAATTTGACTTTCCACACTATGCGTGTATCGCTCTCTATCTGAGCAAGCTTTTCACCCAATTTATAACAATTGGGCTAACGTCACGCTCGGTTAGAGCATTTCACAGTTTACAGAAGCCTATCTTATCAAAGGCTCCCTCTATGTCCATAAACGCGGTCATAGATATACCTCCGACAGATATCTCCCTTTCCACAAACCCTTACCAATTTGTGTAGGGATGTATCCGTAGATCTTCCAGCTCAGTATGCGTGTTGGTCTCAAGGCAATCAGCCACCACTCGTTCCATTGTCTTTAAGAAGAGGGATATGAGGCTGAACGGTCTTAACGACTTCGCCTCGGCATAGTTCTCTCGCCGTGCTTTCGTGAGGAAAACCACTCTAGTTTCCCTGCACCTTTTTGGAATATACCCCATTGCCAGACATGTCACGCATACTCCCCAAAGTCTTTCTAACAATACTTTTTGGCCCCATTTGTAGGGCTGGGAATATTCCATCTAGTCCCGATGGCTTGAATGGAGAGAAGGTATATCCTGTCTGTCCACCCTGCTCACCGTTCGGCTCATCGATTCTCAGGGTTCTCCAGACAAGTTTAAAAATTCATTCGTATTATTTAATTGCTTTGGAGAAATAAATGGCGTTTATCAAACTGTACAGCAGAGTAAAAATAGGACCTGTTGCTTGAGCTCTTTTGTTACCAGGAGCTGAAAACTACGAGTATTGAGAGACCACGTAGGGGTGGATCTGCAAGATCGCTTTGGAACGATAGAAGCTTTCTGTCCACACTGCTTTGGAGTTATCGATGAAAGAGCTTTTCCCTGTTTTCTGGAGAGAACAGTGCCATATTAATTAAATCGGCCATGAAAAAGTCGTTCGTTAAATGCAGAAGCTGCCCCATAAATATTTAAGTTACGCCTAAAAGTTTAGTGCGTTACAAAAGAGTAATCACTTACAAAGGCAGAGAATTTCGACTCCTAAAAGTTTGCTACGTAAGAATAGAGTGAATTACTGAAGTAAAACTTATTTCGGAAAATTTCGTCTCCGAAACTGTGGCGGCCAGAGCAAAGCTTCCCCCTCTGAGCGTTGGAAGGTGTTTTGAAATTTCGAAACCGACAAGATACTGTAGAAATGCTTGTTGTGAAGAATCCCAAGTAAATTTGGAAGTACAGTTGAACCCCAGTAAACAATTCACATATATTAAAATGCCAGTTTAATTAATTAATTTCAGTTGAAAGCTCATCGCATTACATAATTCAGTTCTAAACAAGTCGGAGTGTATTTTCATTTATCCAATCCGCATAAGCTAATACGTTTGTGAAGAACTCGTTCTTGGTACTGCCGCATTCACGGTCGCTGAAAGTAGCCACACCTACCAACTTACCCCTAACGGTAACTGAACCGCCCGCATCAGCATCACAGATGCCATTCTGCCACTTGTAGCCCAAGCAGATCAAGTTGCGCGGATTCTCAGGCAGAAGGCAGTGGGCCTTCGTAGACATAAGCAAGGACTGAAGGTGCACCGGGACCCAACCTCCTGGGCGCCTTGGCAGGCCCCAACCTGAAACAGTCACTACGCTATTCTCGGGGGGATCGGAGGACGCCAGTTTAACGGGCTTGACATGCCTGGAGAATTTTAGAGGCTTGGATAACTTTAGCAGGGCGATGTCGTAAAGTTTTCCTCCTGTATATTTCTCATGAACGTCAATGGCGGACACGTGGGCTTCAACAACGTCTTCGAGCCGGTCGGTAGAGCCTGCATGCACTCTCAGAACTTCTGGGCTGTAACTGTAGGGAGGATTTACAGACCGATAACAGTCATTACCTAAGCGTGTGCAGGGTAAACATGTCCACTTACGGTTTGTAGATACCACTTCCGCGACTGCCTACGCAACGTGCTGCAGTGAGGACAAAGTTCTCAGAAATAATAGAGCCGCTGCATATGTGCTGACCGTCCTTGCTGAGCGAGACTAGATGGGCGTATTTGACGTCCTGGTACCCCACTGTTCTGGCACCCGCGGTATATCCTCGGGGAAAGTTGAAACCTGTAACGTAGGTTACCAGCAGGAGGAAGTCTAGAGCAAGTTGCAAGTATTTCGTCATGTTTTGAGCAACTAATTTCAATACTAGGTCTGCGGATTTTTATATGCCGCAAAACTTCGCTGAAATGTCGTACTCCCGGTGCGAGAAGAAGGACGGCTGTTTCCCATTAATTTGACAAGTCGCTGTTTATGTGTGCAGCTGTTAGGCTATCAGCAACTGTTGACTGTTCAACAGAGCTATTGCTATACCATACAATAGGCTTCCCATTTGTAGGCCCAGACGTGGTTACATAAGAGCCAAAAACACCTGAGAATTGTTTATCTCATCTTTGTTTATAGTAATAGCAAAGCAGAGCTATAGCAAAGCTTTTACTATAAACAAAGATTGCGGCAGAATTCTCAGGTGTTTTTGCCTCTTATGTAACCACGTGTGGGTAAAAACACTTGAGAATTCTGCCGCAATCTTTGTTTATAGTCCTACAAATGGGAAGCCTTCCTCCAGCGGTACTTCAAGTCACCGTTGTACGTTGCTTAACCAACCCGATGACGTGGTATGGTATTCTATAGCAATACAATTATTGTACAGCAATCCAACATTTCAGCGGCAAACATACACACCTTCGCCAAATTCCAAAGCTGAAGGTTCTGTCCAAGCTGTGTCTATATAACATGCGAAAGTTTAGAATTGTTTATTGCTTCCTCTTAAATTTTTTTGAAGTTTGCTTAGAATAGTTGGGGTTGTTACGATATGTATTTCGGATAATGTTGGACGAAGGTATATAAACTGAATTTTCCTGGAAACTTTATATCTCATCCAAAGAAATGTCAAAGCAAAATGTCTTCAATTTCCTTAGTTTTATTGGAAAACATTGAAATAAAACTCCTCCTCATAAAACTCTTAAGTAGCAAGTACCTAAATACGTTTTTGTCGCTTACTTATGACCAAATATCCCTTTCCAGTATCCATAACCCGGTGTGAGTGATCTCGGTGCTCATTTTTCGCCCTTCGTTCATGATGGCGTCTTTTAATAAAAGTGTACGTGTAGTTTCTGGAGAGGTGACAAAATCCTATGAAAATTTGGGACTTTCCAAAATCGTATATGAATAACTCTACTTAGTCGTAGTTAAAGCTGGACTGTTCAATAAAGTGTATATAAATCAAGCAATAAAATTTCTTTTGTTGGATTACAAATTATTAGTTAGTTTTTTAAGATTACAAATTATTACTAGAACAATCATCAGAATAGTTTAATAGCTCTGGCATACATTCAAGCGTATATCTTTGTCGGTTTCCAAGATGTCAGTCTCCGACTTTTATGAAATATCTAATTTGGCAGCTGAAATGATATTCCCCTATTAAGGACTCGATTTTGTTAACTTTAGCCTGAGTGAAACAGACTAAAATTGACGCAATTAGTAAAAGCGCAATAAAAACCCGGAAATATTTGGTTTTTTATAGAGGAGGGAGTCTTCTTAGGAGGGAATCTTTTTATAGGGTCTTCCTTAGAAATTGTATTACCCACTTCGCTGGACCGTTTATAGGTCTGCGTAAAACAGTTCTCGACTGTCTGCACGTGGTGAGCTCCCTCCACCTTTCCAGATGGTAGGATTCTATCCATCTTTTGACCATTCCGTTATTTAGTGTAACATTTGGTTCTGGCCGAAAGAACTTGGCAGACGATGTATGTTTCGCCAGGTCGTCAGCTATTTCGCTCTGCTTTCGGCGGCTTTAGCCCTTCTCATGCCGTCCATCGGCATCTGCGTCTCCCTTATCTCACTGTTTACCATACTTAGGATGCGCCTATTCCCCTCTATCGCGCCGAAGTCATGCCATGTGCCATTCATTCTCATACGCAATGCTATGAGTGCTGCCGTCTTCCTTACGAACAAGTCCAACGGGAGCAGACTTAACAGCGCTTCAAGGGCAGCTGTAGGAGTTGTGCGCATCGCGCCTGTGATTGCAATGTACGCCAACCGCTGGACTCTATCAAGTTCGCCACGCATATTTTTTTGGGTATTCTTAGACCACCAGACCACTGAAACGTACGATAGAATGGGTCTAGCCATCGCAGTGAATATCCAGTGTACAGCGCGCGGATTTATATCTCACCGCATGCCATACACTCGCCTCCACTGAAACAGAACCTGCTTGGCTCTCCGGATCTTATTCTCCACATGATTGTAGATGTCAGCTTGCTATCCAGGATTACTCCTAGATATTTAACCTTCTTGGAGATCTTGACTTCAGCACGAAAGAGTCTTAGCGGTTCTACCTCCAGACCTTTCTTCTTTTTAGTAAAAAGTATCATGTCTGATTTGTTAACATTGATAGTCAACTCCTGTTCCCTGCACCACCTCTCCACCGTTCCGAGAGCGTATCTTATCACGTCGGAGATTGTATCCAGGTATCCGCAACTAACCATCACGGCTATATCATTTGCATACCAAACAGTGTGTATGCCCATACAGTCCAGCCTGTGAAGAAGGGTGTCTACCATTATATTCCACAAGATCGGCCAGAGAACACCCCTGTGGACATCCTTTCACGACCCTTCTCCTCAAATTTGACTTTCCACACTATGCGTGTATCGCTCTCTATCTGAGCAAGCTTTTCACCCAATTTATAACAATTGGGCTAACCTCACGCTCGGTTAGAGCATTTCGCAGTTTACAGAAGCCTATCTTATCAAAGGCTCCCTCTATGTCCATAAACGCGGTCATAGATATACCTCCGACAGATATCTCCCTTTCCACAAACCCTTACCAATTTGTGTAGGGATGTATCCGTAGATCTTCCAGCTCGGTATGCGTGTTGGTCTCAAGGCAATCAGCCACCACTCGTTCCATTGTCTTTAAGAAGAGGGATATGAGGCTGAACGGTCTTAACGACTTCGCCTCGGCATAGTTCTCTCGCCGTGCTTTCGTGAGGAAAACCACTCTAGTTTCCCTGCACCTTTTTGGAATATACCCCATTGCCAGACATGTCACGCATACTCCCCAAAGTCTTTCTAACAATACTTTTTGGCCCCATTTGTAGGGCTGGGAATATTCCATCTAGTCCCGATGGCTTGAATGGAGAGAAGGTATATCCTGTCTGTCCACCCTGCTCACCGTTCGGCTCATCGATTCTCAGGGTTCTCCAGACAAGTTTAAAAATTCATTCGTATTATTTAATTGCTTTGGAGAAATAAATGGCGTTTATCAAACTCTGTAACAGAGTACAAATAGGACCTGTTGCTTGAGCTCTTTTGTTACCAGGAGCTGAAAACTACGAGTATTGAGAGACCACGTAGGGGTGGGTATGCAAGATCGCTTTGGAACGATAGAAGCTTTCTGTCCACACTGCTTTGGAGTTATCGATGAAAGAGCTTTTCCCTGTTTTCTGGAGAGAACAGTGCCATATTAATTAAATCGGCCATGAAAAAGTCGTTCGTTAAATGCAGAAGCTGCCCCATAAATATTTAAGTTACGCCTAAAAGTTTAATGCGTTACAAAAGAGTAAACACTTACAAAGGCAGAGAATTTCGACTCCTAAAAGTTTGCTACGTAAGAATAGATTGAATTACTGAAGTAAAACTTATTTCGGAAAATTTCGTCTCCGAAACTGTGGCGGCCAGAGCAAAGCTTCCCCCTCTGAGCGTTGGAAGGTGTTTTGAAATTTCGAAACCGACAAGATACTGTAGAAATGCTTGTTGTGAAGAATCCCAAGTAAATTTGGAAGTACAGTTGAACCCCAGTAAACAATTCACATATATTAAAATGCCAGTTTAATTAATTAATTTCAGTTGAAAGCTCATCGCATTACATAATTCAGTTCTAAACAAGTCGGAGTGTATTTTCATTTATCCAATCCGCATAAGCTAATACGTTTGTGAAGAACTCGTTCTTGGTACTGCCGCATTCACGGTCGCTGAAAGTAGCCACACCTACCAACTTACCCCTAACGGTAACTGAACCGCCCGCATCAGCATCACAGATGCCATTCTGCCACTTGTAGCCCAAGCAGATCAAGTTGCGCGGATTCTCAGGCAGAAGGCAGTGGGCCTTCGTAGACATAAGCAAGGACTGAAGGTGCACCGGGACCCAACCTCCTGGGCGCCTTGGCAGGCCCCAACCTGAAACAGTCACTACGCTATTCTCGGGGGGATCGGAGGACGCCAGTTTAACGGGCTTGACATGCCTGGAGAATTTTAGAGGCTTGGATAACTTTAGCAGGGCGATGTCGTAAAGTTTTCCTCCTGTATATTTCTCATGAACGTCAATGGCGGACACGTGGGCTTCAACAACGTCTTCGAGCCGGTCGGTAGAGCCTGCATGCACTCTCAGAACTTCTGGGCTGTAACTGTAGGGAGGATTTACAGACCGATAACAGTCATTACCTAAGCGTGTGCAGGGTAAACATGTCCACTTACGGTTTGTAGATACCACTTCCGCGACTGCCTACGCAACGTGCTGCAGTGAGGACAAAGTTCTCAGAAATAATAGAGCCGCTGCATATGTGCTCACCGTCCTTGCTGAGCGAGACTAGATGGGCGTATTTGACGTCCTGGTACCCCACTGTTCTGGCACCCGCGGTATATCCTCGGGGAAAGTTGAAACCTGTAACGTAGGTTACCAGCAGGAGGAAGTCTAGAGCAAGTTGCAAGTATTTCGTCATGTTTTGAGCAACTAATTTCAATACTAGGTCTGCGGATTTTTATATGCCGCAAAACTTCGCTGAAATGTCGTACTCCCGGTGCGAGAAGAAGGACGGCTGTTTCCCATTAATTTGACAAGTCGCTGTTTATGTGTGCAGCTGTTAGGCTATCAGCAACTGTTGACTGTTCAACAGAGCTATTGCTATACCATACAATAGGCTTCCCATTTGTAGGCCCAGACGTGGTTACATAAGAGCCAAAAACACCTGAGAATTGTTTATCTCATCTTTGTTTATAGTAATAGCAAAGCAGAGCTATAGCAAAGCTTTTACTATAAACAAAGATTGCGGCAGAATTCTCAGGTGTTTTTGCCTCTTATGTAACCACGTGTGGGTAAAAACACTTGAGAATTCTGCCGCAATCTTTGTTTATAGTCCTACAAATGGGAAGCCTTCCTCCAGCGGTACTTCAAGTCACCGTTGTACGTTGCTTAACCAACCCGATGACGTGGTATGGTATTCTATAGCAATACAATTATTGTACAGCAATCCAACATTTCAGCGGCAAACATACACACCTTCGCCAAATTCCAAAGCTGAAGGTTCTGTCCAAGCTGTGTCTATATAACATGCGAAAGTTTAGAATTGTTTATTGCTTCCTCTTAAATTTTTTTGAAGTTTGCTTAGAATAGTTGGGGTTGTTACGATATGTATTTCGGATAATGTTGGACGAAGGTATATAAACTGAATTTTCCTGGAAACTTTATATCTCATCCAAAGAAATGTCAAAGCAAAATGTCTTCAATTTCCTTAGTTTTATTGGAAAACATTGAAATAAAACTCCTCCTCATAAAACTCTTAAGTAGCAATCCTATGAAAATTTGGGACTTTCCAAAATCGTATATGAATAACTCTACTTAGTCGTAGTTAAAGCTGGACTGTTCAATAAAGTGTATATAAATCAAGCAATAAAATTTCTTTTGTTGGATTACAAATTATTAGTTAGTTTTTTAAGATTACAAATTATTACTAGAACAATCATCAGAATAGTTTAATAGCTCTGGCATACATTCAAGCGTATATCTTTGCCGGTTTCCAAGATGTCAGTCTCCGACTTTTATGAAATATCTAATTTGGCAGCTGAAATGATATTCCCCTATTAAGGACTCGATTTTGTTAACTTTAGCCTGAGTGAAACAGACTAAAATTGACGCAATTAGTAAAAGCGCAATAAAAACCCGGAAATATTTGGTTTTTTATAGAGGAGGGAGTCTTCTTAGGAGGGAATCTTTTTATAGGGTCTTCCTTAGAAATTGTATCACCCACTTCGCTGGACCGTTTATAGGTCTGCGTAAAACAGTTCTCGACTGTCTGCACGTGGTGAGCTCCCTCCACCTTTCCAGATGGTAGGATTCTATCCATCTTTTGACCATTCCGTTATTTAGTGTAACATTTGGTTCTGGCCGAAAGAACTTGGCAGACGATGTATGTTTCGCCAGGTCGTCAGCTATTTCGCTCTGCTTTCGGCGGCTTTAGCCCTTCTCATGCCGTCCATCGGCATCTGCGTCTCCCTTATCTCACTGTTTACCATACTTAGGATGCGCCTATTCCCCTCTATCGCGCCGAAGTCATGCCATGTGCCATTCATTCTCATACGCAATGCTATGAGTGCTGCCGTCTTCCTTACGAACAAGTCCAACGGGAGCAGACTTAACAGCGCTTCAAGGGCAGCTGTAGGAGTTGTGCGCATCGCGCCTGTGATTGCAATGTACGCCAACCGCTGGACTCTATCAAGTTCGCCACGCATATTTTTTTGGGTATTCTTAGACCACCAGACCACTGAAACGTACGATAGAATGGGTCTAGCCATCGCAGTGAATATCCAGTGTACAGCGCGCGGATTTATATCTCACCGCATGCCATACACTCGCCTCCACTGAAACAGAACCTGCTTGGCTCTCCGGATCTTATTCTCCACATGATTGTAGATGTCAGCTTGCTATCCAGGATTACTCCTAGATATTTAACCTTCTTGGAGATCTTGACTTCAGCACGAAAGAGTCTTAGCGGTTCTACCTCCAGACCTTTCTTCTTTTTAGTAAAAAGTATCATGTCTGATTTGTTAACATTGATAGTCAACTCCTGTTCCCTGCACCACCTCTCCACCGTTCCGAGAGCGTATCTTATCACGTCGGAGATTGTATCCAGGTATCCGCAACTAACCATCACGGCTATATCATTTGCATACCAAACAGTGTGTATGCCCATACAGTCCAGCCTGTGAAGAAGGGTGTCTACCATTATATTCCACAAGATCGGCCAGAGAACACCCCTGTGGACATCCTTTCACGACCCTTCTCCTCAAATTTGACTTTCCACACTATGCGTGTATCGCTCTCTATCTGAGCAAGCTTTTCACCCAATTTATAACAATTGGGCTAACCTCACGCTCGGTTAGAGCATTTCGCAGTTTACAGAAGCCTATCTTATCAAAGGCTCCCTCTATGTCCATAAACGCGGTCATAGATATACCTCCGACAGATATCTCCCTCTCCACAAACCCTTACCAATTTGTGTAGGGATGTATCCGTAGATCTTCCAGCTCGGTATGCGTGTTGGTCTCAAGGCAATCAGCCACCACTCGTTCCATTGTCTTTAAGAAGAGGGATATGAGGCTGAACGGTCTTAACGACTTCGCCTCGGCATAGTTCTCTCGCCGTGCTTTCGTGAGGAAAACCACTCTAGTTTCCCTGCACCTTTATGGAATATACCCCATTGCCAGACATGTCACGCATACTCCCCAAAGTCTTTCTAACAATACTTTTTGGCCCCATTTGTAGGGCTGGGAATATTCCATCTAGTCCCGATGGCTTGAATGGAGAGAAGGTATATCCTGTCTGTCCACCCTACTCACCGTTCGGCTCATCGATTCTCAGGGTTCTCCAGACAAGTTTAAAAATTCATTCGTATTATTTAATTGCTTTGGAGAAATAAATGGCGTTTATCAAACTGTACAGCAGAGTAAAAATAGGACCTGTTGCTTGAGCTCTTTTGTTACCAGGAGCTGAAAACTACGAGTATTGAGAGACCACGTAGGGGTGGATCTGCAAGATCGCTTTGGAACGATAGAAGCTTTCTGTCCACACTGCTTTGGAGTTATCGATGAAAGAGCTTTTCCCTGTTTTCTGGAGAGAACAGTGCCATATTAATTAAATCGACCATGAAAAAGTCGTTCGTTAAATGCAGAAGCTGCCCCATAAATATTTAAGTTACGCCTAAAAGTTTAATGCGTTACAAAAGAGTAAACACTTACAAAGGCAGAGAATTTCGACTCCTAAAAGTTTGCTACGTAAGAATAGATTGAATTACTGAAGTAAAACTTATTTCGGAAAATTTCGTCTCCGAAACTGTGGCGGCCAGAGCAAAGCTTCCCCCTCTGAGCGTTGGAAGGTGTTTTGAAATTTCGAAACCGACAAGATACTGTAGAAATGCTTGTTGTGAAGAATCCCAAGTAAATTTGGAAGTACAGTTGAACCCCAGTAAACAATTCACATATATTAAAATGCCAGTTTAATTAATTAATTTCAGTTGAAAGCTCATCGCATTACATAATTCAGTTCTAAACAAGTCGGAGTGTATTTTCATTTATCCAATCCGCATAAGCTAATACGTTTGTGAAGAACTCGTTCTTGGTACTGCCGCATTCACGGTCGCTGAAAGTAGCCACACCTACCAACTTACCCCTAACGGTAACTGAACCGCCCGCATCAGCATCACAGATGCCATTCTGCCACTTGTAGCCCAAGCAGATCAAGTTGCGCGGATTCTCAGGCAGAAGGCAGTGGGCCTTCGTAGACATAAGCAAGGACTGAAGGTGCACCGGGACCCAACCTCCTGGGCGCCTTGGCAGGCCCCAACCTGAAACAGTCACTACGCTATTCTCGGGGGGATCGGAGGACGCCAGTTTAACGGGCTTGACATGCCTGGAGAATTTTAGAGGCTTGGATAACTTTAGCAGGGCGATGTCGTAAAGTTTTCCTCCTGTATATTTCTCATGAACGTCAATGGCGGACACGTGGGCTTCAACAACGTCTTCGAGCCGGTCGGTAGAGCCTGCATGCACTCTCAGAACTTCTGGGCTGTAACTGTAGGAAGGATTTACAGGCCGATAGCAGTCATTTCCTTGGCGAGTGCAGGGTAAACATGTCCACTTACGGTTCGTAGATACCACTTCCGCGACTGCCAACGCAACGTGCTGCAGTGAGGACAAAGCTCTTAGAAATAATAGAGCCGCTGCATATGTGCTGACCGTCCTTGCTGAGCGAGACTAGATGGGCGTATTTGGCGTCTTGGTACCTCACTGTTTTGGCATCCGCGGTATATCCTCGGGGAAAGTTGAAAGCTGCAACGTAGGTTACAAGCAGGAGGCAGTGTAGAGCAAGTTGCAAACACTTCGTCATGTTTTGAGAAACTGATTTCAATACTAGCTCTGCGGATTTTATATGCCACAAAACTTCGCTTAAATGTCGAACTCCCAGTGCGGAAAGAAGGACGGCTGTTTCCCATTAATTTGAAAAGTCGCTGTTTATGTGTGCAACTATTAGGCTATCAGCAAGTGTTGACTATTCGACAGAGCTATTGCTATACCATACAATACAAAACTATTACTATAAACAAAGATTGCAGCAGAATTCTCAGGTGTTTTTGCCTGTTTACTAATTGTATACTGTTTAATTATTGTATTATTGAGTAGTAGTTATTGGTAGTGTTACTTTTCAGGCCTGGGACACAATAGAGACCCCACTGTTTTGTGAGTAATATAGAGGCAAACTACGTATACCGATGTCAACATGCTGAAAGTATTATTGATATAAAGTTCCATAAAGTTCTTCTGTGTGAATAATCTAAAAACAACATAACAACTTCCAAAACAATAACATCTAATAACATTTGAATAAATATTATACTTTAGCGTTTAAATAACATTGACAATAGTGGAGGAAACATGAGGAAGTGTAAATACTATATTTGAACGCAGAATAATTGTGTACATTCGAGGAATTGTTTTGTACAAAGTGTGCAAAGGCTTCCTTCCAGCTGTTGCCAAGGGAATTATCGTCGGCGGAAACAAGGTCATGGAGGGCCAATTTCCGTATAAGGTTTCCCTAAAGAGGAACAATAGCCACACTTGTGGAGGAACGGTTATTTCTGCGCATTTTGTTCTTACTGCGGCGCAGTGCGTTGGCACGGACGAACATGGTGTGCTTTCTCTGAAAGTAACTCCATCTGCATGTTACATCCTTCGAATAAGGATCCCGAAAACCTCTCTCACAGCTACTTTCCCGAGGACATCACAGTGCATGCCGGCTCAACCCCTCGTCTATTCGATGGCGTAGACCTTGAAATGTCCGTAGTCAAGCTCTACGAACCTTCTCCAACTCCATTAAGCCCATCGAGTTGGCTCGCGTTGAGGTGTCCGTCGGTTCGTCCGGAGTCGTTTCTTTTTGGGGTGACTGGCAGGATAGTGACATGCCTCTCCACCTGTAGTGGATCGTTTTGAAATCAATTTCGAAGCTGAAGTGCTCCAAATCGCTGAGGAAGGAAGCCAAGGATAGGTTTATTTGCCTGGCTCATGGGTATAACAAAGGCATTTGTAGCGGTGACTCCCGTGGTCCCGCAACCGTAAATGGCAAGTTAGTCATTGCGGATTTCATAGCCGACAAATGCGGTTCAGATTACCCAGATGGATTTGCAAAAATTTGCATTAATTTGGAATGCATAAAGAGAAACTCAGACGTGAACAATTTTTAATTCCAACCGTAAAAATAATTTTAATTTATGCAGTTACAAAAAACAACATACGTAATTATATTGCTGTACTATATGTGAAAACGCCTTGTATTTGAACTGCAAATTCTGATAACATATTCGTTGCAAATGCACAAAAAAGCCACGATAATTTAAGATAGACTTGTGGGAAGTGGAACTATGAGATCAGAAATCGGAGTGCTCCTGGATCCAGTTTAAATAGTGGAAAACTTTAGCATAACCGGCGGGGCCACCAGCGCCGCAGTCACCTGTAATGAAACCACCAACGCCAACTACTTCGCCATTGAAGACGGCAGGTCCGCCGGAGTCCCCCGAGCAGACACCTTCCTTCGCCGACGAAGCCAAACAAAGGAACGTCTCCTCGAAAAAGCACTCGTCATCCGAAGTGGTTTGCAAAACACTCCAGTGCAGATGTGGGGACAATTTGCCGTTAGTCTCGGTCCTACCCCATCCGGCAACAGTAACTGGGGAGCCTACAGGTGTTTCAGAACTAGCTAAAGAGATCGGCTGAATTGTTCTAGAGTAGGTCAGCGGTTCGGCAAGCTTTAGAAGGGCGATATCATTTAACAGGCTAAAGAATCTTTCATGCACCGCAATGGAGGCGATCTGACGAACTACACCGCCGTCTGAAAGGTTGGTAATACCGGCCAGAATTGTGTACATCTGAGGTTTGTCGCTAGATGGGGGATTGTGAAGTAAATTAGATGGATCAGATGGCTACAGCCGAACTTACGCTCCATAGACACCATCTATGGTGTAACCAATACAGTGTGCTGCAGATAGAATCGAATACGGAGAAATTATGGAACCGCCGCAAACGTGTTTGCCCTCCTGCCTCACCGAAACTTGATATGGAAACTGGCCTTCCAGCGCATCCCTACCGCCAACAATGCGTTGCTGTGAGACGGCCAAGACGATGGCTGAAAGAAAAACGTATAGTTGCGCAGCAAACGAGAACGACATGTTTGAATTTTGGCGAGTCACTAAATCAGTTTCGGTGAGATTTCAGCCTTATATAAGTAAGTATATCCGATAACACAAACATACACACGTTCTAAGTGTACAATATAGTATAATAAAATAAAATCACTTTAAAAGTAAATATTTTGTTGCTTAGAAAATGGTCCGGAGCTTTCAGATACGAAGAAGACTAAAACAGTTGATAAAGATATAACAGGATTTGGAAGTCATAATAATATAAATATATACACGCCCATGGCCACACCGGACTCCAGCATGGATGGGGCGACCAAAGATAATGGGGACTCAAATTTCTGGTGGCACTGAAGCAGTGTATTTGAAAAACTTTGCTTACATCTTGATGTCCTATTGTACAATATATACTCGTAGGTTATCCTTGGCAAATAATTGTTTCCTGTTAGAAAACGCTTCAGTTTCCTTTTTGATGCCAAAAGATAGGCAGCACAATCCAGTGAAGGTATTTTGGAACCTGATATATGCACACTTTTATCACGACGAAAACTGAGCTGCTGTTAGGTGAACATGCCAAAAAGCACGAATTCTCAGAAAATATCATTAGCTATAATAAATCAAGAGAAATCAAGGCGCTTATCTGTAGAGCCTCTGACTCTGCACTGGGACACGAGGAAGTGAGTAAACGAGTGTAGAAACTGGGACCGATATGCTTAGAGAGGGAGACAAAGCCGTTTATTTTAACCTACTCGTAGATTCCAACATTATGATTGAGTCCAAAAAGTTACGGAATCTTTTCTACCAAACCCGTTAGAACATAGCGCTCCGAAAGACCGGAACCACTACAAGAGTGTTCGCCGTTGATCATCACCGAAACTTGATATGGGAACTGACCTTCGGCGGTAGTCCTAGATTCCAGATCTCCTGTCTCAAGAGCAGACAGAACGAAGGCCGCGAGGACAGAGCAGAGGAGTGAAAAAAACGAAAGTGCTATCATCATGAACAAGATTCAGTTATAACTGTGAATAGTTCGGTGATTTTGATTCTTTATATACCAAACAGCGAATATATTACAACAAACAGCATAAATTCTTAGAAAATAAAAACCATAGCGACTATTTGAAGAATCACCGAATTGAAGAGAGTGTCCGTGTCCTAGGCACTAGAACGCGAAAGATAGACGAGTGCAGAAACGGATATGTTTAGATTAGGAGATAGAGCTGTTTACTTAAATGTTAGGGCTGGCTCATATACAGACGTTTCTGACGTCATAGAACTGACTATAGTCAGCTAAAGTAACTTTTTGCAAAACGATTTTGAGCGTTTTGAATGATCCGAATCTCTTCTACGCATCCATATCTTATTAGTTTATTTGCGATAGCTTTCAAATAGTTTACACGTGTACTTCCTATTTTATCTCACTGTATCCGCAAAATACGAGGTTCTGATAACGTTTCAGTAAACAATTACAAGATTACAAGCCTCAGTACATTCCACGGTTTGAATTGAGAAGCCGCAGCTCCCTAGTAGTTGTAGAAGTATTGATGCCTGTCACGACTCTAATAATGGACTATTTTTGAAGATACATCAAACAATTAACACTTTTACTGCTTTATATAGTTCACAGTTTATGTTTTGTATAATAGATAGACAAAGAATATGTACGTTAGAATAATTTTTCAATCTATTTTATAGCTTCACACATCTTATCTCTTCGCAACCAAGATGATAGAAAATTTTGGCGTACCCATCGGGGTTGCTGGATCCACAATCGTTGGTCACGAAACCAGCAACACCTACTAATTTTAATTGTAATAATTGTAAGTGGCAGGACCGCCCGAGTCACCGTTGCAGGCTCCATTATTTCTGGCGTGAGCCAAGCAGATCAAAACTATCCGAGGAAAATCGATTTCCCGTTCGCACTGGTCCTTTCGATATAGATGACTAAAAAAAAAATCCACTGCAAAAAATCCGGTATATCGCCGTAAGTGCTGAGTAGACCCCATCCAGATATGGCCACAGAAGGAAACTTTTCCTGTGATATGGAGGGAAGTGTTTCCTAATGTTAAATTTTTCTGAAAGTCAGAAAGAAAAACAATCCAAAGGCGCTCATTTTGACTTAGTTCTTGGATTTCGTGTCCTCTCTAGGAAACTTTGTTTGTGTTTGGATTTCGTGGTTTGTCTACTATCACTATTGAAATATAGGTTATTTGTGACAGTACCAAGTTCCCCTAGCAAGATTTTAGGGGCTTCTCTACCGAGGCGCACTTATATAACGATTCCATACTTTTTAAAAGAGAATTGACTTTAAATGACAACCAGTTTTCGATGCGGTATTCAATGGCCTGGAGATGATTCTTGTCGTTGTATTTCAGACCAAACTCTTAATTCAGAATTGTAACACAATTCTAACAAGAGCCCCCCGGCTCTTTAAGTTTCAATATTTAAGTGGGAGCTTTCATACTGAAGGCTTCTTGTTAAGAATTTACAGGAAAATTAGTTTATTATAAAAGTAGTTCAGTGTAGTTTGTTGTTGACAGGCCCACTGCAATAAGAACTCCATGTATCTTGGTGTTCGGTCGCTTTTCCGACAGGGTAGGAAGATGATTTATTTTGGAACGAATTTCCGTCATCCATCGTTAAATTTGGTCTGTATTTTGTGTTTACTTATTAATATTGGCACAGCTGCGCTAACTTGCAAAGAAATTAATTGGGACAGCGTTCAACAC
The DNA here is from genome assembly GCA_922984085.1 of Sicus ferrugineus. Lineage (NCBI taxonomy): Eukaryota > Metazoa > Arthropoda > Insecta > Diptera > Conopidae > Sicus > Sicus ferrugineus. The sequence goes on from OV277351.1 coordinate 24,100,610, forward strand.
GCGCACTCTATCAAGCCATTTTTCGGGTGCCATTTATGCTCTACTATATGAATTGCGTTGCGGTGTTCAGAGCCAGCAGTTCCGCTAACGCAGCAACATGTCGTTCCTATCCGCAACAGTTGTGCTAATCTGCTGCCTCCTGGGCGCATCTGTTCATGCGGTCCCACAAGGACGCGTAGTAGGTGGCAAGGATGCCACGGAAGGACAGTTTCCGCATCAGGTGTCCTTGCGGAAGAATGGTGGCCACGTATGTGGAGGCTCCATTATTTCGAAGAACTACGTCCTGACCGCGGCACACTGTGTGACCGCGAATACCAACCGTGCCTACCGAGCGTAAGTCTTCCTCTTGCATTTGTGTCTCTAGGATACGTCTCCAAACTCCTCATGCTTGGTTTAGCTATAGCCCTGAGATACTGTCCATACGTGCTGGTTCCAACAAGCGCTTGAGTGGAGGCGTAGTCGTAAAGGTGGCCTCCGTTAAGGTACACGAGGGATATGGCAAAAGGCAAAACGATATTGCCCTCCTCAGGCTAGCCGAGGCCCTGGCCCTGTCGGACACAATCAAGCCCATTGCCTTGGCCAGCGCTGATCTGCCTCAGGGAGCGTCCGTGGTGTATTCGGGCTGGGGCCGGCTGGAGACTGGCGGAGAGCTGCCGAATAATCTGAAATGGAACGTTTCGAAGTCCCTTTCGAAGAAGGAATGTCAGACGAGAATCTACTTTCCCACAGATGCCCTGATTTGCTGAAAAGTAATGGAGCATGTCACGGTGATTCTGGCGGTCCCGGCATCTACAATGGCAAATTAGTTGGAATCGCAAGTGTCATTGTCGGCCGTTGTGGTATTTTCACTCCAGATGGTTACCTCAACGTCTACCATTATGTCGACTGGATTAAGGATCACTCCGATCTGTAGAATTTTTAAGAGAGGTTTGAATTCGCCAACTCAAATGAGTCCACAAAGAAAAGCACTGCGATACTGTATCGTTTCCCAAGTTTTTAATCTTTTAAAACAAATATATATGTATATATATCGTTGACAATATAAAATAAAAGCTAATTTGAATGGGTCGAAAAAGCGCATTGAGAAAATTGTGTTCTTTAGTTGCTAAGTGGCCCATCAGGTGCAAGCTGGGGCTGCCCATTGTATTTGTGACCAAATATCCGAACGTGACTGCGGCAGATGTACAGTCCTGTCACTATTGATTTGAAAGAGATATTTCAATTCAGCAATTAAATCCGCATATCCTAGCAACTAAAGGATCTCTCCATGACTATTGCGAATATGGAAAAAACCCTGTGAAGTATAATATAATATAAAATAAACTCTGTGAAGCAACGACTTTGCACGACGGATGCCGAACTTAGCTCCATGTGGGTTAAGTTCAAAATCCAGTCGCACATCCTGCACTTCTGCTTCATTTATAGAAGCCCTACTCTAGAGAGGCTGCCCACTTTTGATAAACACCCGAGGGTTTTGCATGTTGAGTTATTTGCTGAGTCCAATAACTTGACTCAATTAGTGAAGGAACCAACGCACTTTCCCTGAGCTGATGGGCAAAACCAAAATATTCTGTACCTTTTTGTAACTTCTCATCACAGTAAGTATGGTGTGAATGTTCTTGCACCTCTTGGTAATTCGGACCACGCTACAATTTCTGCTACCTTCCCATATTCTAGTCTTCAATCCGTTCACCAGCCAGTTCTGAAGAGGGTAGTGTGGCTTTATGAGGAGGCTATTTGGGATGCGCTGAACTCCTTTTTCAGTCATTTCAATTGGCAATCTTGTTTTTGGGTAAGAACTTTTCAGGTAAGAACTTCTGGTCGTTCATGGGAAGAGTGAGGAATTAGACGATATCGTCTATTCCAACTCTCCTCAAGGATGATCCAATCTTCACACACTTGCTTGATAAGGCAAACTTATGCTCTCTGCCCTCTTCCTGACAGTAGCCAACCACTGCCCGTGGTCGATGATGTATCTCATGCTATGCTTGAGATGCATTTTCGAACACGAGCAGTTAAAAGAGTGCGTCCAGAGATCAATGTTAACAAATCCTCGGAACCGGATGGCATTTCAGCCTACGTGTTGAGAAAGTACGCCTCAACACTGGCTCGCCCATTGTGCAATCTCTTTAATTTATCTTATATTTCAGGAGATTTTCCTATTTTCTGGAAGATTGCCAATGTGCAGCCAGTTCCTAAAAATGTGGGGCTACGAATCCTACAAATTACCGGCCCATAGCAATTTGTTCAATGCTCTCCAAAGTTATGGAGGACATTATTAATTTTATCTTGATGAGGTATATGAAAAGCAATCTCTCCTCCATTATCCGTCCGAAAATGGAGTACAATGCGCATACATGATCGGGAGCTTCGCGAACATATCCTCAGCTTCTAAATCGTATCCAAAGTCGTGCGTTAAAACTTATAGGGGACAGTAAGGTATCCAGCCTTATTGAATCCTTGGGACGTCGTCGTGAACGTAGGGTGTGTATCGTTATTTTACTGTTACTTTAACGGTTCGTCTGAAGTAGCCAGCCTGATTCCTTCGATTCAGGTATTTAACAAAACTAGTCGGCTTCCCAGAGTGGTGCACCCCTTTTATGTCTCGATTACTTTTCAAAGAACTACGCATTATCGTGAGAATTCGCTTTTCGGTCACGTTAGATTGTGGAATAATCTCCCTGCACCTGTCTACCCCCTCCCCCCTTAAAGCGTCGAAACCTTTAAGCGAAGTGTAAACCGTCACTACTCCCTCTTTCCCCATTCCCCATGGCGTCGTTTAGCGACTAATGGGCCCGCTCATCTGCAGTAGAATGTCTCGTCGGCCATATCGATACTGGACTGTTTAGAAAGAACCGGCATTTTCACGGAGGAGTGCCTGTGCTTGGTGGAGTTTTTGTGATCCTTTGCAAACACTATTCTTATTTGAGTTGTCTACATATGTAATGTATCTGTACTCCTTTTATGTGGGTAGTGTATGGAGCGTTTACATGGTTCAAATATAATGCAATATATATTTCCTCTTACTTAAATTCCTTTCCTAACTAGAAATGGTAGTGCTTTTAATTTGCTCTGGCGTGATGACATTCAGGCCGTTCACGATCACAAGTATATCTCGGTGATAAACTTACCTTGAATTATCAAGAAATTAATTAGATTCCTTGCAAGTTAGTTCAGCTGTGCCAATATTTTTATCAATATTAATAAGTAAACACAAAGTCGCAACGAATGAGTAAATTTATAACATTTATTTGACCGCAGGTTTTATGCACGGCTTCGTTCAAGTTGTTTTGGAAATATATCGCCTAGCCTGATTTTGATACGTTTGCTCGGATAAAGTACATGGAGTTCTTATTGCAGTGGGCCTGTCAACAACAAACTGCACTAAAAGATTTTTTAACAAACTAATTTTCCTGTAAATTCTTAACAAGAAGCCTTCAGTATGAAAGCTCCCACTTAACTATTGAAACTTAAATAAACCCCCTGGTGTTGGAATTCTGAATTAAGAGTTTGGTCAGAAATACAACGACAAGAATCATCTCCAGGCCATTGAATACCGCATCGAAAACTGGTTGTCATTTAAAGTCAATTCTCTTTTAAATAGTATGGAATCGTTATATAAGTGCGCCTCGGTAGACAAGCCCCTAAAATCTTGCCAGAGGAACTTGGTACTGTCACAAATAACCTATATGTCAATAGGGATAGTAGACAAACCATTACTGCAATAAAGGGAGTTCTACCAGTGTAGCTCTATATTCAGATCTCAGTTAAGTAGAGAAAACCTCTTCGAAATCGCCTCAAAACTGAGAGTGAAGGTGCTTAGAGCTCCCCTTGTCTTGTCTAGGAATTTGCACTGAATTATCACCCAAACGCAGACGACCGCATGGAAATAGGATTATCCGTTATCATCTAGCGCTGTAGGAAGAAGCATTTAACAACATTTCTGAGTGAACCCATGATTTCAAACACTTCATATAAATTTTATAAATTGCTTCACTATTTTATTTTTGACTCCGCTGTAGGAAGAAGCATTCAACAAAATTTCTGAGTGAATCCATGATTTCAAACACTTCATATAAAGTTTATAAATTGCTTGAATATTTTATTTTTGCACCGAATTCGGTACAGATCACCAACCCCAAACATTCTTTCGTCTACACATTTACATCATGCGAGATCTAATCCAATTCACATGGTAGGAAACTTTGGCGTATCCATCGGGGTTGCCGGAACCGCAGCCCTTCACCACGAATCTGGCCACGCCTACAAACTGGCCGTTGTAAGTAGCGGGTCCACCAGAGTCAACCTGGCAGGCTCCGTTGTTCGGTGCGTGGGCCAAGCAGATCAACGCGTCCGAGTCGAAGCGGATCCTCCTGTAGCAGTCGTCTCTCGAAATCGCAGTTAGAAATTTCCACTGCAATTTCACGGTCGTGGCGCCGCCGGTCCGCAAGCCACCCCAGCCGGAGATAACCACATTTGCACCTACGGGGGTCTCGGCGGTGGCCAGCGCGATGGGTTGGATGGTTTCGCCGAACTGCAGATGAACTGCCAGTCGCAGAAGTGCCACGTCATTGAGGAAGTTGCCGTATTCCTCGTGCACCACGATGTTGTCCACCTGGACGATCGTGCCGCTCCTCAAGTGATTGGTAGTGCCAGCCCGGATTGTGAACTGCTGAGGACCGTAACTAAGGAAGAGAAACGGAGTATTAGGACGGTATTAGATCGAGCGAGAAGCACTAACGCTCACTTACGGACTATAGCGGCAAAACATGTCCTTGTCGCCAACGCAGTGTGCTGCAGTCAGAACGTAGTTGCTGGCAATGATCGAGTCGCCGCAGATGTGCCTTCCGTTCATCCATAGCAAAATCTGGAAGGGAAACTGTCCTTCCGCGGCGTCCCTGCCGCCCACGATGCGTCCTTCGGGCGTCGGGGACGCTCTTGACGATGACTACGAGGAAGCTGCAGAGCAAGGCAAGGGAGGAAGACGAGAACTTGAACATATCTTAGCCGGGGCGTAACACTGACTTGGCGTGCAGTGCATTCGCCTTTTATGGGCCAAAAATTGAGACACAAGAGATTGTGTTTGCATCCCTGTGCATCGAAGAGCTGTTGAAAGCTGTTTCGATCTTATTACGGTAATAAAAGGCGAACAATAGGAATTATCGCCATTTCCCGAGGGAGGCCCGCGATTTACCGAAAGATTAGGGTAGTTAATTAGCTGATTTATAATAGTATTAAGAATTGTATCGTATTTACTTAACAGTTAACCACCCAGTAGAAATACTATCATGAAAAGGATAAATTGACATCGCTTCATGATATTAATTTTTGCTTTCCATAGGGGTGGAGGGATGTTGTGAGTCAATAGTTCCGTACGCATACTTTTAGGCGATACCTAAACTGCGCACCGCTACTGAGCGAAGTCGTATTGCATACTTATTTCCGCGATGGTTTTTTTTGGGTCAATTCATAGAGCGCGCGCTGGCTGTCGATGACTGGCCGTGGAACCATTGACCCACTTTATGATATTTTATTATAAAAACCTACCTTCTTACATTCTTATTACTGAAGCAATATAGTACTTCAATTATTGGATGTGGAAATGTTGGTCCGCGTTATTACATTTAATTATAAAAAATCCACTTTCTTGCATTTAATTGATGAAGCAATACTCCGCTTACTGAATGTGGAAATGTTGACCCACTTTATTTTCTCGGGCCAGAACTTTTTGTAAGAATGCCAAAATGTTTTGCAAAGTGTTTTAGCGTATAAATAGTGGTAGAGAATAGTTTGAAGTAAAAGAACTATATTGTAATAGATAGAAGCCAGTCGACTGGCATTAAGCGACTTGAAGCAATAAAAGTAAATCTAAGTTACACTCAAACTACTGAGTTTTTATTTTTAACGCGAGTGAAAGTGAATCGGAGAGCAGGACATCGGACAACAAAAGGGTCGACAGGGAGGAACTCAACAGTTATTACGTTAATAAAAGGCGAACAATAACAGTTATAACCATGAGTTAAAATTGAAAACAAATAGAAATTAAAAAATTAATTTGAACAAAAGGTACCTAACATTGGTAAGAATTCAATTTCTCTTGAAAAGGTGGGAGTTCCGCGTTTCGTAGATTGTGGTCAACAGCTACTTAAGACTGGAATGACGTTTATGCACTTCAAGAGGTAGCTCCTCCCCCTTCCTCAGCCCTGTGTACGCCCATATAATTATGATTACTATCGTACTATAACTCGTCAATCCTAAATAGTATCCACAACTCCGTATTCGCAAATTCAAAAGTACATTTGAATTTTAATAAAATAAGTTTTAGTAAGGTATTTCGAGCTATGAAGCATTTTTTGAAAAAGGAAGCATTTCTCACAAACTCACCCTTCAGTTTTCACCAAGTTTATTTATATCAGTTAATTCTTATTACAACAATTCGAATTAATAGGAACAACTGTTGTAACTATGCAATTTAATCAAAAACAAAATTCTAACGATGATGTTTAACCTGATACTGATGTGTTATTTTTTAAAATATTGGAACAATTATTATTTTAAAACTATATAGGTAGGAATACTTCTTGAAGCGTAAGGTTCTGCAATTATAAAATAGTTGCGAACGCTAGTGGCAAATGTTTGGGGTCCACTATTTTATAATTCGGTCTCCTAAGCACGATGCAAAGAGACAATATCACTATTTGAGTGATATGGTCTCTTTGCATCGTACCCGAGGCCATTCTCAGGTCTATTTCTCAAAACCAAAACGGGCTGCATAGCCGCGCGTGGCTGTTCGGTTGCATGCAACACTGAGTGTTTGCGTAGCCAAAAATTCTCATAGAATAGCTTGCCGCATTTCTCGCACATATACTGAGGCTCATTGTGACAACGGCGGTTATGTGTTCTTAAGCAGCCCGATGTCATATAAGTCAGACCGCACAGCCCGCAAACGTATGGCCTCTCGCAGGTATGGTAGCGCATGTGCCGCTTCAGCTCTGTGCTCGATGTATACGATTTTGTACACTCCGAGCAAGGATGCGGCTTGATGCCAAAATGGCGAAATAGGTGTTCTCTTAGATTTGACTTTGTTTTGAAACAGGCGTCACAGTGCTCACAGCCAAACGGCTTGTTCGGTAAATGTAGCTTCAAGTGAGCATTCATATTGCCGTTCAATGATTTACGTTTTCGTGGCTTCTTCTTTAACATTCCTGTCTCTTCCTTATATTCGTTTTTAGCCTCGTCATCAATCTCGTTTTTGGAGCGTTTAGAAAGAAAATCATGTGAGGCGTTAACTTTGTGGTGAAGTAAGTTTGGTTCTCTGGAGTTGGTAGCGATCGGATCGCACTCATCGAAAGAAGCAAATCCAGCACTTTTATTCTGAAAAGCCAGATAGTAAAGAAAAATCAAAATCATATTTTGAAGTACCTGGAATTTGCAATTTTCATCAGGTAAAAGAACATTGAGAAATTCAAATTCGGGAGCTTCCTCCCTGAATAGTTTCTCTTCGGCTTCCATTCCTCCTTGTCCTCCTTCTTCAGCTACGGTTCTGATCATTGCTCCCTGTAGCAAATTCTGGGTTTCTGCTTCAGTTATATATTTACAATATATAATATTAAGTGCTGATAAAGAACGAGACGCAAAAGCATCCAAAACCTCTTCTTTTCTTTCACGAAAACTGTATGGGAAGTTAGAGATTTTATTGTTAATCAAAAGGATGTCGCCACACTGCAGGTTTGATTGAGCTCCAAGTTTGATCTCTCGTGAACCGTTCACACTGTCTTCAGATAACACATCGACTTAAGGACAATTCCTTCCCTTCGACAATGTATAATAGTGTTCTTTCTTATATTCTTTTTGCGTTCAAATGAAATTTGAATTTGTTTATAAATGACAAGTATTGCCAACCGACATATAAATCAGTTTCTCATAGATATTCTAAATCGAGTGTAAAATAACCAACAGCTGCAGGCATCTGTAAAGATTAGAAATCGCTCGACTAGAAACTGACCCTAAAAATCCATCTTCCCCCGCGAATCTTCCTTGAGGAATGGCCTGGACGCCGACCATTATAAAGGAGCGCAGTAACAAGAGCGACGAATTCCGGAACATGGCTTGGTTTTAAAACAGCTTCGCCCTGCCCCCACACCCCTATTCCACTCGTGAATCACATACAACTTCATCTTTTAAGCGGTGTAGCATTTCATTTCTCATCTAATCGCTACGGTGCTACGACCATTAAATGTGTATCAAATTAGATAATTCTATGCGCTTTTCAGGGTTTTATTTTAAATAATAATTAAACGATTTAGGCGACAAGTACAATGGTTTCGAGTAGACTTCCCTTTGTTTCGGAATACACATTCCTTAGTTCAGAAAGTGAATATTAGCTATTTCGAGAGTCGATGCAGGCAAACCTTGCCAAAGAGTGTATCAAAAGGTGTATTAAAAAAGCGACCAATTCGCAATGAGTAGCAGTGCAGCAAACATATTGCCACATCTGCTGTCCACCTTGCACTGTGCTCTGGCCCCGCCCAGGATGGTCCACTTAGAAAGAAGGGCGGCCACATATTCAGGCATCGATAATTTCTAGAAACTACTACAGACGCACACTGCGCCATCTATGAAGACGAGGATGGCTGAATTCCTTACAATTCTTGATGGAACTACCAGTCGCTTGAGGGGTGGGGTGGCTCGCTAAGTGGCATCTGTAAAGTCCAGGAGAATTTCGACCACTTCGTGAGCGATGTCGCCCTTCTCGAATTGTCATAACTCTTTACCTATACAAGAACGATTCAAACCATCGCATTGGCCAACGCTGAGACTCCTCTAGGCTGCCCTGTTGTCATTTCTGGCTGGCGTCGTTTAGTTACTAATGGACCCATTCCGTTTTATTTTAAAAAGTATGGAATCGTTATATAAGTAGGCATCGGTAGACAATCCACTAAAATCTTGCTAGTGGAACTTGGTGCTGTCACAAGTAATCTGTATTTCAACAGAAAAAGCGAGATATGGAAACGATGCAGAAGTGGGCGTGATAGTAGATTAACCATTAGGGTAACAAAGCGCGTTCTACCAGTGCAACTTTATGTACAGTAATCAATTCATAGAGAAAACCTCTTCGAAGTCGTCCCAAAACTAAGAGTGAAGGTGCTTAGAGCTCCCCTTGTCTAGAAATTTGCACTGAATTCTCGCCTAAAAGCAGACGACCGCATGGAAATACGATTATCTGTTATCATCTAGCGCCCATTATATGTCCTCCATGCCCCTGGGATTACAGAAACTAGAAATAGCCTATTTTCCTTTCGAGAATATTTGTGACTTTTGTGTGGCACTCCATTTGAATCAGTTAATCAGTGAATAGATTATTTTTTTGTTTTTTTTTTTTATGACAGATGAAACCAAGCTCAGGGGATGCCCCCTATCCATGCACAGCATTTGTTGGTTCCGAAGGGATGACAGGTTAGTGGGAAGGGGGAAAGAGGGAGTAGTGACGGTTTACACCTCGCTTAAAGGTTTCGACGCTATAAGTGGGTGGGAAGACATTCGCAGGGAGATTATTCCACAATCTAAGATTTATGAAAGACTCCGCTGTAGGAAGAAGCAACAACATTTCTGAGCGAATCCATGATTTCAAACACTTCATATAAAGTTTATAAATTGCTTGAATATTTTATTTTTGCACCGAATTCGGTACAGATCACCAACCCCAAACATTCTTTCGTCTACACATTTACAACATGCGAGATCTGATCCAATTCAAATGGTAGGAAACTTTGGCATATCCATCGGGGTTGCCGGAACCGCAGCCCTGCACCACGAATCCAGCCACGCCGACTAGCTGGCCGTTGTAAGTAGCGGGTCCGCCAGAGTCACCCTGGCAGGCTCCGTTGTTCGGTGCGTGGGCCAAGCAGATCAACGCGTCCGAATAGAAGCGAATCATCCTGTTGCAGTCGTCTTTTGAAATCGCATTCAGAACGTTCCACTGCAGCTTCTGCGGTGTGGCGCCGCCGGTCCGCAAGCCACCCCAGCCGGAGATAACCACATTTGCACCTACGGGGGTCTCGGCGGTGGCCAGCGCGATGGGTTGGATGGTTTCGCCGAACTGCAGATGAACTGCCAGTCGCAGAAGTGCCACGTCATTGAGGAAGTTGCCGTATTCCTCGTGCACCACGATGTTGTCCACCTGGACGATCGTGCCGCCCCTCAAGTGATTGGTAGTGCCAGCCCGGATTGTGAACTGCTGAGGACCGTAACTAAGGAAGAGAAACGGAGTATTAGGACGGTATTCGATCGAGCGAGAAGCACTGAGGCTCACTTACGGACTATAGCGGCCAAACATGTCCTCGTCGCCAACGCAGTGTGCTGCAGTCAGAACGTAGTTGCTGGCAATGATCGAGCCGCCGCAGATGTGCCTTCCGTTCATCCGTAGCGAAATCTGGAAGGGAAATTGTCCTTCCGCGGCGTCCTTGCCTCCCACGATGCGTCCTTCGGGGACGCCCTCGACGAGGACCACGAGGAAGCAGAGCAAGGCAAGGGAGGAACACGAGAACTTGAACATGTCTTAGCCGGAGCGTAACACTGACTTGGCGTGCAGTGGATTCGCCTTTTATAGGCCAAAAATTGAGACACAAGAGATTGTGTTTGCATCCCTGCTGTCGAAGGCTGTTTCGATCTTATTACGGTAATAAAAGGCGAACAATAGCAATTATAAGCCTGAGTTAAAATTGAAAACAAACAGAAATTAAAAAAGAAATTCTAACAAAAGGTACCTAACATTGGTACCTCGCCAAGCACTCTAAATTTAAATGAGGTAAGAAGTCAATTTATTTTTAAAAAGGTGGGAATTCCACGTTTCGTAGATTGTGGTCAACTTACCACAATCGACTTCCAACTACTTAAGACTGGAACGAGGATAGATTTCTTAAACTTTAAACCTTTTTCAAAGCTAAATACAGCATGAACAGGACTGGGAATAGGTCTAGAAAGGAACAAAATCCAAAGACAAACAAAGTTCCCTAGAAAGGAAAAAAATCCAAGAACGAAATCAAAATGTCTGCGTTTGCATGGTTTTTATTTCTTTCTTTCAGAATAGTTTAACGTTGGGCAACACTTCCCTAAATATCACAGGAAAAGTTACATTGACGTCAAAATGAACAACCGCAGAAAACAATCGCAATTATCACCCAGCAAACAGAAGGTCCAAGAATTGATTCTGCGAACAGCAATTGTTCAAACACGGGAGCTGTTTGCGCTGCACCATAAAAACACTCTCCTCAACTTGTAGACGAGGCAGCCCAATCAACTGTCTCAGAAGCACCAAATATTAGATCAGGTGAAAAGTATAAACAGAAAAATGCATTCTCTCAACTCTTGTGCGGTCACATGAAACTGTGGACTAATAATGGTCCATAAGCAACCATTGTGGTCATTCAAACCGCAAACAAACATCGAGTGTACAATACAAAGGGTACTTTTGGCTTCTTTGGAATATAAATTGCGCCGAGCCGCATCGCAGTCACTGTATTGAAAGAAGACTTCAACATGTCGTCGTATTCGTCGATTGCCCTGCTCTGCTGTTTCGTGGTGGCCTTGGTCAAAGCCGTTCCCCAAGGACGTATTGTGGGTGGTGAGGATGCTATGGACGGTCAATTTCCCCACCAAGTGTCCCTCAGGCTGCTCGGTGACCACACTTGAGACGCACAGTGTGTGATTTTACAAATCTAGCCGGAAAAAAACAAAAAAAACTACAATCAAAATATTCCCTTTTAACTACTGAAAAATTGAGTATATAAACTCCAAATTACATTTGTAAATTATAAAAGCAATACACCTCCTCTTTAAGTTTTAATACCGTTTCAAACGAAGCCGTCTGTTTGCTGTATTTAAAAGCTGAGTATCAGTATATTTCTAAGTTCTTTGAGTTCGACGTAAGATTAAATGATTTATTTGACATGAGTTGTGAATCACGGATATATCACGAAAAGGTAAGTGATTTATATTGTAATATATAAGAAGGTGACCCAACCTGCTATTAATTAATAAACTGCCATTAAAGCTTCTTATAAAATATTCAGTATTTTTCGAACTGTAGACTTCTTTGCAGTGCGAAAAATTGTCTGCCTCTTTCTGTCTCACGAGTCATTTATTTTTATAATCCCAGCATCCTATATACTTGATTCGATCTATCGAATCAAGTGCATCTTCCTGCGACTCTACATTTTATGTATATTTTTTCAGATATTCCACTCTTAAGAGTTTCAAGAAGAGATATGTTGGATGTGTTGGAGAAAAAGAGTATTCAACGACTATCGTTCTCTAAAGTGGAAAATATACTTTTACAGTATATAAAAAGTAAATTTAAAATAAGTAATGATACTGATATAACTGTAGAAATAAAGAGTATTATTTCTTCATTTGAAGTCACGCAATGCAAAAGATGGAAAATATGTAATCGCAATAAAAATGTATTTCTGAAGAAATACAATAATTGCCTGAATACCTTAGTAGTCATAACGGATATCCATGCACCTAGTACAAGTGGTATCGTACTTGCAGTGTAAAAAAAGGAGGAAAGCAAAAAAAGCTTTAAGTCTAGTGGATTGAAATCTAAAACAAGAAAAGTGGTATCCTTACTAACCAACCACACTTTAGAAGAACTAATTCATGATATTAGTACGTAGCTTCGACAATTAGGAAAAAGGGATGCTGCTGGAGTGGTAACAGAATTAATTTCAAGCCCAAAAAGGTCCACCGCAATTAGAAAACCCGTTCAGCAACAAGCAGATAGAGATATCGCAAAATATTCACCTGAAGAAGCGCTAGCTTTGATTAATGCAACTAAATTAAGTCATCAAAAATACCAAACTCTTCGGAACTCGTCAGTTGTTAAAGGATTAAAAATTTATTTATTTATTTAGGAATTTTTACTTGCCCATAATATGGACAAATTGCTAAACGAATGTGCTGTCCACCAGATGCCGAGTGTACTATTGGTGAATCGATAACCGAAATAAAATTGCAATCAATTGTCGATTTGGCATTGAAAAGACTGTGTATTGCACTGGAGGACGCGTTAAACAGATTATTTATTGAAGGAAAAATTATTATAGGCCAAATAACAATGAAATTTATATGGGGTTGTGATGGTAGTGGTGGACATAGCAGATATAAGAAAAAGGCGAACTCGAGAGAATTTGACGACCAAAATATTATTAACACCTTCGTTTGCACCTTTACAATTATATGTTTTTGATGAGGCGAACGAAAGAATTATATTATGGCAGAATGCGCAACCATCGTCAACTTCTTACTGTAGGCCCATACGATTCTAGAAGAATTTGAAAATGTGAGAAGCCAAATTGCAGTAATATTACCCACTTTAGTATTGCTAAACAACAAATCTATTGAATTGTCACATAAATTTTGAAGAAACGATGGTTGATGGAAAAATATTGTATGTAACATTTTAGCTTCGAACAAAGTCACTAAAAATGTTATATATGCCAAGCAAGCCCCAAAGAAATGAATAATACACAAACATTTTCCCGGGGTCTATCAACATTATATGCCCAAATAAGATTAATGGAATGCATATTGGACATTGCCTATAGACTAGATGTACAAAAAAGGCAATGCCGCAAATTAGAAGAAAAGCAAAGTGTCGCACAAAGCAAGGAGCGCATAATAGAGCAATTTAGGAGAGAAACGGGCTTGTTGCTTGATACTCCAAAACAAGGAGAAGGCAATACAGACGATGGCAATAGTGTTAGACGATTTTTTTAAAATCCTGTTGTTGTGTCTAGTATAACAGGGATCGACCAAACATTAATTCAGCGATTTTCCATAATATTACGTGCTCTTACTACGCTTAAACAATACTGCGATGAAACCGCAAATTTATATATTGTATATCATTATATAATTGGTTTCCAATGCCCGTTACATTGCATAAAATAATACTACAGTGCTCAGAAGTTGTACAATCATTTTTACTGCCAATTGGCCAAATGTCTGAAGAGGCTCAAGGGTTTCGTCATGAATAGCTTCGAAAAGTACGATTGGATCATTCACGGAAAATGACAAGGATTATGACGAATACAGATATTCGCATAATCTCTTAACTGGTTCAGATCCAATATTAACATCTTTAAAGCCTAAACAGAAAACAAGAATTTCAACAATTGATCCTACCGTGATGAAGCTGCTACAAGATCCAAGTATACAAATAATGTGTGACACTGAACCACAGGAAAGCGAGAGGGACAATTCCAGTAATATGGATAGCGACAGTTCCAGTAGTTTTTTATATCTCCATATATGATTAAAAATTATCAATTAATAATGTAATTTGACGTTTTACTACTTTTAAAACATAGAGAATACAGTAAATAAGGTTTTTTGTCTAATTTCTGTTTTAGTTATTAACTTCAAACTACCACAATTCTGTAGAGAGTTTTGTCCAGTTAGATTTGTAAAATCACATACTGTGCGGCGGCTCGATCATTTCACAGTCTGTGGACAGCGCAAACGGACGTTTTACCAAGTAAGGAATAGTTTTCACTTCATCCAATAACCGCAGTTATGATTCTCAGTAAGATGTTATCGACCAGTGCATTTAACAGACAAATTTGCACCGAAAAGACAGTATAATACTCTTAACATTAGCACTGTATACAATACAGGTCAACTACAAAATTTGAAAATCTAAGATATTCTGTTTTTAAAAATAAGAAACTAAAATTATTATTATAAAAAAAAGTATTAGTCTTTCAAGAAATACTAAATATGTATGAAATAACATGTAATGTAAAATTATTAATGTAATTTTTGGCTGAATAAAATACGATTTGCGAGAAATGGTATAAAAATTGTGTATACAAATATATTGTACTATATTTTAGATATTTGTCTTTAGTTCGTAAATGTAAATAGCAGAATTACAATTGCTTTAAAAAAATTCCAAAGAAATTCTGTTATTTTGCTCTTTTTCATAGAAATCTCAAAGAAAAATATTATAGAATAAAGAGAAGAAACTAAATTTATTATTATTATAAAAGAAAGTGTTAGTCTTAAAAAAATACGTAAGAAAATTTAAATGATAAGTGACAGTGTGGCACTTTGTTTCGTCCACCGTAATGCCTGCCACTGCAAATTGCGACTCTATTTGTATGAAGTACAGGTACGGCTGTTCCTTACAAAATGCAGTGGCTTCACTTCTACGCGGAATACTCTTCTTAAAGTGTTGTCCTGCTCGTTACCCGTGGTTGCTGTCGTTGATGCTGCCGCACCACCATTTGTCGCCATTTTGTGTTGCGATCACGTCGGGTTCAGCAATGTGGATGCTGCTGATCCACGTGTGGAAGTTTACCTTTCCAAACTGAAATTAATCGACACGCAAGTTCCTCGAAATTCAGAACGCTGAGTAATAATTGCTGACTGCCACACTACTATAACAAATCTACTATAAGAAACGCAGTGAATATGTACTACTGTAAGAAAAGTTTTCAGAACCTCGTGTTTTATGGATACAGTGAGATAAAATAAAAGTACACGTGTGACCTAAATCTTTCTAAATCTTTAAATCTTTCACAATGAAACTAATAAGATATTGTTGCTTAGAAGAGATTCGGATAACTCCAAACACCAGAAATTGTTTAATAAAAAGTTGTTTTAGCTGACAACATCAGTGTCGTCCACATATCGAGCCAAGCCTATCTTTTAAATAAATAGCTTTATCTCGTCGGCAGTCGTCTATCTTTCGCATTCTAGTTTCAAAGACGTTCTAGTTTATAGTTCTAGGGTGTCTGTGACACACTCTTCAAATATGTGGCTCTTCAAATAGTTGCTACGGGTTATATTTTCTGAAAATTTGTGCTGTTTGTATGTAAAGAGGCAAAAGCGCCAAAATATTATCAGTTATAACTCAACCTTGATCATGATGATAGCACTTTCGTTCTTTTCACTCCTCTGCTCTGTCCTCGCGGCCTTCGTTCTGGCTGCTCCTGAGACGGGAGATCTGGAATCTAGGACTACCGCCGAAGGTCAGTTCCCATATCAGGTTTCGGTGATGATCAACGGCGAACACTCTTGCAGTGGATCCATTCTTTCGGAGCGCTACGTTCTAACAGCAGCCAGCTGTGTTGAGGGAAGGGAACAAAAGTAAGTATATAAACCATAGATAACTTCCATCTTTCATATTGCATTGAGTCAGCTTTAACTGAACTACTCGATCCACATTCCGTCTAGGGATCTGACAGTCCGAGCTGGATCCAGTAACCGACTATGGGGCGGCGTTGTCATCCCAGTGGACTCCATTCAGACACACCCAGAATATGGTAGAGTCCTCAACAACTTGGCACTTTTAAGGCTCGCCGAATCCCTTACCTTCTCTGAAACTATTCAACCAATTGCCTTGGCCAGTTTTCAGATTCCGGAAAATACCCGTGGGACGATTTCCGGCTGGGGATCCAGATTCAACAACAGTAGCCATGAGACTCAACTGCAGTACGGTAAGGAGCTGTCCATCTTGGGGACCAAGTTGAGGAAGAGTTTCTGTGTGTTTGAGGAGATAGTGCTTTGCTTCAATAACGAAGATAACAGAAGTGACTGTGTGGGTCATTCCGGTGACCCTATGGTTTCCGATGGCGAATTAGTTGGTGTTGCCAGCTTCATTCCCAACGACTGCTCAACAAAAGATCCCGATATTTTCGCAAATATTTTCGCTTATAGGAATTGGATTTTTCAACACTCTGATATACTCAGCGAAAGTCTAGAACACTCAGAAGATATTATATAATTTTTTTATTGATATACATAAGTACTTGTATAATAATATGGCAGACCCAAGAATTACGCCAAAGTTTTCTATTATCTTGATGGACTAAGAAAAAATTATTTAAATTATAAACAGAAAAGTTGTGAGTGGTTTTATTTATCTTTAAAGAAATGGTATTAAAATTTATATATTGTATATATATGTATATATATATATATTGGCTGTCTCACAGCACCGCATTGTCGGTGGTAGGGATGCCCTGGAAGGCCAGTTTCCTTATCCTCCACAACCACCCCCTTTGACCACACGTGAATCACATATAATTTCATCTTTCAAGCGGTGTAGCCTCTCATTTCTTATCCAAACGCTACGGTGTAAAGACCATTAAATGCGTATCAAATTAGATAATGCTATGCGCTTTTCAGGGTTAGAACTACCCTCTCGAATACCTTGTGCTGTTACGGAAAAGACCTTTCAAATACTCTCCCAAAAAAATAATTAAATGATTAAGCCAACAAGCATTATCATATAGGATTGACTTTCTGTTATAAATTGGATTTATTGTACTTGTTATAAAACACAATGAGCTTACTTGTCTATATACTTGTTCTTGTATATACACAATGAACATGCATAATTGTCGTTCGATATATTAAAACATCAGGTTATGGGCCCAGGAAAATTAAAAGGCAATATAAACCAGAAAATCGTGTGATATTAAATATATTGAAAGTGGAAACTTGCAGTCATGGCAAATGCAGACAATCTAGTCCAAGCGAAGGCCGATTTGATCCTACTGATGGAAAAATCAATTTGTCCCAATATGTTGAGGTGGTCTCCGAGCTCGGGAGGGATCCGGCTCAAAGGACCAGAATGTTCACGCGGGGATGCGTAATACTATGTAATGGTGAGGACTTACCGGCTGTCTTTAGTTGCTTCAGTTTTCTAGGTGGAGTTCCGAAAAAGGTGGGTTGGAGCGAGGGTTTTTCTTTGATGAAAAAGATATGCTTGATGGTACCCAAATGATGGACGGCGTCGTCGTGGATGATGTGGATGGATGATTCCATCCATCCTAGACGGGAGTTCAAGGTTCACTGATCAAAATGGAATGGCCGATGCCACTTCCTGATACTAACGATGAGCTGCTTGCCCTTCTACCGAGATACAGAAGAGCCGCTTTCACTCAGAGACCGAGAGAAAGCGGAGGCAGAATTCACGGAGTACCAAACCGTGGGAGGGAGAACAAATTAGCATGGAATGGTGAGCTGCTTGCCCTTCTGCTGAGATGCAGAGAGCCGCTTTCGCTCGGAAGCGAGAGAAATAAGCAAGAGAACATAGGACATAGAGCGGCAAAAATGCAACATGTCGACGCATTAAGCCGTATTGGAATGTTGATTGTCGACACCATGAGTCATAAAATTAAAAAAGCGCAACAGCAAGATGAATATTTCAAAGTGATTTTGAAGTTGCTCGAAAAGGAAAAAATACCAAAGCTTTTATATGAAAAATGGTATACTTTACAACGACCCATGTTGGAATTAGTTGCTATACCAGCCTCAATGGAGAATGAAATAATTCAGATATCCCATAAAGAAGGTCACTTTTCTGCAAAGAAAACTCGGGATCTTGTAGGGCGAATGTATTATATTCCAAATTTAAAGAACAAAATAACAAAGATAGTGAAGAATTGTGTCCAATGTATACTGGCGGAGAAAAAGACGGGTAAGCAAGAACGATTTTAGGAGGAGGATCGATAAATCAGATCGTCCTTTGCAAATTTTCATATCGAATACATTGAGCAAACGAAGAAAATGTATAATCATATACTTGTCGTAGTGGACGCCTTCACCGAATTTGTATGGTTGTACCCCACCAAGAGTACTACTAACCAAGAAGTGATTGAACGATTGAAGAAGCAGGCATCTATCTTTGGGAATCCAGAAAGCATCATTTCAGATGGCGGTACAGCATTTACTTTCAATTCCTTCAAAGAATAGTGCAAAGAGGAAGGCATCACGCATCTGCTGACAACGGCAGGCGTAGCACGAGGTAACGGATATGTGGAACTCATTAATCGGACATTAATACCACCACTAACCAAAATGTCAATTGCCAGTCTACAAAACTGGTACCGTCACGTAGACCATGCTCAGCAATTAATAAATAACACGCCAGCCAGAAGCACTAAAGCTGAGGTGAAATATCAGAATAATGACTTTGTCGCCGTTCAGCGAACTCAGTTTGGTCCAGGTCTTAAATTAAAATCTAAGTTCGTAGGACCATTCAAGGTCGTGAAATGCAATAACCACAACCGATATGTTGGGTTATTGCATGGAAGATCATGAAGGAACCAACACTACTACAGCTGCTGCGGATGGAATGAAACCATGGCCTCGATTATTCGGGTCAAATAATAAGCCAGGAAGGCTGAATGTGGGATCTGAGAGAGACAATTACGAACAAGTGATAACACTGACTGGACGTACGACAAGAAGTGGACAAAAGAACCGAACGAGACGCGACTAGCTTCGATAAAAACTGAATTAAGGTAGAGAAAAAATTAAGAATGGAAGAGGTTCACTGAAAGTGCTTTACATATATTGTTAAACTCAAATAAATAAGGTTAAACGTACATAAACATTAAATTTTAAAAAAAAACTACTTTTAAACTTAAATAATCTCGTTTAAATATAAAGACAAACTACACAAATATTTACTGAAACGTTATCAGAATTCTACGGATCTTGCAAATCTTCACTGAAACGTTATCGGAACCTCGTATTTTGTGGATACAGTGAGATAAAATAGACACGTGTGAACTATTTTAAAGCTTTCGCAAATAAACTAATAAGATATGGTTGCGTAGAAGAGATTCGGATCACTCAAAACGCTCAAAATCGTTTTGCAAAGAGTTATTTTAGCTGGCTATAGTCAGGTCTATGACGTCAATGACGTCTGTATATAAGCCAGACCTAATTTTCAAGTAAACAGCTCTATCACCCAATCTAAACATATCCGTTTCTGCACTCGTCTATCTCTCGCATTCTAGTGCCTAGGACACGTACACTCTCTTCAATTCGGTGGTTCTTCAAATAGTCGGTATTGTTTCTATTTTCTAAGAATTTCGGCTGTATGCTATATAAAGAGTCAAAAGAACCGAATTATTACCAGTTATATCTGAATCTTGATCATGATGACAGCACTTTCGTTCTTCTCATTTCTCTGCTCGGTCCTCGCGGTCGTCGTTCTGGCTGCTCCTGAAACAGGAGATATGGAATCTAGGACTACCGCCGAAGGTCAGTTTCCATATCAGGTTTCGGTGATGATCAACGGCGAACACTCTTGTAGTGGATCCATTCTTTCGGAGCGCTACGTTCTAACAGCAGCCAGCTGTGTTGAGGGAAGGGAACAAAAGTAAGTATATAAACCATAGATAACTTCCATCTTTCATATTGCATTGAGTCCACTTTAACTGAACTACTCGATCCACATTCCGTCTAGGGATCTGACAGTCCGAGCTGGATCCAGTAACCGACTATGGGGCGGCGTTGTCATCTCAGTGGACTCCATTCAGACACACCCAGAATATGGTAGAGTCCTCAACAACTTGGCACTTTTAAGGCTCGCCGAATCCCTTACCTTCTCTGAAACTATTCAACCAATTGCCTTGGCCAGTTTTCAGATTCCGGAAAATACCCTTGGGACGATTTCCGGCTGGGGATCCAGATTCAACAACAGTAGCCATGAGACTCAACTGCAGTACGGTAAGGAGCTGTCCATCTTGGGGACCAAGTTGAGGAAGAGTTTCTGTTTTTTTATGAGGAGAGTACTTTGCTTCATTAACGAAGATAACAGAAGTGACTGTGTGGGTCATTCCGGTGACCCTCTTGTTTTCGAAGGCGAATTAGTTGGTGTTGCCACCTTAATTCCCAACAAATGCTCTTCCGAAGATCCCGACGTTTTCGCAAATGTCTTTGCTTATAGGAATTGGATTTTTCAAAACTCTGATCTACTCAGCGAAAGTCTAGAATACTCAGACAATATTATATGAGTTTTTTATTGATTGAAATACTTGTATAGTGATATGGCAGAAAATATTATTTATTTAAAAAAAAAAATTATAACTGCTTTTATTTATCTTTAAAGATATCATTAGAGTCATTGCAGGCATCAAAATTTATATAAATGCAAGAGGGCATTCCTGCACGTCTGCGGGTCGCTATCTTGGATATCTTTTCTCAAATATTAACAGAGACTCGTATCTTGCGGATACAGCGAGGTGGATTAGGATGTACACGTGGGAAGTATTTGAAGCTTCGAAATTCATAAGGTTTGGTAGAAACGATTTAATAACTTTACGGATCTAATCATAATGTTGGCGTTTACGAATAGGTTAAATAAACAGCTCTATCTCCCTTCCTAAACATATCGGTCCCAGTTTCTACACTCTTTACTCACTTTCTCGTGTCCCAGGTAACAGAGTAAGAGGCTCTACAGATAAGCGCCTTGGTTTCTCTGGATTTATTATAGCTAATGACATTTTCGGAGAATTCGTGCTTCTTGGTATGTTCACTATGTTCCAAACAGCAGCTCAAGTTTTCGCCATGATAAAAGTGTGCATATATAAGCTTCCAAATATCTTCACTGGATGGTGGTGCCTATCTTTTAGAATCAAAACGGAAACTTAAGCGTTTTCTAATGCCATGAAACATTTCTAGTGTCAGCAGAAATTTGAGTGCCCATTATCTTTGGTCGCCCCATCCATGCTGGCGCCTGGTGTGGCCATGGGCATGCATATATTTATATTATGACTTCCAAATCTTGTTATGCCTACCATCGCTATCAACTGTTTTAGTCTTCCTCGTATCTAAAATCTCTACACCATCTTTGTATCTAAAAGCAATACACCATTTCCTAACAGAATAATTACTTTTGAAGTGATTTAATTTTATTATACATTTTTTTTGTGGCAGATGAAACCAAACTCAGGGGATGCCCTCTATTAATGCATATCATTTGTTGGTTAAGAAAGGATTACTGGTTAGTGGGAAGAATCCACAATCTAATAACGTGACCAAGAAACGAATTCTCACGGTAATGCGTGGTTCTTTGAAAAGTAATCTAGACATAAAAGGGGTGCACCACTCTGGGAAACCGAGTAGTTCTGTTAAATACCTGAACCCAAGAAATCAGGCTGGCTACTTCAGATGAACCGTTAAAGTAATTGTAAAATAATGATACACACCCTACGTCATGACGACGTCCCAAGGATTTAATAACGCTGGATACCCTACTGTCCCCTATAAGTTTTAACGCACGACTTTGATACGAGGATTTGTTAACGTTGAGCTCTGGACGCACTCTTTTAACAGCCCGTGGTCGATGATGTATCTCATGCTATGCCTGAGATGCATTTTCGAACACGGGCAGTTAACAGAGTTCGTCCAGAGCTCAAGGTTAACGAATCCTCGGAACCGGATGGCATTTCAGCTTACGTGTTGAGAAAGTGCGCCTCAACACTGGGTCGCCCATTGCGCAATCTCTTTAATTTATCTTATATTGTTGGCTACTCTCAGGAAGAGGGCAGAGAGAATAAGTTTGCCTTATCAACCGAGTGTGTGAAGATTTGATCATCCTTGAGGAGAGTTGGAATAGACGATATCGTCTAATTCCTCACTCTTCCAACGAACAACCAGAAGTTCTTACCTGAAAAGTTCCTACCCAGAGAAAAAATTGCCAATTGAAACGACTGAAAAAGGAGTTCAGCGCATCCCAAATAGCCTCCTCATAAGGCCACACTGCCCTCTTCAGAACTGGCTGGTGAACGGATTAAAGACTAGAATATGGGAAGGTAGCAGAAATTGTAGCGTGGTCCGAATTACCAAGAGGTGCAAGAACATTCACACCATACTTACTGTGATGATAAGTTAGAAAAAGGTTCAGAATATTTTGGTTTTGCCCATCAGCTCAGGGAAAGTGCGTTGGTTCCTTCACTAATTGAGTCAAGTTATTAGACTCAGCAAATAACTCAACATGCAAAACCCTCGGGTGTTTATCAAAAGTGGGCAGCCTCTCTAGAGTAGGGCTTCTATAAATGAAGCAGAAGTGCAGGATGTGCGACTGGATTTTGAACTTAACCCACATGGAGCTAAGTTCGGCATCCGTCGTGCAAAGTCGTTGCTTCACAGAGTTTATTTTATATTATATTATACTTCACAGGGTTTTTTCCATATTCGCAATAGTCATGGAGAGATCCTTTAGTTGCTAGGATATGCGGATTTAATTGCTGAATTGAAATATCTCTTTCAAATCAATAGTGACAGGACTGTACATCTGCCGCAGTCACGTTCGGATATTTGGTCACAAATACAATGTGCCGCCCCAGCTTGCACCTGATGGGCCACTTAGCAACTAAAGAACACAATTTTCTCAATGCGCTTTTTCGACCCATTCAAATTAGCTTTTATTTTATATTGTCAACGATATATATACATATATATTTGTTTTAAAAGATTAAAAACTTGGGAAACGATACAGTATCGCAGTGCTTTTCTTTGTGAACTCATTTGAGTTAGCGAATTCAAACCTCTCTTAAAAATTCTACAGATCGGAGTGATCCTTAATCCAGTCGACATAATGGTAGACGTTGAGGTAACCATCTGGAGTGAAAATACCACAACGGCCGACAATGACACCTGCGATTCCAACCAATTTGCCATTGTAGATGCCAGGACCGCCAGAGTCACCGTGACATGCTCCATTACTCTTCGGGTGACCCAAGCAAATCAGGGCATCTGTGGCAAAATAGATTCTCGTCTGACATTCCTTCTTCGAAAGGGACTTCGAAACGTTCCATTTCAGATTATTCGGCAGCTCTCCGCCAGTCTCCAGCCGACCCCAACCCGAATACACCACGGACGCTCCCTGAGGCAGATCAGCGCTGGCCAAGGCAATGGGCTTGATTGTGTCCGACAGGGGCAGGGGCTCGGCTAGCCTGAGGAGGGCAATATCGTTTTGCCTTTTGCCATATCCCTCGTGCACCTTAACGGAGGACACCTTTACGACTACGCCTCCACTCAAGCGCTTGTTGGAACCAGCACGTATGGACAGTATCTCAGGGCTATAGCTAAACCAAGCATGAGGAGTTTGGAGACGTATCCTAAAGACACAAATGCAAGAGAAAGACTTACGCTCGGTAGGCACCGTTGGTATTCGCGGTCACACAGTGTGCCGCGGTCAGGACGTAGTTCTTCGAAATAATGGAGCCTCCACATACGTGGTCACCATTCTTCCGCAAGGACACCTGATGCGGAAACTGTCCTTCCATGGCCTCCTTGCCACCCACTACGCGTCCTTGTGGGACCGCATGAACAGATGCGCCCAGGAGGCAGCAGATTAGCACAACTGTTGCGGACAGGAACGACATGTTGCTGTGTTAGCGGAACTGCTGGCTCTGAACACCTCAACGCAATTTATAGAGCATAAATGGCACCCGAAAAATGGCTTGATAGAGTGCGCGTGTTGAACGCTGTCCCAATTAATTTCTTTGCAATTTAGCGCAGCTGTGCCAATATTAATAAGTAAACACAAAGTAGCAAGGAACGGCTAAACTTATAACACTTATTTGACCGCAGATTTTATGCACGGCTTCGCTCAAGTTGTTTTCGAAATATATCGCCTATCCTGATTCTGATACGTTTGCTTCGGATAAAGTACATGGAGTTCTTATTGCAGTGGGCCTGTCAACAACAAACCTTACTGAACGACTTTTATAACAAACTAATTTTCCTATAAATTCTTAACAAAAAGCCTTCAGAATGAAAGCTCCCACTTAACTATTGAAACTTAAAGAGCCCCTGGTGTTGGAATTCTGAATTAAGAGTTTGGTCAGAAATACAACGAATAGAATCATCTCCAGGCTATTGAATACCGCATCGAAAACTGATTGTCATTTAAAGTCAATTCTCTTTTAAATAGTATGGAATAATAGTTATATAAGTGCGCCTCGGTAGACAAGACCCTAAAATCTTGCTAGAGGAACTTGGTACTGTCACAAATAACCTATATGTCAATAGTGATAGTAGACAAACCATTAGTGCAATAAAGGGAGTTCTACCAGTGTAGCTCTATATACAGCTCTCAGTTAAGTAGAGAAAACCTCTTCGAAATCGCCCCAAAACTGAGAGTGAAGGTGCTTAGAGCTCCCCTTGTCTTGTCTAGGAATTCGCACTGAATTCTCACCAAAACGCAGACGACCGCATGGGAATAGGATTATCCGTTATCATCTAGTGCCCATTATATGTCCTCCATGCCCCTGGGATTACAGAAACTAGAAATAGCCTATTTTCCTTTCGAGAATATTTGTGACTTTTGTGTGGCACTCCATTTGAATCAGTTAATCAGTGAATAGATTTTTTTTTTGTTTTTTTTTTTTTTTTATGACAGATGAAACCAAGCTCAGGGGATGCCCCCTATCCATGCACAGCATTTGTTGGTTCCGAAGGGATGACAGGTTAGTGGGAAGGGGGAAAGAGGGAGTAGTGACGGTTTACACCTCGCTTAAAGGTTTCGACGCTATAAGTGGGTGGGAAGACATTCGCAGGGAGATTATTCCACAATCTAAGATTTATGAAAGACTCCGCTGTAGGAAGAAGCAACAACATTTCTGAGCGAATCCATGATTTCAAACACTTCATATAAAGTTTATAAATTGCTTGAATATTTTATTTTTGCACCGAATTCGGTACAGATCACCAACCCCAAACATTCTTTCGTCTACACATTTACAACATGCGAGATCTGATCCAATTCAAATGGTAGGAAACTTTGGCATATCCATCGGGGTTGCCGGAACCGCAGCCCTGCACCACGAATCCAGCCACGCCGACTAGCTGGCCGTTGTAAGTAGCGGGTCCACCAGAGTCACCCTGGCAGGCTCCGTTGTTCGGTGCGTGGGCCAAGCAGATCAACGCGTCCGAATAGAAACGAATCATCCTGTTGCAGTCGTCTTTTGAAATCGCATTCAGAACGTTCCACTGCAGCTTCTGCGGTGTGGCGCCGCCGGTCCGCAAGCCACCCCAGCCGGAGATAACCACATTTGCACCTACGGGGGTCTCGGCGGTGGCCAGCGCGATGGGTTGGATGGTTTCGCCGAACTGCAGATGAACTGCCAGTCGCAGAAGTGCCACGTCATTGAGGAAGTTGCCGTATTCCTCGTGCACCACGATGTTGTCCAACTGGACGATCGTGCCGCCCCTCAAGTGATTGGTAGTGCCAGCCCGGATTGTGAACTGCTGAGGACCGTAACTAAGGAAGAGAAACGGAGTATTAGGACAGTATTCGATCGAGCGAGAAGCACTGAGGCTCACTTACGGACTATAGCGGCCAAACATGTCCTTGTCGCCAACGCAGTGTGCTGCAGTCAGAACGTAGTTGCTGGCAATGATCGAGCCGCCGCAGATGTGCCTTCCGTTCATTCGTAGCGAAATCTGGAAGGGAAACTGTCCTTCCGCGGCGTCCTTGCCGCCCACGATGCGTCCTTCGGGGACGCCCTCGACGAGGACCACGAAGAAGCTGCAGAGCAAGGCAAGGGAGGAACACGAGAACTTGAACATGTCTTAGCCGGAGCGTAACACTGACTTGGCGTGCAGTGGATTTGCCTTTTATAGGCCAAAAATTGAGACACAAGAGATTGTGTTTGCATCCCTGCTGTCGAAAGCTGCTTCGATCTTATTACGGTAATAAAAGGCGAACAATAGCAATTATAAGCATGAGTTAAAATTGAAAACAAACAGAAATTAAAAAAGAAATTCTAACAAAAGGTACCTAACATTGGTACCTCGCGAAGCACTCTAAATTTAAATGTGGTAAAAATTCAATTTCTTTTTAAAAAGGTGGGAATTCCACGTTTCGTAGATTGTGGTCAACAGCTACTTAAGACTGGAACGAGTTTAGATTCCTTAAACTTTAAACCTTTTTCAAAGCTAAATACAGCATGAACAGGACTGGAAATAGGTCTAGAAAGGAAACAAAATCCAAAGACAAACAAAGTTCCCTAGAAAGGAAACAAAATCCAAGAACGAAATCAAAATGTCTGCGTTTGCATGGTTTTTATTTCTTTCTTTCAGAATAGTTTAACGTTGGGCAACACTTCCCTAAATATCACAGGAAAAGTTACATTGACGTCAAGATGAACAACCGCAGAAAACAATCGCAATTATCACCCAGCAAACAGAAGGTCCAAGAATTGCTTCTGCGAACAGCAATTGTTCAAACACGGGAGCTGTTTGCGCTGCACCATAAAAACACTCTCCTCAACTTGTAGACGAGGCAGCCCAATCAACTGTCTCAGAAGCACCAAATATTAGATCAGGTGAAAAGTATAAACAGAAAAATGCATTCTCTCAACTCTTGTGCGGTCACATGAAACTGTGGACTAATAATGGTCCATGAGCAACCATTGTGGTCATTTAAACCGCAAACAAACATCGAGTGTACAATACAAAGGGTACTTTTGGTTTCTTTGGAATATAAATTGCGCCGAGCCGCATCGCAGTCACTGTATTGAAAGAAGACTTCAACATGTCGTCGTATTCGTCGATTGCCCTGCTCTGCTGTTTCGTGGTGGCCTTGGTCAAAGCCGTTCCCCAAGGACGTATTGTGGGTGGCGAGGATGCTATGGACGGTCAGTTTCCCCACCAAGTGTCTCTCAGGCTGCTCGGTGACCACACTTGCGGCGGCTCGATAATTTCGGAGAGCCACGTTCTCACTGCAGCACATTGCGTGGGTGTGGAGGGAGCAAACGGACGTTTTATCAAGTAAGGAATAGTTTTCACTTCATCCATTATCCGCCTCTAACCCCAGACTCGTGCATCAGGTACAGACCTGGAATGCTCACGATCCTTGCTGGAACTACCAATCGTTTGGATGGCGGTGTTGTTCGCCGAGTCAGTTTGATTGAAGTGCACGAGGCATACGGCGACTTTCTGAATGACTTAGCCGTCCTGAAACTATCTGAACCCTTGGAATTCTCCGAGACTATCCAAGCCATACCCTTGGCAAGCGCAGACACTCCCATTGGTGAGCCTGTGATCATTTCTGGATGGGGTCTCCTGACGACTTACGGCGATATACCGGATCATCTGCAGTGGAACCTTTTGTCATCCATTTCCAAGGACCAATGCGAAAAGGAAATCGGATTTGCTTCGGATAGTTTGATCTGCTTGGCTCACGCCCGAAATAATGGTGCCTGTAGTGGTGACTCAGGCGGTCCTGCCACTTACAATGGGGAATTAGTAGGCGTAGCCGGATTCATTACCGACTTTTGCGGATCCACCAACCCGGACGGTTACGCCAAAGTTTTCTATCATCTTGACTGGATTAAGGAGAGCTTGAATGTCTGAAGCGTTAAGATTAATTGACACCTCTTCATCCATAAATGCATATGTATACGCAACGTATATATATGTATATAAGCTTTTATATGCAAAATGTCACCATTTGCAGAAATAAAAAGTTAGCAACACTGTAACTAGGACGGTCTTATTTCATTGGCAATACCGTTGTTGGCTACCAGGTGGTGTGAGTCCACTTTGTGCAAAGCTAAAGAAGATTTAAAATACTCATCTTCACACAAATCTTATATCTTGGCTTCAAATCTGTCAGAAACATGATGGCAAAATGTGGTAATGTTTTAGGCTTTACTTGAGAGCTAGGGGAATACCTCTTACATATTTGTTATCCCCTGGGAACTTCGGTTACATGCAGGCACTTGAACTTTCCAAGAAATTTTAGTCACCCTTTGAAAAAGTCGTTGAGTGGGGATTGCACTCTTCGCGGTTAGCAAAATGTTATTCTGCTAGCAGATAATACTGGCGTTTCCCTAGTGTTACGGCAGCCTACTTACTGCAGTTTTTATTTTGGGTTCATTTGGCACAATATACTGTTCCGCCACTGCAATATTCTGAATAGTAAGAAAAAAAAGGGAGATTCTCTCTATTCCTGAACAGAGAGAGAAAAGAAAGGAGTTGTTAGTCAGAGTTTTGCAAGTTATACTTACTCCCTAGAAGTAATGTGGTCGTTTTTTTTTATACCCTACACCCGAAGGGAGTATTCACTTTGTTCTTCCGTTTGTAACGCAGAGAAGGAGACGAGATAGATATAGAAAAGTATATATATTCTTGCTCAGCGTCACCTCCTGAATCGATTTAGCTCTGTCCGTCCGTCCGTCTGTCTGTCTGTCTGTCTGTTGAAATCACGATTACAGGAGAACGAAAAGAGATATCGCGATGAAATTTAGCACAAATATTCTTTGTTATGTAGGGCTGTTCACTGCATATGCTTTCGAATCCATTGAACGTGGTAAGAGACTTTAGCGTAGACGTCTGGGTTTGATAAGCCGCAACCGCCGATCACACTCACGAGTTTGCCATTGTCCACCGCTGGGCCGCCGGAATCCCCATTCTTTTCTGCCAGTACACGAGTTCCTCCTCCAGGTTCCTTGCTGTAGTCCTGGTGCACGATGATCCCCTTGACCCGGACAAGGACGCCTCCAGCGAGACGGTTGTGGCTGCCGGCGCGAACGTTGAAGTACTTGGCATCGTAACTGGAAAGTTGCTCCAGTCAGTAGCACAAGTGAGGCAAAGGTTATACTTACGGTTCCTTGCCGGCCGATGCAGAGCATCGATCATCTCTTGGAATTACATCCTTACCCATTTCAGTTCATGTCAATGGAATGTCTTGTCGGCCGTATCGAAGCTGAACTGCCTACGGCGAACCGGCGTTTTCACGGAGGAGTTTCTGTGCTTCGCTCATGCACATGACATACGTTGTCAATATATATCGGTGTAACTTAAGTTGTCTTTCTGATTACAAATGGAACTCTTTATTTGCTCTAACGTGATGATACTCAAGCCGTTCAGGATCCCAAGTATAAACAAGCGATAAACTTAGCTTGAATTATCAATACTGTTCTCACTTGTACTTGCATGGCGAAAAATTACTCGGAGCCAATGGGTCTTGTTGAACGCGCATGTTGAATGCTGTCCTAATTAATTTCTTTGCAAGTTAGTTGATCAGTACCAATGCTTTCACCAAATTAATAAATAAACACAAAGTGGCAACGATTGGTTAAATTTATAACTTTTATTTGACACCAGATTTTATGCAAGGCTTTGTCGAATGGGATACGGGAACGTTGTAGATATGGGAGCAAAAGGGAGTTGCTACCAATGTGACTCTATGTCTAGCTCTCAATTAAATAAGAAGAACCAATTCGAAATCGTCCCAAATTTGAGAAAGAAGGTGCTTAGAGCTCCCCCCCCCTTCCTAATCTAAAAATTTTCACTGATTTTTCACCCGAATACAGATGACCGTATGAAAATAGGTTATTCCGTTATCATCTAACGCCCATTTTATACCCTCCATGCCCCTGGGATTACAGAAACTGGAAGTAGCCAATTCTTTTCACCGAATATTAGTGACTCCTGGGTTGCACCCCACCTGAATCAGTCCGTCAGTGGATAGATTTATAAAAGACACCGCTGTAGGAAGAAACATTCAACAACCTTTCTGAGCGAATCAATGTTTTCAAACACTTTATTTAAAGTTTATAAATTGCTTGAATATTTTATTTTTGCACCGAATTCGGTACAGATCACCAACCCAAACATTCTTTCGTCTACACATTTACATCATGCGAGATCTGATCCAATTCACATGGTAGGAAACTTTGGCGTATCCATCGGGGTTGCCGGAACCGCAGCCCTGCACCACGAATCCAGCCACGCCGACTAGCTGGCCGTTGTAAGTAGCGGGTCCACCAGAGTCACCCTGGCAGGCTCCGTTGTTCGGTGCGTGGGCCAAGCAGATCAACGCGTCCGAATAGAAACGAATCATCCTGTTGCAGTCGTCTTTTGAAATCGCATTTAGAACGTTCCACTGCAGCTTCTGCGGTGTGGCGCCGCCGGTCCGCAAGCCACCCCAGCCGGAGATAACCACATTTGCACCTACGGGGGTCTCGGCGGTGGCCAGCGCGATGGGTTGGATGGTTTCGCCGAACTGCAGATGAACTGCCAGTCGCAGAAGTGCCACGTCATTGAGGAAGTTGCCGTATTCCTCGTGCACCACGATGTTGTCCAACTGGACGATCGTGCCGCCCCTCAAGTGATTGGTAGTGCCAGCCCGGATTGTGAACTGCTGAGGACCGTAACTAAGGAAGAGAAACGGAGTATTAGGACGGTATTCGATCGAGCGAGAAGCACTGAGGCTCACTTACGGACTATAGCGGCCAAACATGTCCTTGTCGCCAACGCAGTGTGCTGCAGTCAGAACGTAGTTGCTGGCAATGATCGAGCCGCCGCAGATGTGCCTTCCGTTCATTCGTAGCGAAATCTGGAAGGGAAACTGTCCTTCCGCGGCGTCCTTGCCGCCCACGATGCGTCCTTCGGGGACGCCCTCGACGAGGACCACGAGGAAGCTGCAGAGCAGGGCAAGGGAGGAACACGAGAACTTGAACATGTCTTAGCCGGAGCGTAACACTGACTTGGCGTGCAGTGGATTTGCCTTTTATAGGCCAAAAATTGAGACACAAGAGATTGTGTTTGCATCCCTGCTGTCGAAAGCTGCTTCGATCTTATTACGGTTATAAAAGGCGAACAATAGCAATTATAAGCATGAGTTAAAATTGAAAACAAACAGAAATTAAAAAAGAAATTCTAACAAAATGTTCCTAACATTGGTACCTCGCGAAGCACTCTAAATTTAAATGTGGTAAAAATTCAATTTCTTTTTAAAAAGGTGGGAATTCCACGTTTCGTAGATTGTGGTCAACAGCTACTTAAGACTGGAACGAGTTTAGATTCCTTAAACTTTAAACCTTTTTCAAAGCTAAATACAGCATGAACAGGACTGGAAATAGGTCTAGAAAGGAAACAAAATCCAAAGACAAACAAAGTTCCCTAGAAAGGAAACAAAATCCAAGAACGAAATCAAAATGTCTGCGTTTGCATGGTTTTTATTTCTTCCTTTCAGAATAGTTTAACGTTGGGCAACACTTCCCTAAATATCACAGGAAAAGTTACATTGACGTCAAGATGAACAACCGCAGAAAACAATCGCAATTATCACCCAGCAAACAGAAGGTCCAAGAATTGCTTCTGCGAACAGCAATTGTTCAAACACGGGAGCTGTTTGCGCTGCACCATAAAAACACTCTCCTCAACTTGTAGACGAGGCAGCCCAATCAACTGTCTCAGAAGCACCAAATATTAGATCAGGTGAAAAGTATAAACAGAAAAATGCATTCTCCCAACTCTTGTGCAGTCACATGAAACTGTGGACTAATAATGGTCAATGAGCAACCATTGTGGTCATTTAAACCGCAAACAAACATCGAGT
The DNA here is from genome assembly GCA_922984085.1 of Sicus ferrugineus. Classification (NCBI taxonomy): domain Eukaryota; kingdom Metazoa; phylum Arthropoda; class Insecta; order Diptera; family Conopidae; genus Sicus; species Sicus ferrugineus. The sequence goes on from OV277351.1 coordinate 24,132,777, forward strand.
GTACAATACAAAGGGTACTTTTGGCTTCTTCGGAATATAAATTGCGCCGAGCCGCATCGCAGTCACTGTACTGAAAGAAGACTTGAACATGTCGTCGTATTCGTCGATTGCCCTGCTCTGCTGTTTCGTGGTGGCCTTGGTCAAAGCCGTTCCCCAAGGACGTATTGTGGGTGGCGAGGATGCTATGGACGGTCAGTTTCCCCACCAAGTGTCTCTCAGGCTATTCGGTGACCACACTTGCGGCGGCTCGATAATTTCGGAGAGCCACGTTCTCACTGCAGCACATTGCGTGGGTGTGGAAGGAGCAAACGGACGTTTTATCAAGTAAGGAATAGTTTTCACTTCATCCATTATCCGCCTCTAACCCCAAACTCGTGCATCAGGTACAGACCTGGAATGCTCACGATCCTTGCTGGAACTACCAATCGTTTGAATGGCGGTGTTGTTCGGCGAGTCAGTTTGATTGAAGTGCACGAGGCATACGGCGACTTTCTGAATGACTTAGCCGTCCTGAAACTATCTGAACCCTTGGAATTCTCCGAGACTATCCAAGCCATACCCTTGGCGAGCGCAGAAACTCCCATTGGTGCGCCTGTGATAATTTCTGGATGGGGTCTCCTGACGACTTACGGCGATATACCGGATCATCTGCAGTGGAACCTTTTGTCATCCATTTCCAAGGACCAATGCGAAAAGGAAATCGGATTTGCTTCGGATAGTTTGATCTGCTTGGCTCACGCCCGAAATAATGGTGCCTGTAGTGGTGACTCAGGCGGTCCTGCCACTTACAATGGGGAATTAGTAGGCGTAGCCGGATTCATTACCGACTTTTGCGGATCCACCAACCCGGACGGTTACGCCAAAGTTTTCTATCATCTTGACTGGATTAAGGAGAGCTTAAATGTCTGAAGCGTTAAGATCAATTGACACCTCTTCATCCATAAATGCATATGTATATGTATATACGCAACGTATATATATGTATATAAGCTTTTATATGCAAAATGTCACCATTTGCAGAAATAAAAAGTTAGCAACACTGTAACTAGGACGGTCTTATTTCATTGGCAATACCGTTGTTGGCTACCAGGTGGTGTAAGTCCACTTTGTGCAAAGCTAAAGAAGATTTAAAATACTCATCTTCACACAAATCTTATATCTTGGCTTCAAATCTGTCAGGAACATGATGGCAAAATGTGGTAATGTTTTAGGCTTTACTTGAGAGCTAGGGGAATACCTCTTACATATTTGTTATCCCCTGGGAACTTCGGTTACATGCAGGCACTTGAACTTTCCAAGAAATTTTAATCACCCTTTGAAAAAGTCGTTGAGTGGGGATTGCACTCTTCGCGGTTAGCAAAATGTTATTCTGCTAGCAGATAATACTGGCGTTTCCCTAGTGTTACGGCAGCCTACTTACTGCAGTTTTTATTTTGGGTTCATTTGGCACAATATACTGTTCCGCCACTGCAATATTCTGAATAGTAAGAAAAAAAAGGGAGATTCTCTCTATTCCTGAACAGAGAGAGAAAAGAAAGGAGTTGTTAGTCAGAGTTTTGCAAGTTATACTTACTCCCTAGAAGTAATGTGGTCGTTTTTTTTTATACCCTACACCCGAAGGGAGTATTCACTTTGTTCTTCCGTTTGTAACGCAGAGAAGGAGACGAGATAGATATAGAAAAGTATATATATTCTTGCTCAGCGTCACCTCCTGAATCGATTTAGCTCTGTCCGTCCGTCCGTCTGTCTGTCTGTCTGTCTGTCTGTTGAAATCACGATTACAGGAGAACGAAAAGAGATATCGCGATGAAATTTAGCAAAAATATTCTTTGTTATGTAGGGCTGTTCACTGCATATGCTTTCGAATCCATTCAACGTGGTAAGAGACTTTAGCGTAGACGTCTGGGTTTGATAAGCCGCAACCGCCGATCACACTCACGAGTTTGCCATTGTCCACCGCTGGGCCGCCGGAATCCCCATTCTTTTCTGCCAGTACACGAGTTCCTCCTCCAGGTTCCTTGCTGTAGTCCTGGTGCACGATGATCCCCTTGACCCGGACAAGGACGCCTCCAGCGAGACGGTTGTGGCTGCCGGCGCGAACGTTGAAGTACTTGGCATCGTAACTGGAAAGTTGCTCCAGTCAGTAGCACAAGTGAGGCAAAGGTTATACTTACGGTTCCTTGCCGGCCGATGCAGAGCATCGATCATCTCTTGGAATTACATCCTTACCCATTTCAGTTCATGTCAATGGAATGTCTTGTCGGCCGTATCGAAGCTGAACTGCCTACGGCGAACCGGCGTTTTCACGGAGGAGTTTCTGTGCTTCGCTCATGCACATGACATACGTTGTCAATATATATCGGTGTAACTTAGGTTGTCTTTCTGATTACAAATGGAAGTCTTTATTTGCTCTAACGTGATGATACTCAAGCCGTTCAGGATCCCAAGTATAAATAAGCGATAAACTTAGCTTGAATTATCAATACTGTTCTCACTTGTACTTGCATGGCGAAAAATTACTCGGAGCCAATGGGTCTTGTTGAACGCGCATGTTGAATGCTGTCCTAATTAATTTCTTTGCAAGTTAGTTGATCAGTACCAATACTTTCACCAAATTAATAAATAAACACAAAGTGGCAACGATTGGTTAAATTTATAACTTTTATTTGACACCAGATTTTATGCAAGGCTTTGTCGAATGGGATACGGGAACGTTGTAGATATGGAAGCAAAAGGGAGTTGCTACCAATGTGACTCTATGTCTAGCTCTCAATTAAATAAGAAGAACCAATTCGAAATCGTCCCAAATTTGAGAAAGAAGGTGCTTAGAGCTCCCCCCCCCCTTCCTAATCTAAAAATTTTCACTGATTTTTCACCCGAATACAGATGACAATATGAAAATAGGTTATTCCGTTATCATCTAACGCCCATTTTATACCCTCCATGCCCCTGGGATTACAGAAACTGGAAGTAGCCAATTCTTTTCACCGAATATTAGTGACTCCTGGGTTGCACCCCACCTGAATCAGTCCGTCAGTGGATAGATTTATAAAAGACACCGCTGTAGGAAGAAACATTCAACAACCTTTCTGAGCGAATCAATGTTTTCAAACACTTTATTTAAAGTTTATAAATTGCTTGAATATTTTATTTTTGCACCGAATTCGGTACAGATCACCAACCCAAACATTCTTTCGTCTACACATTTACATCATGCGAGATCTGATCCAATTCACATGGTAGGAAACTTTGGCGTATCCATCGGGGTTGCCGGAACCGCAGCCCTGCACCACGAATCCAGCCACGCCGACTAGCTGGCCGTTGTAAGTAGCGGGTCCACCAGAGTCACCCTGGCAGGCTCCGTTGTTCGGTGCGTGGGCCAAGCAGATCAACGCGTCCGAATAGAAACGAATCATCCTGTTGCAGTCGTCTTTTGAAATCGCATTTAGAACGTTCCACTGCAGCTTCTGCGGTGTGGCGCCGCCGGTCCGCAAGCCACCCCAGCCGGAGATAACCACATTTGCACCTACGGGGGTCTCGGCGGTGGCCAGCGCGATGGGTTGGATGGTTTCGCCGAACTGCAGATGAACTGCCAGTCGCAGAAGTGCCACGTCATTGAGGAAGTTGCCGTATTCCTCGTGCACCACGATGTTGTCCAACTGGACGATCGTGCCGCCCCTCAAGTGATTGGTAGTGCCAGCCCGGATTGTGAACTGCTGAGGACCGTAACTAAGGAAGAGAAACGGAGTATTAGGACGGTATTCGATCGAGCGAGAAGCACTGAGGCTCACTTACGGACTATAGCGGCCAAACATGTCCTTGTCGCCAACGCAGTGTGCTGCAGTCAGAACGTAGTTGCTGGCAATGATCGAGCCGCCGCAGATGTGCCTTCCGTTCATTCGTAGCGAAATCTGGAAGGGAAACTGTCCTTCCGCGGCGTCCTTGCCGCCCACGATGCGTCCTTCGGGGACGCCCTCGACGAGGACCACGAAGAAGCTGCAGAGCAAGGCAAGGGAGGAACACGAGAACTTGAACATGTCTTAGCCGGAGCGTAACACTGACTTGGCGTGCAGTGGATTTGCCTTTTATAGGCCAAAAATTGAGACACAAGAGATTGTGTTTGCATCCCTGCTGTCGAAAGCTGCTTCGATCTTATTACGGTAATAAAAGGCGAACAATAGCAATTATAAGCATGAGTTAAAATTGAAAACAAACAGAAATTAAAAAAGAAATTCTAACAAAAGGTACCTAACATTGGTACCTCGCGAAGCACTCTAAATTTAAATGTGGCAAAAATTCAATTTCTTTTTAAAAAGGTGGGAATTCCACGTTTCGTAGATTGTGGTCAACAGCTACTTAAGACTGGAACGAGTTTAGATTCCTTAAACTTTAAACCTTTTTCAAAGCTAAATACAGCATGAACAGGACTGGAAATAGGTCTAGAAAGGAAACAAAATCCAAAGACAAACAAAGTTCCCTAGAAAGGAAACAAAATCCAAGAACGAAATCAAAATGTCTGCGTTTGCATGGTTTTTATTTCTTTCTTTCAGAATAGTTTAACGTTGGGCAACACTTCCCTAAATATCACAGGAAAAGTTACATTGACGTCAAGATGAACAACCGCAGAAAACAATCGCAATTATCACCCAGCAAACAGAAGGTCCAAGAATTGCTTCTGCGAACAGCAATTGTTCAAACACGGGAGCTGTTTGCGCTGCACCATAAAAACACTCTCCTCAACTTGTAGACGAGGCAGCCCAATCAACTGTCTCAGAAGCACCAAATATTAGATCAGGTGAAAAGTATAAACAGAAAAATGCATTCTCCCAACTCTTGTGCAGTCACATGAAACTGTGGACTAATAATGGTCAATGAGCAACGATTGTGGTCATTTAAACCGCAAACAAACATCGAGTGTACAATACAAAGGGTACTTTTGGTTTCTTTGGAATATAAATTGCGCCGAGCCGCATCGCAGTCACTGTATTGAAAGAAGACTTCAACATGTCGTCGTATTCGTCGATTGCCCTGCTCTGCTGTTTCGTGGTGGCCTTGGTCAAAGCCGTTCCCCAAGGACGTATTGTGGGTGGCGAGGATGCTATGGACGGTCAGTTTCCCCACCAAGTGTCTCTCAGGCTGCTCGGTGACCACACTTGCGGCGGCTCGATAATTTCGGAGAGCCACGTTCTCACTGCAGCACATTGCGTGGGTGTGGAGGGAGCAAACGGACGTTTTATCAAGTAAGGAATAGTTTTCACTTCATCCATTATCCGCCTCTAACCCCAGACTCGTGCATCAGGTACAGACCTGGAATGCTCACGATCCTTGCTGGAACTACCAATCGTTTGGATGGCGGTGTTGTTCGCCGAGTCAGTTTGATTGAAGTGCACGAGGCATACGGCGACTTTCTGAATGACTTAGCCGTCCTGAAACTATCTGAACCCTTGGAATTCTCCGAGACTATCCAAGCCATACCCTTGGCGAGCGCAGAAACTCCCATTGGTGCGCCTGTGATCATTTCTGGATGGGGTCTCCTGACGACTTACGGCGATATACCGGATCATCTGCAGTGGAACCTTTTGTCATCCATTTCCAAGGACCAATGCGAAAAGGAAATCGGATTTGCTTCGGATAGTTTGATCTGCTTGGCTCACGCCCGAAATAATGGTGCCTGTAGTGGTGACTCAGGCGGTCCTGCCACTTACAATGGGGAATTAGTAGGCGTAGCCGGATTCATTACCGACTTTTGCGGATCCACCAACCCGGACGGTTACGCCAAAGTTTTCTATCATCTTGACTGGATTAAGGAGAGCTTGAATGTCTGAAGCGTTAAGATTAATTGACACCTCTTCATCCATAAATGCATATGTATACGCAACGTATATATATGTATATAAGCTTTTATATGCAAAATGTCACCATTTGCAGAAATAAAAAGTTAGCAACACTGTAACTAGGACGGTCTTATTTCATTGGCAATACCGTTGTTGGCTACCAGGTGGTGTAAGTCCACTTTGTGCAAAGCTAAAGAAGATTTAAAATACTCATCTTCACACAAATCTTATATCTTGGCTTCAAATCTGTCAGAAACATGATGGCAAAATGTGGTAATGTTTTAGGCTTTACTTGAGAGCTAGGGGAATACCTCTTACATATTTGTTATCCCCTGGGAACTTCGGTTACATGCAGGCACTTGAACTTTCGAAGAAATTTTAATCACGCTTTGAAAAAGTCGTTGAGTGGGGATTGCACTCTTCGCGGTTAGCAAAATTCTGCTAGCAGATAATACTGGGGTTTCCCTAGTGTTACGGCAGCCCGCTTACTGCAAGTTACGGCAGCCCGCTTATTGCATTTTCTTTTGGATTTATTTGGCACAATATACTGTTCCGCCACTGCAATATTCTGAGAAGTAAGAAAAAAAAAGGGAGATTCTCTCTATTCCTGAAAAGAGAGAGAAAAGAAAGGAGTTGTTAGAGTTTTGCAAGTTATACTTAGTCTGTATAAGTAATGTGGTCGTTTTTTTCTTTGCTTTATGTTCCTCTATGTTATTAGATGTGGTTGTTGTTACTTTGTTCTTTGAGTGGGCGTGGCACGACCTTTTTTGGTAAGCTTATTGGTAATGCTTCCCTATATATCCTCATAAAATTACATATCAATATCTTATACCCTTCATTAGATATTGCCAACTTTGTTATCAGTGGGCGCGGTACGCCGACTTTTTTCAAAAATTTTAGTAATGACGCTATATGTTCCGGAATAAAATTATACCTTAATATCTCACACGGTTTATGAAATATTCAGATTTTAACATTTTTTGAAACGAGTTGCCCTTTCATTCCTTATGTAAAGTAGGCGTGGCTGTTTACCGATCTCGCCCATTTTCGATCCCAAACAGCCCTACATAAGAAAGAATATTTGTGCCAAATTTCATCGCGATATCTCTTTCCGTTCTCTCGCAATCGTGATTTCAACAGACAGGCAGACAGACAGACAGACGGACGGACAGGGCTAAATCGATTCAGGAGGTGACGCTGAGCAAGAATATATATAATTTTCTATATCTATCTCGTCTCCTTCTCTGCGTTACAAACGGAAGAGCAAAGTGAATACTCCCTTCGGGTGTAGGGTATAAAAAAGAGAACTGGGAAATGACGCCTAAGCCGCTGCACATATTTATTTGTTGAATATATACAAAAAAATGATGATGATTTCAGACTTTACTAGCTGTAGGTAAACCTTGTGAAGAGGTAAGTGGCAAATATAATATAGAAATGCATCGGAATATCGAATATAATAATGAATTTTAAAATTGTAAATTTTTATTTCTTTTCTCGTTTGGTTTTGCTTTAGAATATCATAATAGTTTAAGACTTATAATGAATTTTGTGAAATTTTTGGAAAATGATTATGTATTTTGAATTTTAAAGTGAATTTTAGAACTGTACATTTCGGTTTAGTTTCATTATTGTATTAGCAGAGAATTTGTAATACGAATTGAAGATGATAGTAATAATAACAATATAAAATAAACAGTCCACAGTAGAAGCATTAGTTCACCTATTGCTACGGAAATATATCCTGCTCACTACGTGAGTGCTCAGGCAGCATGAGCAAGTAAAACGCTGGTTGGTTGGTGTATTCCGGGGTTGTGCATGGGGAGGGGGTTGAAACCATGAGTGTCAAGACATAACAGGACCATGGACGGATAGACGTAGACGAGACCAGGACGGATTTTTCACATGTTGTCTTGTGTGTATGTGTGGGCTTGATGGAACACTGGAGATGCTGTGAGGAAGGATGAACGAGATTGCATGTATGATATATCATAAGAGAATGTATGATATATAAGGTGATTGCAAATTGAGTAGGTGGTATCTTGCATTAGGGTGAACGGAATTTTCTGTCAACTCTCTCTCTTTTGCTCTCTCTCTGCCTCCTTCTTACTCGCACCTCTTATTTTTAATATCTCTTCTTTTCCTTAAAACATCTGAAGCAACACGGCATAGCTTTTATTTTATGTTAAAAGGTCCTCTTATTTTATGTTAAAAGGCCCTGTGGTTCCTGTGGCAAGAAACACGCCCACTAGCCGTCGAGCCGAGCCGGAACCACCGTGCCGTGGTCGCCGCATGTTTAACCCGGCCCCCCACAGACCATACTTGACACTAGCAACTTCCGCAACAAAATAGATCTTGACATGTAACTTATGGCAACGACATCTTGATTACTTTTCGACTTCTACTCGACTCCTCCTGTCCCGAATCGCGAATCAAGCAGCAAGCACACACACGTATAATATCGGAAATGATTTTATTTTGCAAAATGTTACAAATAAGAATACTTTTTGATCCAATCCACATGTGATAAGACCTTGGCGTAGCCATCGGGATAGATTGTGCCGCATTCGAATACAACAAAATTAGCAACACCAACCAAGACGCCATTGAAGACGGCCGGACCACCGGAGTCTCCGCTGCAGGCGCCATTATCGCGGCCGTGGCCCAGGCAAATCATCTTGTCCGAAAATATGTTGATCCTCTCGAAGCACTCCTCCGCCGACATGGCCGCGAAAACACTCCAGCGCAGCTGTGAAGGCGCCATGCCGTTATTTCGGGTCCTTCCCCAGCCGGAAATCGTAACGGGCGAGTACTCGGCGAGCTCAGCGCTGGCCAAGGGCACGGGCTGGATGGTTGTGGAGAAAGCCAAGGGCGTGAAGAGCTTCACGAGAGCGACGTCGTTTTCTACGGCCTCGAAGTCCTCGTGCGGCCTCATGGACTCCACTGCACGAACAACTCCGCCACTCCTGAGGTTCGCGGTACCAACCAGAACCGTGTAGAGCTGAGGATCATCGCTAGCGCAGAAGAATGTGTAGAAAGCGAAAGAGAAATAGACATTTGAAGGTTTGAGACCACGACTTACGCCCGGAAATTGCCATTATCGTCCAGCCTCGTAACACAGTGAGCCGCTGTCAGAACGTAGTTCGTGGAAAGGATGGCGCCTCCGCAAATGTGCACCTGATTCTTCATTAGCGACGCCTGATATGGGAACTGGCCGTCGACGGCCTCTCTGCCGCCCAAGATGCGGCCCTGAGGCACGCTCCGCACCAGTCCCGCTGCGACGATGCACACCGCGATGAGTGGAAAGACGTGCAGCATATCTTCGCTGGAGTTTTCGTGAAAACACTGGCTCCACATGAGCAGTTCTCGCAATTTATAAGTCACCTGCCGCTGGCATTAACACTTTCAATGATTATAATTAACGCATTTGCGAAGCAAACATCCATGCTCAACCTCCACGCTCAAGGCCAGCGTAATCCCCGAGCTGTCGCTAATTGTTACGATACGATCACTGATACAGAACACTCGTCCATTATCATTCCTGCAGAACAATCGTGCAGTGGCTTTTGCCGCGGCAAACGGTGACATCGTATTATTTGATTTCACCAAACGCCAAATTCTTCTCCCCCACGGCCCACGGGATGGATTCCCAATTCATCCACCGTTGAAGTTCTTGCAGTTGCTGCTATTGAGAGCGCATGAGACTTTTCAGCTGTTAAAATATTTTCTTTCACTATACAAAACAAGATTGCAACCAGCGAGGAGTTTGCAGTCGTCGCTGCTTAGATAATATAAGCGAAATAGTTAAAAATAGAATTTCACGGAGAATTTCATTAGACGGAGGATTCAAAGTCTCCCGAAAGTAGGCACTGCAAAAATTCGTCAACGTTTAGAAGCCACTGGAATCCACTTTTACTTACAGAACACTGCAGTGGTTTTCAAACAGTGCGTAGATTTGAGGAAATCACATCGACTCTCACTTCATGTACGTTTGCTTTGAATTTTCATGAGTAGATCGCAAAGCAGTAGATTGTTGGAAGAGTAGCAAAAGAAAGAAATAGTAGGAAATGATAATTTTGCTTCGAATCGTTTTAAAAATAACAACTCGCAATTGTGAAACGAAAACGCAACAGAAATCGGCAAATCGAAGAATGCCAACCAACTGAAAAGAAATTATGTGGCGCACTCAATAAACGCACCCAACCTGAATGGGTAACCTCGAGCGGAAGCGCCCGCGGCTGAAACTCACCACCGCGGCTTACGTGTTTTACGAGACTTGGCTTCATATCGCCCATCGCCCCAGCAGGCGGCCAAACTTACAACGAGGCTTGGAGCGGAGCGCCCGCAAACCCGAAAGTCAGTTGAGCTTCGTCGGTGGACGTGGATGGTAGTGTCGGCGCGCCTCCTCGAGTGTAAACAAGTCTGACACGTTGTTGGCCAAGTTATAAGTCACAAGATCGTACGACAGTAAACGGAAAGAAGTAATAAAAACAAAAAAAACTCAAACAAGAAAAGAAATCAACACGGTACGTGCGTGAGAGAAATTTCTGTCGTACTAACGTCTTTCTTTCAATCACATAAGTATGTCTCGTATAGTGTTGTTGTTGATGGCGTTGTTGTGTTTTATAGAAGGATGTAAATTAAAGCTGAAGTTGTGGCATTAACGAATGAGGTCGCCGAAGTCAGAGAAGGCAGAGTTGGAGGTACTTTTTTGTGGTGTTCATCGAGATGCCAGAAAAATTATTGGCGACCGCAAGTTTTTACTCTTTTCTTATTTTTTTTAAATCGTTGCTCTTTTTGCTTTTGGAGAATTAAAAACTTCACTCGAGTTAATGAGATGTGGATTTCATCGATCTCTACTCGTCGATCTCACGAAGAAAAACGAAAAACCGTCTCGACCTCGTTTATCGTGTCGATTAAAAAACGCCGCATTTCAAATTAGAATTCTGCTGCCTCGGTCTCGTTGATGGTGTGAGCTGAAATAGACTTCTGGATCTCCACTTCACTGCGTCCTTGTAACAAAAAGGATTTCTCGGTCTCAATTATATTTGCTTCTCGGTCTCAATTATATTTCAATTATATTTGCTTGCAAAAAAGGTTGCTTCGAACCTTCACATTTCAACGTAACCTTCACATTTCAACGTAACCTTCAATTTTCAACTTCAGATTTCAACATAACCTTGAAATTTCAATGTTGCCTTCAAATTTCAACATGCACAATTTATATCACCCAAAATTAACGTGCCAAAACTCATCAGTAACTGTAAATTGCTAGCGATATCATCACTGCTGCAGTGCACTGCGTCCGCATCCTGCACTCGAAAATCAATAAAGTCAAGCGCGCGGCCAGCGACAGTTCGGCGGAGGCAGGAGAACCTTGTCTGAAGTCTGGCGGACAAGGTTTGGGTCAAGGTTAAACTTGAGGTTAAATGCAATGAAAAGCAGGAAGCATAGCGTGCAGACGGCATTGCAAGTTGCCACGATGTTCAGAGCACCAGCGAGCTGCTGCAGAGCAACAGGAGAAGAGAGATCGAAGCTTGCACTCATTTAAGAGAAATGCAGCTACCCGACTGCGCTTCTCATAGACACTTTGTTTTCATACTGAGGCTGGAATTTCATCGGTATTGTATTTAAATTCAAGAATTCCCTGCTACCACTTCAATCAATTTCATGTCGAAATGGAAAGGAATTTATTTCTGTCACAATTTGTCGAGGAAACGGCAGAAAATTTAATATAATTCCATTTTTCTTTAATACGCATGATTGTCGCTCTCCGTAGTTAGTTTTCCGCTGGATTCTCTTATACGTCAGAAGAGAGATTCGGCAGGCAAAACTTTACACATAATTTATCTGCAGAAATTTAAAGCCCACTTTTTTCAAGTACTGAAACCCATTAAGCCGGTTATAAAATAAAAAGCTTGAATGGCCTCAGAAACGAAACTGAAAACGCATTCAAAACTCTGAGCAGAAGAGGAAAAGTCTGCGAGGTGAAATTTTTGCATCCATCACAAAAACTGCACCGAAGAAGGAGGAAAAGTTGGAAATTTCCGGTTTTACTGGTGCAGAATTACTTACGATTCAGCGTAAAAATACTCGCTGAACCAAGGAGTGGAACAGGTTTGTGATGGTCGATGGGACGCCAGCCGGCTTTCGGTTCAGTATGGAGACTGACATCTGAGTTATAGTAGATTTTTTCCATGAACAAGAATTTCAGAGATGGCTTTTGCGACGCGGAAAAATATGGGAGTTTTAAAAATCTAAACCTCAGCAATCTTACCCCAGTGATTTGTGCAGTAACCTCCAGCAGTTCCTTACCTGTTGGATTTTCAGTTCCTGAGCCGCTTCGGTGCGTTTCAGGAAGGCTTTCTCGGGGCCACACAAAGCCCTTCTCAACAAGTGTCTACTGAATGGCGTCTTTCCGCGCATTACTATGCAAACGCCATCATTTGACTTGGTCCAAATCGCGTTTCAAGTCCCTTGTAATGACACATGTTGCGCTCTACTTACCTGCACCATCGGAAAATCTATTGTTTCGCCACTTATGGAGTGCGAGCACCTTGATATGCCGCACGCACTGCCATGTGTTCGCACGCATGAAGCTGACTAGGCAACATTTTGTAATTTAATAATATTTTCACTGCTCGTAATTGCGGACCAACTTTATTCTGTGACAACGGATGAGTGAAACATTTTTTCATTTGTTGCAATAGAAAATTCAGAAGCTATTGAATTTGGTCGTCGAATTAATTACGCTCGTTCTCTGCTCTTTCCACAGCCGTGAATCACTGCATATGCTTTCGAATCCATTCAACGTGGTACGAGACTTTAGCGTAGACGTCTGGGTTTGATAAGCCGCAATCGCCGATCACAAATCCAGCAACACCCACGAGTTTGCCATTGTACACCGCTGGGCCGCCGGAATCCCCATTGCAAACACCGTCGCCCGCCGGATGGTTCAGGCAGATAAAAAATTTCGAAGGCTTTCTTATCCTTTTCCTGCATTGTTTCGAGTTCATGGCCGTGACGTTATTCCACTGCAAAATTATGGGGCTTGATACGCCGGAGTCTTGCAGCAGGCCCCATCCGGAGATTACAATGCTGGAGCCGGCAGGCACTTCTTGCGTTTCCAGTGCAATGGGCTGTATTTTCTGCGAGTACACGAGTTCCTCCTCCAGCTCCAGCAAAGCGACGTCGTTTAAAACCTTCCTGTAGTCCTGGTGCACGATGATCCGCTTGACCCGGACAAGGACGCCTCCAGCGAGACGGTTGTGGCTGCCGACGCGAACGTTGAAGTACTTGGCATCGTAACTGGAAAGTTGCTTCAGTCAGTAGCACAAGTGAGGCAAAGTTTATACTTACGGTTCATTGCCCTCCAAAACCACGCAGTGTGCTGCAGTCAGGATAAATCTGGTGCTAATAATTGACCCACCACAAATGTGGCCGTTGAAAATGCGCAAGGACACCTGATATGGGAACTGCGCCACTTTGGAATTTTCACCGCCTACAATGCGTCCCGAATCGGCAGCACCAACAGCGGTGACCACGAACGTTAAGGCGACCGTTAGGCTCAGACCGTAAGCCATTGCGACGAGCTGGTAAAGCGGAATGAGCCACTTCGCTAGAAGTTGCTGCTTTTATTAGGCCTCCGGCCTTTTATCCGGGAATTTAGGAACGCTAACGAACCGTTGGGCTCAGATAACTTTATCGATAATTGGCCAGTGTATTTACCAACTGTCTCGGGAGATTACAAGACTTATGAGTTGTACAAAGTGGGACTTTTATCTTGATAGACCGTATTCACGGAATTGGGAGGCGAGGAGGTCTGAAGGAGGGAGGCATCACTAATCTGCTTCGCTGCCTTAGTTTTTCCTAATCGCGATTAGCTACCTACTCGAAGGTGACAAGAATGTTTATTTATGTTCTTGTTAAGAATTTCTTGTTAACCAATTTTTCCGCGGTGTCGTCACTCTGCGCGTGGAGCAACAAATGCTTAGCCTAAATATGACAAGTATGTATGTGCAAAGACTACTTTAGATTAATTTACGCAACTAGTTTTGCGATTTAATAAAACGTTATCGCCCTAAATTTTTGTCTTGACAAAAATTTCCTCGTTCTCGAATATCACTTCGAGATTTGATCGACTAAAAAAGCTGTCGAAAATTTCTGAAATCACGAATAAACATTATTGTCCCGACTAGAAAGTCTTCTGCATCTCCATTATGGTCTATGAAGATGCTCGATCCCGTCTGGAATTCGGGAGGGGAAAGGATATCTCCATATCGAAAATCGTCTCGGCAGAAAAATCCAATTGAAAGAAGGATTTCTCGACCTAGGTTATGAAATCGATCTCGATCTCGATTTCGATTATCGTCTCGACTTAAAAGGCATTTCTACCTCTCGTTTTTTATGAAATACGAAAACCATTTAAGGGAAATTTTGACAAATGGGTTTTGTGCATGAAAATAATTAAATTCCTTTCGGAATAGCAATGCGCACGATCGAGTTTTATCGAGATTTGGGGTATTCAGATCTGAATCTCTTTGTCCTCTCCAGAGGAAGTGCAGTCTAGATATTAATTATCACCTTGAGTTCAATGCGAGGAACAGTCTGAAATACGATATAGTAAAACGTGGTAATGTTTCAGGCTTTATTGAAAGCAAGCAATAGGAACTTTGATTAGAACTTTAGCATTTGAACTTTCCAAGAAATTATATGAGTGAACATATGCTTGGCTCACATACAATATAATAAAAGAAGCAAATAGAATCCATACAATTCATGCAAATAAGTATGAAATCAATTTGAATTATTTTAAATCTGAGAGGTTCCTTCCTTAACCAGTCAAAATAATAGAAGTAACAGAGTAATAGGGAAGGAACAATGAGTGAATAGTGAGAGAATCGCTACAGATGCTGATTGAAGTTTCCTTTCCTGGAAGCTTCACGTATAAAGAATCCTGGGTCTCTTTTAAGAAAAGGACCAACAAAGTCTACACAGGTCTGAGGCGGAGAGGATTGTGACTATGGCTGGAGTGATAGGTGCTATTAATGTCATCTCCTTTTAAATCATCAAGACTAGATAGAATATTTCGCGACCTGTTACAGTGGGGACAGGAAGTCTTGGCAAAGAAAAGAGATAGGTTGAGAGAATACAGAGTGGTTTTTCTGCCAACGGCTGGCGTGCGCTGCGATAACTGTGGCAATGCGCACGGCTGCTCTTGCGGGACTGTTAGGTTTGCTTCCTTTGCATTCTTGAGTTGATTCACGCGCTAAATACCTGATTGATGGAAGGGTGTGTAGTAGCCAAGTCTTGCTCGCACTTGACTTCACTTCAGTCTGTGAACAGGAGCATGGAACGGACAAGGATAAATTATAGAATTGTGCAGCAATTCACTTGAAAACTCAATAAGTGTGTTTAGAAAAATGAGGGTGACGAGGCATATGAGCACTGAGGAGAATGAGATCGCTGACAACTTGGCGAAACAAGGGTCCGCTGTCGAATTCCTTGGACCGGAACCAATAGTTGCTCTGATCAATGGAATGGTGGAAGCGATGACCTGTAGGTGAATGGAGAATTCTCATCTGAAGATATGGGAGGAGTTAATCGCTTGCGGAGAGTCGAGTGCTATACTGCCCAAACCGGTAGCCAATTCAGCGAAGTGGGTTCTTAAACTTAAGAGTTGGTAATCAGATACCACCTTGGTATCATCCTGAGTTGTCGCTATAAAGGGAACGACGAGGTTGGTGATCTTACCCTTAATTAACTGATTGTAGTAGCACGAGGCACAGTTATGCGGAGAGAAGTAGAGGTTTTCAGTACCCCACGAAACTCTCCACCCTACGTAAAAAAAATTAGGTTTCCGCGCACTGCAGTAAATTCTTGGTGTTTAGCTCTTGCCCCGGCTGTCCCCCAAGGCCGAATTATGGGTGTTCACGATGCAGCGGAAGACCAGTCTCCATACACCAAAGCACTTAAAAAGGAGGGCGGCCACATATGCAGAGCATCGATCATCTCTTGGAATTACATCCTTATCCATTTCAGTTCATGTCAAAGGAATGTGTTGTCGGCCGTATCGAAGCTGAACTGCCTACGGCGAACCGGCGTTTTCACGGAGGAGTTTCTGTGCTTCGCTCATGCACATGACATACGTTGTCAATATATATCGGTGGTAACTTAAGTTGTCTTTCTGATTACAAATGGAACTCTTTATTTGCTCTAACGTTATGATACTCAAGCCGTTCAGGATCCCAAGCATAAATAAGCGATAAACTTAGCTTGAATTATCAATACTGTTCTCATTTGTACTTGCATGGCGAAAAATTACTCGGAGCCAATGGGTCTTGTTGAACGCTGTCCTAATTAATTTCTTTGCAAGTTAGTTGATCAGTACCAATGCTTTCACCAAATTAATAAATAAACACAAAGTGGCAACGATTGGTTAAATTTATAACTTTTATTTGACACCAGATTTTATGCACGGCTTTGTCGAATGGGATACGGGAACGTTGTAGATATGGGATCAAAAGGGAGTTGCTACCAATGTGACTCTATGTCTAGCTCTCAATTAAATAAGAAGAACCAATTCGAAATCGTCCCAAATTTGAGAAAGAAGGTGCTTAGAGCTCCCCCCCTTCCCCCATCTAAAAATTTTCACTGATTTTTCACCCGAATACAGATGACCGTATGAAAATAGGTAATTCCGTTATCATCTAACGCCCATTTTATACCCTCCATGCCCCTGGGATTACAGAAACTGGAAGCAGCCAATTTTTTTCCCCGAATATTTGTGACTCCTGGGTTGCACCCCACCTGAATCAGTCCGTCAGTGGATAGATTTATAAAAGACACCGCTGTAGGAAGAAGCATTCAACAACCTTTCTGAGCGAATTCATGATTTCAAACACTTCATTGCTTGAATATTTTATTTTTGCACCGAATTCGGTACAGATCACCAACCCCAAACATTCCTTCGTCTACACATTTACATCATGCGAGATCTGATCCAACTCACATGGTAGGAAACCTTGGCGTATCCATCGGGGTTGCCGGAACCGCAGCCCTGCACCACGAATCCAGCCACGCCGACTAGCTGGCCGTTGTAAGTAGCGGGTCCACCAGAGTCACCCTGGCAGGCTCCGTTGTTCGGTGCGTGGGCCAAGCAGATCAACGCGTCCGAATAGACGCGAATCCTCCTGTTGCAGTCGTCTTTTGAAATCGCATTCAGAACGTTCCACTGCAGCTTCTGCGGTGTGGCGCCGCCGGTCCGCAAGCCACCCCAGCCGGAGATAACCACATTTGCATCCACGGGGGTCTCGGCGGTGGCCAGCGCGATGGGTTGGATGGTTTCGCCGAACTGCAGATGAACTGCCAGTCGCAGAAGTGCCACGTCATTGAGGAAGTTGCCGTATTCCTCGTGCACCACGATGTTGTCCACCTGGACGATCGTGCCGCCCCTCAAGTGATTGGTAGTGCCAGCCCGGATTGTGAACTGCTGAGGACCGTAACTAAGGAAGAGAAACGGAGTATTAGGACGGTATTCGATCGAGCGAGAAGCACTGAGGCTCACTTACGGACTATAGCGGCCAAACATGTCCTCGTCGCCAACGCAGTGTGCTGCAGTCAGAACGTAGTTGCTGGCAATGATCGAGCCGCCGCAGATGTGCCTTCCGTTCATCCGTAGCGAAATCTGGAAGGGAAATTGTCCTTCCGCGGCGTCCTTGCCTCCCACGATGCGTCCTTCGGGGACGCCCTCGACGAGGACCACGAGGAAGCTGCAGAGCAGGGCAAGGGAGGAACACGAGAACTTGAACATGTCTTAGCCGGAGCGTGCAAGTGGATTCTGACTTGGCGTGCAGTGGATTCGCCTTTTATAGGCCAAAACTTGAGACACAAGAGATTGTGTTTGCATCCCTGTTATCGAAAGCTGCTTCGATCTTATTACGATAATAAAAGGCGAACAATAGCAATTATAAACAAGAGTTAAAATTGAAAACAAACAGAAATTAAAAAAGAAATTCTAACAAAAGGTACCTAACATTGGTACCTATCGAAGCACTCTAAATTTAAATGTGGTAAAAATTCAATTTTTTTTAAAAAGGTGGGAATTCCACGTTTCGTAGATTGTGGTCAACAGCTACTTAAGATTGGAACGAGGTTAGATTCCTTAAACTTTAAACCTTTTTCAAAGCTAAATACAGCATGAACAGGACTGGAAATAGGTCTAGAAAGGAAACAAAATCCAAAGACAAACAAAGTTCCCTAGAAAGGAAACAAAATCCAAGAACGAAATCAAAATGTCTGCGTTTGCATGGTTTTTATTTCTTTCTTTCAGAATAGTTTAACGTTGGGCAATACTTCCCTAAATATCACAGGAAAAGTTACCTTTACGTCAAGATGAAGAACCGCATAAAAGAATCGCAATTATCACCCAGCAAACAGAAGGTCCAAGAATTGCTTCTGCGAACAGCAATTGTTCAAACACGGCAGCTGTTTGCGCTGCACCATAAAAACACTCTCCTCAACTTGTAGACAATGCAGCCCAATCAACTGTCTCAGAAGCACCAAATATTAGATCAGGTGAAAAGTATAAACAGAAAAATGCATTCTCCCAACTCTTGTGCAGTCACATGAAACTGTGGACTAATAATGGTCCATAAGCAACCATTGTGGTCATTTAAACCGCAAACAAACATCGAGTGTACAATACAAGGGGTACTTTTGGCTTCTTTGGAATATAAATTGCGCCGAGCCGCATCGCAGTCACTGTACTGAAAGAAGACTTCAACATGTCGTCGTATTCGTCGATTGCCCTGCTCTGCTGTTTCGTGGTGGCCTTGGTCAAAGCCGTTCCCCAAGGACGTATTGTGGGTGGCGAGGATGCTATGGACGGTCAGTTTCCCCACCAAGTGTCTCTCAGGCTGCTCGGTGACCACACTTGCGGCGGCTCGATAATTTCGGAGAGCCGCGTTCTCACTGCAGCGCATTGCGTGGGTGTGGAGGGAGCAAACGGACGTTTTATCAAGTAAGGAATAGTTTTCACTTCATCCATTATCCGCCTCTAACCCCAGACTCGTGCATCAGGTACAGACCTGGAATGCTCACGATCCTTGCTGGAACTACCAATCGTTTGAATGGCGGTGTTGTTCGGCGAGTCAGTTTGATTGAAGTGCACGAGGCATACGGCGACTTTCTGAATGACTTAGCCGTCCTGAAACTATCTGAACCCTTGGAATTCTCCGAGACTATCCAAGCCATACCCTTGGCGAGCGCAGAAACTCCCATTGGTGCGCCTGTGATAATTTCTGGATGGGGTCTCCTGACGACTTACGGCGATATACCGGATCATCTGCAGTGGAACCTTTTGTCATCCATTTCCAAGGACCAATGCGAAAAGGAAATCGGATTTGCTTCGGATAGTTTGATCTGCTTGGCTCACGCCCGAAATAATGGTGCCTGTAGTGGTGACTCAGGCGGTCCTGCCACTTACAATGGGGAATTAGTAGGCGTAGCCGGATTCATAACCGACTTTTGCGGATCCACCAACCCGGACGGTTACGCCAAAGTTTTCTATCATCTTGACTGGATTAAGGAGAGCTTGAATGTCTGAAGCGTTAAGATTAATTGACACCTCTTCATCCATAAATGCATATGTATACGCAACGTATATATATGTATATAAGCTTTTATATGCAAAATGTCACCATTTGCAGAAATAAAAAGTTAGCAACACTGTAACTAGGACGGTCTTATTTCGTTGGCAATACCGTTGTTGGCTACCAGGTGGTGTAAGTCCACTTTGTGCAAAGCTAAAGAAGATTTAAAATACTCATCTTCACACAAATCTTATATCTTGGCTTCAAATCTGTCAGAAACATGATGGCAAAATGTGGTAATGTTTTAGGCTTTACTTGAGAGCTAGGGGAATACCTCTTACATATTTGTTATCCCCTGGGAACTTCGGTTACATGCAGGCACTTGAACTTTGGAAGAAATTTTAATCACGCTTTGAAAAAGTCGTTTAGTGGGGATTGCACTCTTCGCGGTTAGCAAAATGTTATTCTGCTAGCAGATAATACTGGCGTTTCCCTAGTGTTACGGCAGCCCGCTTACTGCAAATTTTCTTTTGGATTTATTTGGCACAATATACTGTTCCGCCACTGCAATATTCTGAGAAGTAAGAAAAAAAAAGGGAGATTCTCTCTATTCCTGAAAAGAGAGAGAAAAGAAAGGAGTTGTTAGAGTTTTGCAAGTTATACTTATTCTGTATAAGTAATGTGGTCGTTTTTTTCTTTGCTTTATGTTCCTCTATGTTATTAGATGTGATTGTTGTTACTTTGTTCTTTGAGTGGGCGTGGCACGACCTTTTTTGGTAAGCTTATTGGTAATGCTTCCCTATATATCCTCATAAAATTACATATCAATATCTTATACCGTTCATTAGATATTGCCAACTTTGTTATCAGTGGGCGCGGTACGCCCACTTTTTTCAAAAATTTTAGTAATGACGCTATATGTTCCGGAATAAAATTATACCTTAATATCTCACACGGTTTATGAAATATTCAGATTTTAACATTTTTTGAAACGAGTTGCCCTTTCATTCCGTATGTAAAGTAGGCGTGGCTGTTTACCGATCTCGCCCATTTTCGATCCCAAACAGCCCTACATAACAAAGAATATTTGTGCCAAATTTCATCGCGATATCTCTTTCCGTTCTCTCGTAATCGTGATCTCAACAGACAGGCAGACAGACGGACGGACAGGGCTAAATCGATTCAGGAGGTGACGCTGAGCAAGAATATATATAATTTTCTATATCTATCTCGTCTCCTTCTCTGCGTTACAAACGGAAGAGCAAAGTGAATACTCCCTTCGGGTGTAGGGTATAAAAAAGAGAACTGGGAAATGACGCCTAAGCCGCTGCACATATTTATTTGTTGAATATATACAAAAAAATGATGATGATTTCAGACTTTACTAGCTGTAGGTAAACCTTGTGAAGAGGTAAGTGGCAAATATAATATAGAAATGCATCGGAATATCGAATATAATAATGAATTTTAAAATTGTAAATTTTTATTTCTTTTCTCGTTTGGTTTTGCTTTAGAATATCATAATAGTTTAAGACTTATAATGAATTTTGTGAAATTTTTGGAAAATGATTTTGTATTTTGAATTTTAAAGTGAATTTTAGAACTGTACATTTCGGTTTAGTTTCATTATTGTATTAGCAGAGAATTTGTAATACGAATTGAAGATGATAGTAATAATAACAATATAAAATAAACAGTCCACAGTAGAAGCATTAGTTCACCTATTGCTACGGAAATATATCTTGCTCACTACGTGAGTGCTCAGGCAGCATGAGCAAGTAAAACGCTGGGTGGTTGGTGTATTCCGGGGTTGTGCATGGGGAGGGGGTCGAAACCACGAGTGTCAAGACATAACAGGACCATGGACGGATAGACGTAGACGAGACCAGGACGGATTTTTCACATGTTGTCTTGTGTGTATGTGTGGGCTTGATGGAACACTGGAGATGCTGTGAGGAAGGATGAACGAGATTGCATGTATGATATATCATAAGAGAATGTATGATATATAAGGTGATTGCAAATTGAGTAGGTGGTATCTTGCATTAGGGTGAACGGGATTTTCTGTCAACTCTCTCTCTTTTGCTCTCTCTCTGCCTCCTTCTTACTCGCACCTCTTGTTTTTAATATCTCTTCTTTTCCTTAAAACATCTGAAGCAACACGGCATAGCTTTTATTTTATGTTAAAAGGTCCTTTTATTTTATGTTAAAAGGCCCTGTGGTTCCTGTGGCAAGAAACACGCCCACTAGCCGTCGAGCCGAGCCGGAACCACCGTGCCGTGGTCGCCGCATGATTAACCCGGCCCCCCACAGACCATACTTGACACTAGCAACTTCCGCAACAATATAGATCTTGACATGTAACTTATGGCAACGACATCTTGATTACTTTTCGACTTCTACTCGACTCCTCCTGTCCCGAATCGCGAATCAAGCAGCAAGCACACACACGTATAATATCGGAAATGATTTTATTTTGCAAAATGTTACAAATAAGAATACTTTTTGATCCAATCCACATGTGATAAGACCTTGGCGTAGCCGTCGGGATAGATTGTGCCGCATTCGAATACAACAAAATTAGCAACACCAACCAAGACGCCATTGAAGACGGCCGGACCACCGGAGTCTCCGCTGCAGACGCCATTATCGCGGCCGTGGCCCAGGCAAATCATCTTGTCCGAAAGTATGTTGATCCTCTCGAAGCACTCCTCCGCCGACATGGCCGCGAAAACACTCCAGCGCAGCTGTGAAGGCGCCATGCCGTTATTTCGGGTCCTTCCCCAGCCGGAAATCGTAACGGGCGAGTACTCGGCGAGCTCAGCGCTGGCCAAGGGCACGGGCTGGATGGTTGTGGAGAAAGCCAAGGGCGTGAAGAGCTTCACGAGAGCGACGTCGTTTTCTACGGCCTCGAAGTCCTCGTGCGGCCTCATGGACTCCACTGCACGAACAACTCCGCCACTCCTGAGGTTCGCGGTACCAACCAGAACCGTGTAGAGCTGAGGATCATCGCTAGCGCAGAAGAATGTGTAGAAAGCGAAAGAGAAATAGACATTTGAAGGTTTGAGACCACGACTTACGCCCGGAAATTGCCATTATCGTCCAGCCTCGTAACACAGTGAGCCGCTGTCAGAACGTAGTTCGTGGAAAGGATGGCGCCTCCGCAAATGTGCACCTGATTCTTCATTAGCGACGCCTGATATGGGAACTGACCGTCGACGGCCTCTCTGCCGCCCAAGATGCGGCCCTGAGGCACGCTCCGCACCAGTCCCGCTGCGACGATGCACACCGCGATGAGTGGAAAGACGTGCAGCATATCTTCGCTGGAGTTTTCGCGAAAACACTGGCTCCACATGAGCAGTTCTCGCAATTTATAAGTCACCTGCCGCTGGCAATAACACTTTCAATGATTATAATTAACGCATTTGCGAAGCAAACATCCATACTCAACATCCACGCTCAAGGCCAACGTAATCCCCGAGCTGTCGCTAATTGTTACGATACGATCACTGATACAGAACACTCGTCCATTATCATTCCTGCAGAACAATCGTGCAGTGGCTTTTGCCGCGGCAAACGGTGACATCGTATTATTTGATTTCACCAAACGCCAAATTCTTCTCCCCCACGGCCCACGGGATGGATTCCCAATTCATCCACCGTTGAAGTTCTTGCAGTTGCTGCTATTGAGAGCGCATGAGACTTTTCAGCTGTTAAAATATTTTCTTTCACTATACAAAACAAGATTGCAACCAGCGAGGAGTTTGCAGTCGTCGCTGCTTAGATAATATAAGCGAAATAGTTAAAAATAGAATTTCACGGAGAATTTCATTAGACGGAGGATTCAAAGTCTCCCGAAAGTAGGCACTGCAAAAATTCGTCAACGTTTAGAAGCCACTGGAATCCACTTTTACTTACAGAACACTGCAGTGGTTTTCAAACAGTGCGTAGATTTGAGGAAATCACATCGACTCTCACTTCACGTACGTTTGCTTTGAATTTTCATGAGTAGATCGCAAAGCAGTAGATTGTTGGAAGAGTAGCAAAAGAAAAAAATAGTAGGAAATGATAATTTTGCTTCGAATCGTTTTAAAAATAACAACTCGCAATTGTGAAACGAAAACGCGACAGAAATCGGCAAATCGAAGAATGCCAACCAACTGAAAAGAAATTATGTGGCGCACTCAATAAACGCACCCAACCTGAATGGGTAACCTCGAGCGGAAGCGCCCGCGGCTGAAACTCACCACCGCGGCTTACGTGTTTTACGAGACTTGGCTTCATATCGCCCATCGCCCCAGCAGGCGGCCAAACTTACAACGAGGCTTGGAGCGGAGCGCCCGCAAACCCGAAAGTCAGTTGAGCTTCGTCGGTGGACGTGGATGGTAGTGTCGGCGCGCCTCCTCGAGTGTAAACAAGTCTGACACGTTGTTGGCCAAGTTATAAGTCACAAGATCGTACGACAGTAAACGGAAAGAAGTAATAAAAACAAAAAAAACTCAAACAAGAAAAGAAATCAACACGGTACGTGCGTGAGAGAAATTTCTGTCGTACTAACGTCTTTCTTTCAATCACATAAGTATGTCTCGTATAGTGTTGTTGTTGATGGCGTTGTTGTGTTTTATAGAAGGATGTAAATTAAAGCTGAAGTTGTGGCATTAACGAATGAGGTCGCCGAAGTCAGAGGAGGCACAGTTGGTGACACTTTTTTGTGGTGTTCATCGAGATTCCAGATAAATTATTGGCGACCGCAAGTTTTTACTCTTTTCTTATTTTTTTTAAATCGTTGCTCTTTTTGCTTTTGGAGAATTAAAAACTTCACTCGAGTTAATAAGATGTGGATTTTATCGATCTCTACTCGTCGATCTCACGAAGAAAAACGAAAAACCGTCTCGACCTCGTTTATCGTGTCGATTAAAAAACGCCGCATTTCAAATTAGAATTCTGCTGCCTCGGTCTCGTTGATGGTGTGAGCTGAAATAGATTTCTGGATCTCCACTTCACTGCGTCCTTGTTACAAAAAGGATTTCTCGGTCTCAATTATATCCCGGCACAGCAGTCTCGATTATCGAATTATTTTAATATTTCTTAATAATTCTCTGCTCTTAAATGAAAAAGGTTGCTTCGAAGTTCAACGTAACCTTCACATTTCAACGTAACCTTCAATTTTCAACTTCAGATTTCAACATAACCTTGAAATTTCAATGTTGCCTTCAAATTTCAACATGCACAATTTATATCACCCAAAATTAACGTGCCGAAACTCATCAGTAACTGTAAATTGCTAGCGATATCATCACTGCTGCAGTGCACTGCGTCCGCATCCTGCACTCGAAAATCAATAAAGTCAAGCGCGCGGCCAGCGACAGTTCGGCGGAGGCAGGAGAACCTTGTCTGAAGTCTGGCGGACAAGGTTTGGGTCAAGGTTAAACTTGAGGTTAAATGCAATGAAAAGCAGGAAGCATAGCGTGCAGACGGCATTGCAAGTTGCCACGATGTTCAGAGCACCAGCGAGCTGCTGCAGAGCAACAGGAGAAGAGAGATCGAAGCTTGCACTCATTTAAGAGAAATGCAGCTACCCGACTGCGCTTCTCATAGACACTTTGTTTTCATACTGAGGCTGGAATTTCATCGGTATTGTATTTAAATTCAAGAATTCCCTGCTACCACTTCAATCAATTTCATGTCGAAATGGAAAGGAATTTATTTCCGTCACAATTTGTCGAGGAAACGGCAGAAAATTTAAATATTTCCATTTTTCTTTAATACGCATGATTGTCGCTCTCCGTAGTTAGTTTTCCGCTGGATTCTCTTATACGTCAGAAGAGAGATTCGGCAGGCAAAACTTTACACATAATTTATCTGCAGAAATTTAAAGCCCACTTTTTTCAAGTACTGAAACCCATTAAGCCGGTTATAAAATAAAAAGCTTGAATGGCCTCAGAAACGAAACTGAAAACGCATTCAAAACTCTGAGCAGAAGAGGAAAAGTCTGCGAGGTGAAATTTTTGCATCCATCACAAAAACTGCACCGAAGAAGGAGGAAAAGTTGGAAATTTCCGGTTTTACTGGTGCAGAATTACTTACGATTCAGCGTAAAAATACTCGCTGAACCAAGGAGTGGAATGTAAATTTGTGATGGTCGATGGGACGCCAGCCGGCTTTCGGTTCAGTATGGAGACTGACATCTGAGTTATAGTAGATTTTTTCCATGAACAAGAATCCACCCAGATGACTCTGGGCAGGAATATATATATACTCCCCTATATCTACCACGCCTCCTTTAATACGTTACAAACGGAAGAACAAAATGAATATACCCTCGTCCCTTCGGCTGTAGTCTATAATAAATATTATTGTCCCGACTAGAAAGTCTTCTCCATCTCGATCTCGTCTCGACAAAAAAATCCTTGAAAGAAGGATTTCTCGACCTAGGTTATCAAATTGATCTCGATTTCGATTATCGTCTCAACTGGAAAGGCATTTCTATCTCTCGTTTTTTATTAAATACGAAAACCATTTAAGGTAAATTTTGAAAATTTGGTTTTGTACATGAAAATAATTAAATTCGCGCGCACGATCGAGTTTTATCGAGATTTGGGGTATTCAGATCTGAATCTCTTTGTCCTCTCCAGAGGAAGTGCAGTCTAGATATTGATTATCACCTTGCGATGGCGATTAAAATTTCAAAGTCGTTTTGATTTTGATTGTCGCTCGAATTCGAGACGACATCGAGACGATAACAAAAAGTGGCTTTTTGCGCGCATCACTATCACGAAGTCATTACTTTATTTAGCTTGTTAAAATGTTATTCAGTACTTCATTCTATCCTGCGTTGCTCGCTCTCGACCCTCGGTGACGCTCCGAATCCATGGCACGTAAGGTGCGACCTTGATGAAGACGTCCGGATACCGGGAGCCGCATGCGCCCACGATGAAATTAGACACTGCCACCAGTTTTCCCCCGTACACCGCGCCGTTGCCCGCGTCGCCGGTGCAGCTACCCACCTTTGGCGCATGTGACAGGCAGAGCGTGGAGGCGTCCTTTTCGGGGAAGGCGTCCAAGCAGACAGCTTCGTCGGCCACCGCAAACGTGCGGTGGTGCAGTTTGTACGTAGCGGTGTCGGAATCCTGTTTGCCCCAGCCGGCTACAGTGACAGCGGCACCCACTGGCGGCTCCTCCGCAGCGCGGCTGGCCAATGCGATGGCCGCGATCCGGTTGCTCATCGCCAGGTCTGTCGCGAGCCTCAAGACCGCGATGTCGTGCCTGTAGTCAGCGTAGCCATCGTGAATGTGGACTCTTTCGACGCGGAGTATCTGGCCGCCGGCGAATTGGTTGGAGCTGCCCACACGCACACTCAAGCGGTCGAGGCTGCGGCTGTGGGTGGAACTGCAGGCTAATGCGATTAAGAAGAGATCAGCTCATATATCAGCGCCTTACGGTTCAGTGTCCTGTTCGACGACGCAGTGTGCCGCCGTCAAGATGTGCCGCTCGTCGATGATGCTGGCGCCGCATGCGTGCACTCCTTCCAAGCGCAGCGAAACCGCGTACGGAAACTGGGCGGCGGCTGCCTCTTCGCCACCTAGAATCGGCGCGCTGAGCTGTGTCAAGGACGCGGCCGCCTGCAGTGCAGCGGTCACCACGAAAAGTCCGAAGCGTGCTGTAAACATGTTGCTACTGGTCGAAGCAGAAGGGCTGCGGGCAATTTAAAGCCACCACGAATCACACACAGCGGACAGCGGACAGCGGACAGCGGACTTCCCAACACTTCACGTCTAATCTTATCGTGCTTGGAGTCAATAAAATTCTAGCCTTTCTATGGCTTTGCACACCATCGGTTATGGACGGGCGAAGTAATTGGTAAATCAGACCACGGCCGCCGCTAGAATCGGTGTCAGCAGAGTTCTGATTTATAAGGAACTTTTCTGTTATCGCCTAAGAAAGCGTTCGAATATCGGGTATAAATCACCCGATATAGATGCGAATATACAGTGGTGTAGCCGGGGGAGCGACACGGGCACTGCAGCCCGTAGTTTTACTGTTTTACTCAGCTGATAAGTAATAATGGTGCCAAGCGTGGAGTTGCGGCTCAAAGCCGCAAACCCCTCACGAGAAATACATGAAACACATTCGTTTGTATTCAGATTGCGTCAGACTTTATTAAGGAAAACTAAAATATTGTTGACAGTTGGAAGAAACGGCTGGAGTTGAAGTTTAAGCTTCAAACTTTGCCACGGCTGAATTAATCCACTTATTGTAGTAGGCAACCTTGGTGGAGATGTCAGGAAGTTCGGTGCCGCATGCGCCGAAAGCGAAACTAGCTACGCCCACCAGCGTGTTGTTGTAAACCACGCCAGCACCCTGATCACCCGTACAGATGCCCTCGTTGACGGAGTGTTGCAAGCAAATGATCGATTCGAAGCCGTAGCCAGCCTTCTCTTCGCACTTGTGTGGGGACATCACGCTCATTTTCGTCTCTTGCATCCTGTACGGCGATGCTCCAGTCTTCAGAAGGCCCCAGCCGGCCAATGACACCAACGCGTCCACGGGGACAACAGTATCGATCCCGGCGAATTCGATGCTTCGCACCTTCTGCGACCAGACCAGCGGCTGCTTCAAGCGCAGGATGGCCAGGTTGTTGATGTAGTTGGCAAAGCCGACATGGATTTTAATCTTCTCGACGCCGACAGTTTGGCCACCAGCGTATTGGTTAGTGCTGCCCACGCGCACAGACACCAGTTCCGGCTCGATGCTGCATTAGAAAAGCGATTGAAAGGGAGTCCCCAACAGAAAAGGCTTGCAAACGATTCCAACTTACGAGAGCGAGTTCAGCTTCGAAACGCAGGTAGCTGCCGTGAGTATGGATTTTGCGCCGATGATGCTGCCCATGCACGCGTGCAACCCGTTGACGCGCACGGACGCGACCCACGGGTACTTGCCGGCAGTGACGTCCTCGCCGCCCCAGATGCGGAACGAGGGTCCTGCGAGTGTGCCGCTGCACAGGAAGCACAGAGCGAGTGCGGAGAGCGCGAAGCGGGTGCCCGTCATGACGTCCAATGGAAACTGATCGCTTCTGGTGGCTCGCTCGAGCACTTAAATCGTTTTCGGCGCGCCACCTTCCGAAGACCCGGTGTGGCTTAAGTTTCGGTTCGCCCAGCTCTTATCTTATCGAAGACTTCTACGACGCCTTCTCGAGCTGATTACGATCAGACTGGAGTTGCGTAAAGTGTTTGGGTGCGATAGAGGTGGCATCGGATCGCTTTGGCAAGTCGGAACTCAGCCAAACTACTTCGAAGTTAATCAATCGCTTTTAACTGACGCACGAACTGATTGCAGAACTCCCTGCAGTGCGGCATTCACTGGCGCGCATTTTCCAGCGCAAAGGCTTCCCCAATTGCGAAAGCATCACAATGAACGCGTGGTGCGATAAGAAGTTCTCGCCCAAGAGGTTTTCCAGCTCAGAAATACTTGGACTTGATAGATGCCAATCTCGAAATTGGCAGAGAAATACTGGCGCACCGGCTACCCATACCGCCGGATCCGTAAGATTAAAATCCGCCTGATAAGCGTGTTGGTTAGCGGACACTCGGCAGATTGAAAAACAACTCTTGGATTGAAAACAACTCTTGCTATGTCGAGTTTGATTAATTTGGTTGATTCGGGTTTCCACTGAGGAATGGCTTCAGTTGCGGCAAAATATCTTGTTTCCCATGAAGCTTTCGAAACTTTTGAAGAGCGGCAGAAGAGATCAATCCTCGTTCTATTTTGCGCAACCGGATTTCGGTCCGTATGACCAAAACTGACCTCTGTGCTCGTTGCGTTAACACTGCGACGCGGAAGTATGATTGGAAAAGAAGTCCAATATCGGAAATTGCGAAGATGCGTAGAAATTCAATAGCCGGCTGTAGCCTCGCAACTCGTGTTTCGGAAGATCTCGATAACGTATTGTAATTGAAGCAAACATTTTCGCCGTAACTAAAATCTTTCAACAATTTTCATACTTTTCACAGTCTTTCACTTTCCTTTTTTCATCTGCAGAAATTCACTTCCGTCTCTGCTCGCTTTTGCCGTTTTTGCACTTGCGCTCTGCTGCCTGCAGACGTCGCTCGGTGCTGATTGTGACGTCACCGCACAATCAACGCTAACGTCACTGCACGATCAGAAATGCCCGTCAAGTTAACGTTGCTGGCTCATAATTGAGACGCGTCGTGCAAGAAGCAGCAGCAACTGCAGAGACGGTGAGAAGCAAGCAAAACAGTATTTTCACCGAGCCGGTGCAACGATCCGCCGCTCCGGCGCGGGGCTTCGACCGAACGCGGTTAAAACGGCGGCAATTAAACGCGCAGTAAGCGGCCGCTAGTTATTGTGTGCTGAGGTTACTGACATGGACTTCATGACTTCATGTACCACCCCACACAGGCTTCTTCGTATTCACACAACACTTTCAACGACCGCAAGGTTTCTCACAATCACTGCTATTTGCAACGGGCGTGGATCTTCAATTGTCAGCAATATTTCGATCGTAGTTTCCATCGCAAAACCATCAACACCCCATTCTCATAATTGTCATTACCATCAGTATCCGAATGGTTATTACCAGAAGTATCCGGTACAGCAGGAGATAAAAGTGTGCACTCAATGGCTCAGAGTAGTGAGTGGAATGGCCCAGGGTAGTGGAGCGAGATTACCGAGATATGGGTGACACCGCTCTCGGTTCTCGTCTCATCTGCAGAAGCCTATTTCGGCCTTAATTCTCGTCTCAACTGAAAATTACTATTTTGATCTCGGTTGTCCTCTCGACTAAGCTGAAAGCTGTCTGGGTCTCGGCCGATAATCGCCTTAAATCGCCTCGAGACGAGAAAAAAGTTGTAGCGATCCCGGTTCTCGTCTCGTCTAAGAGAAGATTTCTGGAGCGGAAGAGATCGTGTTGATGGAGACGAGAACTGGAATCTTCATCTCTTGCTCGTCACTAGTTAAGACGATCATCAATAATGAGTTTTACAATCGAGTTCTTATTATTAAGACAATAATACCAGTACACAATTTGAGAACTAACACGATTTCCTAATAAGATTTCCCCACTCTCCAGAAGACGCCCCAAAATGATACTGAGAACGACGCTTCCTCTCCTGCTGCTGCTCCTCGTGTGTCACTGCGTCGCTCAAACAGTCAACGATCTGGATGCGACGCCACCGGAGCCGCGAGCTTACGTACCGGACTCCCAGTTCCTGGACTTCATCTACCACGACCACGAGGACATGACGAGATTCTTGAGGTGTGAATGCATGCGAAGATATTGAAGGAGTGAGAATATTAACATTTTCCTCCGAATCGCCCACTCAATGTGACGCCAGAGCTACCAGCGCCCGCTACCCCAACCTGACGGCGCTCTACTCCATCGGCAAGTCCATCCAGGGCCGCGACCTCTGGGTGATGGTGGTGTCCTCCTCGCCCTACGAGCACATGGTCGGCAAGCCGGACGTCAAGTACGTGGGCAACATACACGGCAACGAGCCGGTGGGACGCGAGATGTTGCTGCACCTGATACAGTACTTCGTGACGAGCTACCAGACGGACCAGTACGTGAAGTGGTTGCTGGACAACACGCGCATCCACATCCTTCCCTCGATGAATCCCGACGGCTTCGCGGTGGCGAAGGAGGGCGTGTGTGTGGGAGGACAGGGCAGGTGAGTGGCTGTTGGCCGCGAGACCTCTGACATCTGACTCCCGAAGGAACGCCGCTCCGTCTCTTCCGCAGGACAAACGCTCGAGGCTTCGACCTGAATCGCAACTTCCCGGACTACTTCAAGCAGAACAACAAACGCGGCCAGCCGGAGACGGACTCCGTCAAAGACTGGATCTCCAAGATACAGTTCGTGCTGAGCGGCAGCATGCACGGGGGCGCGCTGGTGGCGAGCTACCCCTACGACAACACGCCCAATTCTAGTAAATATAAAGTAGTTTTAGAGTCCGATCCCCCACCACTCATGCCGACCGTGTGCAGAGCTCAGAGCACCGCGCAAACGTCCACGTCATGCAACACCACGCCTCCTCCCCACCCCCACACCCCCCACCCCCACACCCACATCGCTTGCGCCCCTCATTCATCCCCACCGACTACCTAGTCGATCAGTAAGCCGTTTTGTTGCTCTTCCGTAGTATAAAGTCTGCTGCGTCCTCTTTCTTCTCCCTCTCAAAATCAATATGGCTGCTCAAAGGAATCTGCCGATCGTCAGCTCTGTGCGCGAGTGAGTAGTTAGACGCAAAGCGAACAGCGAACAGCGAACAGCGAAAAGCGAAGAGGCGGTCCGGGGGGGCAACAAGTAGGCTGCTTTTGCTCCTTCGGTCCTTCTCTGGTCTTAGAGTTCTCAGCTGCTTCCTAGCTTAGCTTGAGCCAGCCTTGGCTGGCGGCTGCCTCTTGGCGGCCAGCCTCACTCGTTCCGTACGATTCGCTCTACTTTTCTCTCCTCTCTCCCTCTCCCGCTCACATGTCCCCTGGGCGCAGTGTTCCAGACCTACTCGGCCGCCCCCTCGCTGACGCCCGACGACGACGTCTTCAAGCACCTGTCGCTCGTCTACGCCCGCAACCACGCGAAGATGTCGCGCGGCGTCGCCTGCAAGTCGGCCACGCCGCCCTTCGAGAACGGCATCACCAACGGCGCCGCGTGGTACCCGCTGACGGGCGGCATGCAGGACTACAACTACGTGTGGTACGGCTGCATGGAGGTCACGCTGGAGATATCGTGCTGCAAGTACCCGCCCGCCTACGAGTTGAGGAAGTACTGGGAGGACAACCACTTGGTGAGTCGCGAATGTTGGCTTCGCCACGCAAAGTAATGCCGGCTTCGTTTTCTCGCAGTCCCTGATAAAATTCTTGGCCGAAGCGCATCGCGGAGTGCAGGGCTTCGTTTTGGACCCGCTGGGCGCGCCTATAGAGCGAGCCTCGCTGAAAATCAAGGGGCGCGACGTAGGCTTCCAGACCACCAAGCACGGAGAGTTCTGGCGGATTCTGCTGCCGGGTTATTACAAGATCGAGGTGAATTGAGGCGGCTGTGCTCGCTGTCGCCACTCATTCTCTTCGATTTGAACTCTTTCAGGTGCATGCGGAGGGTTACGCACCGCGAGAAGTCGAGTTCGTGATTGTGGAGCAGCACCCTACTCTGCTGAATGTGACGCTCCAGCCGGCAAAGGTAAGCCAGCAGCAGCGGCGAACCTGCTTGATTATTTCCTGTGGCGCCTGAAAGTATGCTGCGAATACCTCGCATTTTCCCCATGGCTGTTGCTTGCGAAGAGAACGCCAATTCATTGCATACTTTTAGGAGTCGCGCCGAAATACTCAGCCATTCGCACAGCAAACATTTACTCGTAGAATTAAGCACTAGAAACATGCTAAAATCATCGACACTCTCTCTTGCAGCGCGTGGAGAGCACCAGCGTGCCCTACTACCGGCCTGTTCACACGTCGCAGCACTACCGGCCCACGTCCACCTACGCCGACACCGGCATCCTGTCGTCCATCAGCAACGGCCTGAACAACTTGTACTCGAACATATTCGGCTGATTCCCGCTGCTGCTGCTGCCCTGTTGATGTCTGCGGTGAGGACGCCGGGGCCTCCATTTGCGCCACACGGTCTCCGCACCATTCGGGACTCTGTGAGGCGCAAGCACTCCGCAGAATGTTAATTTCTAGAAATAAGGATGCCACTTGCATACATATTTTTCGCAGTATTTAAATTCATGTAGGATTCACGCAAAGATTCTCAATGTTCTCAATTCCATAACGGTATTTTTACACTCTCCCTCGCCAACTCCCTCTCCCTCTCCCTCTCCCTTGCCCACTCTCACCACCTCTCGCTCTTTCTTAATTTATGTTTTTAATAAACTATTTAAATTACCTTTTAACAGCTGGTGTCTTACTTTCATTTAAAATGTTGCAAAAGCAAAGAGAAGGAACTCCGTGTAAATTGAGTTACCAGCGCTCTTGAGAAATTCCTTCGCGTTGGCTGCTGTTCGAGGCAGCCACCTCTTGGGAGAGGAGAGCGCCAACGCGCAATCCTAAGAGAGCGACTTCGCAGCCAGTATGTATGTATGAACACAACCGTGAGTCCGCAGAGAGTGTTAACCTCCTAATGCTCTCTGAGATGAGTGCAGAATTGCTATTCTCTCATGGATTTCGAACCCCTACGAAATTCATCACTTGCGTGTGTTGAATAGTTAAGAGCGAAGAATGTTCCTGGTTTCTAAGCAAAACTCCGTAACCAGGGTCAACAAATTTCAGGGTCGGTTGCTATGACAACAAACGCCGTTGCTATCACAACAAAACAAATTCAACCGCCGCTTTCGGCTGCCGACAAAATCGTCGCGTCGCTCAGCAGGCCGTGCGGCCGCACTAGTCGTCGAACCCCGCTGAGAAAGCAGCGTAGGCCAGTTGAAGTCAACGCGTCAATCACAGCGAAAATCATTTCAGTACAGTTCAATTTCACACATTTTTCAGAAAATTTTCTTTAGTCAATATATTGGAATTTGGAGTCGGTAATTCGAAGCTAAAATAAGAACACAAACCTGCAAAAAAATAGAAAACGAGAAAACGAGAAAACGAGCAAACGAGCAAACGAGCAAACATCGAAAATGAGCGAGTTCAACGGCAAGAAATACTACGGCTTCTCTCTGCAGAACGACTCGTCGCTGCTGACCACCACCAGGAACTTCGAATTTCGGGTAAGTGCGACGTTTGCTTCCCGCGACCTTCTTTCTCACTCATCGCCATTTCCGCTCGGCCACCGCCCACCGCAGTACGCGCGGCCCGAGAACCTCGACCGCGTCATACGGAAGGTGCAGCTCGCCGACGGCTCCGAGAACAAGCACAAGAAGCTGCTGCTGGCCAAGTACTGCAAACTCAAGAAGCCCCTGATACGGGACTCGAACAAGCCGGTCACGTCGCGCGACCTGGACGTCGAGACGCAGGTGTCGCTCGACGGCGCCCGCAAGGTGCGCCACCTCAGCGAGCAGGAGATCGACCTGCTGATCGGCAGGGCGCGCAGTACGATCAACATGGTGACCGGGGGCGAGAAGGCGGTCCCGCCGCCCCAGCCGCCCCAGCCGCCACCGCAGCAGCAGCAGCAGCAGCAGCCCGGGCACGAGCAGCCGTGCTCGTCCAGCGCCAGGGCGGCCACCGACGCGACGGCAGCCCCGCCGGAAGCCGCTGTCGTCGAGGAATACCAGCCGCCGCAGCCCAAGTGGGTGGAAATCGAGGATAACCGGGGCAGCGCGGTCGTGTCGGCGGCAGAAGCGAAGGAGCCGCCGAAGAGTGTGTCGCTGCCGATCCTGCCCTTGGGCGGCAACCAGCAGCAGCAGCAGCAGCAGATGCAGCAGCAGATGCCAGAGCAGCAGCCGCAGTCGCAGCCGCAGCTGAAGCCGCAGCCCGCGACGCAGACGCACTTTGTTGTGCCACAGGCTGCTCACGCCCAGCAGGCCGCAGCGAACGTGTACGAGGGGCTGGTGGCCGTGGACGCCCAGGACTACTACGTGGAGGACAGCGACTACGAGTACGAGATGCTGAAGCGCCCCGGCTACACGAAGTACTGCGGCAGGCGGCCGCTGCCGGACGAGATGGCCAACATGTCCAACGACAGCGTCGGCGCGCCCCGATTCATCGAGGTCGAGGTCTGGCCCAGCGCGCCCGTACTGCAGCCCCTTCTAACCGCTCGCCTTCCTCCGCAGCCCCACATTCCCTGCATGGACCTCAGCTTCCTCAAGAACACGAAGCCCATTCGCTACACCGACCTCACCGACGAAGTGCTGGAGGAGGAGCGGCTGCAGAACTCGCAGGTGACGCGCAGATTCGCTTCGGCCGCAGCGGCGTGGTAACGCGTGTCGAAATTCCAGATGAAGGTCTTCATCCGCGGCCTGGCGCAGACCGCGAAGCCCGCGAACGCGCCCAAGTGCGCGGAGAAGAAGCACGCCGGCAAGAAGGAGGTGGGCGAGCAGAAGGACGCCGCCAGGAAGGACGGCGCCAGGAAGAAAGCCCTCCACTCCAGGCAGCAGCAGCCGCCGCCGCCGCCGCCCGCCGCAGCCGCAGATGGCCGTGCGAACACCCGGCCGCCCCAGACGAGTCCCCGCAAGACCACGAAGCAGCAGCCGGCCGCGCGCAGCCCGCCCAGCAGTCCGAAGTCGCAGAGCAGCCAGAAGTCGCAGAGCAGCCAGAAGTCGCAGAAGCAGCGCGGCAAGGCGAGGTCGCCGCGCGACACCGCGGACGCTGAGCGAGCCAAGCCGACGAAGAACAAGATACTCGTGGTGAGCAAGTCCTTGGAGGACCTGAAGACCGAGAAGATAGCGCTGTTCAGCCGAATGAATGGCACGCAGGAGCGCATCATTGAGATGCTGGACAAGCTACGGTGAGTGCGTCGCGCGGCCAGAGTGGACAACGCATACTAAACTCACCCACTCGTGGCACAGCATGAATCTCCTGGAGGTCTACGTGCCCGAGAGCACCTTCGACCGGAGTCGGCGCCAGAAGAACGCCATGGAGTTCTCCGTCCGCTTCTCGCGCAACTTCCTCTACCCGCTGAGAGGCATGGTGAGTGTGGAGGGGGCGAGGGGGAGGGGGAGCGGGCGTCTGCCGCCGAGGGGAGGCCTAACATGCGCCACTCTTGCAGATCGAGGACCTCCACAGCACCACCGCGGAGCACTTCAACAGCTCCTCGTCGAACGAGGCCTGCATCCGCGTCTCCTCCATCTACGCGCTGATGCTGCAGTCGCTGCAGACGTACCAGCGGCAGCTGCGCTTCTTCATGCTGGACCAGGTGCCGCAGAAGCTGTCGGTGCTCATCGACGCGGTGCACTCCACCACGATGACGTGCCTGGAGAAGGGCGTGTTCGACATGAACGACCCCATCATCGAGAGCCTGTTGCAGCGCTGCTCCAAGTTCCTGGCCTTCCTGGAGGACCTGCATCACGAGCGCTTCACGATGGGACGCCAGAACTGCCGCAGGATAAACCACGAGAAGGTAAGCGGGCGACACGCCTCCCGGGGCCGACGTCCAGAGAGGGACCAGACACCAGAGACCAGAGACCAGAGACCAACGCGCTTTCTTCCTCTCCCGCCACAGCTGAAGTCGTCGCTGCACGAGAAGTACGACCTCAAGATGTTCATGAACGACCTCAACATGTACGAGCCGAAGCTGGTGCGGAAGCGCCCGTCCAACCCGCGCCTCCCCCGCAAGCCCGCCGCAGCCGCCACGGCCGCCGCGCCCAGCTTCGGCAACGCGAATGCGCGCAAGCGGATGAAGCGAACTCGGCGGCTGAACCCGGCCGAGCCGGCGCCCGTGGCGGACTCGTCCGAGATGGCGCTGCGCAAGCCCAGGGAGGACGACATCGCGACGCACGTGCAGAAGCTCGGACACGCGGCCAGCTCGGTAAGACTCCGCGCGAACGCGCAGCAAAGAGAGCGCACTCATCCGCCCTCATCTGCACTCATGTGCACTCATGTCACCCCCTCTCGTTGCAAGCAGGGCGTGCTGGCGAAGTCCTCGCAGGACGCACTGGTGCTGGACATGCGGCTGCAGCAGGACGCGGCGCACGCGACGGGCAAGGGCGCGTCCGAGGCGCCCAACCCCCTGAACAGGGCCATCATCGAGGCGCTGCAGATCGCCACGAAGCAGCAGGTGCGCGAGGTGCTCGAGCCGATCATACAGACGCTGGGCAACGCCCTGGACAAGCAGGTAAGAGCGAGAGCGGCCGAGAGCCGCGCAGCTGCGGCGCGGCGCTGCAGGAGGAGGAGCTCCACGAGCCGGCGACTGTCTAAACCGCTCCCTCTGTCTATGTTGCAGGACCTCGAGGGCTTGCTGTACAGACAGATTCACATGTACGAATTGTTCCGCGCGCCCAAGGTGACGCTCGAGGTTGCGGGCTCCGAGTCGGCCTGAGCCGCGCCCGCGCGTGCACCGAACTTCGAAAACCGAACACTCGAACCCGTTGAACCGTTGAACCCGTTGAACCCGCTGAACCCGCTGAACCCGTTGAAAACAGCATCTCAGTCACGAAACCGCTCGAAAACAATCAAAATCCTCACCGACGCAACCTCCGAAACCTCCGAATCCCCACAAACGACACGCGAGAACGCATCCCGAAAGTCCCTCGGCAACACTGCGTCGTTTCGGCGCTCGGTTCGTTCATGCAAATTCGATTGTGTGCATCGGCGACGATCTCGACTCACTGTAACTTCAGATGATTTGTAACTTTTCCGCAGTGTTGGTCACTGGCAAAATTGTGAGTGTTTCGAAATTAAGATGCAAGTAATAAAGCAAATTTAACGAGTAACTCAATGAGAATGTGAATCCGAATTGTTAGAGCAACAAACGATCGCTGCAGCAACAAACGATCGCTGCAGCAACAAACGATCGCTGCAGCAACAAACGATCGCTACAGCAACAAACGATCGCTTCAGCAACATGCGGCGAATGTCTTCGCAACATTCTTGAATCTCTCGCTTTTGTTGCAGCGATCACGTGGTAGTAGCGAAGTCGGGGTTCGGAAACCTGCAATTTTAAATTTCTCACAAATATTTCTGATGCTGGTTCTGATGCTTGCATGGAAACGAAAAGGGAAACGAAAAGGGAAACGAAAAGGGAAACGAAAAGGGAAACGAAGGGGGAAACGAAAGTTCTGAATTGGAAAAACCTTCCAGAGTAATTTCGCACGATTTTTCTGCAAAAGCTCTGCGAGTTGCGGATTTATTCATCTCCGTTTTCCCAACCACTTCCGTCAAATCTCGGCTAAATCGAAGTGTTTTTTTTTTGTTTGTTTTTTTTTTGTTGTTGATGTTGAAACATGTTGAAAGTACAATCATTTAATATAATTTTATTGAATTGAAAAATATTTATATGTATACAAAAATATCAGCAAATATTTTCGTAATTTCTATTCTACGTAAAAATTTGGTTCCCGTGATAAATCCATAAGTTCCGTTTTAGTAGCGGTGCGGCTGGAAATCTGCTCGGTCAACAACACTAAAAGTACACTGAGAAAATTTAATGCCCCCCGATATTCCAAGTAGTGCGGTGCAGGAATGTCTAAACTAAGTCGTGATCGAATATGTGGCTCCTGGCGAGCGTGCGTGCGTGCGTGTTAGTGTGTTGCTGTTCGCAAATGAGTAATTTATATGAGAGAGGCTCTGCTATTCTCCGGCGCTTGGCATTCGCGAGAGTGCCGCACGAATTTGCAAGTTGCTGCTCCGGAAATTGTTGCTGCGTGTAGCGTGAGCCGATGTAGTGGAGTTGGATCTCTGTGTGCGTGCACAGAGTAGTAGAATAATGTGATTAATAATAGCAAAATAGGGGAATATCCATCCATCAGATGGCAAAATATGCAAATATTCATCTAACCATTTAACGCGGGCTCAGAGAAGAGAACCCGACATCTAAACCGTGAAAAAGCTAAAGCAAAGAGTAAATGCATTTGAGAGAAACAACAGGGATTTCTGCGGTGTAGCTTGGGTGCGTGCGTGCGTGTGTGTGTGTGTGTGGTTGTTGGTGTTTTGGCTGTGTGGCGTTGTGCGTGTGCAGTGTGTTGTGTGCCTGCATTTGTGTGCCCTACTCGTCTCTAAGGCCCCCGTTATAGAATCGTTGAGTTCTGCTCGCGCAAAACTTCTCTCGCGTTCTGTACGCACAAATCGCTCACAAATCATCTCCACTGTTTGCTGCTGCTGCTGCTGCTGCTGTGTATTCTTGTTGCTGTTTATAGTTGTTGCTACGCTTTGGTGTGTGGTTGCTGTTGTTGTGTTGCTGTTGCTGTTGTTGTGTTGCTGTTGTTTCAATCACTGCTGCTGGTGCCTGAGAAGGCGGCTTCAGGCGCAACACTCGCCGCAAACAGGTTTGTTCTCCTCGACGGCGAAAGTGCTGGCCGTGATCGGGTTGGCACACTTCTGCGGGAGAGAAGAAGGAGAGGAAGAAGAGCGGCTTGGTCGGGCTGTTGCGTCGTCGTCGTCGTCGCTTACCTTGCACTTGAAACACTCGCGATGCCACTTGGCATTGAGCGCGACGATGGCGTTCTCGGTGATCGGCTTGGCGCAGCCGGCGCAACGTGCGGCGAACAGCTCCTCGAAGTCCTGCTTGCAGTAGGCCTGCCCGTCGCGCTCGTAGAACGAGGCGCCCACGAGCGGCTTGCGGCACGGACCGCCACAGGTGAAGCACTGCTCGTGCCAGGTCTGTCCGAGAGCTTTAATGGTGCGCTGCGGGCGAGAGAGAGAGAGAGAGAGACATTAGTTCTCGAGGAAATCCTTCTGCTATTCCTGCAAACCACCGTCTCAAGCAGAAAAATCTCCCACTTGCCGACCTTCGTTTCTGTTAGTTTTACGCAATTTCAAGATACGCGAGCAACATTGTTGTCAACAAACGTGTTTCGCGTTATATAAGACGCTGTGAATATTGGTGAGCGACATGTGTGGCTGCGGCTTTCTGTGAGGAAACGAATGAAGAGTAGCAAACTCCTGGCAGGAAGGGAGGGAATTCACATTTTCTTGCACGATTCCATGCCTCGGATGGGAGAGCAAACGCTGGGCAGGGTTGCACATTTAGCACTCGGAGAACGTGGCGCTGCTGGAGCGTAAAAATGTTTACATTCTCAGTCTCAGTCTCAGTGAAGATGAATCACGGCTGCCATGACTAACATGAGACCGAGTTGACTGCAGGTTCTCAGCAGATGTGACGACCTCTCTGCGCGGCCCACAGTATGGGAGTCACATACACACATGCATACGCAGCCGTACGTATGCGCATGGAGATCACATTGCGGCAGCAATTTGTTATTGCAAGGTTATCAGCGAGACTCTTCTTGTGCTGAGATATGCACTCATTGTGGAAGCAATCGCAGCGTAAACATCTCTCTGCAAGCTTCTTCTCTCACTTGCGAGATCCGCATGTACGGAGAGTGGCGGCCTCAAAAGTAGTTCAGAGAACTGGTTTTACTATTCGGAGCGCGCCACGCGATCTCCTCGCACACGTGCAAACCCACATAACACTCGAACACTCGAAACTCCAGACTGAGGTAAACAGTTTCAATGAGTAACCTTTTAAGCCCACGCGACACCATCGGGTTGTCGTAAGATGAGTGGCACACTCAAGCATCTGTAGAGGTGTGAAGTGAAAAAGTTGACTTTCCAGTAACAACAATGGCACTACTTTTCTCTCAATTACTCTCTGCCATGCCAAGTGAAACTGTGGGGATTCTAGGCGGCCGTTTTCTTCAAGTGTACCAAAGCAGAAGCAAATCTGGAGAGTAAGATCGCGCCGGCGAGCGACGGACAGTGGCAGAGAGAGAGAGTGCGTGAGAGTTGCAAGAAGGTTAGGGAGAGGCGGCCGTCAAGAGTTATGCTTACTCAGGAAAGGAAGAGAGACTGAAAATTATAGTATTTCTATTGAGCGCCTTAATTGATGTCGTGGCGTTCGGCTCAGAAGCCGGCTTAGCCGAGCAACAAATCGATCGAGTGACGCGGCGCCGATGCCGCTGCACCTGCGCTGAGAGGAGTGCGACAGCGAGAGAGGAGTTGCCGGCGATGATGAGCATCGCGAGTTGAGGCTTCGTGGGCGTGTTTCTCGCACTCCGACCGAGAAGTCTAAAGTGCGGCTTGAAGTGGCAACAACGAAGCGCTGACAACTTCGCTGACAAAAGCAAACAAAGTTGCGGCCTCCGTCCCGCGAAATCAGTGCGATCCGGGGACGCAAAGTCAAGCTTTCAGCTTGTGTTGCGTTCAACGAAATTCGCGAGTCACCGCGCAAGTCTGCCGTGCGATGATACAACGAATCCTTGTTATTCCGCGAAGTCGCCGCACCAATTGTGGCAGTCGAAGCACGACACGCGCGCCAACTAAGCCAAACAACACAGCGTACGCAATGTTGCAACAACGTTCTGGTGTTGCAACTCCACAAAACTAACGAACTCGCTTGCTGAAGACCTTGAAAAGAACTCTGAATTGCAGAGCACGCAATCGGAGGAATTAAAATTAACTTGGCTAAATCACGTGGTTTTGCTTGGAAATTCAGGAAACCTAACTGCGCTTCTCTCCCTCCCTCCCTCTCTCTACGTTCCCCTACCTCTCTCTAACCATTCCCCACCCTTCGCTTACCCTCCCTCCCGTTCTCCCTTCCACTCTCTGAAGCTCTCATCTTTCCTAAAGAAAACCTTTCTTCTCTCTTTCCCACTTAAGGGCCTTGAAAATCTTCGCTCAGAGTTCACAAGAGAAAACAGCAAGTGAGAGCGAAACTCTTTGCCTCGCTCTCAGTGCTGGAAATGCGCCGCGGAGGCTTCAGAAATTTCAATTTGATTTACTCAATTATTTCAGCGGGCAAAAAGTGAATTCACTTGAAAACATTTCGACGCTGACGAGCGTTTAGAACGAAAGCAACATTAATTGAGACAAATGCGTTGTTGAAAGCATTGATTTGATTATGACGCTCATTGCTGCTCTTTGCCGCTCTCCCACTCCGGCACTCTACTTCTCTTCTCTCTTTCTCCCTCTCTCTTCTACAAACACTTCTGAAATTATCTGCTCGCCGGACTGCTGCTCATCTTTCGTTTAATCTCACTTCTGTGGTATTTGAGTTGGAGTCAGTGACCGTTGCTCTTCCTCACGCCGTCGCCCTTCCACTCTCTCTTGCTCTTCCACTCTCTCTTGCCCTCCCACTCTCTCTTGCCCTCACACTCTCTCTTGCTCTTCCACTCTCTCTTGCTCTTCCCCACGCCGTTGCCCTTCCACTCTCTCTTGCCCTTCCACTCTCTCTTGCCCTCCCACTCTATCTTGTCCTTCCACTCTCTCTTGCTCTTCCTCGTGCTCTTGCCTTTCCTCGTGCCCTTGCCATTACACTCTCCCTTGCCCTTCCTCCCGCCCCTGACCTTCCACCCGCCCCTGCCCACACCTTCCGACTGAGAGGGCGCACAGAAACAACCACCATCTACAAACCCCCCCCCCACTCCCCACACCCACCCCTCCCCGCAAGAACTCACCTCGGTTATGGGCTTCTTGCAGCCGAAGCAAGTGCCCGAGTAGTTCTTCACGAAGCAGCCGGAGCACACCGGCTCGCCGGCCTGGATGTTGAAGGTGGCCTCCTCGATCGGCATGCTGCAGTCCTTGCAGGCGAAGTGCTCCGGATGCCAAGTCTTGCCCAGGGCCGTGATGATGCGCTGCGTGATGACCTCGTTGCATTTGTGACAAATCGAATCGGACTGCGGGGAAAACAAGGGAAAACAAGGGAAAACAAAGAGAACCGAATTCATAACTAAAGATATTCTTTTCGAAAAGTAATTAAGATGCAGCGCAGCAGTCGTCGGCCAGCGCTCGAGCAGGAAGACGACGGCGACGAAGGCGACGAAGGCGACGAAGGCGTTCGCATGCCTCGCACGTCCGCTGATTGAGTTAAATCCACGATGGCAATTTCAACGCGAGTTCGGCGAGGAAAAGTCAATAACTGAAATCTATTGAACGATTTCAGTGCTAATTGAGTGAGCGGCATGGGCGTGGCGCGGATTTTCGCAGGGGCACCGCAGTTTCGCAGTTTGGGGTGAAAAGTGCGCCGTAGCGAGGCACTTTCAAGGGAGTCTTTCATTCGCACCGGGGACCGGCGTACCCCGCGCCGCCCCCCCTCCCTACGCTCGTGGACTTTCGTCGTATTTTATTCGCCGCGCACGAGTTCCACTGCACGAATTCCGTCCATGCGGGGGCCGCTCGGGATGGCGAGAACGGACGCGTTCATATTTTGGCTTCGACTGAAGTATTCAACGCCGGAGAAGGGCGGGCGTGGGTTGGGGGGAGGGGGGTTCTGTGGCTGGCGCTGGGGGATCAGAAGAACGCACTGCATGAGTTGACTTGTCTGCCTCTCGTCTCGCGCAACGCTGTTCTCGGCGCTGCCCTCGCTGATGATGAGCTGGAGAAGCGACGCTAGACGAGCGCCGCCATTTCAATTGTTCGCTGTTTTGTCAATATTTTCGCGCCGAAAAGCAAAAGTCAAATTCGAGTGCAAACGGCCGCTCCTTCGATGACACACGACCTCTCCGCCCCGCTGACTGGAGGCCGTGGAGGCCGTGGAGGTCACGGAGGAGTCGCAGTTAAGCAAACAAAAGCAGCAGTCGACCTACTTAATTATTAACTTTTTCTTATTAACTTTTTCTGAACTGCGCTCAGCGAAAAAGTAGGTGAAAAAATAAGTACAATTTAAGTACAAAAGTAATTGAAAAGTAATCCAAGTGTTGACTTTTTGATTACTTTAGATCAAAATCCAAATATTATTGAAACTTCATTAC
The DNA here is from genome assembly GCA_922984085.1 of Sicus ferrugineus. Classification (NCBI taxonomy): domain Eukaryota; kingdom Metazoa; phylum Arthropoda; class Insecta; order Diptera; family Conopidae; genus Sicus; species Sicus ferrugineus. The sequence continues at coordinate 24,176,494 of OV277351.1, forward strand.
TTCGAATATTTTCAGATAGTTGTCCGCGTTTTTTAAAAAAATCTAAAATAATCAAAATTCGACAGTTGAATTACTTTTCTATACTTTAATTTATATAGAAAGGGTGGAAAATAATGTAAAACTAATCCAAATAACGAAATTCCAATTAAATTCTTACTATTTAAGTAATCTAAAATGTATTTAAGTAATCTAAAAGCGATCGACAAAGGAATTCAGATTATCTTTCGATTACTTGCAAAAATCAAGAATTTATCAAAATTACTAAATTTCAATGAGGAACTTTTTATCTTTTTGAAATAATCTCACAATAAACAGATTAACTAAGTATAGATTACTTTCCGATTACTTGCAAATAGTCAAGGAATTACTTGCAAATAATCAAAATAACAAAATTTCAATTAAATACTTATTATTTTTGAAATAATCTCACAGTAAACAAAGTAACTAAGTCTAGATTACTTTCCGATTACTTGCCAAATAGTCAAGGAATTACTTGCAAATAATCAAAATTACTGAATTTCAATTAAATACTTATTATTTTTGAAATAATCTCACAATGAACAAATTAACGAAGTCTAGATTACTTTCCGATTACTTGCAAATAGTCAAGGAATTACTTGCAAATAATCAAAATTACTAAATTTCAATTAAATACTTATTATTTTTGAAATAATCTCACAATGAACAAATTAACGAAGTCTAGATTACTTTTCGATTACTTGCAAATAATCAGCAATTATAAAGGAAAGAAAATACTTTCGGACTGCTAAATATTCAAAATTCTGTCGGCAGTTCATTGCGATTTGCTAACTTTCTCGATTATTGGCGAGCGTAATTTGAAAGTAATGATTACAGGAGTTAAGATTACTTCGACAGCTTTAACTCGAGCGTATTTAGAAGGACGCAGCGGGGCGAAACTAAGTCTCAAAACAGCTTTTTCGATCGCAATTTCAATAGAAGTTGATATTGACTTTTGTAAACTGAACTCAAAAAAGTGGAATTTTTTTCCTCTTCGAACTCGGCAGGCAGACAGACAAACCAAAGAAATTGTCATTTGCTTCGTCTTTTCAGCAAATAAATGAATGTAAAGTTGCTTGCGGCCAATTAAGTTTCACTTATCGCTGCGCGCGAGCATCTTCTGGTGCGCGAATATTTGGTTATTTGCGCACAAAATCCCCGCAAGACGGCGAGAAATGGCAGCTCGAGGCTTATTCGGGTATGAAAACAATAACAAGGTTATCAGCGCTGAGTTTTCATTAAGTTGAGCGTGACTTTCGCGAGGTGGGGCGCGGCGCGTCGGTCGCGGCGCGGAATCTCGTCGCCTTCCCTCGCGACGAATGCGAGGAGTTGCACTCGCGAAAAATGCCCTCGCGAAAGACGACCAGTGACTGGCGCGACCAGTGACTGCAGCTGTCATTGAACAGATTATTGCACTGACGAACTTTGGCGGTGTAGAGGCTTCCGTGTCTCTTGATCGCCATTCAACGTCCAAGAATCGCGAAGAATTCTGCGGTTTGATAAACTTATTCGCACTTTAGGGAGCTTCGAGAAGCCGAATAACGCTTGCAAGCTCTCGAGAAGAGATATTTTCAGGCGTGTTAGAGCAACTCGAGTCCTCCGAAGTCATCTCGGCAGCTCAGCGGCCTCAGTGAAATATTTTATATGGACACGGCGACGAAAATATAAGACATCCACGTCGATTTCTGTTTGATATTCGGGCATTTTGTTGCATTTCCACTTGTTGCGCTGGTCCTTGGCGACCGCGTTGCCCGGTGTGCGTATTTTTAGCTCTGCTATTCACATGCCAAGCATTCGCATTGCAGTTCTTCCTCTATTTTCGCCGTCTCTAGCAAACTAATCACGCAACAAGCTGCTCAGCTGCCACAGAATCCCCTCGGCCGGCTCCTCCTCCTCCTTTCTGCACTCGCAGCACTTTTGTTTGGCTTTTCTATTAATCGAGCTGTGAGATCATCTTTGGAATTGTGGAGTCCACGCAAAGCAAATTGTGAAATTCGCAAAAATTCACTTAAGCGATTTTAGCTGGGAGAGAAAATGCATTTTCGCGAGAAGCATTTCGAAATGCGCACTGAAATCGAGCTCGACTGCGCCACGTACACCGCTGCGTATGCGCGACACTCGGTCTGCGTGCCAAGTGAGTGAGTGAGTGAGCGAGTGAGTGAGCGAGTGAGTGAGCGAGTGAGTGAGTGAATGAGCGAGTGAGTGAGTGTGCGAGTGAATTAAAAGCACGCATACGTCAAGCGGAGCAGCCGTCGCTCCTCGGAAGCAGCAGGGGAAGCATTAGAAGTGCGCATTCTTGCCCCTCCCGCCCCTGCGATTTCTCTGCCCAGCTGCCCGCGTCGGCACTCGAAAATTCCCCCAGCCGAACAATCAAAATCTGACGCTGCCTGTCAAGCGAACGATTGAAAGATTTTCTTCATCGCACTGCGACGCGCGCGACCTTCGCGGTCGAGCTCAGAGATCGCGACCAATTGAGTCGGATGAGACCGCAAGAATAAATTCAATCTGCGCGAGTACAGCGGGCCAGCGGAATCGAACTCAACCCGACCGCAGACAGACGAACCGAGAGACGAACCGAGAGACGAACCGAGAGACGGACGGAGCGACGGAGCGACGGGGCGCCGCGTGCGGACAGACGGACCCACCGACCGACTGCTGCATCCCACCGAACCGATCGAGAGCGACATTCGCCAGCTTAAACTTACCATTTTGGCGGCGCTGCTGCTGCTGCTGCTGCTGCTGCTGTTGGCGGCCGCTTTGGCGTTCGAGGAAATTATTGTTCTCGCGCACAAATTGTCGCTGCTGCACCGGGCGGGTTACCTGCGAACCCTTGAGTCGGAATCGGATGGCGCCTGCAAAGTTGTGGGTGCGCGCGCGCTGAACTTCGAAGTTCGCTTCGTTGGAAGAAACGGTCTCGCAATTTTCGCAGCTCGCAAGCGGAAAAATGGCAAAACTCGCAGTGCCGCTGTCGTCGCTGTCGCTGGCTCAACGAAATCGCTTTAACTTGTATATTTCACGCCTCGCGTGCCACAGAAAATTCAATTAATAATATTTTCTATTTCTCCAATCGGCGTGCGACTTTCACAGAATAATTCTGAAACGATTGAAGGAATTCTCAAAGCTATGAACACGAAAATATTTACGGAGCCGTGCGTGGAGCGCAAAACACGACCGGATGCCGGCAGCAAGGTGAAGCGGACCAAAGTGTCTCGACCGACAGGTAGGTGGGGTGGTGGGGGGGAACGCGACGGTGCGGCGGGGCACCCCACGACCGCGTTGCAGCCGAGGACGTGGCACGTGGCACGTGGCGTGGCGTGGCGGGCGTTTTCAGTGGCAACCGTGGGTGTGAAGATGCACTTCATTACTTCGTTACTTGAAACGAATCTACGCTTAATTCCTCTAAATTACATTCATTTTGTGAGTAATTCACTCTCTCGCCGGTTGTTTAATTTGATTAACTAATTATTTACTTCGTTTATTTGTTTACTTTTTAACCGTTTACTTGTTAACCGTTTAGCAGCGCTATTTTAAATTAATCTAGCCAAATTATTTAGCCAATTATTCATTTTTTAATCTTTACCTTCCGTGGTTTCAATTCTTTTTTAAGTATTTCTTGTTTATTACAGCAATTAGTAATAATAATTTAATTTAATAGCAATTTAATTTAACAATTTAATTTAATAGCAATTTAATTTAACAATTTAATTTAATAGCAATTTAATTTAACAATTTAATTTAATAGCAATTTAATTTAACAATTTAATTTATTAGCAATTTAATTTAACAATTTAATTTAATAGCAATTTAATTTAACAATTTAATTTAATAGCAATTTAATTTAACAATTTAATTTATTAGCAATTTAATTTAACAATTTAATTTAATAGCAATTTAATTTAACAATTTAATTTAATAAATTTAATTTAATTTAACAATTTAATTTAATAGCAATTTAATTTAACAATTTAATTTAATAGCAATTTAATTTAACAATTTAATTTAATAGCAATTTAATTTAACAATTTAATTTAATAGCAATTTAATTTAACAATTTAATTTAATAGCAATTTAATTTAGCAATTTAATTTAATAGCAATTTAATTTAACAATTTAATTTAATAGCAATTTAATTTAGCAATTTAATTTAATAGCAATTTAATTTAACAATTTAATTTAATAGCAATTTAATTTAATAATTTAATTTAATAGCAATTTAATTTAACAATTTAATTTAATAAATTTAATTTAATTTAACAATTTAATTTAACATTAACTGATTGAAATAATCGATTAATGAATGATAATATTTTGGAGCGATTAATTTGAGCTGATTAGCTAATTCATTAATTAATTAAATCAATTAATTAGTGAAAACATTTGTGATTAATTAATTTTAATTAGTTAACAAATCAATTATTTCATTCAACATAACATTTGTTTAATTAATTAATTGTTTAGTTCTTGTATTCATTTATTTTTATTTAATTCAAGCTAGTTAATTATTTAGCTGATTATTAGCGTACTTATTTTTTAATTATTTTATTACAATTAGTGTAACTTATTAATTCATAATTAAAATTAAATCAATTACTTAATTGAAACAGATTTGGTTAATTATTTTCAATTCTGTTAGTTAGAATGAATTAGTTTTTTCATTCATTCATTATAACATTTGATTGAAATACTTGGATTATTTCATCATTTTACAAGAAGGAATTAATTAATCAATTAGCTAGTTAAATAAACAAGTAAATTAAGTACGAATAATTAGCTGCTACTTAATTAACTTGGCGTTTTACTTGTTTCTTTTTATTTATTGCTTTGGCACGCCGATTAATTATTTAATCTTTCTTTTTTTATTTTGTTTTTTTATTTTTAATACTTTTTTGGAATTTATTTTAAAATTAAGTTTTTAATTATTTTACTTGGTTAATTAGTGAATTAATTGAATTACTTCGTCCCTTTGAGAATAAATTAAAATATTCCTAATCAGTTGGAGGATTATATTGGTCAATTAATTATTAAATTATTTACTTAATTAAGACAATTATTGCAATTAAACGACTTGATCGAAATCTGAAATTAAAACTTTTTGCGTGGATCATTAAAGTGAATAAATTTAAATAAGGGTGAAATAATTTAAATAAACATTCGGAAATAATATTAATTAAATTAACTAGCTAATAAATAGACTAAGCAAGCAATTAAATTATTGAATTGCATGCCTGGTGAAATAATTAATTAACTAAATTTACCAAATTAATTTACGCAGTTGTTTCATTTATGAGTTTTATAATGTTTTTCATTAATTACTCATTTATTTCATCGATGAATTCTTAATTTACTAATTAGTTAATTAATTAATTAATTAATTTGAAGCCTCCGCTCCACTGCATTCAGTGCTGACAGGGAAGACAAACGATTGCTGCGGGTGGACGACGGATGCTGGACGAATTGTTGTCCTTGCCGCCCACCGCGATCGCGAATCTGCGATTTTGATAGAATTTTGCACACACCAGCCAAACTCGGCGCCACTTTTTTCTGAGTGCAGAGCATGCAAAGGCAGCGGAGTTCGGTTGTTGTTGTTTCCTTCTGCTCCGCGATTAGTTTCGCAGCGAGGGAGGCAAAAAGCCGTCGAGAGAGAAGTGCGAGAGCTGTTTTGGCCGTCTCGCTCGACGCACTGGACGTCGCGACCAAGTTACGAGTTTCGGAACTTCGCTGACTGCGGAAGTCGAATTTCTTGACCGCCAAGTGCGCGTTTTCGTTAGAAACTGCAAGCGTTCCGAATTCCAGCAGCGTTTTGCATGCTCGCACTCCGAATTGCTTTCGTCCCACAATCGCACTTCGTGTCGGACGAGAGCTGCTTTGCAGCGATTTCTTCTTTTTTATCTTCCGAAGTACTTTTCTCTCCACGTCTTCACAGCCGCCGATTGCACGAACTCGCTCGCGAACACGTCCACTCCGTCGAAGGTGGTGAAGTACACTGAGAAAGCCGGCGAGAGGAAAAAGCGCTCCAGCAGCAAGAACGGCGGCAGAGGCGATAAGAAGAAGAAGCAGGCCGAGTGCGAGTTTGCCGACGACGGCGGCGCTGCAAACGACAGCGACGACAGCGACGACAGCGACGACTGCGACAGCAACGAGGAGGGGCAGAACGCGAACGACGATGAGCTGCGAGCGCGGCGACGATCCCGAGCGAAGATCGAGCCGAAGCAGCAGCCGAAGCAGCAGCAGGCGAGCGCACTGCGAGCGGAGGAGTTCGGCACGCGGCGGCCGCGGTTTACGCGGCTGCAGCACGAGCGTCACAAGCGAATGCTGGCGCAGGAGCAGAAGCTGCAGGAGCTGCACGAGTTGCGGCTGCAGCTGCAGCGCACTGAAGAGCAGCAACGGCAGCGGCCGCCGGCCAAGAAACGCATCCTGAAGCGCCCGACGCCAGTGGCGGCCGCCAGGCAACCGCAGCAGAAGCCACCGCAGCAGGACGAGAAGCAGCAGCGCTCACTGCAGCAGCAGCAGCGCTCACTGCAGCAGCAGCAGCTGGGCGAAAAACAGCAGCAACAACAACGCAACCAGGAAAAGCTGCACCAGCGGAAGCTCAGTCAAGACAGCCTACAGCAGCAGCAGCAGAAAATAAGTCGTCGTCCGCCACAACAGCAGCAGCAGCAACAACCTCAGCCGCAGCAACAACAGCGTCATTGCAGCCGCTCGATCTCTCGCTCGAACGCCGTCGGCAGCACGAGCTGCTTCCGAAAGACTTTTAGCTCGCTCACAACGCCAATCGCGACGACGGGATCGGCAACAGCAACAGCGACGGCGATGGCGACGGCGACGGCGACGGTTTCAACAAAAACAGGCAGCGAGGGAGCGATCGGCCACCCAGCCAAGCTGCACTCACAGCCACAACAACAACCAACGCAGGAGCAGCAGCAGCAGCAGCAGCAGCAGCAAACCCGTCCGCAACGGCCACCCGCAGCCGGCTTGAAGGCGCGCTCTCTGCGGCTCTTCAAAAACCGCCGAAGCCTACTTCGGTCGCCGCCTCCCGTGCCGAACGGCACGCCGCTCGACTCGGCGCGCTCCGCACGCGACGAGCTGGAGACGCTGCTCAGCGACGCAGAGAGCGCAGAGGAAACGGCTGGCGACGGCGCCGAGGATTTACCTCATGCGATGACGAATCACAACAACGGCAAAGGCGGCAACGACAACCACACCAGCAACAACAACCCGAGGATGACAGAGAGCATGACGTCACAGGGTAGCGATAACACGACCACCACCAGCTCTGCGACGACGGAATTCAAGCCGCACGAAGCGGCTGCAGCGGCGTCCGTGATTACGGCAGCGCTGGACAAGATCAACGCTGGCGGCGGCAAAATTCTCTCCAACAATGGCGTCATCAAAGATCTGCTCACGAAATGTTTGGCGGGTGTAAACTCGGCCGCAGCAGCAGCGGCAACAACAGCGACAGCGACAGCGAGCGCATCTGCTAACGGAATTCTAATCAATGCTGGCAAGCGTGGTAGAGAAGGTGTTGGTGGTGGTGGTGTCGTTGCTGCAGCGCGCGGTGAGAAGAACCGCCATGAAAGCGAATGTGTTCGCGAAAAGAATGACGTAATCACCTGGAAGAGAAACACCGCAAGCAACAGAGGCAGAGACAACGGCAACGGCAGAGACAACGGCAACGGCAACGCCAACGCTCTCCACTCGATCGAGGGCAGAGAAGTCGCCTCGTACCTCTCCACGCAGAAGAAGCAGCGCCAGGAGCGGCGGGGATGCGAGACACGACGGTAAGGACGAATTTAAGAGAGAACGAATTTAAGAGAGGACGATGTAGTGCGTAAAAAGGGGCTGCGGGCGGCTTATTCGATATTTTGAACAACTAAAAAATAGTCAGGAAGATTAATCATCCGAAGAAGCGAGAATTAGTGTCGCGGAAAGCGATTCCAGTTAATCGCGGAGAGTTCGCATTCCTCAGCAAAAAAGCCGATTGTGTGGTGCGCTCGACACAATTCGCTGTTTATCGAACCTCGGTATTTGAAATTCGAAAGAAACTCGCCGCCGCGATTGCGATTCATGCGAAAATATCTGTTTGTTGTTTGCAAATCCAGTTGCTGTATAAACAGAACCACTTTATATAGAATCCGTGTGAAAATAGAAGGCAGGTTTTGTTTACACGAGCGGCAGTTGAGCTTCCAAGTAAAAGCACGAGTAAATAAAAATTAAAGAAACCAAAAACAGTAATAACCAGAAATAACTAGCAAATAAAAGCACTGAAAGCAGGTAGCGTGTATGACCGAGAGAGAGGGAGAGAGAGAGAGTTAGGGTATCCGAAGTTATAACGGATAACACACACACACACACTCGTTGGTCTCGCGGCAAGATTTTCCGGTACCACCTTGTTGTGGAAAAACGAGTGCTGCGAAGGCGGCCAACATTTTAACACAGCTTCACTGAATTCCAGCGTCTTTTTATGAGGTTTCGCTGGGTTAAAATGTTGACCCGCTTCGCAGCGGTCGCTCTGCCAACACAATCTTTCTCTGCCTACCAATGAGTTACAACTTTGTGTCCTCTCTACATACTCGCTCTCTGCTCGAAAATCCCGCCTGCGAGAGTAACGAGTGCGCCCAGTCGTTATAACTTTGGAGACTCTCTACGAATTTCAATAATTCAACTTGCACAATTTTACAGACTAAATTAAATAAAAATATAGAATACTGCGAAGAATATATAATAAATGTTGAGCAACTAAGAGTAAAAGTAGAGGAAAGCGCTATCTTTGCAACGCTTACTTCAAAACAGAAAGTAAAAAAAGAAAAGAAAGTGAAAGTAACGGAAGTCAGGCGTTGTTTTAGTTATTTTGGAATCGGCTGGAAGAACAGAAAAGTGTGAGCGAATAAGATTATTTTAATGATTCAAGGCTGCCGCGAGTTTTGCGGATCCCTGCAAGTTGCGGACGGACTCCGGCCGCCAACTAAACAGCGCTGAGCTGACATTAACGAGCAAATAGAAGCGCTCGACTCGAGTGACAGATGATGTCATCTGCGTGAATCGCTCGCACTAACAGCGGTAGCGCACCGCATCGATTCGTGTTGCTGCTTCTAGTGTGCGTTGCCTGCGTGGTTTCGTTATCTCGAAAGTCAGGAGTGTGACTCTCCAGCATCGTTTCCAGAAACTCTCTCTCTCTCTCTCCGCAGCACGCACGCTCTCACGAACAGCCAAGTCACTCTTCACACTCCACTCCTCTCGCTCGCTGGTTGCCGCGTCTCCTCTGCGCTGCACTCGCGTCGGCTGTTTAATCAATAATTGAATTTGTTATTACAATTAATGTCATCGATCTGCGACTGTTTTAGTCTCGTTCTTCTTCTTCTTCGGGATAAAGTCTATTTCAATTATTGTTTGTGGTTTTCGCTGGTTTACAATACTTTGGATTCTATTGAATCCGTCGACCGTCTCTTCCCGGAGCGAATCACGTTGCAGCAGGTGGTTTCTGCGCGTAAAGAGCAGAATTCCAGCTCTCGTCGGCCGCTTGTTTATGTTTACTGTTAGTCAGCTCGAATTGCGTTGACGACAACCGCTGCTGGCGACAGCAGCAGCGGCCACCCAGCGAGCCACCTCAACTGAACTTCGGAATGTTTACGCAGAATGGAACGGATGATTATGTTTTGCATGAATTCGTAGAGTTGCAGTCGCAAATTCAGATCGATTTTGTGGTTCAGGAATCGGCGATTGTGGCTGCAGCCCGCTGAAACTGCCTAAAATTGGGGCTCGCTGGCAACTCGTTGCTCTGCTTAGCCGCTCTCGACATGATTTCGATCTTCTTTCAGAGTCCCGGAATACTGGAGAAACTCGCAGCCACTGCAGCAGCAGCAGCAGCAGCAGCAGAGGCCTCAGCAGTCCAGGCAGGGAGGGCCGCCGAGCCAGCCGGAGGTGCACTGGCAACAGTTGCTGCGGCACAATCGCCAGCCGCAGCCGGAGCAGCCGAAGCAGCGACCGGAGAAACAGCCAGCGCACGCGCCGGCAAAACAAGAACAACGACCACTTCAGCACGCACGGCGAGAATTTCCACAATACCAACAACAGGTGCCGCCGCGCCGCCAACAACAACCGCCGCAGCCTCAGCAAGCGCCGGCAAAACAAGAACAACGAGCACATCAGCACGCACAGGCAGAATTTCCACAATACCAACAACAGGTGCCCCCGCGCCGCCAACAACAACCGCTGCAGCCTCAGCAAGCGCCGGCAAAACAAGAACAACGAGCACATCAGCACGCACAGGCAGAATTTCCACAATACCAACAACAGGTGCCGCCACGCCGCCAACAACAACCGCCGCAGCCTCAGCAACACGTCAATAAGACGTATCGGCCGGAAGCTCCGCAGCGCCAGCAACAAGCTTCGCCACGCAGGCACCAGCAGCCGCAACATCACCACGGCCACCATGTGCGACAGCAAAACCAAGAAGTCTGGCGGCGGCCGCAGCAGAACCCCCCGCAGAACCCCCCGCAGAACCCCCCGCAACACGACTACCAACAACAAGCACCTCACGTGCGCCCAATAATCAAAGCGCCCCCGCCGAACTCCTTGAACGAGATCTTCATGAACGTCCTGCAACGCAGCAATCAGGCAGCCAAGACGCAGAAAGACGACCTCGGAGTCCAGAACATGTTGCATGTGCGCAATCAGTTCCTCGGCATGTGCAACAAGAGTCGCTTCTACGAAAATCCCACCTACACCAATCCCTGGAAGGTGTTTTCGAGGTGAGTTCCGTGTCTGTGTCTCATTTGCCACCTTTTGCTGATGTGCTCTCCCTCCGCTCTGCAATTTTTCAGACTATCCGACAAACTGGCCACCGAGGTCGTCAATGCAGTTGAGGAGGACTTCAGCATCGGCGTGTCGAAGTTCGTACAGGACTTCCTCGAACTGGAGACTCATAATTGATTTATTTTTATACTCAGACTGCTTTTTGCAACCACTTTTTTGTGTAACGACATTTTCCCCACCATGCCACGACCACCTTTGCACCCCCGTGCTAGCAGCAAATGCCGGTGCGCACTTCTTGTCGGTAAGTGTGTGGTGGAGCCACATTGTGCATTTTAGCATTGACTTCACCACATACTACCGGCGACCACTTCTTGTCGGCAAGTGTGTGGTGGAGCCACATTGTGTATTTTAGCATTGACTTCACCACATACTGCCGGCGACCACTTCTTGTCGGCAAGTGTGTGGTGGAGCCACATTGTGCATTTTAGCATTGACTTCACCACATACTGCCGGCGACCACTTCTTGTCGGCAAGTGTGTGGTGGAGCCACATTGTGCATTTTAGCATTGACTTCACCACATACTGCCGGTGACCACTTCTTGTCGGCAAGTGTGTGGTGGAGCCACATTGTGCATTTCAGCATTGACTTCACCACATACTACCGGCGACCACTTCTTGTCGGCAAGTGTGTGGTGGAGCCACATTGTGCATTTCAGCATTGACTTCACCACATACTACCGGCGACCACTTCTTGTCGGCAAGTGTGTGGTGGAGCCACATTGTGCATTTTAGCATTGACTTCACCACATACTGCCGGCGACCACTTCTTGTCGGCAAGTGTGTGGTGGAGCCACATTGTGCATTTCAGCATTGACTTCACCACATACTGCCGGTGACCACTTCTTGTCGGCAAGTGTGTGGTGGAGTCACATTGTGCATTTTAGCATTGACTTCACCACATACTCGCCATCGATTGCTGGATTTATTGCTAGAACTGGAAAACTAGCGCCTTTTCTACTTAGAGGGTGGCATTGCTTCGCATGTCGGGGAATTTCTAGTCTAATTATGCAGCTGAAGACCTCTTAATTCCTTATGAATTCTTAGTAGATCGCAAGGAACTTTACAAAATTTACAAACATGTCGATCAAGCAGGACAATCACTAAAAAATTCAACAAAATTATTTATGTTTATATGAATTTTTTGTGCTCTGGAAACTTACACAAATACATTTCACTACGATGCAAAACTACTTTTTTCATTTAATTGGTTTGATATGCATAAAAGCTAATGATATTCATGGTCCTCCGGTAACTCAGTGCAGAGGCCCAAAAATATCATCAGTCGGTATTTGGCTGAAATGTTGGATAGAACCGTTCGCCCTCTCAAATCGCTACGTGCGATCCTGTGTTTTTTCAACTACAAATATTTGTACTCCCAAAAAATATAATAAAAAAAAATATTAGTGTGTTTTTCCGAGTGAGCTGAACTCAGCAATTGTCAGAAATTTCACAGCAAAACGAAGGTATGATACAACTATACAATTTTACACATTCTTGTTTGATAAAAATCAAATCGAACGTAGTTGTGAAACAAATTCCTATCGCTATCGAGTCTCGAAACAAAATCGGGTAAACTCCAGATTTTCAGCTGGGATGGTTTTAAAATTTTATCCGCTTATTCCTACGTCGCAATTATTCTTCGTTACGGCGCCTCTATTAATCGTGAGCATTAACGAGTCGGCTATTGAAAAAAGAATAGTTTAGAATATCTTTAAATATCTGTTTAAAATATAAAGGAAAACCAATTTTCGAGTGAAGTAAAAGGTAAAGTCAATATTCCGGTGTTCTGAGTGTAATGGTTATATCCATCTGGTCCGGCTGTTAACCTAAAGGGCAGCGGCTCCTCGGTTTTTACAGCGCATGCCGGAAATATTCCGGCGGGTGATTCACTCAACATATCCAATTTTGGCGCAATTTAGCTTGGAAGCATTTTGTTATTGCTGTGACAGAAGTTTTTATTTTTCAATCTTAAAGCAAACACAGCATAAAATCTGCCACCAAATGGAAGGTGGTGGTGGAGATAGTTTCGCGCAAGGAATGGAGGACAACATCAACTACAAATCTATCAGGTAGCCTCAAAAAACTCAAGTCAGCGTTTTTGGTGTTTTTAAATTTAATTCTTCTTATGCAGATGTGAATGCATTCCGGAGCTGTTCCTGGACAAATTAGTAGCCAAGAAGCATTTCAGCAGGTTTGGTAAAATTAATCGGTTCGTACTGCGTCCCAGCCGCATGTGCTGCACCGTCGACTACGAAAATGAGGAGGACGCCGCGTATGCCTGCGAAAATGCGGGCAGGTACAACGGGCACGAATTTATCGTGAAGTACGGCGAGAAAGAGGTCGGTCATGTGCAGAACACGGAGGAGTGGGTAAGCCCAGAGGTGCGGTCTGAACTGGACGCCATGAATCAGGGTAGCGGAGACGCAGCAGCATCATACCGTCGCCGGAGTCCGATGACGTTTATGACTCAGCGTTCTATGAAGCCTGCGATGTTGAGACAACCTAAAAGTTTGCCCTGGCTTCCAGCGCTTGCTACAGAGCGACCTCCACAACCCAAAACGGATACCCTACGCTCTGAGCTGGAAGCAGTGATGCGTAAGCCAGCCTACACCAATGAAGAGAAGTATCGCGTGTTGGATTCACGCGACAAGCTGATTAGGTTGACCACCGTGAGGCAGACTGACATCAAAAATGCTGTGAGCATAAAAGGTAAGCAAAGCCTAAGTTTCCATTTGTAGCTACCGATTTCTTCTTCGAACTTCCTTTCCATTTGGGCAGGTTTCTGTCCGGACATGTGTCCCGAGAAGGAGCGTCTAATGCGCGAGTTCCAACGCCAAGTGTCCGTCTACGAAACAAACTCTGACGTCTTGATCGACCATCGTCGCGCAATCAAAGAGTATTCGCGCAGCAGCGCTGACCAAGAGGTACCCCTCGCGCACGAACTGCGCCCGGAAGCCGTTTTGCAGATGACCATGCGGTACCTCATGCACCGCATCATGGATCTGTGCGAGGATCCGCAGATCTCAATCGCCGAGTGGTTCCACTTCGTTTGGGATCGCACACGTTCCATCCGGAAGGACATAACGCAGCAAGAGCTCTGTTCCCTGGGTACCGTCGAGCTGGTGGAGCAGTGCGCCCGCTTCCACATCCACTGTGGCGCCCGGCTCGTCGCCGAAGACCCCTCCGTGTTTGATAAGAAGATCAACGCCGAGAATCTCACAAAGTGCCTCCAAACCCTGAAGTACATGTACCACGACCTGCGCATCAAGCAGGTACGTTGTCCGTGTGAGGCGGAATTCAGAGGTTACATCGTTCTTCTCAACTTGGGCAATGCTAACTTCCTGTGGGAGCTCAAGCAGTTGCCGCATGATATACAGCGCTCGGCTCACATTAAGCGTGCCATCGCCTTCTACAACGCACTGCAGAACAACAACTACGTGCGCTTCTTCAACATGGTAAGAGCGCCCGAGACGTCGTACCTGAGTGCATGCATACTGCTCGGCTACTTCACGAAGCTCCGGCTCAAGGCCATGGACGCCATAGTCAAGTCGTACACTTGGCGGAAGCACCCATCCTATCTGCCGCTAGTGTATCTCACGCGTGTCCTCGGTTTCGAAGATACAGAGGAGGCGGCTGATTTTTTCAGTGCTCACGGTTTGCAGTGCCAAGAGGATCGTGTGAAGCTGGATCGGCTAAAGAGGCCTGACGTGGAGTACGGGATGGATCGCGCAATGACGGTGAGTTGGAACGACGATTGCCGTTAGTAAAGCGAAGCGGGGGCGTAGTCAGGGTTTCAGTTTCTACTAAAGAATCGGATCGAATTCTAAGAAAAATCTTGGTCGCAGAAGTTTTGGTGGGAAAAGTCAATACTGGATCTCGTGCCCTTCGTCTCCTTTCAATTACAGCGGCGTCGCAAAGGACGATTCCTGTTAACTGTTAGAGGTTTGAGCAACGAACAAAAAAACAGGTTTGAGCAACAAAGCAGCCGTGGCCTCCGTGGCGCAATTGGTTAGCGCGTTCGGCTGTTAACCGAAAGGTTGGTGGTTCAAGCCCACCCGGGGGCGGCGGCGGTGTTTTTTAAATATTGGTTTATGGGTGTATTTTCTTTACTCGGAACTCATTCAGTTTTAAAACTATTTTTTCAATCCTTCCAGCTTGTGGAAAGCAAACGCAAAGTCAGCGTTGGCGAGTGTGTCTGCGGACATCCTCTCGACTCGCTCGACGTCTTCGAGAAACATCAACCACACAATAGCTTCGATCAGTACGGACTGCTGAAGCCGGAATCATGGACTGCAGAAGATCAGTTGCGTGGTGAAGTAACAGCAGCAGCTTCAAAGCAGCTGAACTCATCACAGCCACAGTCACAGCAAGAACAACAACAATTTGTGAATGTGCTTCCAGCACAACAAAAACTGACCTCACCGAGCGGATACACCTCGGACAATATATTCAAAGTTCCTCTCTCAACACCTCCGATTTCTCCAAAACAAGTGCAACAAAAGCAGCAGCAACAGATTGGTGCCACATCAACAAACACTTCAGTAATTGGCGGGAACATTTTTGGCGCCGGTTTAAAAGGACCGACGACATCCTCTCAGCAACCAACCTTCGCTTCGCTCTTCAGGGCAAGTTACAGCAGCACTTCATCAACACCTGCAGCAGGAGGAGCGCCTGCCACCCTAACTTCGTCCCAGTTACCCACACAGAAGCCGACCATCGCTATGTCATCGGCCTCGCCGATCTTCACCTCTGGCTTCATGCAGGACCCAGGGGAACAAAAGCCGTCTTCTATAGATGCCAAAAGCTTTAAGCGCTTATTCAGGGAAGTCGTGCCGATGTCTGTAAGCAGCAACATTTTTGGTGCTGCAGCGAGAGAAACAGCGAACCTTTTTCATCAGCATCAGCGCAGGGAGCCGAAACCGCTGCACGCAGACAACATTTTTAAACACTTTGAAACGGCTGCACCTGCCTTTGGAGAGGTACGTGCAACGAATGCCAGCATATTTGGTGCCCCTACTGCAACCACGGTCTCACCAACCACGCAAACATCAACCGACGACTCTTACCACCGACGAAAAGCTGCAAACGAGGATTCAGGCTGGAAGCTGTTGGAAAAGGAGCATCGCGGGAAGCTTGCCGAGTTCGATGAGGAGAGGCGCAAATTGAAGGCTTTGGAAGAGGAAAGCGAGCGTCTACGACAGGCAGCTGAACGAAAGGCTCGGATGGAAGCCTCCGACCGCCAAGCACTGGAGCTGCTAGACACGCTACTTGACGAGTTGATTCGCACAGCAGTAGCTGCCGAATATGAAAAACATCTGGCGATTGGTGGCCGTGCTGCGCAACTGATGACACAGCTGATCGATGAGTACGTGTTGGAGGAGGTGGAAGCCATTCAGAATGAAGAGTTCGCTTTGTTGTACTACGACAAAACGATACTACAGCGCTACTTCGGACGCTGGCTGCAGGCCACGCGCAATCATTCGGAGCAGCGCATGCTCATGCACACGATGCCCGTGTGGGCGTCCGAGGAGACGGAGGAACAGAGGTCGCAGCAGCTGCAGCACCCGCAACAAGACGAGAACCTGCAGATGGCCAAACGCTACCGTCACGGGGAGCCCTGCGACTTTAAGGTGACGCTGTCGCCAGAACCAGGAGGCAGCGTTCGCACGCATTCGCTCATCGATTTCTTCCGCATAATATCGCAATATGTCGCGCCCATATCGGCCGTCGAGGGTGGCCTCATGCGTCGTCAAAAATTTTTCAAGCTGTTGCTGACTTTACCAGGCGACAAAGAGGAGTTGCTCGGCTTCGAAAGCATGTGCAACCGCTGGCTGCGCAAGTACGTGCGGCAGCCAGAGCGAACAAATGACGATGGCAACTGCTACATAAACGAGATGGTTGACGACGTGGGCCTCTGTGTGCGCAAGCTGACCGGCACGCTGCTGGCTAATGAGGCCGGCCAGCCCGCGCGCAAACATGAGTGCGACAACGCGGACGCCATAATCTGTCTGATGACATGCGACAATTTGTACAACACTCGCCGTCGCCTGCATCACCTGCTCGAGCTGTCCAAGACGTACAAGGCGCTGCCAATCGGCTTCGTAATTTACAACGCCGGCGGCATAGATAAGCACGACGTAACGAGTGGCCTCGGGATGGATGACGCACTGGTAAAGGAGAGGGTGTCGAGTTACGAGTTCTTCGGTTGCGAGGATTCCAAAAGCTCTTTTAGCTTCTACAGTAACTTCAAGCGTGCCGCCCGCTTCGTAGTGCGCGAGAGCAGCGTTAGTAACGCGCCGAGCGAGTCACTGGAAATGCTGGGGTGGCATACGTGGCTCATTGCTGTGCTGGGGGAAGGCCTGTGGCAGCGGTGGTTCAAGTCGGCTATGGAGAACCCAGTGTTTAATAAAATTTGCACAATGCCGCGCTTTGTTGTGGAGCTCTACAATGATGCGTTGCGCCGTCTCGAGGAAATCGTTAGAGAAGACGTGCAGGAAGAGCCCGAGTTTCCCGAGGAATTGCGTCAATTCGTGCCGCCTGTTGATCTCGAAATGCCACAGAGCCTGGAACACTTCCCGCAGGATTGGAAGGACCCGCGGCGACGTGAGAAGTTTTTAAGCTTCTTGAATAGCATCAAGTTGCCGCCTGTGGATGAGCAGCAGCTAATGTTGGCTGATGCCATTGAAGACTTCCAACTCGGTTTGTTGAATTATGCATCGCTCTGCGTAGGCGATGACGACGAGGCGGCCACGCGAGCAGCCCGTCATGCCATCAGAATCATAATTAAGTCGCTGAATAGCGAAGACATGCAATCGCTGGGGTTGCGTGAGCGACTCTCAAGTATTTGCTGGCTGCCAGTAATCAAACCCATAGCCTTCGCTCGGATATACCACGAAGTAAAGGCAGTCGCCATCACACTACCGACCGAAATCATTTATCGCCGTCGTGCCTTCTACTACTACCAGCAGATGCCATGGTGGCTGAATTTGCATCCTCTGGACGAGGTCGTCGTGGACCACGCGGCAGAGGACGAGTCCAAAGAGGAAAGTGGGGCAAGCCATGATGCCAAGGACGAGGTCGACGCCATCATACAACAGGCGGAAGCGGTTTCACGTCAAGCGGATGAAAGCCTGTTCACCCTGAAGCAACAAGTCGCGAAGTCTGCTCAGGACGGGCTGGTGCATCAGCTGGACCAAACTTTCTACGAAATTGAGTTGGCTAAGAAGTGTGGCACGCTCACAACAGCTTTACCGAACGACGACGATGATGACGGTGAACTACTAGGAGCTGAGGGCGAGGCAGGCACCTCCTGCAAGCAGCAGCTATCGGTCAACCTAAGAAAACGCAAAATGGATGGATCTCCGGCCTCGGAGGTGGAGGTCGTAATGACGAAAGCGCTTGCGCTGATTGAGAAGGTCGATTCCAGGGAGGATCGCATACGTGCCAAGCCGAACATCGTTTTGGAGCGAGCCGATTTATAGTTTTAAGGACGCAGACGTCCCATATCTTGTATTGACTTTACTTCTCTTTAGTTTGGGTCGTGGGAAGTACATGCATTGTTGATAGTGAAAGGGGGCTGGGGGGGGGGCGGGTTACAAGATAGTATTCACTTTATTAGCTTATAATGGTGTCCGGTTTGTGGGCACTGAGCAACTTAAATTTAACGTTCGAACACTGAGAATTAAAAATAAACGAAATGAAAAACTTATTGTTCGTCGACATCTGCAAAGAGGAACTCGGAAGTTTCTTATAGCCCGAGAGTCCTCGCTGATCAACCTGAGCATCAAGGCAGTGCTTCCACACGCTGAAATATTAAGTATCATTTGTTCTATAACGCTGAAAGCAATTTGCGGAGGACTCGCAGTCTGTGCGAAATTTAATCCCCTTAAATATGAATGTCCACAAAGTTGCAACAGATCCCTGATGCGCAGTATATGCGGATATTTCACAAAACAACCATCTCGAGATAACGAAGTTCGTCTTTATAAGCGAAGAATTTGCGCTTTTCAATGTGTACGGATATAACTCGCTGGTGACTCGTCAAAAATTCTAACTACGTCTCTCGTCGCCACCTTCTCCGTTTAACCCAAAAAACCTGCAAAAAAATTCCCCTAATCAACAGAAGACTCAGCATGAAATCATTTATTCTTGCTGAGAAACTGCTGCGACCGTCTGCTTCAATTGTAAACACAAAAAGCAGTCAACAATTCAGACTTGTTTATGTTTACACAAAATCTTATAACAGAAACTATTTTAATAAGCATTGCTAATTGTTTATAGTGCATTCGGCTATAAATAGACCTCGGTGAAAAAGCAAGCTAATGCCCCCCTGAGCAAAAAACCATCTTTCTAGTCAACGCAACCCACAGATTAATATAACCTTTAGTTTTATTCAGTTGAACTATGTAATTCGATTAACTTCTATGTAACGTTATTCAATTTTTGGACTGAAATTTAGAATTGTTTTCCAAGAATATTTCACAATGTTTCGTAAATAGCTGAATTGAAGATTCGGATGCGGTTGCGACGTTTTTTCCATGGCTAGCGACACAAGGCAGCAGATGTACGCAGTTCAGGCACGTGATGAACGGAACTTGGCGCTCGTAACGGAACAAACGTTTCGTCACGAGCCACAAATAAGTGCAACGTTGCCGACGCGTCGAAATCTGCTGCCGCATGCCCAGCTTAACTATTAATTTTTGTTTTCAATAATTTGCAGTTTCACGTAGATTTCATCATTTCCTTGAATTTGCTTCTGCGCAGGACTTCACTAATTCAATTATTGCTACAAATATACTTCTTTACTGCATGTGGTCTGCGATTTATTGCATGTGGTGCTGCTGCTTGCACTGCCGCAAGGCCTCATTGAAGCCCTCGCACAAAGTTAGGTCGGACTGACCCTGAGCGCACTGCAAGAACTGCTGAATCTCCCAGGTGCAGGGACCCTTTGGCTCGTTGCCAGCTGGAGCAGCAGCGTACTGCTGAGCAGGTGCAGCCTGTGCAGCTGGAGCTGCTACTTCTTTCTCCCCGGAGCCGCTGAAAAGGCTGCTGATGCCAGCGCCGAGAGTGTGGCCCTGCAATAAAACCGATGACAGTCAACTGAACACCAAGCTACTGAAGAGAGGGAAGCGGGCGGGGTGGATATCGATTTGGAGACTTACCACTGCCGAGCCAACGGCCACACCTCCAGCGGTAGCTGCCATCTGCTGGAACATGGATGGCTGCTGAGGGGCTCCAACAGCAGAGGCCGGTGCAGCTGCCGGTGCTGGTGGCGGAGCGGCTGCAGCGCGTGCCGGCACATTTGGAGTGGGTGCTGCTGCCGGACGAGATGGAATACTTCTGAAAACAGATTCAAAACATTTCTGGTTCAGTTGGCTTCCCCAAGTGACGACTTCCGTGACCTTGTCACCGAAAATCCATTTCAACCAGACAAGCGTTACGTAACCAAAAAGTTCCAGAAAAAAACCAAAATGGCCATAATTCTTAATTTCATTTGGTTCAATCTTTTCTTTCCGGACTTTATTTACTCTTACTTAACTACCAAGTTTAATTTGTGAACTTTGACCCCAGCCAATAACTAATTTCGTGCATTGGATGCAGTTGTCGTACTCACCTTCTGGTTGCTGGTGGTGGGCTTGCGGAACGTCCACGGCGTACCATTGTTATCACTTTGTAATTAGAATTTACAATTTATCTAGATGAACTGTTTTCTGTTAAATCGTTTTCCTTAAAATGACTTCCGTTCTCTGCTTCACAATCTGCTTTCTGCCTTTCTACTTTTTCTCTGTTCACTTGACTTTTCACACACAGCTATATATGATTTTTTACAATTGCCAGAAATTTCTTTCTTGTGAGTGTTACCAGATGCGTGGGAAATTTAAGGTAATTTGTAAATGCTGCGGAAAATATAAACTCAACTGTGCGACTATCAACCTAAGCGAAATTTCTTTTTGCCAAAATAGTTTCTTTCTTCTTCATCTAGCTTCTTGCTAGATTATGTTTTCTGTTTGTAGGAAATTCTACTGTGCTGTGAAATCTACTTTAAAATTAAAAAATCGCAATGTGAGAAGAAAGTTTGCTATTGACGATGAGAACAGTGTGGCAACATTAAATACAGTTTGTGCGCATGATACGGCACTTTTTATCTCTGTTTTTCAGTTAGTCGCACTCTTCACTCTGCCGTGCAGCTAGCAAAGGTATTGAAATTGAAAGCGAACACGTGAGCAGGGCAACACGGTTGAATTAATTGTAATAGACTGCTGTCGGTAAAGCAGCGCGTCATCGGTAAAGACGTAGTAAAACCAGGAAATGAATGTATGCGTTTTTGCCGCCATTTAATTCATCCCAACCAAAAAAGAAAAATGTATGAATTTTCCACAATTTAAGCCTTGTGGAGGAAGTAACAAAAGTCGCCTTCATTTAATTAGCGTAATACATTAATTCCGTGTTTTGGTTGATTGAGTTGCTAAACTTTTGAAGAGCAAAACAATTACGTGAGCAGGGCAACACGGTTGAATTAATTGTAATAGACTGCAGTCGGTAAAGCAGCGCGTCATCGGTAAAGACGTAGTAAAACCAGGAAATGAATGTATGCGTTTTTGCCGCCATTTAATTCATCCCAACCAAAAAAGAAAAATGTATGAATTTTCCACAATTTAAGCCTTGTGGAGAAAGTAACTTTTGTCGCCTTGTGGAGGAAGTAACAAAAGTCGCCTTGATTTAATTAGCGTAATACATTAATTTCGTGTTTTGGTTGATTGAGTTGCTAAACTTTTGAAGAGCAAAACAATTATGGAGTCCACGGTGTCGGCCATGATAGTTTCCCACATTTTTCCCACTTGATTCCTGCAGCTTTTCCACACCGCATTTTCCAATTACACAAATTTCGCATTTGTTGCATAAAATCACCCCCCCCCCCCCCCCCCCTATTTAATATTTTAAACACCACGAGTCTTCAGTAATGGCGCAACATTTTATTGGCTTCTATTTGGTCCAAATATACGTCTTCTTACTAACTCAACTCGGTCATATTCTTCGATTTCCGCGAGTCGTTGGGCGTGAAGTTTCTTCCTTTCGCGATAGTCTAGGAATCTCTGGACGAAGAGCACCACAAAGCAGAGCATAATGAAGCATAGAAAGTAATTAATGGTCTGCACGATCACCAAAATGCGCTCCACAAAGGCGACGGATTCATTGTGCTGAAACTGGAAGTCGTCGTCTTCAATCACGCGCTCTAGACGGGGACAGAGGTGAGAGGGGCGGTCGACTTATTTCAGGCTGCACTTACCTGCCAGCGAGGAGTCTTCGGCATCCTGCGGCTTCATCCAGCTAAATAATTCACCCAATTGGAGGCCCTCTACAAGGGAGTTCCAAAAATTCGGCCTCATCCTCGTGGTTGATGGTTTTCGATCGATTCTTGAGAAGATTTGCAGTCTGAAATATTGAATTAATTTAATTATTCCTTCCCCCGACAAACTTCTATTTGATTCTAACCAGATTTGCGAAGTTCAATTTGTCGGGCGTTCACACTTCGTGTTATGCGAAGCAAAGAAAACTCAACGAATGTTCGAGTATAAAATACAAACGCAAAGAGGCACCGAAACACACACACATGCATACATCCAACTTTATTATGCAGATGTATTTTTTGAGACTCGAAGTTTCGAACGAAAGTCGAATCTGTAAATAAAACAAAATGGCAGAAATAACAGTTCAAATATAATATAGATAATATAATAATCACTTAAAAAGAATACAATAAAATAGCATGACACATCTCAAATAAATACACAATGGATGCAAACTGATCCTTCATGCAATAAATTAGTGCATGGAATTGCATTTCCCACATTCAAACGAGTCCACCGTGATTGCCATCTCAGCGGACGGTTGTACAGAAGTGTGGGTGTGTGTGAATTGAAAGAATGTGTAGGTTGTAAGGAAGACGTTTAGCCACACACGTGCATTCTTTGCGAGGCGATGGCAAAAAGAATGTGGCTGGAAAAACGTACAGTTAGAAAAATCAAAAGAACTCTCAGCGCTCACAAGCCCTGATGAGGTATTAATAAAAAAATCTGGGCTTGACTTCGACTGGAAGCGCCGATTAGAGTTTTTTATTTGCTTTTGGATTTTACACACATAAAAACACTCAGAGGAAAAATATTTATAGTGTTCGAAATTACAAAAACCATCTGAGAAACTCGAACACATTTCGATATTAGTGAAAAAAATTGTATTTGCTCTCTTTTTCGGACAACCTAATGTTGGTTGTTCACAGGTTGTTGTTTTTACATTCTTTGTTGTACGACAGAATGTGAAAAAAAAGGTGAAAAAGCTGGCAAAAGACTACCAAAAAGCTGTCATTCATTGCTAATTTATTGTACCACCGGGCATTTCAGCATTTTCAATTAAGCGACAAATTTTACAAATGAAATATTTCTGAATTATGTAAGCACGACGTTGCTTTCAAAGTTGCAACAGTTTCTTCTCTCTCTTTCCCTCCACAAAACTATCACTCAATCGCACCCACCACCACTCATACTCTCTCTTCCTGCTCCCTCGCACGATCTCCTTCCACAAAAACATCTCATTATCTTGCCACCATTTTCTGAATTATTTTCCGTTTTCCAAATATTTGAAAGCATTTAAGAATTATGGAAGCAAAGAGAATGGAAGAAGAGAGGAAGCTCTCTCTCTCTCTCTCTCTCTCTTGCTCTTTTCTCCCGCCCTCTTTTCCTAAATTTCTAAATGTAATTCCTAAATTTTCCTCATTTTCTAGATTTTGAAGATATTTCTGAATTATGAAACTATCATGTTTTCGAAGTTGCACAGACATCTTCTCTCCCGAGAGGGCGAATGCGGGAGAAAAATAGTATCTTTTTCTCCCTCCCCGTTTTAGGAGCGCCCTGCTGATTGGAATTTGCAACCCTGTGAATCTGCATTGTTTTTCCAAAATTTGGCGGCATGAACTGAATTTGCGGACCAAAGACAACAAAACTGGAAACTCCTCACATTTGCTGCGGACAGCCTGGAGTTGCGTGGGTTGGCGTTTCGCTTTCAGGTTGGCTTGTTTTTTGTGACGAGGCGAGGTCGGCGTTATTGGCATCCGAGACGGTTGGATCGGAAACTTCAGCTAGCTGAATATTTGGAAACACCTGGAAGTTGGTGAGCTACGCTGCGCTCGCGTGAAAACCACAAACAAGGTAAGATTTCCAGCTAACAAACAGCTGCGCTCGCGCCACCGCTTAAATGCAAGCGGCACTCGAAGCGCAGAGCATAATAACGTTAATTTTTTGGCAAAGAAAACCAAAACTTCTCCACTTAGCATTCCACGCCGAAATCGTTTCACCAAAGCAGTTGGCTAGAATTGAGAACTACGAATCAGCGATTTTTCATTGCTGCGCGGCGTCAGACTGCGGCTGACCGCCTAAGGAAAATCCGAAATCCTCCCCTCCTCCTCCCGCCTGCGGGTGTTAAGAGCAACTTCAAGCCGATAAATAACCTTAAAGACGCAATGGAATGCATTTTCGGTTCGTACCGAAATGCAGCGCTTTGCTCGACCATAAATGCGACCGCACGGCGTTTGATTGACTTCGGCCCGAACCACGGGCGACAGCCGAGTGACACGGCGCGGACGGTTCTGGCCGAGATCACAACTCAAATTCACACTTGTGTGTCGCCGGCCACCGTGCGCCGGCGGTGCGGTCGACTGGCACCGATTGGAAGCGCTGGCAGCACCGCACCTCCCAGCGGGGCAGCAGCGGCAGCGGCATCGGCAGCTCCGCACTGATTCGCTGCACGTTTTATTGCATCTCGGCGCGGTATTGAGAATTTGTTTATCCATTCTGGCCGCCGCGGCTGCTGTCGCCACAATTGGTTTTGACCATCTTGAGGTAATTGGGCGAGCGACCAAATGAGGCGACTCGACAAGTGGTTCGAATGCTGCAGGCCGCCGCCGCCTCCTCCTCCTCCTCCTCCTCCTGGCAAATCCTCTCGCACCAGTTTTCGCTGTCGTAGATGGTCTCTGGTGGATGGTTGAGAAATCGAAATCAGCGTTCAGCTCCGAAATCACACAACGGGGCGCCAAATTAGTCAAATCGAGTGCAATAAAATCTGGCATTCGAGATCTTATCGGCGATTAAAATCGCTCGATGGCGTTCGGTTGGCGAAGGAAAAGGCATTTTTTCACTTATTAACAAATTAGTGATGTCTTATTGATCAAAATCCATTTTTTCAGCTTTTAAATGGTCACAACTTCGAGCACCAAAACAATAATAAACAGTTAAGTAGTCACAAATAGTGAGAAATATTCGAAATGATGAAATTTAAAAGACTTCTCGGTTATTTCCAAAGTAATCTAAGAATATCTAAAATCTAAATAATTTAGATAACTTGATTGTCGCCAAACAATTCAGCTGTTCGTTTATTCTTCGATTTGCTATTCAGATTTCTTCGTTTCGAGTTTTCGAGGAAGGTTTTTGAGGAAGAGTGAGAAGAGTTTTAAAATGCTTGTAAAGCCCGCAGATGGCTTGTTGCCGCCTTCTGCGCTTGCAACGAGCGACACAAACACAGCAGAAGGCGGCTTCATCGCGTGTCCAAAACGGTGAGGCGTGATGACCTCAATGGCCAGCGTCCAGCTATCCGGCCAACTGTGAGCTCCCCACCACCTCCCCTCTCCCTGCCCGACGCCGCCGCTGCCGACCACCCTGATTTTGATTGACGTTGTTATTCGACAAACAAAGCATACAAATTTCAGTTTAATTAGAGGAATGAACGCGATTCGCGCATATTAAAGCGTCAAATGTTTGAGAAACAATGAAACAGAAATACTCACTCAACAATTTACATAAATATACTGTAGGCATTCTGAAATGAATTGAATTCTTTAATTGATTGACACGTTGGACTCGCTTGTAGGACGAAATCCATTGAAAGAAAGTCGTCGACGGATTTCATACTTACATTCCATTCCATTGCAATTCTATTCTGTCACATACATTCAATAATTATTATTAATTTATATTAAATAGAATTGGCAAAATTTTCACCATTAAATTCTGTGTTAATTAAGTTTTCTTTCTGTGTAAAGAGGAAGTCATATTGATAAAAAGAAGCACGACCATTAAACTTCAGTTTGGAACATAAAATTCTGCCTGAATAATTTTGCAAACATGCGCCGCATTTAAATTGAAATCGCTTCGCGTTCGACTCCTCTTAAGGTGCGAACAACAGAGTGGTTGGCGTGTTTTTGTTGTAATGAAAATCACAAGGCATCCATCATTACAACAACAGAACGCACCTGACACGCTGATGGCTCTGCGCTCAAGCGGGAGGCGTGAGAGGAAATTCAATGAACTGTGATGGCCAAGTAAAACAGAAAACTCATAAAAAACGAAAGTTTTCTAACAATTTCATTTCCGTACCCGGCTAATGCATCGCAAGAACAATTCATCGCGAAGGCAATTCATCGCGAAGGCAATTCATCGCGAAGGCAATTCATCGCGAAGGCAATTCATCGCGAGAGCACTTAATCGCCGAGGCGAGATCCCAAGTAATTTTTCGCAAGAGCTGCAGTTAATCACAGCAGCAGTTCATCGCGGGCTTTCATAATAAATTTAACAGCCTGCGGCGTGATGAATTGCCTAGCGATGAACTGCTTGCGATGAATTCCTGGCGTGGAATTGATTGCGATGGATTCGTGACGATGAATTGCTTGTGATGAATTAATTGCATTGCTATGAATTGCTTAACAATGGATTTCTGATGCAATGAATTGCTTTACGATGAAATTCTCTTGCACTGAATTGCTTTGCGATGAATTTCTTTATGATGAACTGCTTTGCGATGAATTGCTACTGCGATGAATTGGTTTTCGATGAACGAATGGCTTCGATAAATCAGACTAATTAATTCGGACTCGTTAATTCGGTATTTTCTTCGACGAGTCGCCACACACGGTGCGACGTGTGCGGAATTGATTCTCAGTTTCCGCGTAACAAAAACAATGAAATTTTTTATTTCTGATTTCCTGCAACTTGTAGAAAGTTCTCGACGATATTCCTTTGAAATACTTTTAATTTCGTTAATTGTTATAACCTCGGATTCGTATGCAAATCACTGCGAAACTGAAGTGATATAAAACATAAAATTTCAAACACGTACGCCACGCCACTCGTCCCCGCGAAGGGTTTCGCGCAGCTCGGCATCAACACGCGCAGGTCTGCCCGAGAGGCTGCAATAAAAACCAGTTGAATTTACGTGCTTCTCGCTCGCAACGGCTGGCGCATCTAACACTTCCCTGCTGAGTTCCTAGCGCCGGCGCACCGTCTCGAAGATACTCCGCTGCTCTTCGCCGTCGCCACAACAGATGGCCTTGACTTGCGCGATTATTCTGCAAGCAATAAAGTGTTTTCATTTATTTTTCAGCTCGAGACGGGTTGCGCACGCGGTTGGCGTGCGTTGTTCAGATGCGTGAGATGTGCGGGGATTGAAAGGACAAAATGTAAGTGTGGACTACCTTTTTACCTCTTATGAATTCGCTCATGTTTGTTGCTTCGAGAACAAATTGCTCGAATGTGAGAATCAACTGAAGTTTGTGAGGATCTCCTCTCTCATCTCTTCTTCATCTTCATAGATCGTTTTGCCCGTCATTCAGCTTTATTTTTCTCTAGTCTTGAGCATTCCAGTTCGTGACAAAGGGATCGCTTTACGAGGTAACTAATTCGCTCTAATTCGAGGTAACAGTT
This sequence comes from Sicus ferrugineus, assembly GCA_922984085.1. Lineage (NCBI taxonomy): Eukaryota > Metazoa > Arthropoda > Insecta > Diptera > Conopidae > Sicus > Sicus ferrugineus. The sequence goes on from OV277351.1 coordinate 24,204,069, forward strand.
TGTTTACATCTTTCAGTTCATTAGTTTGCGGCTGATCAGCGATGACGACCTAAACTGGAGGAACTGGAAGGAGAGGAAGCTTGGGATCGAAATGGCGGAAGACTTCTCGAAGGCGAAATTGTGGTTAATCGTTCGAAATCGGCGTTTAACGGCTCACAGCTGTTATTGTGCGCTATAATTTGGTGAACAAAGAATGCATCAATCGTTGTGAGTGTTTGAAATCGCAGCGTGCTTGGAGGATGTGGGGCACGAGTATCCTGCAAAAGCCTGACGAAACACGACGCCAGTCGGTAACCAAACTAACAGCAAACCGATTGCATTCGCCCTCCGAGACCCGTTTCGCTTCTGAAAGGAATGCCTTCGCACAGAGTCGCGACCGAGTGGACCACTCACTTCGAGTGGTCGCGACCTTTACTCTTCGGTGGGCCATATCTTTCCCCAGTCCGCGGCTAGACTTCAGTGTGGAAACCTGAAGCAGTTAGACCTTGTGGCAGTTGAAGCTTGTGTCGATCTCGAGAAGCAACTCGAGTCGTTTGCGCTTGCTACTTGTGGAGTTGTAGATGTTACCTCACTTCGGTATGCTTCCACTTGTTATTTGTTGTTGTTGCAATTGTGCTGATTAGCTAGCTTGCCCCTTAAATGTAAATAAATACAGTCTGGAACAGCAACCCAGCCGCCGCTTTCGCGCTACGATTGCTTCAGCTTCGGTCTTCAAGTGTATCGTTGGTCAAATATTTGCCGTCTCCCAGATAGCCTAGCTTTTGAGGAATCTATTGAGACCCACTGCAGCGGCGTTCCGTCCATTATCGCGCTAGATAAACGCACTATTCGTTTATAGTTTCCTTGTATCGATAAGATCGAGATGGAGCAACAGTCACACACTTGAAGCGCCCTCTTCAGATATCCAGGCCCACTTCAAGGGTCGAACAATTGCGTTTTACAAACCGCTGACCCCGTGTATAACGCAACCGATGCATTGCAGCGAGTATTTCTAATTACATCATTATTAGAGTAAAGGATTTTTGTAAATATTTATATTATTCGAAATTATGCAGCGAAGCAAACAAGAGATTCTTCTGCGGTATTCTTGAGACAACTCGTAAACCGAATTTCGGATACTTTTATTGTCATCATCTACACATTTGGAGAGTTTCGCGAGTTTAAAATGCTCTGCTGAATCGATTTTAACAAAGTTTCTTATATCTGCTTACTTTGACGTGCAGCAGTTATATAATATGAATTGTTGTTTTGAAAAAAAAAACGCATCTCGCTTCTAGAGAAAATAAAGACGTACTTTTCGCAAGGTACGTCATTCGCCGCTTTAAAAGCACTCGGCAATCAGTTCAGCTTGGCAAATGCACGCGAATCCCTTGTTTTGAGCCGCATCGCCAAGGCTATTTGTGCAGAATTCGTTTATGTTTAGAGGTTATCAGCGAAGGTTAGAGCAGGAGGAGCGGAAAGGGAAGGCGAAGTTATTGTTCAAGCGATTCATCTGCTTCAGCGCGTATTTTGAAAACAAGTCCCTTTCTATATTAGAATATTTCGGCTTCTTACGTGCGGCAAAGTGGAATTTGGACACCACATTCCTTGCATTTATTTCAGAACTTGATTTCAATCAATTTCGACCTTAAAGTCGATCAGTTGTGGTTTGCTTCAGTCTTTGAATTGGTCGCAATTGAGACAAGAGAAACAAAGCATCCAGTTTGTCCACACGTGTCGGACGCATCGGCCGTACAATTCTATAAGACTCGTCATCCTATCTCATAATTCCTCCTCCATCCTCTTCATGTCATTCACATCCCAATTCCTTTCGTCTGCAACGATATCTAGCCGCGTTGTCATCGTCCTTCGATGCCTCCTTCCCATGAAGGGGTCCCATCTCTGTGGTCTTCTATGAGAATTTGAACTGATTTGATTCTTGTTATGGTTGAGTCATGAAAAATCATCTGCAAGTAATACTTTAATGTCGCAAATCTCACTTGAATCGCGTCGTATCAATTGGGTTCACGCATGTGCCACACTCTGAACCGGGTAACCGGGGTTATCTATTCAATCATCTCTTGTTACTCTAGCAATTTGGACATCAGTTCTCATTAACTAGACGCCAGGGTGATGGGAGGCCAGACCCAGACAAATCATTCCCGGATTTCAGAGCCACTTTTTATGTACCATTATAGCGTGTACGAGTTGAACTTTCTCAGATTTCAGTCACCGGCGACGATACACTCAATAGTCTTCGCTGAAATATTGCGAGATAAAAGAAGAACTTCAGAAAGTATTTCGCAAAGTAATCGTAGAGCGATGAGTTCTCAAAACATCGCTGTCCAGAAATCCAAAGCAGCCAAAGCACTCGAGCTGCTCTTCTTCACCGATCGCGCTGATAAAAGAAGCGGCTCGTCACGACGTCCGAAGGTGCGTCCATGCACTCCGGGCCTATCAGCGAGTCCCATGCCGGCGGCGCCGATGAGTGCTAGTGTAGAATTAGCCTCGTTCGTATAACTAGAACAAGTCCATCGAGCCCGCACGCAGTTGTATATAAGACGCGTTTGAACCAAGAACGATTTCAATCAGTCAGTCGGCCAGCCAATCCTTTGGAAGGATTTCCTATCTATCGCTCTCTTGCAGTTCATTTGAATATCTGTTTGTCGTCAGTGATCAGCGCGGGACACACCAGAGCTCCAATATTGATCATCTTCAGCCCGAAATCGGTAGGATGAAGCTGACGGACACTGAGCCGCCGCAATACTTGAACGAGGACTTTTTCAAGGCTGCGCTGGAGGACGGGCTGCGCGATACCCGTGTTGATATCAAGAAGATCATCTTCGGCGAAACGAATTGCGGCGGCGAGAACTATTGCAGCAAAATATATCGTGCGCGGGCGCTGTACCGCAGCAGCAAGCGTCAACTGGACGAAGAGTTGGCGCTGATCGTCAAAAGCATCGCCATCACGCCGGCAACCAAGTTCCTCGAGGAGTTGGCGGTGTATCTGCGCGAGAAGATCTTCTACCACGATGTGCTGGGCAAGCTGGAAGTATTAATTGGTGATGGGTCGAAATTCGGAGCCAAGTAAGTGCAATTCGCGGGTGGATGGAGGGAGGAGGGAGGGGGTGATGAGGTCAGGACTCTTTCGAAATTCTTCGAGGGATTGTCGAAAGAATCGATGCATTCCTCGGTGGGGCATCAAAAGCAACAATATTCTGCTAAGATCCTTAATTTGCAGTCATCCTTTTGATTATCCTCTCCTACAGATGCCTCTACACCACCACACAGCCCATGCAGACCATCGTCTTCGACGACCTCACGCAGTACGGCTACAAACTGGCCAGCCGACAGAACGGCCTGAACGAGGAGCACTGCGTCGTCATACTGAAGAAGTTGGGCAAGTTCCATGCCGCCTCCATGGTGCTCGCCGAGAAGGTAGGTTCGCAACACACACATCGCGCCATATTCGCCCATTAGAGATGCTCACGGCAGCGCAAAAATGCACACTGATAACTAGCGCGATATTTCGGAATTTATGACTTGAACTTTGTGTCCGGCTTAAATTGTGATACCCAGTGAGCTTCGAGAAGTCGTCAACAGAATTCGATAGATAGAGATTATAATGACTAGAAATTCGCAACCATCTCGGTGTATGTTTTGAGGAAAATAACAAAATTATATACGTCGGGTATAAATTTGCAGCGGGTTCAAAGTGTAAAATAGTTGATTATGTCTTCAGGTTGTTGAAATTATTGGCTAAACTTTAAGCTTCTGTCTCGTTGCCTCAGTTATTTATATGGAATTTTATAGTTTTTATGATTAACTCAAGTGATGTCTGTAGAAGTCGAAGTCAAAGCCCGCAAACAAAATGTTTACACGTTTTCGGACTAATCGAAGTTCATACAAAATCTTTAATGACAAATACGATACAACAATAACTACTAATGACTAATAATGGGCGCGGTTGTTTTCCAGTTTTAGCACCTTCATTGAATTTTGAGACTGATATACTGCAACGAGGTTCCATAGCGAAGTAGCGGAAGATTTTATAGCGCTATTTTCATAGCGAATACCTGTAATCATTGCTACAATTAGGGCGAAAAAGAGGTGTGGCTAATAACGGTGTCCGTTCCCTTGACAGATTTTGAGGATGTTCTTCTGAGAAAACCTTTGAAGTTGTAAAAACATTCCTGCTGAGGAAACAACATTTCAGCTGTACGGGGAAGTTTCGTAGGGAAATTCCTCTTTAATTGTTTAAATGACCTTTTCGAGGTTTCGCCGTGGCTAATACTGCTGTCGCTGAATTCCACAAAGAGGCTACACGGGCCTCAGTACCTACCTAGATATGGCAGAAAGTGGGCAACGCGATGTTGTGCGCATCGCAATGGTGCAACAAGCGATCTTTGGGTGCTCGTTGTCCGAAAGGGTTTCATACCCACCTATTTAAACTGCTGGCAGGTGTTGCTCACTAAAGTGAATTCTCGGACCACGTAAAGCTCTTCTGGAACGTGGACCTGAATCTCTTATGTCGTAAACCATGAGAGGCCCTTCACTGACTTCACGCCAGATCCTGAAGACCCTTCGCATTCTACGCTATTATTATATTTTCTTTAGTTGTAAGAGAAAACACAAGTAATTCTGTTTAACTTGCCTCCACTCCTCCGCAGGAAGCTTCAGTACGCGAACACTTCACCACCGGCATGTTGGACGAGAACTACATACGCACCAACCAGCGTTTCATCGACTTCATGACCCTCCAGCTGCACACCTTGGCCACGGTGGTAGCCAAGTGGCCTGGCTACGAAGGAATCGCGGAGAAACTCTTCCAGCACTGCGACAACATCAAGGAGAACCTCGTCCTCACCGGTCGCGCCAGGCCCGGCGAACTGACGGTCCTCAATCACGGCGACCTCTGGGTCAACAACTTTATGTATAAATACGATGACGGGAATCCAACGAAACCCATCGACGCGATATTTGTAAGTTCCGCTTTCCCTCTCCTCGACGAATCCTTAGAAACACGAAAGCATAATGCGACTCCTTCCGCAGGTGGACTTCCAGAACAGCTTCTTCGGCAGCCCCGGCTGCGACATTAACTTCTTCCTGAACAGCAGCGTGCAACTCGACGTGCTCATGTACCGCCGCGACTTCCTCATACAAACCTACTACGAGTCACTGCGCGAGTCCCTTCAGCGCATGCACTCGGAATACGTGCCGACGCTGCACGAAATCCAGTTGGAAATACACGAACGCGAGTCGTACGGCTTCTTCTCGTCGTACGCCTTCTTGCCCATGGTCGCCATGAAGAAGGAGGACTCGTACGACAACAGCATCGAGGCCATGACGAATCGGGACTTTGCAAAGCGGAAGGTGCAGCTGATGTTCACCTCGAACCCGCGGACCACCGAAACCCTGCGATACACGCTGCGACGCTTCGACGAGCTGGGTATCTTCGATTAGATCCTCCTACTGCTCTTTCCCTTTTTCCGCCACAACCACCTCTTTTGCCTCCTGAACTCCTCCTCCTCTTCCACCACTTTCCCTTTTTCCTACTATTTTCCCCGCTTGCCACCGTTCCTCTCTTGTATTTGTATTTAGTTAATCTTTCTTAGTTGTAAACTGTATTTTATATAAATAAATTGAGCGACTTCCAGCGAATGCATTATTGTTGTTGGGTTTCGGAATTAAGTGTGAAAATAATTTAAACTATTTTATTCTTATTTCACAAACGCAAGAATTTAAATTAACAAAAAGAGGGAATATTTTAAATGCTACGATAAGCAACTTTCTAGAGTCTATTCAAATAAATTCGATTTCTTGCAAGAACTTGTATTTGATATTATTTCCAAGATAGATCTGAAATATTTGCTATTATTTGGAAGGTGTAAATATGTCAGTATATGAATTCATCATAACAAATTCTTTTGGAAACATTTACGAAATGTTAAGAATTGTGATGCAAACATTACGAAGTTCTCTCCGATCTTCTTGATGTGAGCAGAGTGAATTTAGTCTCTGAGGGAATAAAAAGGGCAAACTTTTGCTTATAAAAGATAAATAAATAATTAATTAATCGCTTTTCACTTAGTAAAACTGCATTAACACTTTATTTCACAGTATATTTTCAGGCACTTTCCAGAATCTTTCTAAATATTAAGAATTATAGCAAGTGTAGCGTATAAATGTGATGACAATATTAACTGTTTGTTCTCCTTCGACTATTAGAGGTCGTTGAGAATCTTTAATAAATATCGCAACTTCTATTCCCTCAATTTATACTTTATAAGTTTCAAAACTAGATCCACTAGATTTTCAATTCTTCTTGCGAGGCTAGAAAATTTTGCCATGTTGACAAATTTGCCATTTGTTTACTTTTGCCAGTGCAACAAATCGGTCGTGATTGCGACATCGCCGCCTGTTTGTTTCTGGTGCTACGACCAACTTGTTAATTAAGTTCGGTTGCGTTGTAGTTGCAGCCGAGGCAGTTGGCGTCTCTTGAGCGTAGAGCTGGCCGCCGCCTACCTGCTTATTGGGTGCTTCGGTGTCGCTCGGTACTTATTTGGCATTTCGAGACGATGTTTCAGCCATCGCCGTGCCGAAATCAGTCAAGGTGTTTCGAAAACAATTACAGCACTCGAGTGGTAAATATTTGCATTGTTCGCAGTGAATTGTTGTGTAAAATTTAGCCAACACACTTAACGAGCTAAACACGAGTTCTGCCAAATTAAGCGGCTCTACTCTTTCCGATCCACGTCGCCACCTGTGGCTTCGGTGGCGGAGAAAATGTACTTGACAATTTTCATGAGAAAATCCTCGTTCTCGCCACGAATTCGAGGCGAAGACATCTTTTTTTTCTTACTCAAAGACACAAGTAAAAAGTCCAACCGTTCAATTTTTAAGCATTTATTGATCCAATTTATGTAATTTATAATACGAAGGAGCCAAACAACGACTCGCATATACATGTGTAGGTGTTAACAACGGTGTTGAGTACAAAGCCATACAAATTGAATAATTATATGATGACATGATTAAATGCAGAAATAAAATGTATGAAATTAATAGAGGTCATATAAATTCAAACTAAACCTCGGTTTCTCGAGCAAGTAGCATGACACTTTACGAGAAAGTTCCTGCGGATTTGCCCGCTAAAATCCCTCGCAATTTCTATATATAAATCTAGGAAAATATGTGTATTAATGTCATACTAATTCTAATACAAATGCAAGCCGAACATCTCTGCAGTTTCTCTTGCAGGTAATGTGAAGTTATATGAAAATAATCATGCGGATTCGCCCGCTAAAATCTCTCGCAAATGCTATATATAAATCTAGGAAAATATGTGAATAAATGTCATACTAATTCTAATACAAATTCAAGTCGAAACCTATTCAGTTTCTCTTCCAGGTAATGTGAAGTTATATGAAAATGTTCATGCGGATTCGCCCGCTAAAATCTCGCAAATTCTATATATATAAATCTAGGAAAATGTGGGAACAGTTATACTAATTCTAAATCAAATGCAAGCCGAACATCTCTGCAGTTTCTCTTGCAGGTAATGTGAAGTTATATGAAAATAATCATGCGGATTCGCCCGCTAAAATCTCTCGCAAATGCTATATATAAATCTAGGAAAATATGTGAATAAATGTCATACTAATTCTAATACAAATTCAAGTCGAAACCTATTCAGTTTCTCTTCCAGGTAATGTGAAGTTATATGAAAATAATCATGCGGATTCGCCCGCTAAAATCTCACGCAAATGCTATATATAAATCTAGGAAAATGTGCGAACAGCTATACTAATTCTAATACAAATGCAAGCCAAACATCTCTGCAGTTTCCCTCGCAGGTTATATGATGTTCTCTTGCAGGTAATGTGAAGTTATATGAAAATAATCATGCGGATTCGCCCGCTAAAATCTCACGCAAATGCTATATATAAATCTAGGAAAATGTGCGAACAGCTATACTAATTCTAATACAAATGCAAGCCGAACATCTCTGCAGTTTCTCTTGCAGGTAATGTGGTAATGATATGAAAATGATCATGCGGATTCGACCGCTAAACTCTCTCGCAAATTCTATATATTTAAATCTATTAAAATGTGCGAACAGTTATACTAATTCTAATACAAATGCAAGCCGGACATCTCTGCAGTTTCTCTTACAGGTTATATGATGTTCTCTTGCAGGTAATGTGAAGTTATATGAAAATAATCATGCGGATTCGCCCGCTAAAATCTCACGCAAATGCTATATATAAATCTAGGAAAATGTGCGAACAGCTATACTAATTCTAATACAAATGCAAGCCAAACATCTCTGCAGTTTCCCTCGCAGGTTATATGATGTTCTCTTGCAGGTAATGTGAAGTTATATGAAAATAATCATGCGGATTCGCCCGCTAAAATCCCTCGCAATTTCTATATATAAATCTAGGAAAATGTGTGTAAAAATGTCATACTAATTCTAATAATATATAATAACATACTAATTCTAATACAAATGCAAGTCGAAACCTATTCAGTTTCTCTTCCAGGTGATGTGAAGTTATATGAAAATGTTAATGCGGATTCGCCTCCTAAAATTTGTATGAAATTCTCTGAATAAATCTGCGAATGTGTGAATGGAATCTATAACTAAGGTAAAGCTAATACTAATGAAAATTGATATTTGCCTGAGCTGTAGCTTGCTGGTTTCCTTACTGCGACTCAAACTCGTCCTCCCCTTCGATGACTGCAATCCTACTTCTTGGTGTTTAAAGAGGTGGTAGTGCGACGAACAAATTTCGGAGATGGTATTTTTGTCGGGGAGCGCGGCGACGAGGGCTTCGGCGACAATATTACTGGCGAACTTACGCGTGCGCTGCCTGGACTTTGGCGCCCGACAGCGTGCGGTATCTTCGTTTGTTTACGTGGCGAAATGAGGCGTGGCGAGACTGCGCCTGGTGAGCCTGCGCTTGGCGATCCAACCTTGGTCACTTGTTGTCCTGGCGGCGTCGACTGAAGCGGACCAGGCAGTGCGCCTACAGCCCGGAGCAGTTCGTCCGGGATGTCATCGTAATCAAGAGTGATTTGGAGCTTGTACGAGAAGCTGTTGATGTACTTCAGCGACTTGGCCGTTGGCTCTACCCTGTAGTCCTTTTGTATTATTGTTCCCCTCGCTATTAACTCGCGAAGGCCGTACATGCGCGCCATTGAGTGCTCCTCACAGATTATACCCTCTGGCACCAATTTCACCTTGGTGATAATGCGCAGCACCATCACCGACGGCTCGACCTCCGTGAAGAACCCCACCGGCTGCACTACGCGCACCACGTGCAGACGGCGCAGTTCGAACCGCACTTTTCGCAAGTCGTGCTTCGCGCAAGCTAGCATGCATCGCACTGGTGCAAACACGGCATCTCTCGTTTCCAGCTGGCGGGACACCAACTTTCCGAACTTCCGGTACGCGCGGGACGTGGCAAAACATAAGGCGACGAGCGTCACGAGAGTGGTCATCGAGTGGATGCCCTTCCAGAGCAGGTTGCAAATGGCCAAATGGGCTGTGTAGCGTGGCACTTGGAACATGTACGCCTCGTGGACGTCCAGCACCAGGACGTGGCAGTCGTCTGTGCACAGCTCTTCCGGGTTTATCCCATCTTGGCCGCCAAGAGTCGCCAGCCCGGTGCTCTGCTCGCTGAACAATAAGCCGCTGATGCCCGTGGCAATTTTACTGATGAGTTTCCATAAATCGAATTTCGTCTCGGCCTTTATGGCCGCCCGGCAGTGCTCAACGGCCCGCTTGAGCCAGTTGATGCAGCCCGGATCCAAACTCAGGCCTTTTCCCGAGTGGTACGAACGGCAAGTTGTTTCCATTATGCTGGAAAATGGAAAAGCGGGTCAGCTACAATGATGAACGGACAACCCACTTTTACTTCTTTAAATGTAATCTAAGTTTAATTTTTGGTAGTTTTTCTTTTTTTTCGATTATTCGACTCCCAAAAGCACCTCTTATTTTCAGAGTCAGTGAAAGAATGACTATAATTTGTAAAATTTTTCACTCGTTAATATATTTTCAGCGAGTTGCTTAGTTTTTTTTTATTTGAATATTTGCACACAGTGTACGAAATATTCGAGTGCAATGTAGTTTTTTCTGTACACATTTTTTGGCTTCATTTACTCGCTAGTTAGAATCCATTTTGACGAGTGCCTGCAATAGGGTCACCATCGCTACCCAGAAAGTAGTTGCCAATCATGGAATTTCAATTAATTTTTGCTTTTACACATTTCTGACTAAATTGTGCTAATTAATTAAGCACAATTTACTCAAATCACTCCCTACCTACCTGTCTTGCTGGAGCACCTAACAGCAACGACAACAACAATTGCACTCATGAACCTTGAACCGCTGTAATAATTGATAATACCAATCAACAATAGCAACAGCAGAAACACAAACACAACCGGTAAATGCCAGTAGATACAACAACAGATAACGACGTCAGCCACTCATGCAGGCGGTAGCCTCTTGCCGCAGTTTAGACGACACGAGTACGCCGTCGATTGCTAATCCCGCAGGTCGAGCACCCTGCTGGCCAGGCAAACGAATAAACGAAAAGCGTCAGGTGTGAATGTGGGTTGTGTGTGTGTGTGTGGGTGTGTGTGTGGGTGTGTGTGTGTAGATATACAAAACGCAGGCGTGGCTGAACTCAATGTGCTGCGTCACTGGAAGATGCAACGCGAGATGAAAGCCAGTGAAATTTAGCCTGTGAATTAACAACCGGGAAAAAGACGAGAGAAAATTGACCATTCTTTAATTTGGTTTTTCCCCTGGTGCGGGAGGCCGTTTTTCCACGTAGATGTTGAGGAGGGACATTATTTTGGAAATGTTTAAATTGATTTTAACTGAGCAGAAATTTATACCTCTGTATAAAATGTTTCTACGAAAGTATTTGAAAGTGAAAATTGAGGAAATCTTGTCAACGCTTTATTGTAGAATTTTAAGTAAAGAAATAAAAATCTCAGCTAAGAAAGAAATTTGTGTGAAAGGGCATTTTTAACAGCGTCCGGGAAGTTCTGTGTAAAAAAGAAAGTAATTTGTAAAGCTGCATAACCACCAAAATATTACGGGGCCGCAAATATCACGGCAAGCGAAATAAGTTGTAATTGCAAAAACGGAAAGTAAGTGGAGCGCTTGAAAATATTTGGCAATATTTACGACACGTCGCGTGTTGAATCGCGAGTGGGAGGGCCACCGTCGGGGTTCCGGCGCATTTTGTTTTTATCAAATGGAGGGAGGATTTCAGGAGACAATTTTTATAATTGCAATTGTATAATCAGAAAGGACGGCTGAAAACTTTGTTTGAAGCCTTCTCGTACCTTCCTCTGTGCTTTTTTAGATATTTTCAGCACCTCTTAACATCATCTAAACTTGCTGCGTGAGTTTTGTAAGGACAGACAGGGCTAAATCGACCACAGGACTTCTTTTCCACACGTAGTTCTTTCCAAAAATATTCGTGTCAAATTTTATCGCGATAAATCTTTTCGTTTTCCCGTGATTTCGTGACAGTTTCGTGATTTCAACAGACAGACAGACGGACGGACGGACGGATGGACAGATGGACGGATGGACGGACGGACGGATGGACGGACGGACTAGATTTACGACTCAGCAGGGCTAAATTGAGGACTCAGCAGCTGACGCATCGTAATTATCTGTCTAATTAAGGAAATTCGAAGAGTCGCGATGTTTGTACGCGCAGCTGTGTATGGATATTTCGGCTGGTATGGATATTTCGGCTGGTATGGATATTTCGGCTGTAGGTAGAGCGATGGATTCGTCGGGTTGTTCTCAGGCTGTTTTCAACTCTGTTAAAACAGTCGTATTTTAAAACAAACAAAACACAAACTCAACTCTTGACTGCCAAGACTGTTACGGATTTTTTCGCTTATTTGGCTTTCTGGCTACGATTTTTCTCATCGCAGGGACCATCTGGTATTCCAGGTATTTAATAATTAAATATTAACTAGGTGAGTGGAAGATAAATATCTCTGTTTTTTTTTTTTTTTTTTTTTTTTTTAATAAGACAGAGAGAACTAAATTCAACTCGCATTAAAGCGAAGAGAACGCTGAGAAGTGAGATAACTTCTTAATTAAGAAGAAAACCAGCTTGAATTGCGGAACGTTGATTTATGGGATTGATTTGGCGTTTTGAGGACACGAGTCAAGTTAAGGGAATCGCGGACGAATTAAAATTCTAGCGGACTTTCGAATAAAACTTCGAAGTCTGGTTAGAAGTCCCAGCTGGAGCATTTTAATAAGCTAATAAATCGCTGAAGTAGAAAACTCCATTCCCACGACGTTTGCTCGATAAGTGGAGTTTTTCCCCGAGATCTGCTGTTTATATTTGAGTTCTGCGTTAATGCAACTCGAAGCGGTCTCATTCCGCAAAATCACACTCCGGCGCAGAGTGATTATTGACCGACGACTCGTATTTCGCAGCCGATTACTTGGTAGCTGCGCGCTTAACTTCCCCATTTTTCCACGGAGGTCCTGAAACGCCCGATCTTCTGGTTTCCAACGCGTGAACAGCCCACTTTTGTTTCAGTTTCTGCTGAACTTCAGCTCACCGCTTGTTTTCGAACGGGGCAGCGTTGTCGTTGCGTTGCGGAACTCATGTTGCGGTTTTACCTTTCAAATTCGAGCGAATGCCATGCCATGTCCGTGCTGGTCAGGCTGTCGCCATCCGACACATCGCAGTCCGACAAAGATGAGCTCAGCACGTCGGCAGTTCCACTTCAGCGGTACTTTCAGCGGTACTTTCAGCGGTACTTTCAGCGGTTTCCGTTCGATTGCACGTCGCTGGAGTTCCGTCACAAGTTCAGCTCTTCTTCACTTTTAGGTGGTGAAATCTCTTCTCTTCTCTTCTTTACTTTTAGGTGGTGAAATTCACAAGTTCGCCACAATCACTCGCCGAACTCCCCCCGAGCAGCTGCAGTGATTGAGCTCTCAGTTTGTGTGTCATCTGGACGTAAATTGATGATTTAATGGTTGAGTTTTTGTTACGCCAGCTGTGGCGACAATTCATGAGAACTTTATATATTTATAAAGTATAAACAGAATCCGGTTGTGAACGTAAACGTTTTCTTTCCGATCTAATTACGACATCACATCGCGAAATCAACACATTTTCGATGCAGCTTCAACTCCAAGCCATGAGAATTTGCATTCTGTAGTCTGATTGTAGTCGAAGTTTTCTTCGTCTCCAGTCGCCTAAAAAATAACAGAACTGCATCGAAACCCGTTGAAATTTGGAACCCCTTGAAATTTGGAACTCGTTGAAATTTGAAACCGCGTGTAAACATCGAATATATTTGAATAATCAGCGAGAGGCAGAGTTTTGAAGAGACGAGTGAGTGTCGCGTGACGATAACTGTATATTTTGCCACTTCAGAGAAATCCAGTGGTGAAAAAGAGTGGGAATTCGCCACAGAAAGCAAATCCATTCACATGAAATTCTACGCACATCCTGTCGATCAACGCACCGAAATACGATTTATAAACACTAGCAAATTATTAAAATTACACAGCCGCTCGAAATGTTTACTTTTATAAACGATAAACGAAAAACGATAAACGATAAACGATAAACGGTTTCGTCTTCTCTTGCTGCGATTTTATTCACTTCACTTCGCAGCGTTCAGCGGAGTTCAAGTTGTTGCCCACGCCGCTGCATTTTGAATGCATGCAGAATTTTAGCATTTTCATTTCTACCAATTTATTTATGCTTAATTTTAAAGTTGGCATTTAAAGTTTTTCGATTGTAAGACCATCGCAGCGTAACTTCAAAACTTAGAAGAATATTTTCAAGCGCTTCACTGAGCATCACGAAGAAATCTGCGAACCACATTTTAGAAGTTAAAAACATAAAAAAGGAGAAAAATGAACAGATTTTGTAATTTCCCGTAAAATCGCAATTTGAAGGGAAATCGAAGCTTTCGTTTAACTCCACCTTTCAGCCGCGACTTCATGAGCCACCCAATAAAGCCAGAAAAGAGTGCTACGAATGCAACAAATAATAAATTTTTATTAAAATCGGAGTGGGAGTTTTTTCGCCGTGTGCAGCACACCAAATATCGTCAGCCTTCCGTGTATAGCAAAACTCGCCGCAGACGCGAACATTTCTCTGCTCTCGCTGGACTCCGAGTGTGCGAGTGTCCGAGTGGGCGAGTGGGCGAGTGTCCGAGTGTTCGAGTGTCCGCATGTGCGAGTGCGCGAGCGTCCGAGTTCAAGAACAAGAAACTTGCAGCGGCAATCGTAAACAAAGCGGCAAATCGGCTCTTGTAGGCTTTCGTAGTTCTGCACTTCATGAGGGAAAACTTCAAAACGATCGACTTCGACTGCAACGGCAGCAGCGCACGCAGCTCGTCGTCGGCCGCATCCAGGCAGCGCTCGTTGCTTCACAGCCGAGAGACTCGCTCGCACTCTCCAGTATTCAGTTCAATTCGCAGCGAGGCACGCGTGTTCGCTGCGAACTTCTGCAGCCGGTCGAACTTCCAAGTCGCCGTACTTCAGCGCCACTCGTAGCAGTGACGTCAAATTGCGGACACATCGAGTTCTCCAGATCCGAATGTAAGTTCGAGCCACCGCTACGCAGGCCGCTCGCTCGGCGCTCAGGTGGCGCCAGAACGCGCAGGTGGTGCGAATTGAAAATACTGTGATTCGGTGTGCGGAACGACCGGCGTCGAGTGACGGTTCGAGAGTGGCATGTAAATGCAGAGAAAATCGTGAGTGAGACTCAAAATATAATAATAATACGCTCGGTGATCTAGCGCGCCGGTCTTGGAACCTCGCAGATTCCAGTGAAGCATCACGGAGATTCTCGTGGAGTATCATTCAGCTGAAATTTAGTTCGATTTTCGGTTTATCGTTTCAGAGATTCGCTTTTTCCGTGTATTAAATGCAAAGATGGATTTTGTTTACTTAACGTCGCCATCTCTGGCTCGCATTTACTCGATCGGATGCCGAGCGACGCCCTCGCTCGCAATGACTCTGCATTGAGAGTGGTCAGTGTTGCCAGAGAGTGAGATTTCGCTCTTGCTTCGGGGCTTCTGAACATCAGGCGGCAATTTATTGACACATTTTTGCGTGTACGCATGAAGTGCAAGAAACTCTCGCAAGTTTTACTTTATCAGTGCGATATAATTGCGCTGCAGTACTGCGTGAGCTTCGTCATTCCTCGTTCGTCCCCAGCGAATCCAGCGACGGGCACAAATATTGGGAATTTTTACTGTAACGAATTTGGCGGCATTCGCACGCATTCAACGCTGTTTCTCATTCCTGAGAGAATCTCTTCGCAGTTTACTTCCACGCTGTTTCTCATTCCTGAGAGAATCTCTTCGCAGTTTTCTTCCACCCGCAAATGTATTCCGTCCGATCGGCGAATTCACTTGCTCGCCTTTGTTGTCGCTGCGTAGACGAAAGCTCTGCTGCGAAGCGAAGATTCCGAGCTTTCTTCCCACAAGCAATAAAGCAAAAACAAGGAGACGCAGAAAGGGAAAGAGAACGAGCACGAGAACGAGAACGAGAACGAGAGGAGAGCGCATTCATTGCCGTTGCCGTTGCCGTTGTTTGTTTTGAGTTGAGGTCGTTGTATCGATCGATCTCACTCGGCCTCCCTCGGCCTCCCGCGGCGCGATCGAGGAATCCACGATTTGCCTCCTCCGCTCGTGCGTCTCGCCCGCGATTTGGCCGCCGTTCAATTTGGTTTTGCGTTCGAAGAGCGCCGAATTCGAACGCAAAACCACAACAAAGGCTTTCGGCGCGCGATTTGTTTGTTGAGAAATATTATTGAAATCTGCTTTATTTTCTGCGAAAGAAATGAAAACGAGCAGCAGGTTGAATGCATCTTGCGAAGGAGAAGCTTTTCCCTCCTGCTGCTGTTTTTATTATTGTTGTCAAAATTTTTGCCGTGCAGAAAATTCATTCGTTCGTAGTTCCTCAGCGTGAAAGACGCGAATGGCTGGCTTTTCTGGTTGGTTGGCTTTCTACACCGAAAAAATTAGATTGGTAAAAAGTGAGATTATTACAAAACAGTGAAAAAGAAATGAATTTTTCCGCAATTGCAAACTGTTTCGCGGAGTCAAAAGATGTTAAAGAGCAAAATAAATGTGCGACGTTTTCGAGAAAACCTGTGAGAATTCAAACTAACAAGCGAAGTTGTTGTTGAATTCTGCGCCGTTAATAAATTAATAAATTAAAAAATTAATTAAATTAATAAATTATAATAAATAAATGAAATAACATTTGCCAAAAATACGCGCTAAATTTCAGTTATTTCAGGTGATCCTCAACCAGTCGTATTTTAAAATACGAGCAAACGCGTTCGACTTCCAAAACTGCTGCGACTTCAAAACGTTCTGCTCTGCAAAAATCGCGCGTCGCTCTCGCTGACTTCCGTGCCAATTCCGCGCCAATTCCGTGCCAATTCCGTGCCAATTCCGCGCGTCGCGAGGGGTTCGCGGAGTGCGCAGCTGCCGATCGCCAGCCATCGATTGTGGAATTCAATTTCTCAGCATTTCAGTGCGTCGCTGGCTTCAGCATTTCCAATTTCAACAACTCACACCAGTTAAAGCAAAACTCTGCACCGCCATCGTCGTTGGAAGAAGTCAAAGTTGGCTCCAGTAAATAGAGAGAAAAGCGGAGAAACACTCGTACAACTGACGCCACCGATCAGCTGCTGCGCCGATTCCATGCGCTCAGCAGTCGCTCTGCTCGACGCACGCTGTGGAATTGAATTCGAAAATCACTGCAGTTTTCTGAGTTTACACTTCGTGTAAACAGCGACAGCGCGCCACGAAATTGACGTCAGAGTTTAATTAAAGCGAATAAGTGCGCAAAAACAGAGACGGCGGTGAAAACGGACGGCTGCAACCAGGCGACGCAGAAGACGAGACGAGCTGCCGCTTTCTTCCGCTCCTGCTTCGGCTTCGTCGCTTCTTCGCTTCTTCGCTTCTCCGCTTCTTCGCTTCTCCGCTTCTTCGCTTCTTCGCTTCTTGTCGCTCCCGCTTCTGACGGCGAGCGATTTGCGTGCGAGCGCAATACTGAGGCATCGCTGCGGGTCTCTGCAGCCGCAGCGCACAGTCAACCAACTCTTTTCTGGTCGCAACTTCGACTTGCAGATCCCCCCCACCCCACCCTCGCATCCTTGTGAGCATCCACAGCTGAACTCCGCGGAAAAGCAACAGCGGAGTTGACAGCAACCCCGTCAAGCATCGCGACATCGTCGAAATACGTTCAGATCTCGACAGCAAGAAAGCCGACGACGCCAGCGCTTCGCCAAACAGAACACAGCAGCCGTCGCGAAAAGACGCATCGAACGAGCGCTTGCAGCAGCAGCAGCAGCAGCAACGACAGCAGCAACGACAGCAGCAACGACAGCAGCAACGACAGCAGCAGCAGCAGCAGCACCTCCCAGCCACGGGCATCAACGAGACGTGCTCGACTGCGCTTTTAGGCAGTCGCAGAAACGTGCTCGGAACGCGATCAGTGGCGGTCGATCAAGAATTCACACGACAGCACATAGTGAGCGAGTGGAAAACGCAGAAAATTGAGAACAACTTGCACGAAATTTAAGTGAAACTTCGCTAGGAACGACAATTCAGCAGCAACCATGAATATCAACAGCGCTGTGTTCACGCCGATGAAACAGCAGCGGCAACAAGAGCCGCAGCAACAGCAACAGGAACAGCAGCAGCTGCAGCAGCAACAGCAGCAGCTGCAGCAGCAACAGCAACAGCAGCAACAGCAACAGCAGCAGCGTCAGCAGCAACAGCAGCAGCGGCAGCGGCAACAGCAGCACCAGCAGCTGCAGCTGCAACAGAATCATCATCATCATCTGCTCAATTCCGCATATAAGAACAACAGCAACAAAATGTGGTTGACAAATTTCGGTCACTGGCAGTATGGATTTATAGCACCCCAATTTAGTTGCTACGCACAACTTGCAATGCAGCAACAGCAGCAGGGACAGAGGCAGCATTTCTACCAACTGCAACCACAGCAGCAGCAGCGGCAGCAGCAGCAGCAGCAGCAACAACAAGAGCAACGGCAACAGTTTCAGTTTGAGTGGTCAACCTTGGCACGGCAACATATGCTTCAGCAACAACACCACCACCACTACCACCACCAACAACAACAACAAGAACAAGAACAACAGCAACAATACCAAAATATCTACAACCAGCAACACCAACGACAAGAACAACAACCACACCAACAAGGAGAAGAAGAGGAAGGACAACAAGAAAAGAACAAAGAAGAAGAACAACCGTTACCACTATTAACACCAACATCACCGCCATTACCACCCGAACAGGAACAACAAACACAGCAACCACAAACGCAACCACTGCCACAGCCACCACAACTATCTCAACCACAACCACAACAAACGCAATCACAACCACAAGAAATGCAACCACAACCACAAGAAATGCAACCACAACCACAAGAAATGCAACCACAACCACAAGAAATGCAACCACAACAAACGCAACCACAACCACAAGAAATGCAACCTCAGCCACAACAAACTCAACCACAACCACAACAAACGCAACCACACCCACCACAGCAGCCGAAACGGCAACCAAAACCAAAACCACAACCATCGCAACAACCTCAACCACAACAGCAACCGCAACGACAACCGCAACCAAAACCAAAACTACGATATCAATCGAAATCACAACCACAACAACGGCAACGACATCCGCAGCAGCCGAAACCAAAACCACAAAAACCGCAACCACAAGAGCAACCGCACCGATATAAACAAAACTTCACACCTGGAGTATCTTCTTCGAAAGGCTCAAAAACAACAACACAATCAGCAGTAGATAGGAAATCTTGGCAGTCGAAAAAGATGGCGAAGAAGCCATTGATAAAATTGGGTAAGTTGGTCACCGCTTTTTGTGCAAAACACACTTTTTATTACACATTTTTTATTACACATTTTTTATTACCACGAATAATAACTTCAAATAGTTGGTAGTGAAAACAAAAACAGTTAATAAGCTCTTAGTAACGGATGATGTAAGGGATGCAGTTACTGAAGCGCGATCTCAAAAGCAGAATATCCTTCCTATATCTGTATATTTATACCCTTCATCCGAAGGGAGTCTGTGTGTCCGTCTGTCTGTTCGTCCATCTGTCCGTCTTTTTTTTAACAAAAGTTGGCAATATCTCATGAACGGTATGAGATATGAAGATGTAATTTTATTGCGAGATATCTGGAGGCATTACCAATCTGCTTGCCAAAAATGGGTGTGCCACGCCCTCTCATAAAAAAGTTATCCATATCTCATGAACGGTATGAGATATGAAGACGTAATTTCATCGCAAGATGTCTGGAGGCGTTAACTGTTTGTCAAAAGTGTCATAAACGGTGCAAAATATTCATGCGTGATTTTATCCCGAGGTACCCTGAGACATTAACAAAATTTTGTGCAAAAAATGGGGGTGGTGCGCCAGCAACAAGAGTTGTTAAGTGGCGAAATTGTTATTTTTTTGGGTCCCCGTATCTCTATTGGTCTCGTAGGTCTACGTGGGCCCCTGTATCTCTATTGGTCTCGTAGATCTACGTGGCCCCTGTATCTCTATTGGTCTCGTAGGTCTACGTGGGCCCCTGTATATCTATTGGTCTCGTAGGTCTACGTGGGCCCCTGTATCTCTATTGGTCTCGTAGGTCTACGTGGGCCTCTGTATCTCTATTGGTCTCGTAGGTCTACGTGGGCCCCTGTATCTCTATTGGTCTCGTAGGTCTACGTGGGCCCCTGTATATCTATGGGTCTCGTAGGTCTACGTGGATGCACATCGCTTTTGTGTCCACTTTTATAATATATTCCTCCGTCCCATAGTCGGCAACTATCGTAATATTCTGCCACTACATTCGTACGTAAAATTCATCTACTTTAATTTAGTTTTGCAGCTGTATCTGCATCTATGCACTCATTATCCGTGTATCCGTGCATCCACACACAATCCAGTGCGTGGTTCCTCGGTTGAAACCGCCACCAGCGGACGGAACCAGTGAACTGCGGCCATTCCTTCCTCGTTATCTGTGCACTTGTAAAGGGCGGAGACCGCGATATCGGCTGACATTGGAAAAGTTTCGCGGACTTCGGCCTTGCAACCAGATGTGTGGCCGATAACCGCGCGGCTAAGCGTCGAAATACACCCACCAACCTAAAATCCGGCGTAGTAAATGCAAGTTCACCACTCTGCGCAGGGAGCGCGTCGCGTTGCACAGCCCGCGTTTTCAGGTACCCCGGAGGTGACTACGTTGTGCAGAAAAGCGCTATAAAACAATAAAAACGTCAGAGGACGATACGCGTTCATAGCAAATCGCGCTCTTGCTCCACCCCACGAAAGTGAATTCGAGCCCGAGAAGGGCAGATTAAATGAAGTGGTGGGGAGCGCAAGTGCTCGATCTGGAGACGGCCGCGGCGGAGCGCGACTCGGCGCGGAGAGAGATAGCGAGGCGGTTGAAAAGAGAGGTTAAGGCTCGGCAATGAACTTGCGATGAACTAAAGTTCGTGATCGAGGTCAGCCAGCAGATGCTCGCTCAGGCGGTCGGCAGGGCGTGCAGGGCGTGCGGGGCGGGTTAAGGAATCGCAGTGGATGACTATTTTCAGTCCTACGACCGACCGGCGCGCAGTAATGCCATCGCGTTGCTCGCAGCGAAGTAAACAAGAGAGTTCGTTACACTGCAGAAATCGATGGGAGGAGAGCAGCTCGCCCACTCGTTGCCTTCGTCGTTTTCATTTTTATTTTCATTTTTTCTTTCTTACGAAAGCTCGTTGAACTAAAAAAGGTCTGCGGCAACCGCATATTTGCTGAGTATCTACAAAATACAGGAGTGAGTCATTGATTGGAAACGATTAAAATTCATAGTGTTCGGATTTCAGTTCGTTCACACGGAAAAAACAAGTAAAAGTGTTGTCTTCGGTCTGGACGAAATCTAAACACCCTTCAATCGAGTAACTGAAGAAATTATAATTTCGCCACTTAACAACTTTTGTATAAGTAGGCGGACCACGCCCATTTTGGGCAAATATTTTCGTAATGTCTCTAGCTACTGCTGGATAGAATCACGTATTAATTTTTGGTATACAAATTGGTGACACCTGCAGATACCTCGTGGTAAAATAGCATCTCAATATTTTATACCCTTCATGATGTATTGCCAACTTTGTTAGGAGTGGGCGTGGCACGCCCGTTTTTTGCAAAAATTTTAGTAATGGCGCCATATGTTCCAGAATAAAATTGCAGCTTAATATCTCGTGCGGTTTATGAGATATTCACATTATAACGATATTCACATTATAATATTTTTTGAAACGAGGTGCCTTCACATTCCGTATGTAAAGTAGGCGTGGTTGTTAACTGATCTCGCTCATTTTCAATCCCAAACTGCCCTACATAACAAAGAATATTTGTGCCAAATTTATTGCGATATCGCTTTTCGTAATCGTGATTTCAACCGACAGACAGACAGACCAGACAGACCGTATATAATTTTCTATATCTATCTCGTCTCCTTCTCTGCGTTACAAACGGAGGAACAAAGTGAATACACCCTACTTCGGGTGTAGGGTACGGTAATCACATGTATGTGTTTACATTTGGTACACTGCAAAAAGTCAATTTAAATTTTAAACCATTTTAATTGTTATTTCTCTTCCAGAAAGTGCAAAAACGTTAATTTTTTTAAGCGAATTTAAATTAAAACCATTTTGGAATAAAATTACATTTCTATTCAGAGTTTAATTGAATTTAGTGTTGTACTGATGAACAAAATTGTTAATATTGACGAACAAGGTTGTTAATATTGATGAACAAAATTGTTAATATTGACCAACTAAATTGTTTATATTAACGAACGGGGTTGTTAATATTGACGAACATAATTATTAATATTGGCGAACAAAATTATTTAGAATAAGGAACAGAATTGTTAATATTGACGAACAGAAGTGCTAATATTGACGAACAAATTGGTAAAACTGACGGACAAAACTGTTGATATCGATGAATGAAATTTTTAATAGCGGCGAACGAAATTGCCAGTATTTTAAGAAACAAAATTGTTAATATTGACGAACAGGATGGTTAATATTGATGCACAAAATTGTTAATATTGACAAACAAAATGTTAATATTGACGAATAATATTGTTCAAATTAACGAACAGGCTTGTTAATATTGACGAAAAAATACATTAATATTGACGAGTAAAATTGTTAATATTGACGAACAGAATTGTTAATTTTGACGAACAGAATTGTTAATTTTGACGAAAAGGATGATCAGCATTGACGAACGAAATTGTTAATACCGACAAACACTTTCCGTCCAGTTCTCTTCTCTTCATCTGTCAATCAGATTTGGCAGACACGCGCCCAAAATCGTCCCACTTCTGATCCGCACTCCGCACTCCGCACTCCGCACTCCGCACTCAGTACGCGCTGCGCGATCTTCAACGAAATCTTTTCTAACAACTTCACGTCTGACTCACCATTTTTTGGGATTTCTTCTTTTCTCTCTCTCTCTCTCTCTCTCCCCCTCTCTTCTACTTATAACTAGTTTTCACCAGAAAGCTCAAGAATACCGAACATCGAGACACCATTTGTGGTCCGCTGCGGCCAGCTGACCCACTTCCAGCGAACTCGTCCGTTACGCGTCCCTTTTCGTTGCGGCGGCTTCTCCTCCTCCTCCTCCTCCTCCTCCTCCTCCTCCTCCTCCTCCTCCTCGTCGTCGTCGTCGTCGTCGTCGTCGTCGTCGTCGTCGTCGTCGTCCTCCTCGTCGTTGCCGTCCTCCTCGTCGTTGCCGTCGTCGTCGTTGCCATCGTCGTCGTTGTCGTCGTCGTCGTTGTCGTTGTTGTTGTAGACTCGTTTCATAGCTGGTTTGGAGTGGAAACTCGTACACGTCTGAGTTGTCGTAGGTCGGTGGAGTCGAAGTCTCCGCTGTGACCCACGCGAGATGATCTCAGCACTAAATTTCGGCCGCGCGCTCTTCCACGTTTTTCTGGGGGTTTCTCTGATAAAAGCAAGAAGAAGAAGAAGAAGACGAAGTAAAAGCTCAATTAAATTCTATTTCTCGCTTTTATTGGAAGTTCGAACAGAAAGAATCTTCGCGGTTTCAGTAAGCTTTTGCCAGCGCATTTTCTGAGGAGAATAACTGTAAATGTTCCTCACAGAAATGCTGAAATTTCGTCGCAGTCTTCTGTAGAACATTGAAATCGAATAACCAGCTGAATAAGTAAAAAAGTCGCACAATTCAATTCTGTACTTGAATTTTGTTACCAATAGAATTGCGAAATAAAATTGCGAAGTGTTTGGCTCAGTTAGGCAATTTCTGATTCTGTTTCGGTTTCTCTTAATGTGATTCTCGCCCTCTGGAGGACTGCGAGCCGAGGAGTTCAACAGCCGAGGAGCGCCGCGAACGGCCGGCTGTCCGTCCTCTGCACAGTCAAGTGAACGCGTTCAAAAGCGCGCCGATCCGCGCGAAGCGTAGAAGGGCAAGTCGGCGCAACGTGCGGTCGCGATATTTAATCAGGCGTCTTAATATAGAAAATATAAATGCGCGAGAAGACCGCGAGAATTGCAACGGCAGGCGGAGTCTGAACGTGAAAAATGATTAAAAAGCGGGGAGGAGACGCCGCGACGACGCTGCTTCCGAAGACTTCAACGGCTGACGCGACGTCAGTCGGCGGCCGTTTTGCAGTCTGCTGCGTCCTTCCCCTCCTTCCATTCCTTCCACTCCTTCCATTCGTTCTCCTCCCTTCACTCGTTCCCATTTCTCCACTCGTTCCCATTCCTCCACTCGTTCCTCTTCAACCACTCGTTCCTCTCCCTTCACTCGTTCCCCTTCCTACATTCGATCCCCTTCCCAACTCGTTCCCCTTCCCCACTCGTTCCCCTTCCCCACTCGTTCACCTTCCTCACTCGTTTCTCTTCCTCCACTCCTTCCCCTCCTTCAACGCGTTCCGCTGAACAACCTCGTCAAGGCCGTCGTTAGAAATTCTGATTTTCACTTGAACAAAAAACACAAACAATCGAAGGAAGAGCAGAAAATCGGCGACTTAGCGAAAATCGGCAACAACTCGAAATTCCTGTGATTAAAATTCGCCAGAAATCGTTGACGTGACGTTCGGAAAAAACTGCAAATACAACAAACTGCAGTTAGTTGGTTTCGCTGTCAAACCAACGAGTGACTGCGGAGAGGATCGCGCAAAAACGCACGCAGCGACCGCAACTCAAGTGCGCGTGGGGAGGAGATTGCAACGCCGCCGCCCGCCGCCGGCCGCCCCTCTGCTCCACCGACCCACTGGCCACTTCCGCTTCCGGCAGCCGCAATCCTCCACAATTTCGACATTCTACGTCCGAAATTCCTGCTGTTGACGTCGCTCTGCCGGCGAGTAAGCGGCGAAAGAAGAAGAAGTTGCGTTGCCTCGCCTCACTTCGGTTTGTCGCCCTCCGTTCGAGCGGAAGTCATCGCTTCGTGATCAGTCGTGGAGTGAAATAAGGAAGCGCATGCACTCGGTTGCGAAAAACAAGTGAATTTCAGCCGCTTCTGAGTTCTTCTTCCTCCAGTTTTCTGCTTGCATTTCTCACTCGTGCTCACACAATTAAATTCGCTCACACAAAAGTAAGCTAAAAATAAAAAATAATTTGCTTGCTGCGGAGTGCGAAAGAACTTCCGCTTGCGAAACAAAAAAAAACACCTTCTGGCGAGTTTATTTACTCGGGAAATTAAGAAAGAATTAGGAACTCTAAAAAAGTTTCGATCCGCGGGATTTAGCGGCCATCAGCGACGAGTTCAACTCGATTCGAGTCACAAGCGGAAAACGCGAAAATATATTTCGTCGCGTTTCCTTCCCGCATCGTTTCGCAGTGCGCGCCAGTCGCCTCAGCTGATTGCCTCAGCTTCAGAAGTTTCGGCCGCGCAGCTCGCTCGTTCCTCCGACGGCTGCAAGTTCAATGAAATAAAATGTATTTTCATTATTGCCGACGACGAGTCAACGACTCGTGAGCAGAGCAGAGGAGAGCAGAACAGAGCAGAGCAGGGCAGAGTAGAGCAGAGCAGTGGAGCGGATAGCAGAGCAGAGCAGTGTAGAGCAGAGCAGAGCAGAGCAGAGCAGAGCAGAGCAGAGCAGAGCATAGCAGAGCAGAGCATAGCAGAGCAGAGCAGAACAAGACAGAGCAGAGCAGAGCAGAACAAGGCAGAGCAGGGCAGAGCAGAGCAGAGCACACCGTCCGCTCCGCTCTCTTCCAACCATTCCATTCCCACCAGTCCTCTCTCTCTCCTCCTCCTCTACGCACTTCATTATTTCGTCTTCTCCTCCGCTCACCGCTTTTCCCCCGCGAATGTCCGTCCAGCACGCGATTGCCAAGTTCACAGCAGCAGCGCCAGCATGGAGTGACCACGTGCGCCGCCGACAGCGATAGAGTGACCATTTGAGCGCGGATTGCCGTGCCGAGCAACTCAGGTTATCTTCGAAATTCGTAATCCGAGCTCGCGTTACGTGTTCGAAATCGTATCTGAGTGAAGTTGCGTGCTTGCGAGGAGCAGCTGAGTCGCTTTGATCGCCGCGCTTCAGTGCGAGAAGCGCTGCAAGTCGCCGAACGTGCGAAAGCGAGCGAACGTGCTGCAGTTGAGTGCATCTCGATGTGTTGTTTTCGTTGTTTGCAATTGCGACGTCGACGTGTGTTCGAGTTCGAGACACGCGCTCCACAGACGTCGCGCAGCTGGCAATCGCGTGGCGTTTCGCTTCCGGATCGAGATTAGTGGACGACGGCTTCGCAGAGAGGCAGCTTTTCTCCGTCCGCTCTGTTGCTGCAAACGCGTAAACGCAGCGCGGATCGCGAGTGCAATGAACGCCGGCGTCGGCGAATGAATCAGCGACGCGCTCTCAATTAAGCGCTCGGAGTTTCTTCAATTTCAATCACTCCCAAGAATTATTGCGAAATTCAGTTCAACGCTCACGACGGCGCTGCGAAGTCGTTTCCACACTTGATTCATCTTTCTTCCGATTAATTCGGTCTGAAATCGAGTGCCTGCTGCTTCCGGAAGCTGCTGAGTCAGCGCTTCCTCCTGAAATCCCGTTTCGATCTCAGCGATTCAAATAATCGGTGTTCGAATTTAGTCAGAATCCATTAAAGCGATTTCTCTCTCTCTCCCCCCCCCCACCGCAACAAGGTGGCATCACTCGTTATTATTATTCAATAAGTTTAAAAATAGACTTTTTGTTCGCAGTGTAAAAAACCCTCAGTTTCTCCTACCCAAGCATTGCACTCGTTCTCTCTCTCTCTCTCTCTCTCTCTCTCTCTCTCTCTCTCTCTCTCTCTCTCTCTGTTAAACAACATCACTTCAATCAACAGTTTAAATTTTGCACTTAACATTTCTATTGACATTAACATTTGTTTTAACATTAACATTTCTCTTAACATTAACATTTGTTTTAACATTAACATTTCTCTTAACATTAACATTTCGATTGACATTAACATTTCGATTGACATTAACATTTCTATTAACATTAACATTTCCATTAACATGAACACTGCTTAACATTAACTTAACATAGTTTCTCTCACTTTGCAAAACTGATTTCTCTCCCTCCTCTCTAATGGATGAGATCCTCTCCCTCTCTCTCTCTCTCTCTCCATAAAAATGTCATGTTCACATAATATATATGTATGTGTAAATATCGTTGTGAGCTTAGAAAGTTTCATTAGTTAATTTCCGAGCCACATTTTTATCAGTTTTCTCTTTTCTTACGTTAACCTCCTCCTCCTCCTCCCACCACCTCCCACCACCTCCCTCCCACCACCCACCGCCCACTAATTTCGACCACCGCCAAAAGCTACGGAATTGAATTGAATTACTAATCGCTCGCGGTTAGAAAAGCGATAAATTCGAAAAACGCCCTTGAGGGTTCTGCTAAATATTTAGCGAGGGCTTTTGAAGGAGAAATGAATGAGTTTTGCTTTGTAACTCACAACTGAACTGAACTGAACTGAACTGAACTGAACTGAACTCATTTCTCAGT